>CM039507.1:29983859-30683262 GCA_022432975.1 Begonia masoniana | reverse complement strand
CTAGAAAAATGACAGGCAGAGAGATTCTGCCATGTCCGAATCAGTATTTGAAGGAATTGAACACAAGTGTCTCCTTCCTACAAGTCCTAATCCCATACCACCTAAGTGATCCAAAACTTCACTTGATGTTCCAAAATGTAAGAACAACAATTCATCTGCAATGACATGTCTCATATAACACTGATACTTGATAAATTATGAAAGAAAATATTTAAATTTCAACATTGTTCACATACAAGCACAACAACTGAACATTTTCTGCTTTCCCAGCCTGCTCACCAGTTCTTGACCCAAAGGTCGCTGCAGCAGCCACTCATGTTTTGCAGGTACCCAAGCTGCTACAAGATCCTCATATAAACTCATCTGTAGAAAAATTATGAAATTTTTCAGTATGCAGAACCTATTCATTCACCAAATTTGGACAAAAAAAAATTTGAAAAGCTGACTTTGCCAGATACAGAAAAGAAAATTTTAAATTTTCTTTTCTGTTATATATAAACTTCTCAGAGAACATGATAATCATTCTTATAGATAGTATGTGGGCACAAGAATCTTTGAAAAGGATTGCTGAAATCTCACCATCAACAATACAGTATTAGAACACCATGATTTATGCAAAACCGATTCAGAATTTTTCAAAACAAGAAAGCTCTTACACCGTTCACTTAGAAAAATATTACCGTTATAATTAAAGATATTAGGAAATCTTTACTATCGTAAAACTTCTAAT
Organism: Begonia masoniana; assembly: GCA_022432975.1. Taxonomy (NCBI): domain Eukaryota; kingdom Viridiplantae; phylum Streptophyta; class Magnoliopsida; order Cucurbitales; family Begoniaceae; genus Begonia; species Begonia masoniana. Next base: position 30,682,532 of record CM039507.1, on the reverse strand, counting down.
TTAACTTATGCTATTGATGTACCGCAAAATGATGTAAATTAAGCAATGAAAATGAGAACATTTTTCACTTTTCGACATGGTATGTGAGCAAAAAATATTCTCGACTCATTGTTCTGCTTAACAGAAATTTATCACTAATTCAACATAATTACGCTACTAAGTCATCTGTCTCAAGGATGGTGATGTAATACAAAAAAACAAAAAACTCAGAGAAAGGAAAGAAGAAATTGGGTATTTAACATGAAGGCCACTCCTGTAAATCAGCAAACGCAAACACAATGGCACTAACTTTCTAAAATGGTCACAATGAGTCTGGTATTTAGTAGGGGAAGGGATGGATCATTCTAGTCAGTCAGAGGTGGTAGGATAGTCTGATTTCCTAGAGAAACCCTAGGTTAACACATGAAGATCTAGAATATAAACAATGAAATGGATATAATGCAATGATGATGACATAGTGAACTCAATGGAGCGAGACCTTAGACAAAGTTGCATGTTTTATGAAACTATAGGTGAAATCCAAGAGGATGTCCCTCTTACTTACACAAACAAGGGTAATAATGCTTAATTATATGGATTCAAAGGAGGAGTGAGGAAAACCGTTCAAGGTATGTGGAATGTTGCCACATATTACAATGAGATGAATAAACTCTAGCAAGAAATAAATATTTTCCAAGAAAAGGAAGGTGGTGATTTTTTAGTAGCATTAAATTCAGAATTCAACCAAGCCAAGAAAGGGATTTCCGAAACAAAACACCTTTTATTCTGGAAACTTTCTGATGCAGCAGCGGATAAGAATTAAAGCAGGGAAAGAAAGAGAGTGAGAGGAAGAAGAAGATGAGAGGGAAGCAGTAAAAGAAAGAGAGATTGGAAGAGAAGGCAGATTTCAGAGAAAACTCAAGTTCATTTTTATCATTCATTTATCAACTATCCATGCAAGGTTACAATACTTGATTTAAATAGGAAAACATCATTAGAAGTTGGAAAGACAAGCAAATAACAAAAAACCATAAAATACTAAAAACTATAAAATAAATTATGCATGAGAAATAACCAAACTAAATGTTGCATGGGAAATAACAAGATTAAATTAAAGGATGTCCTCATCAATTCTCCCGGGGAAGAAGAAACGACCCAGTCAAATTGAAAGAACCATAATACCGCAACTTATCAATCTCCCGCCCATAAGTTAAGCGGTTGAACAACCTTTTGTCGGCGACCATAAACTAGTGTGACTGGGGGCTTGGATCGGAAATCCTTTCGAACTATCCCAGAATTTGGTAAAGAAATATTTTGATGACTTTGGAAGAGCTCCAAGAGGTCTGGATCCAAATGTTGGAGTACATCCCTAGACATCCACGTACGTTCACTATTTGGACGACCTACCCAACGAACTAGAAAACGTTGAACCTCACCTTCATGAGTAATTACCATTTGTTCATCTAAAATAGCATCAATTTTATCCTCACGTGTAGTGATAGGACATGTTGAAAAAACAGAGTTAGCCGGATCAAAATCGATAGATGGAGGAAGAAAAGGATCGACATATGGTTTAAAGTGACATTTATAATCTATCAAGTCTTCGACATTAAAATCAGAATTCCATGACTGGCAAATGGGTTTTCCATTCTCTTTTTTAACTTCCAGCTGTCCCAGAACATGGTCTACATTAAAGGCGCTTCCATTTCTCATAAAAGACTCCGAAGGGTTATCTACTGCAGTTCCCACTTTTTTGCTACCAATAGGAAATTCATCACGTTCTTCAGTGCTGAGGGCCGCTTGACATAATGAGGAGATTACATCACTGTAATCTTCTATAGGGGTACCCACCTGTTTTACAGCCTGACTTATGTAGGGTTTCAACTTAGTAGAACAATTTTCAAGTACCTTTTCGCCTAACTTTCGAGCAATGGGCAATACTTCTTCCTTGTTCTTCTTTGCAATAGCTAGTATGGCTGCAAATAATTTCACATTTATATCTTCCCTTTCTTCCAAAACTAGGGGTCATGATTCTCTCCATTGATGAGAACACATTTTCTGGATGATAATCCCTTATATTCCTAAGGAAGCAACAGAACATTTCAAGAATCAAATTATCACATTCAAGATCCAATATGACCATATACATCCTGACCTCGGCAATGGTTTCGAGAATCGTTACTCTCTTTTTAAAAGATCGGCATGAATTATCAGATAGATTTTCCAATGAGGATATAATAAGGTGAAATACTATCTTCATTTTCTCATCGTCATAGGGAGAAACAGGAGCAGTGATCCTGGTTATCTCAATAAGGCAAGAGGCAACTGCAACTTTAATATCAATATCTGAATGCGTTAGAAGTTGGTCTGAAATCAATGCCTTCTGTGAAACAGAAAGTGCTTTCAGCATTGATTCAGAAGGGGATTGTCCTACCTTTGACAAACAAATATCCACTTGGTCGAGAAGAGAGAGGAGACCCTGCAGAGAATGAGGAGGAGAAAAAAGTTGATTTCCAACCTGGAGGAGTTGATGTTCAAGTTTAGTATCGGGAGATTCCATTGGAAAATCTTCACTGGCATACATGTGCCCCCCAATATGTGAGTATGGACTGACCAAAACATTCTCCTTCAGTTCTAGCGATTCAATCTTCTCGTGGAGCTTGTGAATGAAGACAGGTCCACAAACATAGCATTTTTTTTCTCGAATACCATGAGCACACACAAACGCATAAGAATCACTTATGATCATCTTCGCAGCAACTTAACAGTGAGCAAGGTAAACAAGCAGAAAACCAAGAACAGCGATGAACAAGAATGAACCAGAGAGCAGCGAACTGCTGGAATACCAGAGACCCGACGAGAGGCTTGATTACCGGAGACCCAACGAAAGGGTAAGGGCAACGTCTGAGCGGTGAACCAGGAGTACCGTAGCTACAATCCCGAGCAGCGGAGAGGAGAGAGATCGCCAAACCACAGATTCGCGGGGTGCGGCGTAGGCGACTAACGGCGATGAAGCTGATGACGGAGGAACGGCGAAGACCCAGAACTACGGCGAGCAGCGTCGTAGTTCTCTGACTCCAGAAACCCGAGAACAGAGCAGCGAAAATCCAAGTCTTCAAGGAACAGAGACGAAGCTTTCGATGAACAGAGACGAAAGCAGATGAACACTTGGAAAAGATCGAGAGACCAAGTATTAAGCAGCGACTACGAAATCCAGAGGCGAACCAACTACAGGCAGTGGCTCTGTAGCAACGAAACCCGAAGAGAAAAGAAAAACAAGTGCCCAGAATCAATTGTTTGAGAAAACAAATGATTTGTGCTTTGATACCAAATTAGATGCGGCAGCGAATAAGAATTAAAGCAGGGAAAGAAAGAGAGTGAGAGGAAGAAGAAGATGAGAGGGAAGCAGTAAAAGAAAGAGAGATTGGAAGAGAAGGCAGATTTCAGATAAAACTCAAGTTCATTTTTATCATTCATTCATCAACTATCCATTCAAGGTTACAATACTTGATTTAAATAGGAAAACATCATTACAAGTTGAAAAGACAATGCACTAATGAACCATTAAGCAAATAACAAAAAACCACAAAATACTAAAAACTATAAAATAAATTATGCATGGGAAATAACCAAACTAAATGTTGTATGGGAAATAACAAGATTAAATTAAAGGATGTCCTCATCACTTTCACTACAAGACGAAAGGAAGAAAGTCGAATCCAACTACTCGTGAAAAAATCCAATCCTCCTATACTAATACACTTAGAAGCTTGAAACTTGTTACGAATGAAAGTGAACATAGTGGATTGTGATGGCCACAAAAAAGGAAGACGAGAAATAGGGACAGGAGTGCGCAACAGATCCAGGCACACCCAAGAGGCCTACTAGAAACTTAATGGGAAACCACCTAGCAGGATGGAAAAAAAGAGCCCTGACCCTATGACAAAGGATATCACATTGAGACCACAAATGGAAAAACAAAGAGCATTAAAGGATATCACATTGAGACCTCAAATCGAAAAGAAGAAGAAGAAGAAGAGCATAAAGAACCTACACAATCAATATCCCAAGTATTCACAAAAGGTCAGTTAAAACAAATCTACAAGATATTAAACCAATATCATAATTTAATTCCAGCAACATCAAAGTTCAGTCAAATAGGTAATTTCGTTGAGGTTGTATTACAAACCTCAAAAGCCAACTCTTGGATCATTGGCGCAGTACAACACACCACATGAAAATTTTGTTGAATCTATTTACTTCCTATACCCCTTGCTTGAACCATCAAAGAATAAAACATTTCTATGGCAAATTGACACATACTGTTGGATTAAGAATTGAAAAATTGTCAAATCACCTTATTCTAAAATTGATATGAAATATTTCCAAACTTGCATGTAACCTTAGATCAAGTGATTTGACCTTAACTAAGAACAAGGTGGACAAGGAACAATGCCAAAAAGTTGTTGGGAAACTATGCAACAGGAATTGTAAGCCAATTCATTCATGATATGATTTGAACACTTTGACATAGTTATGGGGCATCGTAATCCTATGATCAGTTGAAACTCGAGGCTTACACAAATTCAAACTAGGCCACTTTTAAGGGGGAATAAGTTCATCTCTGGTTTTTCTAGGAAACAAATTGATAACATGACAAAGTAAAAAAAAAAAAAGCACAAAATGGTGTTTCGTGTGGAGTTGAATCAGAGTATGGGGACATGACTCATAGTATGTGCAAATTAATTTGGTTGAAGAGACTCTTAAGTAGTATTGGGATAAATTACAAACTACCTTTAAAATTCTATTGTGCCCACCAGGCACACATCAACATTGCACAAAATATAGTACAATATGACAAGACCAAACATGTAAAAATTGACAGACACTTTGTAAAGGAAAAACTTGATGAAGGAATAATTTGTATCCCATAGCTCTCAACAAAAAACCAACTCATAGATAATAAAATATTTAAAACACCGTGATTTGGGAAAAAATTATTCAGATATTCAAACAAAAAAACTCTTATATAGTCCACTATGACAAACATTATCATGGAAAAGTTAGTCTATATATTCACCACAAAAGTGATTCAAAGCAAGATAGCAAGTCACTTATATTAACAAAAAAGAGTATCCAAAGTTTTAGTGTTGTTTAAAGAAATTAACGTTTGACAGCTAAATATCAATGGCTTGCCTCTTTCCCACTTCTCAGAAGCTCTGAGATCATATGTTGGCATGAACATGCAAGCGTAACTAGCTCAATCCATCCTTTACCTCTAACTGCTATAACTCCAGTGTCAAGAAGGGCTGTACCATCCCCTCGAACAGCATTATTTGTGACAAGATCTTCGATAGTAGGTTTTTGCAAAAGATTGTCAACTAAACAGACGTTATAATGTCCTGCTTGTGTGCCATTATCTGACGCCACGATAACACCATGGTTAGAAGCAACATCTAGGGTGATAGGAACAGTAATGATACAAGACGTGTCATCAGGAAGAATTATGGTGGAGGCATCAAAAAATGGTAGAACATCCCCGGTCATCATGAATATACCACCTGTAAGAAAGCACAAAATCATTATCAAACTAAAACAAATACTGTTTTAATCAGTAAGCTAAACTCAAGCTGAATACCATCGATTTGAAAATGATTCTAACAATCGCAGACGAAATCGTAGTTACTAGTAAAGTTGGTAGAGCTAGAATTTATGAGAATGAGGCATGACCTTCATCTTTAAAAGCTTTCCTTGCGCAGGAAGCAACTGCTAGTATGTGGTCGAACAAAAGAGGAACTGGCCCATCAGGATCATCTGTGGCTAAGTAAGGGAGGGGCAGAAAAACTTTTCCCATAGGGTTAGCCCATGGGACTCTTTTAGAGTCTCCTCCAGCATGAAGTAACAGTATATGCATTTTAGCCACGGTGTCAGCGATTTGCAGGGCAGAAAATTCACTATTGGAACTTTCATGTAAAGAAGGAGAACCCACATCACCTTTCTTTGCATTTAATCCCTGATCATCCATTAAAACCCGTCAAAACAACCAATTGTAATGATCTAAAATTGTTATGCATTGCCTTGTTAGTGCTGAGTAATACATAGCCATTCAGCATCCTCCCCTTGTAAACCATTTTTCAATGTGGAGTTTTAATTCTAGCCATAGTGGTCATAACAATTGACACCTCCGTTTAGCAAACTAAGGATTGCTAGTGTCCTAAAGGAAAAACCAAGATACAATACAGTTTGCAGAGAACAGCATAAATACCTAAACTAAAGATACGAGTTTCTTTCCACTGTCAGACATCAATGAAAAATAACAATGACTAAGTAAACCCAATTGAGATTACCTTGGGGCGACGATGAGGATCGACCTTCCCTAGATGTTGGGCAAGAGCATAAATGGCGTGGAGGGTAGCGGCGCCGGAGCCGATCCGGTGTCCATCCGGGTCAGGGACGGCGAGTGTGAGAGTGAATGGGGCAATCCGGCCCAAACGCTTGGCACGGTCGAGTTGCCATTGGTAGAGAAGGGCTTGTTGGGGGCTAGCGGCGGTGAGAAGAATGGCGTCCCAGGTGGGAACTCGAGAAGGGTGAGCGACAGAGAGCCTCAAATGGTACCATGATTTTCTGAGAAGGGGAGCGAAGTCGATGTCCTTCCGTTTGGTTTTGAAGAATCTAGTCTCCCCAACAGTCCCCATGCTCCACTATTCTCAACAGTCAACCCGGAAGAGGGAGTGGAGTCAGAAGTGGATCCGCAGAAAAGAAGCCAGGCACTGCCGGACTATGGCACGAAGCAGGTGAGCTGAGCTCATCTGCAGTAGAATGACCACTCTCTGCATCATGTTACTGCATGTAATTGTAAGCCTAGTTTGGTTAAAAGTAAAAGTAGAAGCCCAATACAAATTCCAACTACTTGTTATACTACCAAACCTTTAGAACCAAATCGTACCTTGGAAATCAATCTGGTCCGGTTTTGTATTTGTGTAAACCAAAACTGATTTGTGGGTGAAGAGAAGAGTCATTCGTGGTTCGATTCTTGATTTCGAATGTAAAAAAATTGTTAGAACTTAATTGAACCGTATACTCAATGATTACCTCAAATTTTGGCCAAACACAACTCACACCCGAATTTAATTGGTGACTCTATCCGTACTCAACAAAACCAAGCCTAAATCAGACCTTGAATTTTTTTAATTTTTCACCAAGTCATAACCGAACAAATTTTCATTGTTCACTTCATTTCCTCTTATTACCTTAATTCGATTGTGTGACGGTATGCAAAGTATAGGACGACCTAGCGTGAGAGTTTAACTCATACCAATGGTGGTGCACAATCTCAAATCACTTTGGTGAATGAAAATTGCATGGTTTATTAGTATAATTTTTCTCTCTACCTAGTACACACACATTTTGGTGCAACCCGAAAAACAAATTCACACAGTCTCTAACTTAAATCGGACAATATTATATTAAGAATACTAGAGAACGTTACAAATAATATCAGAGCTGAAGTCCAACCAGATGTGTGGCTGACAAGTACGTCAGGCTTCGAAGGGGAGGAAATTATGATAAATTGCCACATGAAGTGTGACGTCCCCTTATCTATATCTTAAATTCTCATAATTTTTTTTTTTTACTTTATTTAATGACTTTATTCATTTCCTTGAGCGACATCGTTTAAAATACTAAACTTTGATAGCGGAAGACTATCGTGCGTGGAAGACTCGTTATAAAGTAAAATTAACCAAAATCTCAAATTTGACACTACAAAAAGAACCCCCGGTCAACTCCCACTATAACGCCCCGAGTTTTCTAAACTCAGTTCGTTACTCATAAACCCGAACATAACTAGGAAATTTCGGACCAAATTTAAAACTTCGCTAGAAAGTCAAATTTGAACGTTTGCTAAAAACACAAAAACTTGCAGCGGAAAAATCTTTGAGCAAAGCAAAGTTAAGCAAAACTATAAAACAGTGTTCGAATATTCAATTAAAAATATTAAGAAAAGAATTCGGCTGGAAGAGATGAAGGCTTACGCGTGAAATGCTTAAGTTCATAAAAGTCAAACACATCATCCACTGAACGAAGTCAACAAAAGGGCAGAAATAAACCAAAGGTTTTCACCGATGACGTCAGCCGGATGAATCGTTCATCCAACTTCTGCCGATCGCAAAACTACAAGTTTTACTACTCGCTTCTAACAATGACGTCAGCCGGATGATTCGTTTATCCAGCCTCTGCCGACCACAAAACGACAAATCTTTTACTCACGTCTTCCGAAAAAACAAACTACGTATACCGATCACAAAACGACAAATACACTTACTCACATCTTCCGATAGATAAAATACTCGACATCATCCGGTTACAAAACGACAAAAGACTTTTACCTTCATCATCCGATGGATAAAATACTCGACATCATCCGATTACAAAACGACAAATTTTCTACTTATATCTTCCGATGACTTCTACTGAAGACATTATCCGATGACTTTACTGAAGACATCTTTCGATAAACAACAGAACAACAACTCTACATCTGCCGATAGACTTCATCTACCGATAGGTCAAAAATACACAACGAAAACAGCATAGCAACATTTTACTCTAACAAAGAAAACTCCGACTACTAAAAAAATTTGAGCATTTTACTAAAAATCGTTCAAACTATTTAAATCCTTGTATTACTCCAAACTTTAGTAAACACCACTATTAAATCCAACAGAGTATCATTATCAGAAAAGTCTCACCAACGTATGCAAAAACATTAAAACCACTTCTGTTATTAAAAAACTCAAGAAAACTTAAAATAAATCATGGTTCACTAAACCTTCACATCTACTGACATCAGTTAAGCCGCCTCATCAGAACACCAAGTCGAGACTTGGGTGTGCTCCTCCAACCTGTCTAAACCTCATTGTGCTCAGGAAAAATACATTCAGAAGCTTCTTCACCTACATCACAAAACTCATCTATTAGCCTAATGCTAAGTAAGCAAAGCGATAATGAAATGAAATGCTGAAGCAAAATTCCTAGACATGCAGTTTCTACTTTCACATCTCTGTTGCATATGCGTTCATTCACTGATCTGATCCCTCAATTCCATTGGGAGTGGGATCAGCTCTCCCAAAGTTACATATCCTCTTCATCAGTTAAGAGGCGGATTACTTCCCTTAATAGTTATATTGATCCTATATTCCACTTGGGAAGTGGATCAATCTTCCCAAAGTTATAAATCCCTTCATAAGTTAAGGGATGGATTAGTTCCCTTAATAGCTTGTCTGTTGCAATCATTACATTCCTTACCATGTCAATACATGAAAATTCATTTTCGTATTCTTTCAAAAACATGATGTATGACATACAGAAAATATTCAAGCACACACACAACCTACTGTTTTGTGATGTAAGCCCGACGGCACATGCATACTCTACTTACCTGGTTTCCTGGAAAAACATCTCGGTGATTGGCTACTTCGAGAGCTTACTCAATCCTAAAATCATAAATAGAGCATACATTAAACTTTCTCTAATCTTCATTCTACACCGCTAGAAATTTAAGGAAACTAGTTTGGAAGCTTAGTTCATTGTGCATTCCCGATTTACCACAATGACCCGAACTAGTTCGCTCACAGCATTCTCGAAACTCACACTTATACTCTCCCCTAATCATCGATAGCTACCAATGCAGCAAGGAATTGAAATAGAACTCACCTAGTTTGGGAGAAAATCGAATGGAAGAATCGTCTAGAGAGCTCTGCTGCTTGAGCTGAAGACCGAGGGGAAAAATGAGGAAATGGTGGCGGCTACAGTGCATTTAATCACAAAGCCTCTTTCCTTAAATAGGTTATCCATTATAAGTTCTAAATTTACCACTATGCCCTTACTTAGTCACACATTAACCTAATTAATACTTCCCTCAATTTTCTCCACAACATGCTTACTATTAAATAACGGAATAGAAATTGGTTTAATAGAACCGGGTGCTACACCCACAGTTCATCCCTCTTCAATCTGTGCGTTCATCGGGTAGAGGAACGTCTTCCTCACCTTCCTCGAGTTCACCTACACCATAGAGACATTCTATGAGCTAAAGACTCAGTAAATCTACGTAAATGAGAATGCATGCTATGCATATGCAGTTCATAAAATCATGCAGTCATTTTATTCATTACGTTACATAACGAGATGTCACCGGGGGTTCACTCTTAGTAGATGAAAACGGCACATCCGGCGGTTGGATAGCCCTCTCCATCTACCCGGGGGGAAAGAACATGTTTCACCTGTAGGACAGCCATGTCTAAACCCCAGCCTAACGTGACCGGGATTACGTGCATTCATATTTTTTCATTAGTCATTTCCTTTTTATGAAAACGTATGCGGAAGTTCATTTTTCATGCTATTTTAGAAAACGTGATGCATGAACATGTACGATGCATTAATTGTAATTGAAAACATAAAACAAACAACGGACATTAAACATTCAATAACTTAAACAAAACCTAACTACCCAACCTATTTACGCTAGAACAACATAAATCATCAATTTTTCAATCGATATACTTTCTTATAGTGTAGGCCAAATCGGCCAAATAAGTCACGAAGACTGACCTGACGTCATTAGCGAGCTGAGTACCTTGTTTTGAGGTTCGTTACCTAAGACATTTCACAATTTGGTCAATAAAGCTAATTTCTAAATAAATCATTACAAAGATAAAACGAAACTCCTAGCTAAGGTAAATTCTTAGTAAATCTCAATTTACTTCTCTCAAGCATGTTATCGAGTAATTCGCGCTCACAATTTTTACAAGCTCCATTAATAGTGTTTTTCAACCTCAAACAACAAAATTCAACCAAACTACCATTAAACTTCATAATTTAACATTCATATGATTGAATTGCACTTATTAACATCCATTGGATTCATAAGCACTCAACACATGCAAATCCCCTTTTCAAGCCCCACAAACCCTTTTTAACTTTCACCCCAATCCTTCCACATCTAACCAATTGCACCATAATATCATTATCACATACTTAGATCACCAATTTAGCCACATTCCTCAAACTTTCGGACATCCTCGTGAAACACTCAACTTTTACCATTTTCTCAACCTAAAATACCAAAATTCTTACACATTTCCTTCCATAATTCATCTACTAACTAGATGAGAGAGTTACCTTACCTTAGGAGCTTCAAAGAGGGACGAAATATGGTCAAACTTCAAGGGAGGAGAGAAATTTCAAAGTCCCTACACAAACCCACCAAATCTCAACATTTTTCAACCTTAAACCTAAAACCCATTAACAAAACTAATCGCTTACCTTTAATCTTCACAAAAGGAGGAGAAATCTTCAAAAAGAAACAAAATCGTGGGAGGAGAGGAGAAGTTTCGTGGCTGTTGATGACTCTTATTTTAGAGTCATTTTATGCTAACTTTACATAAGAAAACTTATATGAATTGAGTGATTGCGATAATAAATTGATATGAATTTACTATAATTGCTATGTAATGCTATAGCATTAGTGCTTTGATTGAATTTAATATTTTTAATGCAGATTTTCTATTAAAAGCAGATTTTTTTTCCTTACCTTGAATTTTATATTTTCACAATTGAATGCTATTTTTATAGTGGGAAATTCAAATTTAAATGCGGAAGATTTGTGAATGCAAAAAATCAAGGAAGAATAATTTGGAAAGAGAGAAAGGAGACTACAATTAAGGAAAATCAAATAGGTTGAAGATTTTGTGGTGAAAAGCAAATGACACATGGCATATAGAAAAGGACAAAAAGGAGGGAAAAGCTATCACGACCCTAATACTGTACCCAATTTCCCTACTATATTTTTTCTTTTTTTTTATCCCTATACTTTAAATAAACTTTAAGCGGAACCTAAACCGAAATCGAAACCAGAATTGAAATCGGAATTGAAATCTAATCTTTAATTCACTTAAAACATAACTAAAAGTAATTAAAACAATTAAATAAAACAATTAAAATAAAACAAATTAAAACAGAAAAGGGGAAGGGGCAAAAAGGGGATGAGGGGCGATTGATCATAGCGATCATTCGCCCTTCGGCGATTGCAACAGGCGACTGGTTGCCTGTTGCGAATCGCCTGTGGCGATCAGTCGCCACAATTTGTGGCGATTGATCGCCACGCTCTCTGGATTTCTCCAGAGAGCGGCGACCATGAGGGGCGAATGATCCCCTCCTCAGGCGATCATTCGCCACCCTCACTGCCTCCCTCGCCCATTTCCTCTTCTTTTGTTTTCTTGTTCTTGTCCCTGTAAATCAAATTCAATAGCAAACTTAACCATTTATTACCCATACATTTTTGTAGCAATTTCAACTTACAATTCACACTACACCCATCCCCTATTTAACGACCCAAAACACATTTTAAAACTAAGAACATTTTCATGAAAACGAACTGCATAGGTACGTTTAAAACCTAAACAAATCCTCCTATTTTAAATCACCACGCAGTTCCAAAATACATTCAATGAAAGACTTTTCAAACCATTATAAAACAGTTTCCAAAACATCAACATATACATATATACCTATCAACTATCTAGAATCAAACAACCTAAAATATTTCTATACAAACATCAGCCCAAAATGTCCCAAACCCTCAAAATCTATACATACTGTCCCCACGGGTCAGGTAAGCGTCGACTGCGCCAGCACACCACCACAGCCATCCTCCGTCAACTGGACTCAAGCCTCAGGAGGAGGAATCTCATCCTCACCTGTATCCTCGTAATCACCTACACCATACATACACACTATGAGATGAAATCCCAGTAAGCTCTACGTAAATGCAATGCATGTTGTGCGTATAAGTTCGATAAATCATGCTTTATTTTCTTTACTATGCAATGCACAATAGGTGTCACCGAGATCCTATCCCTCTAACCGGAGAGAGCTCATCTAGCGGGCGGACTACTCTTTCCAGCTAGAGGTGGGGGGTACACGCTTACAACACGTACAGCCGTGCCTGAGCCTCACCTCACGTGACAGATAAACGATACGCCTTTCGGCCAATATGCCTTTCGGCCGATATGCCTTTCGGCCAATATGCCTTTCGGCCGATATGCCTTTCGGCCTATGTTATGCTTTACATTATCTTTAAAACCCTGTACGGAAGTTCATTTTCATGCTTTTCTTTAAAACACGTGATGCGTGAACAGTTCATATCTTAAAGTAAACAAGCAATAATGTATACCATCAAAGACTGTAAAACATAATCTATAAAACAAATAAGCCTAGCTACCCAACCAAAGCAATATAAAACAAGTGCATCACCAAAATTCCTCGACACGACATTCGACGTACGGTGTAGGCCAATCGGTCAGAGAAGAATCACGAGAACTTACCTGTCTTCTGTAGCTCGCTGGGGCTACTCGGTTACCTACCCGCCTACGGCTCGACCTACGACAAATATTCAAACTTCATTACAATTAAGCCCACATTGACCAATTTACTCTCAAACTACTATTTCTAACCTAATCCAACTAAAACTTAGCTAAACGGGCCACTAATTCGGGTTTGGTAAAATCGACCCGAAACTTCGAACGCGCGTAACTTTTGCGTCGGTTATCGGAATCGAACGATTCCAGCGGCCACGTACTCCTCTAATAACCTATTTTAACCTGCCAAAAGGAATTTCAAAACAAACGACCGTAGCTAGGTCAAATCAGGCAAAACCCGAACTGCCCCTTAACCCGGAATTTCCCATTTTCTAGTTTTTCATCAATTCTCATCCAATTCCTCACCAATCAACTACCCTAACATCCAATTAACATAATCTAACAAAAAATCAAGGTTTCAAACAAGAAACCCGAAGCTCAGAGAAAAGGGGGTTCTCAGATTTTGGCTCAATCCGAGCTCTCCATTGCTCGGCGACTTTCGCCGGCCATAAGCTCGGCCACACGACGCCGAGAGCAGCCAAAAAGGGCTGGTGATCGGAGCTCAATCGAGCTCGTCGCCGACGGCCCAACAGAACCGAAATAGGAGAGAAAAGGAGGCTTACCATTCGGTTTGTGCGCGGAGACGGCCCAGACACTGCTCGCCGCCGTCGTCTGGCCGGAGATCGTCGGACATCGCCGGTGGTTCGTCGGAGGAGGGACGTCGCTCGTCTCCCTCTCCTCTCCTCTCATGCTCGGGCTCGGGCTCGACAGAATAGCTTCGGCTATTCTGTTGATTTTATTATTATTTTTTAATAATAATAATAATAATAATAATAATAACCATTAATTAATCGAAACCTCATTTACCGTTTTGCCCTCCCGTGTTTCCGAGCATTTCGACTTTCGTTAAATCTCGTTCTCAATTATAACTCACGGCTTAATTTCACGAACCTAATTTAATAAACATTTTAGTTCAACCAATTTATTCACTTTTAATTACTTTACCTTTTTATATTTTCTCTCAAATTCTTTCAACTAATTAAACTGAGAAAAAATTCTCAGGTGTTACAAAAGCAAATTGGAAGAAGAAGATTTGGAAGGATTGAAACACGTGGAAAAAGGAACCAATGACAGAGAAAACCATTTTTGAATAAAAATGGAACAATAAAAGCATATTAAATTTGGAGAGAGAAAAGATATACTACACCAAAAAAGGGATTCTGGAACAAGAAAAAGGGGGAGAAACAATAGAAACAAGAGACCTTGGCAGAAGTCTGCGGCAGAGAGCTCCAGAAGGGATTCTTGGCTACGGCAGAGAGGGGAACCAACACTCTTCTTCTCCTATTCTTTTTATCTTTTTATGAATATTTATTTTATTTTATTTTATTTATGATGTCTAGTAGTTAAACCAAATCTTGGTTAGGACGATAGTATTTGTTGCGATATTTTGCTACGATTTTGGTTTTGTTTCTGCAATTATCTATTGAACAATTATTTGTGAAATTTCTTGCTAAGTCATATCATATCGATAGATAGGTTGACGATTCATGTTTATATTGTATCGATAGATAGATATAAATTTTAGATGCACGAATAATTAATTGAATTAAATTGTTACAACGTAGTTAACATTAATTTGATTGGCGATAAGAATAGCACATATCGAAAATTCAATATTAGTTACATTCTTTCAAGGTAGAAAGAAATTCTGATTTGAATTTACCTAGGCAATTCGAAAGAATCCTAGAAATCAATTTTTATTCTTGCTGTTTTTTAGATAATGCTGCAGAGCATTACCAGAGCATCAGTAGTAAAATCATCGTAACGAAGAAATCGATCCTAGCCAAGGCCTTCTTTTATCGTATTTATCTCGTTTACTCTGATTTATTTTGTTTCATCGCAATTCTGAATTTATTTATATTTATTTTTATTTAAAATCTTAATATTTTTATAAGAATTTTATAGCAAATTTAAACACAATTAAGAATATCCTTGTGGGATCGATACTTTACTTACTCTATTACTTCGTTAGCGACACATGCACTTGCGTGTAAGTATGTAAAAACACTAACAGCAGTGAAAGGAAAGGGAAGAAAGAGTGAAAAATGAGAGTGGTTTCACGTAAGGGAGAGAAGAAGGAAGATATTGCCTTTGTCAAAGCTTCTTCCACAAGCTTTGACACATGTCACTTTCTTATTGGATATTCCCAACTATCATCTTTCACTTCATAATTTGCCCCTCGATTGGTTTCCAACTAATGGTTTGTTTGGTTGAACTTTAGTTTTGTTTTTCTCTACAATTTCTTCAACATTTTTCTTATACGTCCGTTAATATTTTTCGTCTTTAAATTTTTACCACTAATCCGGGACAGTAGGCTTAGCACGTAAAAGTCATAATACAAAAGTTCCGGGTGTTACATGAAGGGTAGGGTGACCCAGTGTTAGGATTCAGCTCATACTACTAGTAGAGGTGTATAATCACACATCGCTTGAAAGAGTGAAAATTGCATGATTTATAAGTAGAATTTTTTTCTTTACCTAATACGACACGTTTTGAACTACCAAAAAACAAATCGTGTGGGCTCCGGCTCAAAACAGACAATATTATATATGGAGCAGTGAGAGACGTTACAGATTCTGATTTCATTTTTTTTTTCAAAATGGGCATCCCATGTCCGGTTCCATTCAAATCTATAAGAAATTGTAAAGATGATATAGAGAACTATTTGAGAAAAAGATTTCTTCCTTAACTTTTATGAGCTATTACAGAGGTGTTTTTTATAAACCTAAATCTACCACGCCATCGGCATTTTCTATCAAGCAATCTTAGAGAGAAAGAGAGAGAATCTAATCTTAACAGAATGGAAAGAGAAAACAATATTGCTGAACCGACTCAGTTCAAGTGTATGGTTCAACATCCCCCCTCAAACGCATGGGTCGAGGGAGAACCGTGAGTTTGGTTTGAAGCTCTTGAAATCGTGCAGCCGTCAATGGTTTTGTTAGGCAGTCGGCAAGTTGATCGGATGACGGAGCAAAGGCAAGATGAAAAGACCCATTTGCCACTTTTTCTCGCACAAAATGTTGATCGATTTCCACATGCTTAGTCCGAGCGTGAAGAACCAGATTTGAAGCCAAATTGAAAGTACTAATATTGTCACAATACAGCAACGGTGGTGAATCCAAAGAAATTCGCAGTTCAGAGAGTAAAGATTGGATCCATAAAATTTCAGCAGCTCCATTCGCAAGCGATCTATATTCGGACTCCATACTGGAACGAGATACAACCAATTGTTTCGAAGAACACCAGGAGATTAGATTGTTACCAAGAAAAATACAATCAGCACTAGTGTTGCGTCTATCATTTGGGCATGATGCCCAATCAGCATCTGTATAGCAATAAAGTTTTTGATCTGCACTGTGTTGAAAAAACAATCCTAAGTGAGCTGTTCCTCGCAAGTACCTAAGAACTCGCTTCACTGCTTTCATATGAAGATCAGTAGGTGCATGCATGAATTGACAGAGCTTGTTAACTGAAAAAGAAAGATTCGGCCTTGTGATTGTGCAATATTGAAGTGCTCCCAGAATGCTGCAATATTCAGTAGCATTTGGTAAGGGTGCGTCATCTTGAATAGAGAGAGGTGACAGAGGAAGAGGAGTCTTTTGAGGCTTAGAGTCAAGCATCTCCATTTTTTTTTAACAAGTCACGAATATACTTCGTCTGGCTTAAATGTATACCATTTGAGTGACTGTGAACTTCCACTCCTAAGAAGAAATGTAGTTGGCCGAGATCTTTGACGGCAAATAAATTCAACAGATGTGTAATCAATTAAGATATCAATATTGCAGAAAATCCTGTGACAATTATATCATCAACATATACCAAAACCACAACTATGTTAGAAGCCGAGTGATATATAAACATAGAAGTGTCAGCCTTGGAACCAATAAAACCCCACTGCAGAAGAGCCGTACTAAGTTTGAGAAACCACGCTCTTGGGGATTGTTTCAGACCTTATAGCTATTTGTGTAGCTTGCAGACATAATCTGGATTTGTAGAATCTGAAAACCCTCGAAGTTGTTGCATATAAACCTCCTCCAGTAGATCACCATGAAGAAAGGCGTTTTGGATGTCTAACTGCTTGATAGGCCATTTCCTAGAGACAGCAATACTGAGTAGAAGCCGGATGGTGGTGGGTTTAATAACGGGACTGAACGTCTCTTTAAAATCAAGTCCTGGTGTTTGTTGAAAGCCTTTGGCTACCAAGCGTGCTTTAAAACGATCGACGGACCCATCTGGTCAGAGTTTTATCCTGTACACCCGGGACTTGAGACCAGGTACCTTGAGATTGAAGAGCATGAAACTTTTGTTGCATAGCCTCACGCCACTGTTCGATTTTGCAAGCTTTGTTGTACAAAGATGGTTCACAGAGTATGTCACCTTTGACGCTGAAAAAAGTTTTTGGTTTGAAAATGCCGGATTTTGCCCATGTAACCATTGGGTGATTATTCACGGTTGACGGATCAGGTAAACGTGCAGGATGATCACGCAGTGAGGAAGGAGAGGATGAAGCAGAAGACAAAACTGATGGAGTACAGTGAGTAGCTACGCTGGAAGAGGAAAAATGTGAATGGGTGAAAGGAGAGAATGGTAGAGATAAAATAATTGGTGGGATAGTGGTGGGGACAGCTGAGGAGACTTGAGAGAGAGGGGAGATTTTTTCATTGAAGACAACATGTCGTGATATGTAAATTCTACCTGTCGATGGAAGTAGGCAAATGTAGCCTTTGTGAAGGCTGCTGTACCCTAAGAAAATGCAGGATTTTGATCCGAACTCATATTTATGGGAGTTAAAAGGTCTCAAGAAGGGAAAACATTCACACCCAAATATTCTGAGGTGTGAGTAAGAGTGTTTTTTATTGTACAACTTTTGAAATGGAGACACATTTAACAGAGTTTTCGAGGGAAGTCTATTGATCAAATAAACCGCTGTGCTGAAAGCAAACGACCAGTATTTTATCGGCATAGAAGCATGGGCTAGAAGGGTTAACCCTATTTCAACGACGTGTCTGTTTTTACGTTCAACTCGGCCGTTTTGTTGCGGAGTGTATGGGCATGAAAGTTCATGTAAGATACCTTGGGTTGTAAAGAACTTTGACAAATAGCAAAATTCACCTCCCCAATCAGATCAGACTCGTTTAATAATACCATTAAATTGAGTTTTGATCATTTTTTGAAATGAGATGAAGGCATTGTATGTTTCATCTTCAGAGTGAAGAAGATAGATCCAGGAGAAGCTGGAGAAGTCATCAATAAAAAGAAGAAAATACTTAACACCAGAGATAGATGAAATAGGAGCAGGATCCCACAGATTCGTGTGAACTAATTCAAATAAAGCAGTGGCGTTGGATACATAAACTTGAAATGGCAGCCTATGAGATTTAGCTAGTTGGCAAGAAGAACAAAAGTCCAAATTATCAGATAAACCAAAGGAGCTATTACAACCAGAGAAAATAGTTTTAATGACAGTTGATGATGGGTGTCCCAAACGATAGTGCCAAAGATTTGAAGGATTGCTGGAGACTTGAAAGAGTTGAGCAGAAGAAGGCCGACCCGGAGGATAAGAGCAGACACGATACAAGCCATTGTCAAGGATTCCCCTGAGAAGGATTTTGTGGGAGACCTGGTCCTTAACAACAAAAAAAGATGGATGAAACTCAATAAAAACCTTGTTGTCAAGGCATAACTGGGAAACACTAAGTAAATTCTTCTGCAGAGAAGGAGAATGATAAACAGTACTTAGTTGCAGAGAAGATGAATAAGCAGGGAGTTTAGCGTGACCAACATGAGAGATTGAAGAGATTTTACCATTGCCGATAGTGATGTGATCTTCGCCTGAGTAAGGAATGGCCGACTCCAGCATATTAAGATTTGGAGTAAAATGATGGGAAGCTCTAGAATCCATATAACAAAACGGATCAACTGTTGAAAATGGTTGGACAGATTGGGAGGGAAGTGTGGCAGAAAAGTTTCGAGGCGGAGTTAAAGTGGGTTGATATTGGAGATTGGCTCTGTGATAGCAAACATTGGCACTGTGACCTGTTTTGAAGCAAATTTGACAACGTGGTTTGAACTGTGGTTTATTTTGGGGAAAGAACTGTGAGGTTGGTCGATAAGAGGGGGTTGGCAGTAGAGGAGGAGTTTGGACTGGAGGACGAGGTCCTCGTGGTCTGCTTGGTGACATAGTAGAATGAGGTCCAGGTGGAGAAGAAAATTTAGGTCGAGATTTATTACCTGATACATTGGTGAAATTGGCTTGAAGGGGGCTCAATGAGGCAACAGCTGTTTGACGTTCTAGTCGAGCTTCATAGCACAGCAGCATACTGTTAAGTTCTTCAATGGAGGGTTGATCAGTTCGTGTGGAGACAGAGGTGACGAAGGAATTATATTCCACTCCCAAGCCATTTAAGAAGTATAGCAGCTGATCTTTGTTGTCGACAGGTTCGTCGACGACAACTAATGTATTACAGAGGCTTCTGAATTTTTGAACGTAGGTCATAGTGCTGAGGCCATCTTTTCAGAATGCTTGTAAATTTGAGCGCAATTCAGAGATCCGAGCAAACGAAGAGGCAGAGTGGAGTTGATTCAGTGCTTCCCAGATCTCGAAAGCCGAAGAATAACCCACTAGATGCCCCAACATCTGTTCATGAACCGAAGCGTAGATCCAACTCATTACAAGCCTATTATACCTCTGCCAAGAGATATAGTCTGAGTTGAGGACCTGTGAAAGAGAGTTGTCGTTCTTTGGAGGGAAGGGACGAGTTCCGATGAGGATATCCTCCAATCCGTTGGCAATGACGATGTTAAGTATCTGGTTTTTCCAGATGAGGAAGTTTGATTCATCAAGTTTGATGGTGAGAGGCTGATTTACTGAAGGGAGATGAGGAAGAGATTGCAACGGAGAAAACGATGACGAAGGAACGTCTGCTGTGGTACTCTGTGAAGAATCCATGTGCGCAGAAAAAAAAGGGTATGGAGTTGTTTATTGCTCTGATACCATGTAAGAAATTGTAAAGATGATAGAGAGAACTATTTGAGAAAAAGATTTCTTCCTTAA
Source organism: Begonia masoniana (assembly GCA_022432975.1). NCBI lineage: Eukaryota > Viridiplantae > Streptophyta > Magnoliopsida > Cucurbitales > Begoniaceae > Begonia > Begonia masoniana. The sequence goes on along the minus strand of CM039507.1, from coordinate 30,662,021 downwards.
CTTTTATGAGCTATTACAGAGGTGTTTTTTATAAACCTAAAACTACCACGCTATCGGCATTTTCTGTGAAGCAATCTTAGAGAGAGAGAGAGAGAGAGAGAGAGAATCTAATCTTAACAGAATGGAAAGAGAAAACAATATTGCTGAACCGACTCGGTTCAAGTGTATGATTCAACAAAATCCAACACCGTACAGAGCTGAACAATGCTCCTCTTCTTTCCAATACCAAATTGAAAAAAAACAGAATCATGCTCAAAGGAGTTCATCATTTCTAATGTTGATCCTTACTCTGCAACATCTATCATCATAAAACTACTTTTGTGTTCATTGTGGACGAGTTAGTAAAAGCGTAATGTCTACCATGGGAACGCCTAGTACCTGCTCATTAATGGGTGATTTTCATTCATTGTGTGAAATCAAAGATTGTAATAAACTTAAATCCAAATCAATAACTTGAATCGACTTAATCCTACCATGTTGGGGAAGTGATATTTAATTATGTATGCTAGATAAAAGAGAAGTAACTAACACTTGTGTCAACGTAAATTTGCTCGTTCGCTATACTTTACGTAAGCTATATATTAGCCTGGACAAATGAACTGATTGCCTTGGTCCACAAAAACCTGGCCTAGGCCCGCTTCAAACATAGTCCAGTAGGCCTGGCTTAGGAATTTGTCCAAACCCAAACAAATTTAGTATCATACATTGAACTATCATAGTTTGAATCATGACTCTAGGAAATATTCTTTATATTAGCTAGTGGGGTAGAAGGATTCATAAATATCTTTCTAACACACAATTGGATCTCATAGAATACTGCTATCTTAGAGTACTGATAATTCTAGTATATTTATTTCATTTAAGACACTAAATTTGAATTATTTCTTTTTACTCTTTTCCGTCATTGATAAAAATTAAAAAGTCAAGTTGAATTCAAATTAATCACTTTGACCGATTGTTTTTATGTTTATTATAAGTTAAAAAGCAGTAGGAACTAGAATAAAAAGTGAAGTACCATGATAGGTTTATCAGTTGATAAATAGGTAACTGCTTTTAGGCAGTTACGGGAAAAGAAAAAGAATAAAAGGAAGAGTAAAGAGTAGGGGAAGTTTAGTTTTAGAGTTGTAGAAAGTTTGGCTGGAGAGGGGGGACTCTCGAAGAACCCCATTGCTGTACGTTTTTCCTTTCGTTTTGAATAAAATTGGCTAGCTCGTATCAATTTGGTATCAGAGCATTCGTTCCTCGGGAAGGCGAAGGATGTTAACTGAGAGCTGAAGCACAAAAGGAAACAATGGACGATTGGCAGACGGAATTGACAGAGATGAAGGAGGAGCTACAGAAGTTGGGAAGGCTTTCGGCAATGGAAAAAACATTGCTTATAATGCAGGAGCAATTAAAGAAACTGATGGAGCGATCAGAAGAATCAAGAAAACAAGATTCGGAGAATCAACGAGAATTATTAGAGAAAAGAATTCCTAGGAAATTCGAGAATGAGCGGGCTGTAGCAACGAGGGATTATCCTCCAAGGAAATTGGAGCTTCCAATTTTTGTTGGAAACGACGTTGTAGGTTGGATATTCCGAGCAGAACATTATTTTTCCATCAATCGTCTGTCTGAGAAGGAGAAAATAGAAGCTGTGACAGAGTGCTTCGAAGGACAGACGTTGTCATGGTTTCAGTGGGAAAATAGAGTTCGGCCGATTCAGACTTGGCCGGAGCTGAAACAGCTATTGACGGAGAATTTTCAAATGCAGCAAGAGGAAACTCCAGAATGGGCAGAAGAAAAAACATGACTGGGTAGTGTTCTTGAAAAGCGATCGTCGCCGATAGAGGAAGAAATTATCCTTAGGAAAAGGATTCCAGAAATCTTAAAGCAAGAAAACTTCCAGGTAATATCAGCGACAGTATGAAAACCGAAGACAGAGAAATGTTCAACAATTCGAACGGAAGAGGAAAGAAGAAAAAATGCGGTCATAGCGGAAGGGAAGGAGGTGGCTGCGATTCCGGTTGAGGAAGCAGAAAACGTTGTTCAGAAAGTAGGGCAGATGAAGATCGCAGATGAGGATTTCTGCTTGGTCGACGACCATTGCGAGTGGGAGAAGGTCGGAGAAAAGGAAGCGGCGGTGTTTCCGACGAAAGAAGCAAAAATCTTTGTTAAAAACATAAAAAGCAGGAAGATTCGAGATGGGGATTTCATGTTGGATGACAACTTCTACGGGAAGGAGAAGGAACAGCAGCTGGGGAAAGAAGCTAGGGCTAGAAATTGGGTAATTGTTGTGATTGCTGGGCTTTCTGGGTTTATTTTTTGGGCCTCTATTGCTGGGCTTTCTAATGGTAAATGTGACAGCCAGAAACCGGATCCCGATCGGAGTCCGGGATCGGAGACGTCACTCCGGGCAAGCTAACAGAAAACGGTGACTATTTATTTATTTATTTATTTTTTTTTTTTTTTTTAACATTATACTTTTAAAACAAAACCGACTGGACTTTTAGAACTCCACAGAAATCAGAAGTGAAATGAGATAAACTGAAGAAATTTTAAACATAAACAAGATTTGAAAAATGCAATTGACAGGATGAGCTTTTAAAGTGACTCATAAACTTTTCGGAAGAAGGGAAAAACATTCCCCGTATTCGGAAGCAAAACGGGAAAAACACCGTGAACAGATTTACAATCGGAAGGAAGAACAAATAATAGAAGAAGGTGGTAAGGGCAGAAAACAGAATATAAAATCAGAAGACTGAGGCAACAAGAATCAGTCTACATTAATGGCAGAGCAATAGCGGAAGACTATCGGAAGATTGGCGGAAGATGTGAGCTGACGTCAGACGGAAGATGCATATGCAAGGACAGAAGTAAGGGTGACGTCAATCGGTAGATGCTACTTCAAATGGGAAAAACAGTTAACATAATCGGAATGTGTGATGACGTCAGCCGGAAGATGGATGACGTCACCGGAAGATGCAGACATTAAATGTAATCGGCAGGGGATGAAAACAGTGGATGACGTCATCGGAAGAGGGGATGACGTCAGACGGTAGATGCAGGCATTTAAACATAATCGGCAGAAGAAAAGATGAAGGCAGAAATCATCGTATGACGTCAGTCGGAAGATGTTCTGACGTCATCGGAAGATGCAGATAGCAATTTAAATCGGAAAATGAAAACCTAAGGCAGAGACACTGTTTGGCGGTAGATGCAGGCAAAATTCCTACCGGTAGGTGTAATCGGAAGACATAGTTTTAAAGGCAGAATTTACAACTTTTGACAGGAAAGCATACAGACAGAGGGCATAAAGACAGAAGACTTAAACGCCTCAGATTCTCAGACCACATCAAAACATGGTCCTCGAGCACAAGAGAAGGCATGCAGGTTTCAGACCTTCATTACAAATGATAGATTTCAAGAAAACAAACTGCATGGATAGCTCTAAAATTCGAGACCATCCATGCATGACCTGAAAAGGGAGAACTCAAGCAGTTCCAGAATGTTTTCAAGATATTTCACAGGAAACAACTATCAACTGTCAACCGGGGATTTAAAACTTGGACATCAGAGCTGATACATTATATATATCCAACAGAATTTCCTACCGAGTTTTTAAACAAAACACAGGACTATACAGAGTTGTAAAACACAACACCAAAATCCCATAAAGGGTCTACAGACACAGACTTTACTTTAAATTCTTAACCTCGGGACAAAATTTGTCTGGCTGCAGCAACCACCCCGAGAGCTCGAACCACCAACTACATCAGATCATCATCTTGAGGCACAAGGTCCTCATCTGGAGTATCCGTACCTACAACAGGGAGTTCATCTATGAGCCTAGAGCTCAGTAAGAACATATCAGAAAATGCAGTGATGCATATGCCATGCATGAACCTTTTCAGAAATACAGTGACATTACAGAACATTACTTTTATCTGTCAGAAAGTGGGGCTTATAGGGAAAACAGGTGTAACAGAAGTGCACTAAAGGCACTAAAAATTCAGAAACAGAACACCAGTTCCCGTCCCACACTTAACCAGTACATTACAGACAGTCAGATTTTATCTTTCTTCACTTCAAAACAGGTGCAGAATACATTTTTGCATGAGCTTTTGGGAAAAACGTGTATGCATGGACTTTCTCAGTGCTTAAACTTAAACAGCATGCAACAGAAATGACAGAACAAACTGTGAAGCAAATCATTTACAACTCAGAACATAAACTATACCATTTCTACCCAAGACAACCCGACAGAGACTGAAAACCTAGTACCTCCGTGATGTAGGGCCTTAAGGGCCAACTCTCAGTTATGAACTTACCTGTTTGCTGTGGTGTCAGATGCTCAAATGTCCCTGGAATGCTCGGATCTGTAACATGAATGTACAGAATTTAAACGCTACAAATGCTAACTAATATCTCGTAAGAAATGCAGCAAACACACTTAAACACTTTAGAAAAACACACCAACGTGTTTCCATCCAAAACAGTGAGTTTTCACCAAAAACTGAAACCCTAAACTTCGGTAAAAAAACTCACTTTAAACTTGTCCAAACTTGTTAGCATTAAAAGACGTTCACCTTTGCTGAAGAAAACGGAGAAATGCTGGAGAAACAAAGTGTGGAAGTTTTGTTTCAATCGCCTGGAAGAGAGAAAGCCGAGAGAGATGAGAGGAAGCAGAGAAGTGAATGAACATTCACGTAGGAGGATGAACTTAGCTTCCTCCGCAAGTTGCCACTTGGCAATCATCCATTAATTTCTCCCACCAACCTTAATTTCTTCCCAATCTACCCCTCCATGCATTTCTAACTAAATGAATGTTTTGATTACACCCTAGTTTAGTTTTCCACTAAACATTCCAACAATTCCACCAAAACATTCATTTGTATTAATACAATAATAATCCCGTTTAAATGATCCGGGAAAACTATTACATGGCAAAATGCCGGGTGTTACAGTAAAGCCATCTCCAAGAAAAGTAATTCTTCTACATCAGGGAGTAAGGCAAGACAAAGGATCCATAAGTTTGTGACTAAATTTCTGGACAAAGAAGATAAAATTGTAAAATTTCTTTCCGCAAATTCACTTGCAAACCCAACTTCAGCAACATCCCTCTCAAATTATTTGTTCATGGTGCAACCAGGGGCGGCAAATGATCCTTGGAAACCTCCTTGGATTGAAGAACAATTTTTATTTTTTTTCCACCTTGAGGACAAGGTGTATTTTTTGAGGGGGAGTAATGATAGGTTTATCAGTTGATAAATAGGTAACTGCTTTTAGGCAGTTACGGGAAAAGAAAAAGAATAAAAGGAAGAGTAAAGAGTAGGGGAAGTTTAGTTTTAGAGTTGTAGAAAGTTTGGCTGGAGAGGGGGGACTCTCGAAGAACCCCATTGCTGTACGTTTTTCCTTTCGTTTTGAATAAGATTGGCTAGCTCGTATCATACCAATAAATGCGACAATAATTACTTCCATAATTTCAAACTTTAGGTTCTTTTCAAACTGATTGAATTATGAAATAAAATATCACTAAGTGTAAATGAATAGAATAGTTGCTTCAAAGTGAGTTCTCCTTAAATACATATATTTTATTTCATTTGTGTTTCAAGTATACTTATCGTGTCAAAGATTATAACTCAATTTTCGTCTTTTCTTTTTTCTACCATTTTTTCAAAATCTAAAGAAAAAAAAATTCCAATGGATTATGTCTTTTATGCGAAATTTTTTTATTATCGTAAGCTCGTCTACGGTGAAGTAAGATTGATGATTCAAGATTTGACTAGTTGAACTTGAACGATTTGGTCAGCCTATGCTCAACTTACACCAACATTTTGTAATTTTTTGAATTTTCAAACTAGTTTTGTGACCCGAGATGTTGGAGCTGTGACAAACATCTTGAACCGTAGTCCCAACATCAAGGTTAGACCTATTATTAAAATAAAAAAAATCTGGCTCAAGTAAGCCTAATTCGGCTCAACTTTGGACGGGATGATGAGTTGTTTTAATAATCATTCATATATTTTAGATTTATGATTTAAGATGGTGCTTTTTTTCAAAAAAAGAAAAACTGAAACTTGAAAGGAATTATGGTCTTAGCAATAAAGAGGCAAGTGATCCATAATTAGGGCTCCAATTAAGGACGCATTGGAGGTAATTAACCAAATATGAGAAACTTTGGAAAGAGCAAAAACAAAAACCTCCGTTTCCCAAGTAGACTATCCAAGTTCACAGCTTTCTGGTTCAAATTTGGGGTGTGATTTACGTAGCCATACAAGTGTTTGATCTCACCTTCTCTATCGCTTTTCTCAATTCTCATCATTTCCCCATTCCTGTTTCTTCTTCTTCATCTTTAACCTCTCTACCATTCCTTTCATTTTCTTTTCCTCTTTTTTTCCTACCCATTTTTTTTTTTTTTTCATTTTGGGAGGTGGGTTCGTCCGAAAGATGGTGTTTGAGATGTGGGTCGGGCTTGGTTTGGTTTGACAATGACAGATTTGTGTGGTATGGAAGGTGGACTGTCGGATTTCAGCAGTTCATCATCTCGATCCATTCCTATCGAATGCCGATTCGCCTTGCAATCGGCATTCGATTTGTTTTGCGTTGCCTCCGAAGCTTTTTCTGAGCATCGTCGTTGTTTGACAGCAAATCGTGTTGGTCACCATCGACGATTGCTTTGACCGATCAAACTTACAATTGATCCTGTATAATATCATACCTCAAATATATTTTAGTCTCTCTGGTAGTTGTGTCGTTTCTTTTCACAGGAATGGAGTCATTGTCCGGCTTGGTGTTGCCGGATATTAGTGGAATAAATGGAAATGCTGACCCTCCCAATGCTGACCCTGAGTTTGCTGAGAAAGATCCAACTGGTCGATATGTCCGGGTACATTTACAGAACAAATCACTATTCCCTTGAATTAACCTCCATAGAATTATCTAGTACTCGGATTACAAATAATACATTTACAAATATCTTTCTTGGTTTATGAAAATGATGCTTTGGGGCGACTACATTTAGCTTCGCTGCAATGGCATACGTGCATTACCTTCTACATTTTATTGATGATATTATTGATTCATTGAACTTCCGTCGGCACTTGGTCATGGAGCGCATTGCCCCCCTTATTTACGTTAGTATGGATATAATGCAAAGCATTGCAAGTTGTTTTATTTAAAAACAGACGGGTCCTTCTTGGAAGCTGTATTTAATTTCATTCTAAAGTATTTTTGCTGGGAGTCTTTCTTTATTTTTAATTGATCTACATATGCTAGCTCTGGAGTTGAAATTTAATTCAGCACATTAGACTTAAATGAGAACATATCTTTCGTTTTTCACAAATAATGCCTACTTAACTTGTATTGCGTTCCCTTTGCAGGTATATGTTTCTTTATCTTTGTTCGATCCATATTGATTTATTTTTCTTTTCTTTTTTTTTTTTCCTTTGAGGAACAGTACAATGAAATCTTGGGCAAAGGTGCTTTCAAGACTGTGTAAGTCATCGGGCTTTAATCTCCATCTCCGGCTATGTGTTTTTATTTTGTGCTTAGGAGTTATTCTATTTTGGCAAAAAAACATTTCATTTAAGGACGCTTCTTCTTGGGTCCCCTCGTTTCATTTTGCAGTTATAAGGCATTCGATGAAGTCGATGGCATTGAAGTTGCTTGGAACCAAGTGAGAATTGATGTTGTTTTACAGTCACCTGAAGATTTGGAAAAATTGTATTCTGAAGTGCACTTGCTAAAGTCGGTGAAACATGAGAATGTCATTAAGTTCTTTAGTTCTTGGGTGGATGATAAGAAGAAAACTGTCAATATGATTACCGAGCTCTTCACATCGGGGAGTCTACGACAGTATGTTCCAATTGATGATTGCCATTCTTTCTTCACATTGTCTGTTTTACTTTAAGGTAAACTCCTGTAACATTTTGATTTATAGATATCGGAAGAAGCATAAGAACGTTGACATGAAAGCAATAAAGAATTGGGCGAGGCAAATTCTTAAGGGTTTGGTCTACCTTCATAGTCATACTCCTCCAATTATTCACAGAGACTTGAAATGCGACAATATTTTCGTAAATGGGAACCACGGACAAGTAAAAATTGGAGATCTCGGATTGGCGATTGTCATGCAACAGCCCACAGCTCGGAGTGTCATTGGTAATACTTGATGCCTTTAATTGCTCTGTCTTGAATACGAAATGATGATTTTTCTTTTCAAATTAGGAACGCCTGAATTTATGGCTCCTGAACTTTACGAGGAGGAATACAACGAACTTGTGGATATATATTCTTTCGGAATGTGTATGCTGGAGATGGTAACTTTCGATTATCCATACAGCGAATGCAAAAATCCAGCTCAAATTTTTAAGAAGGTTACCTCTGTAAGTAAGACAGTGATCAGCACTTCTTTCGATCATTTTGCTGTTATACGGGGAAACTTATTCTGCGACATTATCTTATCTTTATTGTTTAGGGAATTAAACCTGCTTCCCTTTATAATGTTTCTGATCCCGAAATTAAGGAGTTCATTGAGAAATGTCTGGTTCCAGCACAGGAGAGATTATCTGCAACAGAGCTTCTCGAAGATCCATTCCTTCGGATTGAGAGCCCAAAGGAGCCAATACGCGATCCTTTACAGTTACCAAACCACAATCTCAATGCATTAAATGTACCAAAGTCTGGGCCGCTTTCAATGGACATAGATATTGATGATAGGCAACTTTCTTTAAGCGCTTGTACAGGAAGCAACAATGGCAGCCCATATTGTCCAGCTTTGGAATTTTATAGAATGCATAACAGCAATGAATTTAGACTGAGAGGGAAGAAAAATGATGAGAATTCAGTTTCATTGAACTTGCGCATCGCGGACTTACGAGGTAAATATGATCAGCTCAAACCCTTTGTTTAGTAGGTTTTTGATAGACCCCCCAATCACACTCATCTATTCTAGCCGCACGAAGAAAACTAACAGGGAGTAACTATCAAGGATCTTTTAGCAATTATCATCAAATAATTAATTAGTTTAATTATTATGAATGATGTCATTTATTTTGGAGAATATTTACTGGTATTTTGCATTGTTTATATTTTTATGGTGTTTAGGGAGATGAATTAGGGTTATGATTTTTGTAATCCAGGGTTTTGGGGAGAGTTGGAGACCTCTCGAATGTCTCCTAGATTTCGTTAATCAAGTTGATTTTGCTATCAATTTTCTCTGTTAGTGATTACTTTTGCAGGGTACCTATCAGTTTTATTTTTATTATTTTTGCTATTATCAGCGAAAATGGTACGTCATAAAACAACGATGACCGATTGTAATGACTGATTTAACTTTCTAATTTGCAGGTCGAGTGAGGAATATACATTTTTTGTTTTACCTTGATTCTGATACTGCACTTTCTGTGGCTGCTGAGATGGTGGAGCATTTGGAACTAGCAGACCATGATGTAGCTTTCATTGCTGAGTTTATTGATTACTTGATCATGAAACTTATACCTTGGTGGAAGCCTTTATCTGGTTATTTCACAAATAGGGAAACAAGTTCTTGTGGTGGATCTCCTCTCCATAACAATGGAAAATCCTCTACTGCTTGTCTATGGGAATCGATGTTGACTGGCATTCCTTCAGAGCTCGTCGATGAGCAAGATTCGTTCTCTGGGTTGATAAATCCCGACAAAAATTCTATGCAGGATGAGGATGTCAGCTGGTCCAACAACCCTACTGGCTCCATTTTTAAAGGTGAACGCAGTCCTCCAATTCTCGATAATTTTGAAGATCAACACTCACATGCATCTGCTGGTTCCGAGATTGTTGTTGAAGACGACTCTACCAAAAACGATAAAGCGGAGGAGTTTGATTCAAATCTTGAAGGAAATTCTAAAGGGTCTAGTTGGTATGCATTGGAACTGGGGATCGGAGATTCTTTCTTCGGCGACTGCAAATCAGAGAGAAATGCGAACGACACGGGGGTATCGTCCCCGACTAATGAATCTGCAAAGAATTTGGAATTGTCATTTCACGACATTTGCGGAACTTCGAACGTAATGAGCTTGACGAGTAGTTGTTCCTCGTTATCCATAGCTGACAAAGATGTGGATGGTGATCTGAAGTTGGAGCTTGAAGCCATAGAAGCGCAGTACCAGCAATGGTTTCAAGAACTCGGTAGAATGAAGGAAGAAGCATTGGAAGCGACGAGGAAGAGATGGACGGCGAAGAAGAAACTCACCGTTCAATGAATTGAAAAAGGCAATGCCCATTCTTGTGTTGTTGTACACTTTTGAGTGTTGTTTCAAACTCTTGAAGCAAATAGGTGGTGGTGGTGGTGATGGTATAAAACCAGAAGAATGTGTTTGTTGGGTGCGGCTCTTTTTTATCAGAAGTCGTCATCCTCTAACACTATCACCTTCATTTTGTTATTTCCACCTGAATTTAACGCTCTTCTTTCTTTCATATTATTATTGCAAGAGGACTTGCATTCTCCACACTTGTTAGTAATCAATGGCTATGAACTGAAGTTTGTAAAATCAAGCATAGAAATCGTGTCCGCTCGGGTTAGAAATTGATTAGAAGTTAAAATCAGGATAAAATACATGATTTTATAGAAAATGTGATACATATTTATTGAATTTAACAGATAAATCGACGACCAAATCTAAATTTCTGACAATAAAAGGCTTTGGCTCAAATCTGTCTATTGCACTACCCTTATAGAAATCAAGCATACAAAACGTATCTCATATCTTCATGTTCATAATGGTTATTGTTTTTGCTTTGAGGTCTAATTTCTGCTAAAATTCCATCAAGCAAACCATATATTTTATCACTCATTGGATGTGATCTATCTTCTACAATAAACTTATGAATTCCATCTCCATCCTCGATGCAGCTATATCCAGCCGCCTTCATAACACGGCTGCTCTTCATCGTCTTCCTCAGCTTTGCAACTCCATCCCATTTGCCTGTTGAAGCATAAATATTGGAAAGTATGACGTAGTTTCCCGGGTTCCATGGCTCGAGCTTGAACAGAAACTCAGCTGCTTTTCCAGCTAGCTCGGCATTATTGTGGAAACTGCAAGATCCTAAAAGAGCTCCCCAAATTACAGAATCTGGAGTCATAGGCATGGTTTGGATGAGATCATAAGCTTCTTGTAGCTTTCCAGCACGACCTAAGAGATCGACCATGCATCCATAGTGTTCTAGTTTTGGAGCAATATCAAACTTTTCCGCCATTGACGCAAAAAGCTTTCGCCCTTCGACAACCATGCCTCCATGAATACATGTTAAGAGAAGTCCTACAAATGTAATATCATCTGGTCTAATTCCATCTCTCTGTATACCAGCCAGAAAACAATGCATGGTAAAACTCAAAACCTCTTCTATTATTGAAAGAAGGAAGAAAACAAGCTGAAATTAGAGAGTGGCTTACAAGCATTTGGTTGTAAAGTTGAAAAGCTGCACTGCATTGTCCATGCAAAGCTAACCCCATAATCATTGAATTCCATGAACATAAGTTTCTTCTTCCACCAATCTCGTCAAAAATTCGTCTTGCGGTCTTGATATTACCAGACTTCGCGTGTAGTTCCAATATGGCATTGCTTACATACATATTGTCGAAGAAGCGATTCTTTCTGGCGTAGTCTTCGACCCTCTTCCCAATCTCCATGGCTCCAAGATTTGCACAAGCAGGAAGAATACTGGCTACCGTGACTTCATTTGGTTTGACTTGTGTTTCCTTCTCCATCTTCAAGAACATTTCTAAAGCCTTTACGTGCTCACCATTCTGTGAGTAGCCAGAAATAATGGCGGTCCAAGAGACAACGTTCCTACAAGGCATTGACATGAAAGTTCCCAAAGCTCTCTCCATGTCGCCAGACCTTGCATAGCCAGCAACCATGGAATTCCAAGTGGCCACATCTGGTTTGCCCATTTCTTCAAACACCTGGCGTGCAAATACCATGTCACCCGTTTTCGCATACATGTCAACCAAAGCAGTCATGGCGAAAATATCGGAGTCAAATCCGGATTTGGAGAAATGGGCGTGAAGAATGCGGCCTCGGGTAGAGGAGGAAAAGGAAGCGCAGGAGGCAAAGAGGGAGGTGAAGGTGTGTTGGTTGGGGGGGCGGGCATGGCGGCGCATTCGGGCGTAAAGAAACCAGGAAAAGTGGTGTCGGGAGGCAGAAGAGTAGGCCCGAATGAGCTTGTTGTAGAGAAAGACGGGTGGGTCTGGAATGAGGTTGAAAATGGCGTGAGCATAGGCCAAGTCTGGGATTTGAAGAAGCTTTGCAATCAAGAGAAGGGTATGGTCTATGGCATTTCTGAGAGTGTAAGCGTGGATTTGTTTCACTTGGTTCATTTAACAAGTGACCAACCTTCAACTTTCAAGAGGTTAAGAGATTGAGGAGATATAGTCTCCGATTGTCAATTATGAATGGAGAATATTCTTTAAACAACCTCAATTAGACTATTAGTTGATCATTATTTTTTGAAAAAAAAAAAAAGATTTTTATTTAGACATGAACTCAATCGATTTACTATCTGATGATTTCAAACTCGTATCAAACATCTAATTAAATAAAAAACATAATATTTGCGTACTAAATTTAACAGATAAATTTACGAAAAAATCTAAATTAATGTATCTTAAAGATGAAAAAGTTTTGATTTGTTTAAAAAATAATGTAAGATCTAATCTGTAAATGATCTATCGTTTAAAATTATCAACGATGGAAGATAGCAAAATGATAACTATTTTATTATCTACACCCATGGTTTGACTAATCAAAGTGCCAGCTGAAGCCGAACAACCAAGCTTTCTGTCAAACGTTAGTGTTCAACCAGTCGACCAATACGTGACTTGAAGACCCGGTTGATTTCCTGCCTTTCAATTTCACCAAACACACTTGTTCAATCGTCAAACATAAGTTGAACCCACTGAGTAACCTTGGAGCACAGAGAGTCTCTGAAATGATTTCTCTCGGAAGACGTGGGATTAACCACTCCTTAATATTCTGCAAGTGTTCAAGCCATCATCCTTAATTGGAGACGAAGAAACACGCCATTTCACAACACTATCACCCATACCACTGTCAAATAGCTACGCAGCAATCTCCATTAACACTCTGTCTAGACCGTCTCGGCCATCATCGAGATGATCCACAAGCTTGGTCAAGAAAAGAGCCCATGCATCTCTATCAATTCCCCCCCGAGACAAGGCCACTGAAAGAACCCTCAAGAATTCTCCTTTTCCACGGCCATCAAGCAGTTCAATCAAAACAGAATAAATTGATTTGTTTGGAGAACATCCTTTGTCAAGCATCTCCTCTAGAATCTTGAGCCCCTCCTCTGGATTACCCATTCTACAGAATCCCTTTATCAACAAGCTATAAGTAAACTCATTGGGGGCACAACCCTTTTCGACCATGTCGTCCCACAGCCTCCCAGCCTCCTGCAACTCTCCCATTTCGCACATTCCAAATATCAACGTGTTATAAGTCAAAAGACTCGGAGTCGAGCCCTTCTCAAACTCATCAAATAGTTTTCTAGCTTCCCATACCTTGTTTTTCTTGCAAAGCCAATATATAAGTGTGCTGGTAATGGCATTATCAGGAGTACAATTCTTCCTCAAAAGCCTACCCCACAACTCACAGGCTTCGTCAACCTTCCCAGTATTACACAAAGCATCAATAACCTTACAGCAAAGAGCAGAGCTGGGAATATACTTTATTTCGAGCATATCGTCGAGCAACTTGAGTGCTTCACCAGACTTTTTCTCCTTGCAATAAGCTTCTATCATCACTCCATAAGTCACATCATTTGGCTCAACTCCATTCTCTTCCATATCATCCATAACCTTTATAGCATCAACCAATCTCCTCTGCTTAATGTAGCCATCCATTAAAATCGTGTATGTAGTGGCGTCAGGAATCCACCCACGATCGAAAACCTCACCAAAAATCCTCCTAGCGCCCACCATATCACTACGCCAAGTGTAGCCGCCTAGGATTGTTGTGTAAGTTACTACATTTGGGACCATACCCATCGAAGGCATTTCATCTAACAGCTTAAGAGCACCCTCAACGTCATTCTTCTTACAAAGCGCTTTGATCAAAATGTTACAAGTAAAGACATTAGGCACAACTCCGAATTTCGTTCTGGAGTTCTTGAAAATCAAGGGCACCAAAGTATAGCGTTTGTTCTGAACCAAAGCGTTAAGCAACGTGTTGAGCGACCTGACAGAGCGTTGAACACCAAAAGCCCCGATACGCAGAAAGGTTCGGAGGGCCAATTTAGGTCTGCCGGCGAGGCCGTAACTTCGAATAACGTTGATGAACAAGTCCTCACCGCATTTAATCCCGGAAGCGCGCAAGTCGCAGAGCAAGGACTCCAGTGGTTCAAATGCACGAGCGCGGGAGAGACGGTTGATAATGGCGTGATAGGTATCGTAGTTATGGTAGAAATCTGGATGGAATTTTCCAGCGAAATGGAAGATTTGCAGGGCAAGATCGAGATTCTGTTGGCGGATGATGATGGAGACAAGGCGCTTGGGGTAGAGGCGTTGCGGCCATGGTTTTATTGGAGGAGTGACGGTGTACGATTGGATCGGGGGAGGAGAAGGAGGGGTGGCGACGAAAGTAGATGGGAAGATGGGTGCGGTTGTGGAGTAGAGAAGGGAAGGGAGTTTGATGGAAGGCAAGAGTTGAGAGCGTCTTCCCATGGGAGTCGCCACCCACATTACCTGTAAATCACCAAGCTTTTGGGAAGGGACACTCGGGAGAGGTTTGTAGAGTCAAATTCAACATAAATTTATTGCAAAGCCAATATTACAAATTTAGCAGATTTTTTAATAATACTAGTAGTTACAAGTACTATGCACGTGCTGTTGTCTTAACGGTGTCATTACAGTAGACTAGAGGTATGTAAAACCGAACCGAAACTGATGAATTGAATCAAAATCGGTGAAATTAGTTCGGTTCGGATCGGTTTTGAGCATTTGGAAATCGAAGTTCGGTTTTATTTTATAGGAACCGACTTTTTAGGTTCGGATTTCGGTTTGGATCGGTCAAAACCGAAAGAAACCGAACCAAACCATTCTTGCATTATAAAACCTAAATCATGCAAGCGAACCGCAACCGAACCATCTGTTTTAAAGCTTTGGCCACTTCGAAGCTGTTTTCGATGGATATTTCGGACCAGTAGCCAGGAAAATATGGCAAAACGCTATTCGGAGTGCCTGCGCCGAGTTTACTGATGGAAGAGGAAGATGAGTTCAAGGACGAAGTACCGGCAAACGAAGACGGCATTTCTGGCCGGGAGACGGCGGATGGATGCTTCTTGGAACTGACGAGTGCCTGGGATTGAATATTGTGGAGGCTATCTTGATGAGCTTGATGGCAGAAAAGTAGAGAGAGAGAGCGAAGTTTGAGTGAAAGAAAAAGAGGGAATGCATTAGGGTTTTATAGTGGAAGTGAAAGTTCAAAGTAGTGCAGTGAAAGCTTCGAGGAAGCTTCGTTCTCTGAATTTCTGAATGATAGATGAACAGAGCTTTGTCATCTTGCAATTGAAATAAGAATAAAGAAGGAAGCTTCGTTCTCTGAATTTCTGAATGATAGATGAACAGAGCTTTGTCATCTTGCAATTGAAAAAAGAATAAAGAAGACTACATGAATTAGCACCTTGAAAATCCACGCCTCTCTCTGTGGGTGGAACCCGAAATTATTACATTTATGATTTATGATGAGTTCAAGCAGGACAACGCTATTGATTTATTAGACAAATTTTTTTTGTAGAACCGGAACCGAACTGGAATCGGAACCCAACCGGAATCGGAATTGGAACCAAAACTTTAGGTTCGGTTCCGATTCGGTTTTGGCCGGTTACATGACCAGTTTCGATTCGGATATTCTGAAACCGACTGGTGACTGGTTTGGTTTGGGTCCTCTTCAAAACTGAAGCGAACCAAACCGAACCGAGTTTTGCACACCTCTACAATGTAACGACCCTTAAACTATCCCTAATTTTTACTTGTAAATTTTTCTTTTTATACCTAATAAACTCTTAAACCATTTGAAAACCTTTTTGGATAACGTATTTAAAGTAAGGAAACTAAAGAAAAACAATTTATTAAAAATTGCCCGATTTTCCACAATCACGATCGATCGCAGTGTGATCCCGATCGATCGTGGTCACGCTGACACTCAGGAGGTAACCTTTGCTGATCCCGATCGATCGCAGCAGTGTGCCCGATCGATCGGGCCGTCTCTAGAATTATTGACGGAAATTCTTTTTTGATCCCGATCGATCGTGGTAGTGTGCCCGATCGATCGGGCCGCCTCTGAAATCATTGGCGGAAATTTTTCTCTGATCACGATCGATTGCGGTAGTGTGCCCGATCGATCGTGATCGGCTTTTCTTCATTTCTCTCATTCATTTTTTTTTTTGCACATAACATACATTACTCTCCCTCTTTCTCTTCCATATTAACTCCAACATCTCATACACCCTAAGCAATTCAACCTAAAATCATAACTCCACTCATTCATCATTTCATCAACCATTAAATAAACAACTCGAAACCTATTCTAAAACGTGTTTAAAAACATAGTAAACTTTCGTAAAAACGAATTGCCTGGATCCATTTAAAATCTAAACAATTTCCCCTGTTTAAAATAAAACTCCAAGCAGCTCTAGTATATTTACAATAAAAGACTTTACAAAAGTAATTTATAAATGGTTTTCCAAAACATCCAAAAACACATATGTTTTCTATCCAGAATCAAACACCCTAATATGTTCAACTACACATTAATCGTTCATATCAAACTATTGTGTCATCAAAATACTTACGTACATCCCCACGGGTCAAAAGCGCACCGACTGCCTAGCACACTCCCGCGGGCCATCGTTCATCAACTGATCATTCCTCGGGTGGAGGGATCTCGTCCTCACCGGTATCTAGATCACCTACACCATACAGACAACTATGAGCTAAAGGCTCAGTAAGTTTCGTAAATGCAGATGCATGCTGTGCATATGAAGTTCAGAAATCATGCAACAGTTTCTTATCATTACGTCGCAGACAGAATGTCATCGAGATCTCAGCCCGCTATGTGGAGAGGGCACATCCAGCGGTCAGACAACCCTTTCCACGTAGCTGGGGGGGTACACGTTCACATCCATAAACAGCCGTGCTTGAGCCCCACATCGCATGACCAGATAACAGATTACGGAGATTCATTTCGTTTTAGGTGATATGGTATTGTTACAAGCCCCTTTTGGCCTTCACAATAGGTTAATAGCCCCCTTTCGGGCCACATCTCTTTTCATGAAAACGTAGTGCAAAAATTCATTTTCTATGCATAATTTGAAAACCATGATGCATGAACAATTACGTGCTTAAAGTAAACATACATCATACATACCATCGAGACAATAAAAGCATATCCTATAAAAGAACTAAACCTAACTATCCAACCAAAACATTTAAACAAACAAATCATCAATGCCTCTCGAAACGACTTCGACATATGGTGTAGGCCAATCGGCCATAGAAAGTCACGAGAACTTACCTCGCGTCCGTTGCAAATTCTAGCTCCGTCCACGAGCGTTGTTCACCTAAGGCAATTTCACAACATTTGTCGTTAATACGAGTTTAAACCGTTAAACGTTCAAATTAACAAACCCTTAACTAAAGAAATTTTCTAAAACTCTAATTTAGCTCATTGAGGCATTTCATCGAGCAATTCGCGCTCGCAAATTGTAAACCTCCATTAATGGAGTTTTCCAAGCTCCAAATACCCGAAAATCGCAACCCAAGCATTTATACTATCTAACTACGTCCAATAATCGTATATTAGGCAATATCTAACATTCCCTAACAAAACCCGGTTATTTTGGACAAAACCTAACAAACCCTAATAGTTTATCAAGCTAGAACTCGAGAGTAACGGTAGGGAAACCATAGATTCTTACCTAGAATCACGAGGGGAAGAGAAAACATTAAGAGTCGGAGGTCGATCGGAGGGCGTTAGTCGTTGGAGAGGAGAATCGCGTGAAGGAGAGGTATAAATCGCCAAAGGGGAGGGAGAGAGAAGGGAAATCGTGGAAGTGGAGGAGAAAGAGAGGGATTTGTGATTTTATTAAACTTGGCTTGCAAAATTACAAGTTTGCCCTTCGGTTTAATCTCTCGTTTATCCTATTATTCGTCTATCGATTCGGTTTCTCCAAAATTTTCTTATTTCACCAATAATTCTAATTTATTCCAAGGGTTCTAATAAAACTTTCCGTTCGTCAAACAGATTTATTTTGTTATTTCTACGAGTTAAATCTCCATAGGGTCGAAACCGGAAACTTAAGCATTATCTCTCGGTTTGAATTCCTTAAATCCTCATAATTCTTCCAAAATTCATATTAATTATAAGGATTCTAATAACGCTTTATGTTTGCGAAACGGACTCAGTTTGACATATTTATCAAAAATACTATTTTATATTAAAATAATAAAATCCAGTAAAGAACCGGGTGTTACATACAGTAGACCAAAGGATATGCATAATCTTAGCTCTTTGAAAAATATTACATAGAATTAGTTAAGGATATGACAAGTAATAAAAAAATAAAATATCACTTAGTTAATTGATATTTTATTATAAAAATAATAAAATATAAATATAATTTATGATATTTTATTATAAATGAGATAATAGATAAATGCATAATAAAAATAAAATTTGATAAATAAAATAAACTATTATATTTTAAGACAAAGAATTTGTTGAAGCTAGTACAAGCGTCAAATAGAAAAAAGAGCTAATGGGAAGAAATAGAGCATGTTAAAATTCTCGTAGAGAAAGAGACAAAGAAAATAAAGAGTTAGGCTACAAGAATAAAGATGGAGAGGGAGAGCGTTGATGTTAGTACAAGTGTTAAATAAAAATTAGAAGCAGATGGAGAGAGAACTGTTGACTTAAATAGAGTTTTAAGTCTAAATATGTTTTTGATGATGTATTTGAATGATAATTAAGTAATTTGATTATGTTTATAAAATGAGAATATTGAATTATGCATTGATTTTAATATGTTGGAAATGCCCTTAAAAAGGGTATTTTAGTTGTCTAATGAATCGGGTTAAGCGTACAGGACTGAATAAGTAAAACAGGGCTGAAAACTTCATCTGCCGATGAATTGTTAAAAGTACACATACCAATGGTGTTTTCAAGTTATTCCTGCCGATGACACTTGAAGTTCCTCATACCGATCGCTAAACGACAAAAGACAAAGTCGTTCAAAGCTGCACATGCCGATCGCTAAACGACAAAGAAGAGCTACTCATGCCGATCGCTAAACGACAAAGAAAAGAATTGCTTCTGCCGATGGTATTGTTGAGAAACTCATCAAGAATGCTTCTGCTGATGGCGTTTGAAGCTGCTTCTGCCGATGGCGTTTGAAGCTGCTTCTACCGATGGCACATGAAGCAATTCATACCGATGGCGCCTTTGAAGACGTTCATGCCGATGGCTTACAAGTTGCATCTGCCGATGGAGTCTTTAACCGATGAAGTTCAAGATGCATCTGCCGATGGAGTCTTCAACCGATGAAGTTCAAGGTGCATCTACTGATGGAATTCAAAGCCCTCATCTGCCGATAACTTTTGGGATGCATCTGCCGATGGCTTTCAAGCTGCATCTGCCGATAGCGCTTTCAAGCTGTTCCTGCCGGTGAACTTTCAAGGTGCATTTGCCGATGACTTCTCAGAATACATCTGCCGATGAATTTACAAGATACATTTGCCGATGACGTGGCGATCTGTTTTGAAGCTGTTTAAACCGGTGATCTTCTGCCAGACTTCAAAATAGCCGCGAAGCTACAGTGACGTCGTTTTCAGCATTAACTCCAGAACTTTAATGGCGACGACGACTTACAACTACAGACGGCAACGGCTACCTGAAATTGTACGAAAGCTGCTCCAACGGTAACAAAGTTTCTATTATTGGATAAGGAGCATTGAAGTCAAGCCGATTCCGAAGACAGAGTATTTAAGCCGAGGTTAGAGCACAAAGATACAACTTTTGCAATTTGAATCCTTGAGCCCTAACTTGCGAAATTTTATCATACTCTGTATTATTCCTACACCTCTCGATTTAACTTGAGATTCAATCATTGTGAGAGTGTAGTCTGAGCTTACCATTTACGAACTCAACATTCTGTAAAGGCAGTGGATTGACGCCCGTCAAGTTCAATTCAGATTTGTAAAGGCAGTTGATCGGAGCCCGGAATTCCGATCTGTTTATTCTCGAGGAGAAGGTTAAGGATCGTCAAGGGGTGAACCTTGAAGCGTGGATGTAGGCTGGGTTGAGCCGAACCACGTAAAAATTACTGGTGTCATTTTTCTCTTACTCTCTCTTTTATATCTGCTGTTGATTAACATTGCTAATAGTTTTAAGTAAAATTTTAAAAGGGTCTAATTCACCCCCCTCTTAGACAATCTCGATCCTACAATTGGTATCAGAGCGAGGTTATCATTGTCTAAGCAGTCTTTTAATCATTGTGTGATATATTTATAATGGTAATGACATTCAACACTAACTCCACACACGTAGAAGGTCAAGCTACAAATAGGCCTCCCTTCTTTGATGGGAGTGATTATGTTTACTGGAAGTCAAGAATGAAAATATTCATTCAAGTCATGGACTATGAGCTATGGAACATTATAGAATATGGTCCATTTAAAGCCATGAAAACTATAGATGGCCAAAGTGTTCCTAAGATTTCCACTGATCTAACTGAGTCAGATAAGAGAAATCTAAGCCTTAATGCCAAGGCGATAAACACTCTGTATTGTGCCTTAAATAGAGATGAATTTAATAGGGTACAAGGGTGTGAAAGTGCTCAAGAAATTTGGCACTTATTAGAGGTTACTCACGAGGGAACAAATCAGGTAAAAGAGAGTAAATTGAATATGCTTGTATATGAGTATGAGTTATATTCTATGCCGAAAGATGAATCTGTATCCTCTATGTTTACAAGGTTTACTAACATCACCAATGGCTTAAAAGCTCTTGGTAAATCATATTCTTGTGAAGAACAGGTCAGGAAGATTCTTAGATGTCTTCCAAGAAGTTGGCAGCCAAAGGTGACTGCCATACAGGAAGCAAAGGATCTCAAGATTCTAAAACTTGAGGAACTCATTGGATCTCTCATGACACATGAGATCACAATGAGGTCAAACGAGAAGGACGACCTCAAGGAGAAAGAAGCTACAAAAAGAAAAGACATTGCTATGAAAGCTTCTTCCAGTAAACAAGATGTGTCTGAGGAAGAAGAAGAAGATGATGATGAGGATATCGCCCTCATTACTAGGAGGTTCAGCAAATTCCTCCAAAGAAAAAGAATGCAAGGAAGGAGATTTCCAAAGGGTGAGAAGTCTCAAAAAGACAAGGAGATTACATGTTTTGGGTGTGGAAAGCCTGGCCATATGAAGGCAGATTGTCCACAAGCAAAGAAGTATTCCAAGAAGTTTAAAAAGAAGGCTATGAAGGCAACTTGGGATGATAGTGAAGAAGAGACTTCTTCATCAGAAGATGAGGAAGTAGCAAACCTGTGCTTCATGGCGCATGAGGACAAGGTTAGTTCTTCTCCCTCTAGTATTTTAAGTGACAATGATAGTGATGACGATGAAGGTAATCTATTTGATGCCTACAATGACTTGGTTAAACAATTTGGCATGCTTAAGACCAAGTATAACATGTTGAAAAAGGAAAATGCGAGCCTAATTGAGAAGCACGCCAATGAACATAGTGTGCAAGATAAGGAAATCTCTGTACTTAAAAGAAAAATGAGACGTTAAATAGACTTGTTCTGAATTTCACTGAAGGTAGTAAAAATCTGAACATGTTATTGAGCAGCCAGAGAGTGCAGTTTGATAAAACTGGCCTAGGGTATGACGGGATTAGTAAAAAGAAAACATATAAAAAGCTTTTTGTTAAATCCACTGTCTGTCATGCATGCAATGAAGTAGGACATAAATCATTTGTGTGTCCTTTAAAAACAAATAATATAAAAACTGGCAGTAAGTTGCAATGGGTTCCCAAAGGAACCAAAACTAACACTAGGACCCAAAAGATTTGGGTACCTAAGAAGACTACTTGATCTCTGTTTTGCAGGATGATGTGTCTCCAATAAGGAATCAGTGGTACCTGGACAGTGGCTGTTCTAGGCACATGACTGGAGATGCATCCATGTTTGCTGTTGTCAACAAAAAGAAAGGTAATGTCACTTTTGGTGGAAACCAGAAGGATAAAATTGTTGGCATCGGCAATATAGGTAATCCTGATAATATTATTATAGAAAATGTTCTGTTAGTCGAAGGTCTGAAATATAACCTGCTGAGCATCAGTCAATTATGTGATAAGGATTACAAAGTAGTCTTTAAGAAAAACTCCTATATTATTCAGGATATATCTAATAGCAAAGTTCTCTTTACTGGTTTCAGAAAAGAGAATATCTACATTATTGACTTAGATAATTTTGTCTGTGATAATGAAAAATGCTTTGCCGTGAACTCTTCTAATGACTGCTGGATTTGGCATAGGAGATTAGGTCACGTAGGAATGGATACCTTAGCTAAGATTACTAAGGAGAATTTAGTTAGATGAATCCCTAAGATATCCTTTGTGAAGGATAAGGTCTGTGATGCCTGCCAAATGGGTAAGCAGATCAAAAGTTCCTTTGCATCAAAGAATGCCGTTTCCACTTCCAAGCCTCTCCAACTCCTTCATATGAACCTCTTCGGTCCTTCTAATATTGCTACCCTAGGTGGCAAATTCTATGCCTTTGTCATTGTTGATGATTTTTCTAGATTTACTTGGGTTTATTTTCTGAAATCAAAAGATGAGACTTTTGATACCTTTTCTAGCTTTAGGAAAAGAGTTCAAAATGAAAAGGAGCTCACCATTATTGCTATTCGTAGTGATCATGGTGGAGAATTTGAAAATGAAAAATTCGAACTCTTGTGTCTCAAGAATGGAATTGAGCACAATTTCTCTTCTCCTAGGACCCCTCAGCAAAATGGTGTTGTTGAGAGGAAAAATAGATCTCTCCAAGAGCTTGCTAGGACTATGCTTAATGAAAATTCACTTCCTAAGTATTTCTGGGCTGAAGCTGTTGCAACAGCATGTTGTGTGCTTAATCGGGTCTCCATAAGACCTATTCTTGAGAAAACTCCATATGAGCTCTGGAGTGGAAAAACTCCCTCTGTTAAATACTTTAGAGCCTTTGGTAGCAAATGCTTCATTCTTAACACTAAGGATAACTTAGGAAAATTCGATTCTAAATCTGATCTTGGAATTTTTCTGGGTTATTCTCTTTCCAGCAAAGCTTATAGAGTATTCAATAAGAGGACTCTAGTTGTAGAGGAATCTGTTCATGTTAACTTTGATGAGTCCCCTCAACCCAAAATCAATGTGAATGAGGATGATTCTTTGGATAATCAACTAGATTCCCTTTCCTTAGAAAAACCAAGTGATTCTCCTCAAGTAGAAAACCCAATAGAACCCTCCTCTACATCTCTAGAAATTGTTCCTGTCAAGGATGAAAATCCTGCTCTTCCTAAAGATTGGAAATATGTCAAAAATCATCAAATAGATGAAGTTTTAGGTGATCCTTCTTTAGGAGTTAAGACTAGAGCTTCTCTTACGAATCTCTGTGCCAATGTGACATTCATTTCACAAGTAGAGCCTAAGAAATTTGAAGAAGCCGAGGGTGATGAAAATTGGATTATGGCCATGCAAGAAGAGTTAAATCAATTTGAAAGGAGCAAGGTATGGGAACTTGTTTCACGGCCTAAAGATCATCCCATTATTGGAACAAAATGGGTTTATAAGAATAAATTGGATGAAAATGGGATTGTTGTGAGAAACAAGGCTAGACTAGTTGCTAAGGGATACTCTCAAGAAGAGGGTATTGATTTTGAGGAATCTTTTGCCCCTGTAGCTAGATTAGAGTCAATTAGGATGCTCCTAGCTTTTGCTTGCTACAAAAACTTCACACTCTTTCAAATGGATGTAAAGAGTGCATTCTTAAATGGTTTTATTACAGAAGAAGTTTATGTTGAGCAGCCCTTAGGTTTTGAAGCTTTTGACAAACCCGACCATGTCTATAAGTTAAGGAAAGCTCTCTATGGTCTTAAACATGCTTCTAGAGCTTGGTATGATAGGTTGAAGAACTTCCTTGTGGAAAGGAATTTCAAAAGAGGTAACACCGACTCAACTCTATTTACCATGCAAAAAGATAAGGATATTTTGTTAGTTCAAATTTATGTTGATGACATTATTTTTGGATCAACAAATGTCAATATGTGTAATGAGTTTTCCTCCCTCATGCAAAGTGAATTTGAAATGAGCATGATGGGGGAGTTAAAATTCTTCTTAGGATTCCAGATTAATCAAACTCCTGATGGAATTTTCTTCTGTCAAGAAAAGTACATTAAGGAACTCCTTAAGAAATTTGGTTTAGAGTCTGTCAAATCCTCTAGAACTCCCATGAGTACCACTACTAAATTGGACAAGGATGAAAATGGTATAAGTGTGGACATCAAGAAATATCGTGGTATGATTGGTTCACTGTTATATCTGACTGCAAGTAGGCCATATATTCTATTTAGTATTTATTTGTGTGCTAGATTTCAGGCTGCCCCTAAGGAGTCTCATTTATCTGCAGTAAAAAGAATTTTCAAATATTTAAGTGGGACTTATGATTTAGGTTTATGGTATCCTAAGGGAACTTCCTTTGATCTGATTGGATACTCAGATTCTGACTATGCTGGTAGTCTAGTAGATAGGAAAAGCACCAGTGGAACATGTCAATTCCTTGGTGAATCTTTAGATTCCTGGTATTCTAAGAAACAGAATTCTGTTGCATTGTCAACTGCAGAAAGTGAATATATTGCTGCTGGCAACTGATGTGCACAAATGTTATGGATGAAATAGACCTTAGAAGACTATAATCTGTTTTATGATAGGATTCCTATTAGGTGTGACAACACCAGTGCAATTAACATTTCTAAAAATCCTATTTAGCATTCTAGAACTAAGCATATAGATGTTAGATATCACTTCATTCGAGATCACATTCAGAGAGGTGATATATCTTTAGAATTTGTCAATTCTGCTGATCAACTAGCTGACATCTTTACCAAGCCTTTGGATTAAAAGACATTCAACAGTATTAGAATAAGGCTAGGCCTCATTCGGGTTGAGAAAAACTAAGTTTATTCCTCTGTTGAAAAATCCTGAGTGTTAGAGCATTTCCTTCTGTGATGGCATCGGTAGATGCCGTGTTTTTCAATAGGTATCGGAAGATGTATGTCTATCGGAAGGCATCGGTAGATGCATTTGCATTTGCAATAGGTATCGGAAGATGTATGGTTTAGATGCTGTGTTTTTCTATAGACATCGGAAGATGCATTTGCATTTCTTTAATCTACCGACACGTGTGACCCATCGGGTTAACTTGTCTTACACGTGTGACTCCATCTCGTCGGGCGATGCCCTATTCTCTTTTAAACTCTGTTTCTTCTCAACGACGCTTCACTTTTCGCGCTCTTTCTGAAAACCCCTGCCCTACCAGTTCCTTCTCTCTCTCTCGAGTCCTATTCCCTCAATGGAGTTTCCAGGTTCATCTTCCCGTGCAGTTTCCAAACCGGCCATGAAAAAGGCCAAAGTATCCGCTCGCCCTCCACGAGAGATTCCTCGCGCCAAAGAGTGGCCATCTCTTTTCTTTCTGACCAAGGCTGCTGAGTTAATGTACCATGACGACTATAGGTACAAAACTTTAATTCCCAGTCGAGGGATTTTCTTTGATGATTTAGCAGGCATGCATATTATAGAACCCTTGAAGGAGCTCGGGTTATTAGGTTTATTTGATACGGAATCCTTTTATTACCCTGAAGCAATCCGAATGTTCTATGCAAATATGAGTTTCACTTCGGATTTCTCTATTATAAAGAGCTATGTGTATAGCAAACATATAGAAATTACCCCCAGTTCATTAATGCCCTTTTGGAGTGCTCACATTTAGATAGCCGCCCTTACCAGTATATGACCGGCACTGAGCCTCCTTTCTTTGGTACCTCTGAGGGTCTCAGTTTTCTAAAACGTATAGTTCTTGACCCAAACCATACCCCTAACCCTCTTAAAGGCAAACACCTGACTGCAAGAGCCAGGTTATTTCATCAGATGATAGGGTATTATATAGTTCCTAAGGGTGGCCACCATGATGAGGTGAGTGCCATGGAGATTTTTATTCTGTATGCACTGTTCCAAAAGGCCCCCTTCAATCTAGGATATGTTGTGGTTAGAAGGATGATCCAGGCTGTGACATCCAGGGCTACCTCTTTACCTTACAACCTGCTGTTAATGAAGATTTTAGCTAAGCTTGAGGTTGTATTCCCTGAGGATGAGGACCCTATCACTCTTAAACCCACCAGTTACTATTCCCGAACCACCTTGAGCAAAATGGGAATTAAGAGAACCAGAACCGGGGAGCTTGTGCTGAATGTTCCTAAGCGAGCTCCTGCTAAGGCAACTGTTGCCAAAAAGGGAAAGAAAAAACTTGACCTGTTGAGGAGTCCACTGCTGAAGGAGGGGATGACTCTGAGTTCCCTGTTTTTGATAATTCCCCCTCTCATTCTCAGGCTTCTAGCTTTCAGCCTCCTCCTTTAGTGCGAAGGCGTCGTGTCCCTTCCTCAAGGATACTTCTTTCTGAGGACATCTCTACCCCCACCTCTATGCCTCTACCTCTTCCAGCAAATCAACCATCTCCTCCGCCTGCCCTTCAGTTACCAGCTCTGCTTCCTATTCCTCCTCCATCTCTAGTCCAACAGGATACAGCTCCTCCATCCCCAGTCCAATTACCTCCTCCAAGTCCAATTGCTCCTACACATCCACCTGCTCCCCGAGTCCAACATCCCTCACCAATTCAGCAACTTGCTCCTGCCTTAGGATCTCCTTTCGTTTACCAGAGGAGAGTTTCTTTCAGTGAGGAATAGTATACTGAGTTGAAGACCAGCATTGACAATCTTGCAACAGCCATTGATACTAAGATCACTCAACTCAAAAAGGATTTGAGCATTGAAGCTGTTGTGGCTCAGGGTCTCTTGGATCAAAAATTGGATCGCAATAATGAGATTTTCACCCGTACCCTTCGGGCTCTCAAAACTCAAGTTGAGGCTCTTTGCCCTGCACCACCGACTCCTTCCTGCCCCACTGAGCCCACCTCTGAAGATCTCTTCCCTCCATCTTTCAGGCCTGCAGTTGATGAAGACGTGCGCTTCATGTCTCTGGATATTCATGAAGCTGAGTTAAAGTTCACACCTTCTACATCTTCATCTGCTCCTGCCTCTTCCTCTCTTCCTGCTGCCTCACCTGCTGGTTCATCTGTCGAGCCTCCATGTATGGACATGGTGGTGTATCAAGGCCCCTCTACCTCTGCTGCTCCTCAGCCGGAGACTGCTCCCTGTCTGGAACTTGTGCCTTATCACCGCCCAATCTCTCTTGATCTTCACTCATTTCCAGCACTTGTCGAGGCTTATCTCAATTCCAACAGCGATGTGTCTGCTTGGATAAGCCAAGCGTTTTGGAATCATTTTGTAGCTTTCTTTAAATAGCTAACTTTGTATGCATACCCTTTTGTTGATATTCTAAAACGATTTTCCTCTGATGTTTTTCTGAATTATGTTGCCTCCATTAATTCTGCTGTTCCTTTGAGTGTTTTTGATAATGTCAAAAGGGGAGAACATATTTGATGGATATATTTTGATATTGGATATGCATGTGGGATATGGGAATATTGCATATTTTGAAACAATCTGGATATTTGATTTTTTTTTGAAACTCTGGTATGCTCTGTGGTTGTTTTAGCATGTATGCATTTGTTATGAGGGAGATAGGATTATGGGGGAGAGTGACTTAATCAAATTAATATTTTGTCATCATGAAAAAGGGGGAGATTGTTGACTTAAATAGATCTTTAAGTCTAAATATGTTTTTGATGATGTATTTGAATGATAATTAAGTAATTTGATTATGTTTATAAAATGAGAATATTGAATTATGCATTGATTTTAATATGTTGGAAATGCCCTTAAAAAGGGTATTTTAGTTGTCTAATGAATCGGGTTAAGAGTACAGGACTGAATAAGTAAAACAGGGCTGAAAACTTCATCTGTCGATGAATTGTTAAAAGTACACATACCAATGGTGTTTTCAAGTTATTCCTGCCGATGACACTTGAAGTTCCTCATACCGATCGCTAAACGACAAAAGACAAAGTCGTTCAAAGCTGCACATGCCGATCGCTAAACGACAAAGAAGAGCTACTCATGCGATCGCTAAACGACAAAGAAAAGAATTGCTTCTGCCGATGGTATTGTTGAGAAACTCATCAAGAATGCTTCTGCCGATGGCGTTTGAAGCTGCTTCTGCCGATGGCGTTTGAAGCTGCTTCTACCGATGGCACATGAAGCAATTCATACCGATGGCGCCTTTGAAGACGTTCATGCCGATGGCTTACAAGTTGCATCTGCCGATGGAGTCTTCAACCGATGAAGTTCAAGATGCATCTGCCGATGGAGTCTTCAACCGATGAAGTTCAAGGTGCATCTACCGATGGAATTCAAAGCCCTCATCTGCCGATAACTTTTGGGATGCATCTGCCGATGGCTTTCAAGCTGCATCTGCCGATAGCACTTTCAAGCTGTTCCTGCCGGTGAACTTTCAAGGTGCATCTGCCGATGACTTCTCAGAATACATCTGCCGATGAATTTACAAGATACATTTGCCGATGACGTGGCGATCTGTTTTGAAGCTGTTTAAACCGGTGATCTTCCGCCAGACTTCAAAATAGCCGCGAAGCTACAGTGACATCGTTTTCAGCATTAACTCCAGAACTTTAATGGCGACGACGACTTACAACTACAGACGGCAACGGCTACCTGAAATTGTACGAAAGCTGCTCCAACGGTAACAAAGTTTCTATTATTGGATAAGGAGCATTGAAGTCAAGCCGATTCCGAAGACAGAGTATTTAAGCCGAGGTTAGAGCACAAAGATACAACTTTTGCAATTTGAATTCCTGAGCCCTAACTTGCAAAATTTTATCATACTTTGTATTATTCCTACACCTCTCGATTTAACTTGAGATTCAATCATTGTGAGAGTGTAGTCTGAGCTTACCATTTACGAACTCAACATTCTGTAAAGGCAGTGGATTGACGCCCGTCAAGTTCAATCCAGATTTGTAAAGGCAGTTGATCGGAGCCCGGAATTCCGATCTGTTTATTCTCGAGGAGAAGGTTAAGGATCTTCAAGTTGTGAACCTTGAAGCGTGGATGTAGGCTGGGTTGAGCCGAACCACGTAAAAATTACTGGTGTCATTTTTCTCTTACTCTCTCTTTTATATCTGCTGTTGATTAACATTGCTAATAGTTTTAAGTAAAATTTTAAAAGGGTCTAATTCAACCCCCTCTTAGACTATCTCGATCCTACAAGAACATGCTAAGTTCTGTGTGGAACGACCCATTTTCCTAGTATGATATTGTCCGCTCTGAGGATTGGGCCTTAGCCCAATATCCTCCCCTCACGGCTTTGTTTGACGATGACTTCCCAGTCGGTCACCCAACCTAGTACTACTCTCACCGAAGCACTTTTAACTTCGGAATTCTTATGGGATCCGTTGTCAATTGTGCTCCAAAACGCGTCTTACTATTTTGAGAGGGTCTCTTTACTTATGTTTCATTTCCACATACTTCCCCAAGCGATGTGGGATTGTGACGACCTCCCTCCGGCCCAAGTCCAACCCGGGATCCGTGGAGTTTTAACCCAGCACGTTACCCTCCGACCTAAGTCCCACTCAGGATTCGCGAAGCACTAGGTGGTTCCTCCTCATACGTGTCCATTCGGATCATCACAATCACCCTCCTCTGGGGCCCAACGTCCTCGTTGGCCACATTTCCGGTTGAAAACAGGCTCGATACCATTTGTAATGACCCCTTTTCCCAGTAAGATATTATCCGCTTTGGGGATTGGGCCGTAGCCCAATATCCTCCTCTCACGGCTTTGTTTGGCGAAGACTTCCCAGTCGGTCACCCAACCTGGTACTACTCTCACCGAAGCACTTTTAACTCCGCAGTTCTTATGGGATCCGTTGTCAATTGTGCTCCAAAACGCGTCTTACTATCTTGGGAGGGTTTCTTTACATATGTTTCATTTCCATATACTTCCCCAAGCGATGTGGGATTGTGACGACCTCCTCTTTATGATTGAACCCTCTGGCCCAAGTCCAACCCGGGATCCGCAGAGTTTTAACACAGCACGTCACCCTCTGGCCAAAGTCCCACTCAGGAT
This sequence comes from Begonia masoniana, assembly GCA_022432975.1. NCBI lineage: Eukaryota > Viridiplantae > Streptophyta > Magnoliopsida > Cucurbitales > Begoniaceae > Begonia > Begonia masoniana. The sequence goes on along the minus strand of CM039507.1, from coordinate 30,631,641 downwards.
TCGCGAAACACTAGGTGGTTCCTCCTCATACGTGTTCATTCGAGTCATCACACTGCGTGAGAGAGAAAGAGAGCGATGTAAAAATTTAACCTTCTATATTTATTTAGTTGACGTGATGAAGAGAAAATAACCATAAACAAAACGTCGAAGATGAAGATTTTATGTATATCTTTAAATGACACATATTTAATATGTAGTACGTAGTCAAAAACAAAAATTATCATGACTAAATATAATATATTTTAAAGTTGAAATGGTAATTAACAAAAAGTATACTCCAAGAATGTGTATTTGATATGAGAAGTATATTGATACATACAACACTTATTTTGTATATTTTTCAAAAAAAATGTAAAATAAAAATTGATTTAATAATTTATTTTATTTAGTTTTTATCTTATGGTTGTTAGAGCTGATGAGGATCTTAAGAGTTAAGTGTTAGATTATGTTGTCTGTTAAAGTCTTTTGGTTGTTAAGTCTTTGACTAACACATACTCAATAGAGTAGGTAATAAAAATGTAACACCCGACAATTTCGGCCAGGTGATTTTCTTAACCATTTTGATTATCATCCTTTTTATTAACCTTTATGATTTTAAATTTAAAGTCAAGACATATTTATTACAAGTTGAGTGAAACTAGGTTGGGTGGCAGGGTTGTAATTAAGGATGGATGGATCAAGTATAAATAGGAAATAGAAACTTTAAACCCCATTTAAACCTCACTGTAGCCGACGCATTCACTTTTGGAAATTTCTCTCTTCCCTAGAGCTCTCTCCCTCGGCCAACTACAGCTCCTTTTGGTGACCGATTTGCAGTCTCCGCCCCGACAATCCACACCCTAGGTAAGGCTCTGTAATGTAGTCACTGATTGGCTATTTAGAACTCTATTCTCCCTGCTAAGACCCGTAGCTTCGGATTCTTCTTTGGCAGTTAAATATAGTGGCATTCGTTACCTGTGACTAGTTATTAGGTTGAAACTGATTATCTCTAGGATGACTTTTGGTTAGAACTTTTAGGATTTTTATTTAATACTGTAATGTGAAATATTTTAGGTAAAGAAGTCTGAAGTGAAGTGCTCGAGTATTGCTAAGGAAACCAGGTAAGGGAATGTGTAGGAATACCCGGCCATTAGGGCCCTACATTACAAGGGTACTGGTTAGAAGCTGTTTTCGACGTTTAAGGATTATTTGAGTTTTTATCTATTGGTTATGATACTCAAACTGTTAGTATGATTCTAGTTAGATGTATGATCTGTTCAATAGAATGATGAACTAAGAGTATCCCAACTCATGCATCATGAATGTTTCTCAAGCACGTGATAATGTTTTCAATGCATGTCTTCTCTCATGAATAAGACAAGAATATGAAACCTATGCAACATGGATTAAGAGAGGGTTGGGGGCGGTTTGGCGTATGTCACTGTCCCAAAAGAGGGACCAAGAATATGACCCGCAAGGGACTATGTACACTCTCACTGTCGAACCCTCTTTACCGGCACAAATCCTCCCTTAATTCATACAACGTAAATGATGATTACAAATGATGATTATGAATGATGACTATGAATGATGATTATGAATGATGTATATGAATGATGACTACGAACATGAGTACGAACAAGAACAAGTAAAGATCCATGAGCATGTGTTTCTTTAAACTGTGCATTCATGCATATGTGTTAGCATTGCATTCCTTACTAAGCAGTAGACTTATAGTTTAAACCTTATGATATAGGTGACGAGATATCAGGTGAGGAATTCAAAGTTGATGAAGATGTTTAAGTTGGTTGCTGGGAGGTGCTCAGGGTGGAAGTTTGTGGCTGGATGGTGATTATGACCCGCGGTTATGCTCTTATTATGTCAGTAAGGTTTATGAGAAAACTGATGTTTAAATAGGATGAGATCTTTCTTTGAATACTGAATTTTGTGATTGTCTGGTTTGGTTACCGAGTCGGGGATGATTAAAAGAGAATAGAATAACCTGTTTCTTATAAGTCTTCCGCTACATGTAATCTAGATGAGTCCATGATTCATGTCTGCCTATGTTTGTGACTACGAAATATAAGATCTATGAAGGTCAGGTTATATTTCTGTCGGTGTGAATTGTTTAGAGATTTTCAGTATTTCTTGCTGTGTGATAGAAGTTGCATGAACGTATCGTCCGGCTGACGTCATCGGCAGGAGCTGTGTGATAGAAGTTGGGTGAATGTATCATCAGGCTGACGTCACCGGTGGATGGTGAACGTTTTCTGTTCACCGGATGATGCCTCTATTCGGATGAGGTAAGTGAGTCACGTGTATTGCACATGCTCACCGGATGATGTCTCTGATGGGTGAGGACGTCCCGGTGGATGGCGAATGGTTGTTGTTCACCGGATGATGTCTCTTATTAGTTAGCAAGGTTAAGTAAGCCACGTGAGATGCACAAGATGACCAGATGATGTCTCTTATTAGTTAGCAAGGTTAAGTAAGCCACGTGAGATGCACAAGATGACCGGATGATGTAGATTTACACTAACGGCTGAAGCGAGCTCAATGCTTGTTGTTTAGCGATCGGCGTAGGTGATATACATATATATTTTGTCGTCTAGTGCTCGAGTGATGCGGGGACTGAAGTGTGATTTATCACCGATTGATGTGAGTTTATTTCTCTACCGGCAGATACAGTTTAAGAGTTGATGTACCTGTTCACCGGCTGAGGCACCTTGCACTGCTCGCCGGCAGATGCGTATTGTATTTCTTTGCTGAGCGATGTTTAATGATTCACGAGTGATGTCTTGAACTAAGTTATGAGTTATTTTTTTTTTTAAAAAAATTTAAAGGGGTATAATTCTGGTAAAAATAGTAAGGATATATGGACAAGTCTAAAAGAGTCATGGTTTGGTCTCGGCCCTACTGGGGTCGTTACAAAAAATGTAACACCCGACATTTTTTGCCATGAAATTATCCCTTGAATTATTGATCGGGATTATTTCGCTATTAATATAGTGAATATTTTATTAGAATTGTGGGATGTTTAGTGGGGGAAACCAAACTAAGGAGTAACTGAAACAACAAACTAAATAACAATTTAGTTGGAAACCAAAGAGGGGAAATTTAGGAACTAGATTAAGGTTGGTGGGAGTGAGCCAATGAGGGCACGCCACTTGTCCAAATCTTGTGGAAGAAGCTAAATCCTACTTTTCTCTTCTCTTCCACGTTAAGCTTTCCACTTTCACACTTCTCTTCTCTGTTTCTCTCCACTCCTCTCTCCCTTTTCTCTTCCAGACGACGAACGATCATCGAAGCTCCTCCGATCTCCTCAACTTCTTTCTATTTCTCTGCCTAAGGTTCATGCATCACCGAGGCAACACGATCAAGACTTACAACTTCACGGATAATAGGTAAGTTCATACACGTAGTGTGGCCCTTAAGGCCCTATATCACGGAGATACTAGGTTAAAAAAATATCGTCGGGTCATCATTGGGTAGTTAGGTCGATGATTCGACCATAAGTAAGTTTATCACCATGCTCAGTGCATGGTTTAGATGTCTTGTTTTTTTTTTGTGTGTTTTGAACTGTTTTACAGTACGTTATGTCTCTGCACCATAAATGTTCATGCATACACATTTTTCCCAAAAGTCATGCAAATGTTTTATGTACACGTTTTGAAGTTAAGAAAGATAAAAATCTGAATGTAATGTATCAGTTAAGTGTGGGATGGGGACTGGCCCCCTGCTCTGTTCTGTATGTCTGCTGTATTATCTGAAAGTGCCTGATAGTGAAACGTAATGTAATGTACTGTCACTGTATTGTGAAAGTCTATGCATAGCATATGCATCACTGCATTTTTATATGTTCTTACTGAACTTTAGGCTCATAGTTGAACTCCCTGATGTAGGTACTGAACCCGTGGATGAGGATTTTGTGCCTCAGGCCGGCGAATAGGTGGTTGGTGGCACGAGTTTTCGGGGATGGTTGTGGCAGCTAGACATATTCCTGACCAGAGAGAGTGAAGTTTTAAAGTTTTGTGTTTATGTTTTAAAAACTTCTGTTTTGGTGAATTCTGGAAATGCATGTCAAGTTCTATACTGCTTCTAAGATTTTAAAACGATGTATAAATTCTGTGTAAATATTTTTAAAACCCTCTGTATTTGACAGTTGTAAATATATTTTGAAGTATTCTGGAACTGCTTGGAGTTCTTCTTTTAGGTTCTGCATGATTGTCTTAAGTTTTGATGCTTTTGTGTCAAAAGATGTAAGTTGTCAAATAGAGAGGTAGCCGATCGATCGCCTGGGATAGCCGATTGATCGACGAAGCAAATGTTATGTCTTTAAGTTTTCTCTGTAAAACAGTCGTCCACGCCTTCTGTAAAAGAGTTGTTCATTTTGTTCTGTGAACAGTCGTCCACGCCTTCTGTAAATGCCTTCTGTCTTTATCGTCCATTCTGCCTTTCAGTTTCTGTCTTTCGAGTTTTCAAGTAATTGGCTAAGTGTTAGTCGTCCAAAGTTATCGTCCAAAGTTGTGGACGATAACGTCATCCATTTTGCCTTCGGACTCAGTCGTCCATTTTGCCTTTAAAATTCTATCGTCCATACTACTTTTAAATTTTAAACGTCCACGGTCACTGTTCTGTCTTTTATTTTAAACGTCCACGGACTTCTGTGTCCACTGTTTTTGCCTTTGATTTCAAACGTCCACGGACTTCTGTGTCCACTGTTTTTGCCTTTGATTTTAAACGTCCACGGACTCCTGTGTCCACTGTTTTTGTCTTTTATTGTAAATGTCCACGGACTCCTGTGTCCACTGTTTTTGTCTTTTATTGTAAACGTCCACAGACTTCTGTGTCCACTGTTTTGCCTCTGTTATGTCAAACGTTCATAGCCTCTGTTATTTCAAAAGCCCACAGCCTCTGTTATTTTTAAACGTCCACAGCCTCTGTTATTTTAAACGTCCACAGTCTCTGTTATGTCAAACGTCCACAGCTTTTGTTATTTCAAAAGTCCACAGCCTCTATTATTTTTAAACGTCCACATGTTTTTAAATGTCCACAGCTCCCGATTGTCCACGACTTCTGTCATCCACAGTATGTCTTCCAGTTTATGTTTCTCATTTTTTTTATTAAGTCTTCCACTGCATGTTGTCGTCTATTTTGTTTTTCCTGTTTTAATTTCTCCCTGTCTTCCTGCACTCGTCCAGAGTACTTATCCAAGTTTTTAATATTCATGTCTTCCTGTTTTTCTTCTGCCATTTATTTTGTGGTCCGGCTTTAAATGTTTTCCAGTCTTCAATTCCAGAGAAGGTTTTCTCTGTGTAACGTTTTAAAAGTAAGAGAAAAAAAAATAGTCCACGTTGTAAAATGTCCAGAGTGAGGCTCTTCGACCCCGATCGAGTCGGGGGGGCGTCACAAAAAATAAAAAATTATCATAACAAATATATTAATATATTATGTTTTTTGTATTAATGTTTGGATCTCTTTTAAGATTTTTTTTTAAATTTTAATCTTATTTAAAAAAGATAGAGGACAGGTTAGAACAAGACTATTTAGATTTTGTTTCTCTTCTAACTTATTTACGTCTCAAAGAAAACATTTAAAAAGTTTGTTTCGTTTGATGATTTCAAACTTTAACAAAGTTTTAAATTGAAAATCTAATCTATTTGAAAATTTTTAAAAATCTCAAACTAAAATTTGAATTTAAGATGATATCTCATCTTATTCAAATATTAACTCATTTTTAAATTGAGAGAAACTAATATGTACAAAAACCAAATTGCATAACAAGAGAATCCTTTGGTGACATGAATATTTTTCGAAGCACTGTAATGTATTTGAATTGTCATTGGTGCATGAATCTCTAAGTAATAAATTTGAAAAATAAAACACTAATTACACAAACTTCTTATAATGATATGAATATATTTAGAATAATATTATGTTTACTCTTTTATTCTACTATCTATACATGTGTTTACATTTTCTGAGTTGGAAGAAGGAAGAATATGAAAGACCAAATATATTTCACCAAATGACAAACAAATAAAAGAAAAACAAAGAATTTATAAAATGCTGACATAAATCCACATGTCTTTAAACAAGATAAATAGTTCATTGCTAAAAAATGTAGTTGGCAAACACACATCAACAACTTTTTGACAGAAAATGAAGAGTCAACCTAGGATGAAAAAATGAAATTAGTGTAAGCATAGCAGATGGAGGGAAACAACGAACTTATGTGAAAATGTTTTTTCTATATTATTTTGTATTTTAAGATTGAGAAATAAAACAGATGAAGAGTTATGTAGAAATGAAGAGTCTGGCTATACAAGTGAATGATTAAAAAAAAATTAAAAAATAGATTAAAATATAATAGAAAAGATCCCTACTTAGATAAAAATGAAGAAGATGAAGTATCAATCCATTGAGTCGTCACTATGAAACATAATAAAAGAAAAAATTGATAAAAATAAAAAACTATTACATTTTAAGATGAAGAGTCGGACTATAATTGAAAAGAGAGTTTGTTGAGATTAGTATAAGTGTCAAATAAAAAAGAGCAAATAAAGAGAGAGAGAATGAGACAAGAAGACGAAGAGTCAAATTGGGGGTGGAGGTAAAGAGAGAGAGAATGAGACAAAGAAGATGAAGAGTCAAATTGGGGGTGGGGGTGGGGGTGGGGGTGGCGACCCTATTTGCATAAGGGCGCCACGGGACTTCACCTGACGTTGACTCTGGCTTAAACATTTTGGACGTAGAAATTTTTTACTTTTTAAAACTCTTAATTAAAGTTTAAAGTCATTTTCGGTAAAACGTTGACTCGATTTTTGGGTCATTTAAATCGTTTAATATGCGTTAAAAAATGTTCAGAAAATACGTTTTGGAAGTATCGTAAAACGTCGGGTTGAAACATGTTTGAAAACTAAAACTTGAAAAAAATTCGAGTTGGACCACTTGAATGTGGCATGCGAGCACTGGACGTGCGCGTCGCGCGGCCATCGCGAGCGGCCGTCGCACGCGGCGCAAGTCCAGCACGCTCACAGCACCCGCGCTTCGCCTACCTGGGTGCGCGCAGTGCCTGGGTGGCGCGCGCTGGGCAGCTGATCGATCGAACCCCAGGGTTGATTGATCGATGCCCTCCCTGGCGCCGACCATGCACGCCTCAGCCGATCAATCGTGCCCGCGCGCGATCGATTGGCAGAGGCTCTGTTTCCCTGACCAAAATCAGACATGACGTTGATTGATCGGCGCTCAGCCCCGATCGATCAGCTGCGCGCGCCCCGCGCACGCACCCTACGCGCAGCCCCGCGCACCACATCTCCATTTTCCACCATTTTCACATTTTCTCCATTTCTACCACCTACATTTCACATTAAACTTACCTAAAACCTTTCCCAATCTCTCTAAACATAAGGTACTTCAAAAACCCCAAAAAAAGACTCAAAAACATATCTTTAAAACGTGTTAGAAAACGTGACAAAATTTAAGAAATCAAACTGCATAGATCGATCTAAAAACTGAACGTATCCATGCACAACCTAATAGTCTAAAGTATTCCAGTATGTTTTTCCAAAAACAACTAACTAGGCAAAAGTTTAAAACAACAATCTAAATCACAAAAGACTATACAAACGTGACATACACATCGAAACGTCACCCCACGGGTCAAAATACGCTTGACTATCGCAACCAACCCCCGCAAGCTCGTCCCGCCAATTGCACCTACACGTCTGCTTGAGGCTCTGAGTCCTCATCCGTACGATCCGTACCTACATTATGGAGTTCAACTAATGAGCCTAAAGCTCAGTAAAATCATATAATGCAAAGGATGTACATGCTATGCATGAATATTTCAAAAAACATGAATATTACTTTACATTTACATTCAAGTGGACATGTGGTATAAGTGGGGCTTATAGATGAATAGGCGCACATACATACATAACTTGGTTAGTGGTTTTTCCGGGTCCCAGAGAGGGATAAAATACATGTTGTCCTTGGCGAGAACGGTTTTATATAGTCTCAGAGAAGGACAAGAACATATGTCAGTCCCCGTCCCACACTTAACCGTACTTTACATTTTTATCTTTCTTACTTCAAATCACGTGCATAAAACATTTTGCATGATTTCTTTGAAAACGGATGCATGAACATACATTGTGCATAAACATAACGTAATGAAAAGACAAGTCCTCGAAGCGTAAAATAAACGACAGGTCATCAACACATTACATAAAACAAACTTACTTAACTTAAGACATATTATACGACCTATCTAACCATCGACAACCCCAAAAGCGTAAAAGCCTAGTACCTCTGTGATGTAGGGCCTTAAGAGCCGAACACATACGTATGAACTTACCTGATGTCCGTAGAGTTTGCAAGCCTTGAACGTATTTCCTCGGCGATTCACAAACCTATAACGCACATAATCAAACCATAAACCGCGTTACAAAGGCATTAAATAATAAACTAGGTAAAACACGACCCAAGCTCATTCAAATAGCCTAAACCAATTTAACAACTCTTTTGGACAATTTATCAAACACTTTGTGTGCACAAATTCATTCTCAAATCCTTCTCCCATCCAACATCCGTTTTCAACTATTTAACATGCATCAGAAAGCTTATCACATCAAGGTTAACACGGAATCATTAATTCATGGAAAACAATACGGAAACTAGACCAAAACATCAAAATTTGTGGGTTGCCCTAATTAATGTCGATTTTAGATCGAATTTTCATTTTTCATTGAACGAGCCTAGTTTTTCCTTAGTTTATCCATTCAAACCTTTAAATAACATTATAGCATGATTTTGCATAAAAGACGAGTTTTCTAAAACCCTAATCCTAAAAACATCCAGCGAAATCAACGAATAACTAGTCTAAACTCGTTAACTAACGTACATGGGTGCCTTAAACGAAGAAATCGAAAGAAACGAAGGAGAGGATAGCTTCTGTCGTTGTCGTCGGCGTCGGCGTCGGCATCGCGTTCTGTTGCCTGGAAGAGAGAACACAGAGAAGGGAAAAGGGGAGGAAGAAAGAAAAAGAGAAGGGAGGGAAGTGATCTAGCGATTGGGGGGGGGGGGGGGGGGGAGGGAGAGAGAGAGAGAGAGGTGTTTGGTTTCGATTTTAACGGAACTTCTCCGATAAGTTTCATTATTTAGCCTATCGATTTGGATTGTCTGAAATTTCTTTAATTCATTAAATATTCCAATTAATTCCTAGGGTTCTAACGAAACTTTCCGCTCGTAAAACGGCCTTAAATTCCTTTATTTATGAATTTAAGCTTAATAAGTGGAATATCAAAATTCCGAGCGTTTTAACTTTCTCTTTTTCGTCCTATTTTTCTTAAACCCTTAAAATTCTCGGCATCCAAATTCCAATAAAATATTCATTACATTAATAACAAATTAATTCTGTTCAGATAAATTTAGGGACGATCACATGGCCAAAAATGTCGGGTGTTACATCCCACCCACCTTAATAGAATTTTGTCCCCAAAATTTGTTTAGACAAATAGTTCTGGATATTTATCCATTACATCTAGTTGCCTTCTCCAAGTGGCTTTCTCCACATTACGATTGCGCCATAGGACCTATACCAGTGGAACTTCTTGTTGCGTAGCACTTGGACTGTAGATTCTAGGATCTATAATAGTCTTTCCGTATGTCAATGTTTGTTGGATCTTTATATTCATTGGTTCTACAGTGTGAGTAGGGTCACATACGCATTTCCTCAGCATAGATACGTGAAAGACGTTGACATAACACTTCTCATTGCTTCATACCCAAACTTCCTTCTAAAAGTGTATGCCTTAAATTCTTAGTTCCTTAATGTCCTTGCATTTAACTTTATTCCTCCCTCTACGATCATTTTATTTTCCTCGATCAAAGCTTATTTCAAATCCTTAATATCTTAATAAAGCTAATTTCAAAGTTTTCCTTCATCAACATTTTCCTTAGCTATACTTTTTGATAACAGTCATATTTAAGATTCCTAACATCATTTGGATCGACTAACGTCTAAAGATTTCTACTAACTCCTCGGCTGTAACCTAAACTTCTTAGTAAATTCATTGACTTTACCCATAGTCATAATGTACGCCAACTCAAATTTTCACATTTTCTTTAGTGATGATCTCTCATAAAATATTTCATCAATGGTATCCTAAGTCACACACTTCCTTGGGCATTTCACCAATCTCCATAACTATCTCGGTGCGGACTTCACGCCTAAAGTTCCCATTGCTATCTTTCACCAGCTATATTATCGAAAATACCTTCAAGGTCTCAATGGGTCCAACTAGGAGTTAAAGTTGTCACTATCCTAATATCGTGGTTCTTAACTTAAACTGTATCAACTATAGACTCGCAACTTAACTCTTATACTTCTAAACCAAAAATTTTGCAATCTTTTACTTGTTACATTTTTCTATAATTGATAATCACCCATGCCGAATTGTCATCCCTACCAACCATCGCACTTGTTGTACTAAACCTTTAAACATGACTTTCAATCTAAGGTGCTAAAATTTTCTCTGATTAGTAAATGCATTTAGACCTTTGAGTTAGTTCTAACTCCTATATTTAACCTACTGTATTCTCACAATTATCATACTAGAATGTAACCCACGTACTTTCCCTAACGGTTATCACCTCAACCCAACTACAATCTTAAACGTATGGTCATCAACTCTTTTTTTGATTAACCATACCCCCTTTTTGGATATACCCTTTTAGTGTCCAAAAATCTATAAAAATCTATACGCCTAAGTTCGTTATCGATACCTCCTCAATAGGAAACATTTATCATAAATCTCAACTATACGAGCATGCATTCTTAGTTTACGCCTCCTCTCCCAAAAAGTCTGTCCTCTTGCACAATGATCAACCTTGACTGTCCACTTTTTTATAAAAAGCTCGAATATTAACTACTAAGTTTTATAGTGTGTACTTAGCCTCAACCAAAGAAAATTAGGAGATAACTACTCGGCTCTCTTTAAATCATCTTACTATATCATAGGGTATGTTATAACACTTTTCTTTCCCTTAGCCTCTCTTACAATCATTCTTCTTTAAGTATTCTATTACAATCATCCCCTTCCTAAATTAACATTGTACCTGAGATCCCCGTAAATTGGTAAGCGACACCGAATTCTATAAGAGAAAAATCCTTAGGGAAAACTTCCGTCTGGCGCCCCTACTACATCAAGTAGTCCTTGATCACAAGACCCTATTTGTTACCTCAGAAGCATCAGTCAGTACCAACATCGACTTGAGGCTCGAAGTCCTCACCTGTAAAGTCATCACCTACAACACAAAGTTTAAACTAATGAGCCTAACACTCAGCAATAGATGTAAAATTCAATGAATGCTCGTGCATGCATGTTTCATAAAATCTTGTATTCTTTACTTTACTTTTCACTTGACATGGGTTAAAGGGATTCGAATAGGGGAGTAGGCGCAGAAATTACAGTAGGTCATGGGCAGAGATTGTTTTACATAGTCCCAGAGAATGACAAATACCATGGGTGCCCGATTTTACATAGTCCCAGAGAAGGACAAAACACATATATCATACTAGCCCTGTCCCACAACTTAAATAAAATATTTTGATGCTTTCATAAAAACGTGATGCATGCACCATCAAAATGCACAATACACATAACATAATAACATGACATTTCAACATACATAATACCTAATATAGAACATCTCCTATAACTTATCTACCGATCAACTATACCCCATAAAACACATAATACCTAGTACCTTTGTGATGTAGGCCATAAGGGCCAAACACATACAACAAAACTTACCTTTGGTCCTTAGCAATTCTAGCAATTTGATTAATTTCCTTTGTTGCTTGGAAAACCTATAGTATCTGAATCAAACCATCAATATTACATCGAAATTCCATAATTCAACCATGCATAACATTCATCACACTTACCCAATTACAGAAATTCCAAACCAATTAACTTAAATATCCAAAACAATTAGCTTAAACCAATTTCCAACAATAAACAACCAATTTTAACCATTCAACAATAATTTTCGGAATTGGCTTAGAATTGCTCCAAATTTCAAAATTCCATAACTTAGGCTAAACTAAATCAAATTTAATGATTCAAAATACTATGGAATCCTTAAAGAGTCTAGATTAACATGGTGAAATATATTTATCAAAAAACAAACTCAATAAATGGCAGAAAACCAAAAACCGAAACTACCCTATATAAAATTGATTCTGATTTTTGAATATTTTCAAAACAAAATAATGTTTTCAACCATTTCAATTCATAAGCAAGCACTATAATCCAATTGAACATCAAATAAGCCAAAAATGAAAGAAGAAAACTCAATTTTCGTGCTTAGGGTTTTCGGTTCTTAAACCAGAAATCAATAACATCACAAAACTCATATTTAACTTTTAAAATCCATGAAATTTAACCCAAATTCTTACCTTCAAGCTGAAACCGCGAGAGTTGGAAGAGAAATGGAAGAAAAATCGTCGCGGGAAGAAACGAGGGCTCGGCTTCGGACCTTCGGTAGAGAGAGAGAGAGAGTGTGTGTGTGTGTTTTAATTTTAAACCAAATCACTTTAACATACCATAAAACTACATGTCGTTTCTTCACCAATTTCCCTTACTTTCTCTTCAACGTAATTTGCTTCTTCAATTCATTAAATGGGTTTACTTTTCAACCTTCCAGTTTTGCTTTTTTATGTGTTTATTCTTTCCTTCATGTCCTTTCTTCAAATATACAATTGCATTATAAAATCCTAAGCACACTCATTAAAATGAACGGTAAATTTTTCAGGTGTTACATTCCACCCTCCTTAAACAAATTTTTGTCCTCAAAATTTGCTTAACCAAATAACTCAGGATATTTGTTCATCATATCCTGCTGTTTCTCCCAGGTGGATTCCTCCACATTGTGATTTCGCCACAAGACTTTCACCAGTAGGATCTCTTTGATGCGTAGTACTTTCACAGTAGATTCTAGTATTCTCACCGGCCCTTCTTCGTACGTCAACGTCGGTTGAATCTCAATATTCGTTGGTTCCACAATCTGAGTTGGTTCACGTATACACTTCCTCAGCATGGATACATGAAAGACGTTGTGCCCTCCATCTATTGACGAAGGTAGTTACAATCTGTAAGCTGTATTTTCTATTTTTTTCAAAATAGGAAACGGTCTGACGACCGTGGACTGAGCTTTCCTTTCTTGCCAAACCGCAAGACTCTTTTGAATGGCAACATATTCAGAAATACCTCATCGCCTTCGAAAAACTCTAGATCTCTTCTCATTTTGTCTGCATAACTCTTTTGTCGACTTTGAGCAGTCTCTATCCTTTGTCTAGTAACTGCAACTTTTTCTGACATTTGTTACAGAATCTATTGACCGACTAGCTTTGCTTCACCAAATTCTTCCTAATATAATGGTGATCTACATTTTCTGCCATAGAGAGCTGCATAAGGAGCCATACCAATCGTAGATTGGTAGCTGTTGTTGTAAGAAAACTCTACCAACGGCAGAAACCTGCTCCATGAAACTTGAAATTCCAACACGCACGATCTTAACATGTCCTCTAATATCTGAATCGTTCTCTCAGATTGACCATCCGTTTGAGGATGAAACGCCGTGTTGAAATTCAACTTCGTATCCATAGAACTCTGTAAAATTTTTCAGAATCTCGATGTAAACCTGGGATCCCGATCTAAGACAATCGAAACTGGAATTTGAAGCCTGATAATCTCCTGGATATATAGCTATGCATATTGGTTTGTGGTAAATGTCATCTTCACTAGTAGAAAATAGGCTGATTTCGTCAATCTATCCACAATGACCCAGATGCCATCCTGACCTTTAGCTGTTTTCGACAACCTGACAACGAAATCCATAGCAATATTCTCCCATTTCCATTTCAGAATCGGTAGAGGCTGAAGAGTTCCTCCTGGCCTTTAGTGTTTGCTTGTACTTTGAATCGTATTGTTCATTTATCTTCCCTGAGATTTTGGATTGTTGAGTATTCTGCTAGGACTTTTATTCATTTTCTTTCGTAGTTGCACCGTGGAACTCGCTTGCTGGATTTGCCTTAAAAAATTATTGCTTTCTTTGCATTTCACTTTTATGGGGAAAAAAATCTGCTATGGAGATGTAAATATTTCTGTTGAAGGTTTGATTGAAGTTAGGTTGATTCGGTGAATCCTTTCCTTTTGATCGGTTTGCTTCACTGGTCACTGCTCGATTTTGGCATCTGAGTTAGTTGTATCTAATTTGCAGCCAAGTATTATAAATAGGACAAAAATTAAAACAAATTTGAACAAATTAGGAAAACTAGAACCAGAACTGAAATTCTGGTCCGGTCCTCAAGAAAATTTTAACAGTCCTGGTCTTGAAAATTAAAAACCAAATTTTATTGGTCTGGTCCCAATCTTCCTCAAAACTAGACCGAACCGAACCACGATCACCCCTACAAGCACTATTCCAAGATCCGTTTTGGAATCAAATTTTTTCAAATTGTTCTTAGTATTGAGAATGAAACATTTACAACTAAAGGCTCTAAAATACTTTACACTAGGAATTTTATCATTCTAAAGTTCATAGGGAGTTTTCTCAAGGATAGATCTTATGAAGACCCGGTTTAGCATATAGCAAGCCGTAGCCACAGCTTCCGCCCAAAAATATTTTGGAAGTGAGTTTTCATTGAGCATGATCCTAGCAAGCTCTTGGAGAGACCTCAACAACTTAATTTTGTTGAAGGGTTCTATGGGAAGAAAAGTTATGCTCAATTTCATGTTTGATACATAAAAGTTCAAATTGCTCATTTTCAAATTCTCCACTATGATCACTATGAATAACAACAATGACAAGATTCTTTTCATTTTGAACTTTCTTCCTAAAGTTAGAGAAGATGTCAAAAGTTTTATCCTTTGACTTTAGAAAGAATACTCAAGTGAACCTAGAGAAATCATCTATAATGATAAAGGCATGATGTTTGCCTCCTAGACTAGCAATGTTTGAAGGACCTAAAAGGTCCATGTGAAGTAATTGTAGAGGATTGAAAGTTGTGACAACATTTTTTGAGGCAAAAAAGCTTTTGGTTTGCTTGCCCATTTGACAAGCATTACAAACTCTATCATTCTCAAAAGATATTTTTGGAAGTTCTCTAAGTAGATTATTCTTAGAAATTTTAGTTAAGATATCCATACTTACATGTCCTAATCTTCTATGCCAAGACCAATTATCATTTAAAGAATTCACAGCAAAACATTTTTTATTGAAGCATTCGATATTTTCTAAATCAATCGGGTACACATTTTTTTCTGTATAGCCAACAAACAAAATTTTACTACTTGAGCTATCTTTAATTACACATTATTTTGTTTTAAAAATAACTTTTTATCCTTTATCACACAATTGAGTAATGCATAGCAAATTATGTTTTAAACATTCAACTAATAAAACACTCATAATTATAGGGTTAATGTCGATACCTATGTTACCAATGCCAACTATTTTTCAATTTTGATTTTCGTCAAAAGTGACGTTTCCTTTCTTTTTGTTGACATAGGAAAACTTGAAGGAGTCCCCCGTCATATGTCTTGAGCATTCGCCATCAAGATACCATAAGTTCTTCATGGGAGAACTCACAGTCTACAAGAAAGATAATCATGTAACCTTCTTTGGTACCCAAATTTTTTGGGTCCTAGTGTTAGGTTTGGTTCCCTTAGGAATCCATTGTAACTTACCAAATGATTTAAGATTGTTAAATTTTAATGGACATACAAACAATTTATGGTCTAATTCATTACATGTATGACATGTAGATGGTTTGACGAAAAAGTTCATGTATACTTTCTTTTTATTAAACTTTTCGTAACAAATTCTGACCTTATCAGATGTTACTCTTTGATTTCCTAAGAGCATATTCAAGTTCTTGCTCCCATTAGTGAATTTTAAAATTACATCATTCAAACTATCATTTTTAGTCTTAACTTCACTAATTTCCATTTCATGCAAGTTAATCTCCTTAGCATGCTTTTCAATCAAGTTTGCATTTTCTTTCTTCAATAAGTTGTATTTAGACTTAAGCATGCCATATTGTTTAACCAAAGACATCAATTAGATCACCATCATCATTATCACTATCACTAGAAGAATCTTTAACCTCATTCTCCTTGGCCATGAAGCACAAGTTGGCCACTTCCTCGTCTTCAGAGGAGGTGTCGCTTTCGTTATCATCCCACGTTGCTTTCATGGCTCTCTTCTTGAACCTTTTGGGAGCCTTCTTAGCTTGAGGACACTCAGCCTTGATGTGTCCCGGTTTCCCGCACTCAAAGCAAGTGATTACCTTTTCCTTTTGAGGCTTGTCTTCATTTGAGAACCTCCTACCTTGCATCCTCTTCCGTTGGAGAAATTTTCTGAATTTTCTCGTGATGAATGCAATCTCCTCGTCATCTTCTTATTGTTCGGACTCTTTGTGTTTGCTCGACGAGGCATTGAGAGCAATGTCTTTTCTTTTGGAGATTTCTTTTTCCTTAAGATCTTCCTTCTCATTGGCTCTCATTGTTATCTCATGCGTTATGAGAAAGCCAATGAGTTCTTCTAGCTTGAAGACCTTGAGATCCCTAGCTTCTTAAATGGCTGTCACCTTGGGTTGCCATCCTCTTGATAGACACATAAGAATCTTTCTTACTAATTCTTCATTTGGGTATGTTCTACCAAACACTTTTAAACTATTAGTAATGTTAGTAAAACGAGTAAACATTAAACTAATAGATTCATCCTTTTCCATAGAGAATAATTTATATTCGTGTACTAACATACTCGTTTTACTTTCTTTTACTTGGTTTGTTCCTTCATGAGTTATTTCAAGTAAACGCCAAATCTCGAACGCACTATCACACCCTTGTACCCTATTAAATTCATCTATATTTAGAGCACAATATAGAGTGTTGATTGCCTTGGCATTCAAGCTCAAATTTTTTTATCAGAATCATTTAGTGCATGTAATGTTTTAGGAGTGCTAACATCATTTTCAATTTTTACAGCCATGTATGGACCATTCTCAATAATATTCCATAGATCATAATCTATGGTTTGAACAAAAATTCTCATCCTAGACTTTCAATAAACATAATCATTTCCATAAAAAAAATAGAGGTCTAGTAATAGATTGCCCTTCCATATGTGAGGTGTTTGTGCTGAATGCCATTTCTAAATATATAACTATTCTTTTAATCACAATTAAAAATATTTTACACCTGCTCTGATACCAATTTAAGAATTGTTTTTACCTAAGAGGGGGGAGAGGGGTGAATTAGGTGTTCGCTCTCTATTCAATTTTATTAATTGTGATTGCTATCAATTCAATTGTTTACTCTTAAGGGTATATACAAGATAATTACGAATTCAATTTTTTAGAGGAATTTAATCTCAAGCAAGTAAGGAGTTAAGGGAAGAGAGAAACAATACCAAATTGTTAATGCGGTTCGGCCAACCTTGCCTACGTCCGCACTTCAAGGCTTCCCCCTTGAAGATTCTTTCTATCTCTTCCTCGAGAACCTTTGATTGAACTTTACGGGCGTCAATCAACTATCTTTACAGTACTTTCTCTTAGGGATTCACCCTTTCTCAATGTTTTAATACAAGATTGTGAGTCGAAACACAACTAGCACTCTCTTAATAATATAATCTCAAGTTTTTAGTTTGAGAGGAGTATAAGGATTGAAAAAGGAAAGCTCTTTAAAGTTGAGAGAATTTTGATTCGTTGTTCCTTTGTTGGTTCTTTTCAAAAATCTTCATTCTTCAATTTGTAGTTCTTTTGAATTCTGTCTTCGACCGGTCGACCTATATTAAAACTGGTTGACACCTTGTTACCGTTGTGTGTAGATAGATGACCGTTGTGTGTAGATAGATAACCGTTGTAAACAAAACTGGTCGACCTCTTTAAGAATCGGCCAACACTTTGATCTTCTCTGCATTCATCGGTCAACAATTGTACATTCTTGTCGACACTTGAATTGCTTCTGTATACATCAGTCAACACCTTCATGTTCCGATCGACACTTGAATTGGCTCTGTTTGCACAGGTCGATCCTTATGGTCGACACTTGAATTGCTTCTGTATACATCGGTAGACACCTTCATGTTCCGGTCGACACTTGAATTGACTCTGTTTGCACAGGTCGATCCTTGTGGTCGACTTTTACTAAATTCGGTCGACACTTGACAATTCAAGTCGACACTTGACAATTCAAGTCGACACTTGTTTCTTCTCTGTTTAAACTAGTCGACCTATGTGGCAATCGGTCGACACTTGAGGCACTACGAAATTGTTTTTCTTCCTTTTGACTATCACACACTTAATAAAACTCATTAGTACTAAATACCCTTTTTCAATGACATTTTCAATTAAGGTACTTGCAAAATCATTCATTTCTTAAGTTAATCAATTTATCAAACATCATTATCAAAACCATATTACTGTTAAACACATTTTAATTAAACATCATCTAAAAACACATTAATCTTACACTCATTTTAAGTTAACACTTTCATGTTGATAATGACCAGATCCGCGTACAACTTGTTATCCCCTACAGAGACAATGTTGCCCTGTACTACCTGATCTGAACGCAGAGACTCTCCAGATGGTAGCATGATATTATTAAAGGTATCGGCCAGCACAAGCAAAAAATTTGACTTGCCTACGAACTCAATGGCTATAAATGAATGTATGGCCCCGTGTCTATAAGTGTGTATGCAGCTATGTTATAAATCAAAAGTGTACCTATAATGACGAAGTGTTGGACAACATCATCACTCTCCATCAAGGCAAAGATCCTTAGAGTAGCCCCAAACTGTCTTTTATTTGGCATTGGGCAGTCTTTGACTTGATGGCCATCTTTATTACATCTGAAACAGCGACCAGAACGAAGTCTGCATTCTCCAGATTGATCCCTATTACATATAGGGAACTGAGGGATTTGAGAAGTCCCTTGTGGTCGCTTTCCTTTCCCTTGACAAAGGTTGCATCATTGGGCCTTTTAACGCCCCTATTTTGTTGCTGCTGTGGCTGCCATCCCCTTTTCTATTGTGGTGGTGGCTGTATCTCTCTAAAAAAACTTCCTAAGTGGTTCCCGCTGTCTCTGGAATTTCGTTTCCATTTCTTCCATTTCCAGTGCCTTGGCCACTACTTTTGAATAAGGCACATTGTGTATACCTACTGTCTTCATTCCTCTATAGATATCCATCTTCAAACCTTGAACGAACTGGTGAATTTTATTCTCTTCTGTGTCCACCAGATGGTTAGCATAGTGGGATAACGATTTAAACTTCATTATGTATTATGACACCGTTCCATACTGTCGTAACTGAGCAAATTCCACCAATTTGTTTGTCCTAACATTGCGGTTGAAGTACTTTTCATAGAATATCTTCTTGAATTGATCCCATGACATTTCCGTTGTAAAAGTTGATGCCTTAATTGTGTCCCACCAGTATCCCGCATCCTTCGCAAGATGGAACACTACACAGGTAACCTTTTTACTTTCCTCCACCACAACATAATTAAACATGTTTTCTATTGTTCGGACCCAATCCCGAACTTGTGTCGGGTCCGTAGATTGTCAATCGAAGGTTGGAGGTTGGAGTCGTCGAAAACGTTCTCCACTCTAATCACTGGAAGCACTAGAGTTGGAGTTGTCATCCCTCTTCATGAATCTTTCTAGTTGATGAGATTGTCGGTTCACCAACTCGGTTAATTATCTGATTGTAATTAAGTCATTCCTTTCGTCCGTCGTTTCTCTTCGTTCCCTCGGCATTGTTATTAATCCTAAACAATTATAAACGCACATAAATATCTAATAACATAACTTAACATAAATACTTACAGTTGATGAAGCGTTCCCATGTGGTGGTTTGTGCTGTCAGGTAGTCTACATAACCGATTTTAAAACCCGAGTTCTTTGATACCACAAATTATCACAACTCGTACATCACGACATTACTTGACATAACATTTAAAATTCCACGTAAAATTTTTTAAAAATTAAAAATAACGAAACTTGAACTTTCTAACTCCTTAAAATCCTTTTTAAATAAGTGGGAAACATTTATAAAATAAGTTTGGAAGAATTCATTTGAAGTTGGTTTAAGTTTTAAAAAAATTTTCTCAAAACATCACATGAGGCGCGCTGTGTGTGCCTCGTGTGTGCACGCGTTGTCTCCGCTTGCGCACCCAGCAACCCACCACGCGGCACCTTGCTTCCTTTTGCCCTTTTCCTCATTTTCTTTATTTTAAACCTAATAACACTTCATAGAAACTACACTAATTTCAACCAACCTCACATAACCTGTAAACATCATCCAAAATCCCTAATTTTCAAACATTTCATAGTTCATTAAAACGAACCAAAATCATAACTTGTAAACATCATCCAAAATTCCTAATTTTCAAACATTTCATAGCTCATTAAAAACGAACCAAAATATACAGCGGAAGTCTGAAATTACGAATGGAAACCCATCATCAAAATATTTTCTATAAATCGAAATCAAACCCCAAGGAAGTCCAGTATTTTTCTAAAACATAAATCCTTTTATACATAGATTTTTAAATCATGAAAACTTATACCAAAACACTTGAAGTTCACCCACGGGTAAAAATTGCTTGACAGCCACAAACCCTCCACCATGAGCTCACTCCTCCAACTGGACCTATCTATCGACTTGAGGCTCGAAGTCCTCACCTACATCACAAAGTTTAAACTAATGAGCCTAACGGTCAGCAAGAAATGTAAAATGCAATGAATGCTCGTGCATGCATATTTCATAAAATCTTGTACATTCTTTACTTTACTTTTCACTTGACATGGGTTAAAGGAGCTCGAATAGGGGACTAGCCGCAGAGATTACAGTAGGTCTTAGGCAGACACTGTTTTACATAGTTCTAGAGAATGACAAATACCATGGGTGCCCGGTTTTACATAGTCCCAGAGAAGGACAAAACACATATGCCATAATAGCCCTGTCCCACAACTTAACTATTACGTACATTACATATTCTTGACTTTCTTACATAAAACATGTGCATAAAATATTTTGTATGCTTTTATAAAAACGTAATGCATGCACCATCAAAATACACAATACACATGACATTTCAATAGACATAATACCTAACATAGAACATCTCCTATAACTTATCTACCCATCAACTACCATAAAACACATAATACCTAGTACTTTTGTGATGTAGGCCATAAGGGCCAAACACATACAACAAAACTTACCTTTGGTCCTTAGCAATTCTAGAAATTTGATTAATTTCCTTTGTTGCTTGGAAAATCTATAGCATATGAATCAAACCATCAATATTACATCGAAATTCCATAATTTAACCATGCATAGCATTCATCACACTTACCCAATTCCAGAAATTCCAAACCAATTAACTTAAATAGCCAAAACAATTAGCTTAAACCAATTTCCAACAATAAACAACCAATTTTAACCATTCAACAATAATTTTTGGAATTGGCTTAAAATTGCCCCAAATTTTAAAATTCCATAACTTAGGCTACACTAAACCGAATTCAAAATGCTATGGAATCCTTAAAGAGTCTAGATTAACATGGTGAAATCCATTTATCAAAAATCAAACTCAATAAATGGCAAAAAACCAAAAACCGAAACAACCGATTTTTATTTTTGAACATTTTCAAAGTAAAATAATGTTTTCAACTATTTTAATCCATACGCAAGCACTACAATCCAATTGAACATCAAATAAGCCAAGAATGAGAGAAGAAAACTCATTTTTTGTGCTTAGGGTTCTCGGTTCTCAAACCCGAGATCAATAACATCACAAAACTCATACTTAACTCTTAAAATCCATGAAACTTAACCTAAATCCTTACCTTCAAGCTGAAACCGCAAGAGTTGGTAGAGAAATGGAAGAAAAATTGTCACGGGGAGAGGGAAGAAACTAGGGCTCGGCTTCGGAAGAGAGAGAGAGAGAGAGAGAGAGAGAGAGAGAGAGAGTGAGTGAGAGAGTGTTTTAATTTTAAACCAAATCACTTTAACATACCATGAAACTACATGTAGTTTTTTCACCAATTTCCTTTACTTTCTCTTCAACGTAATTTGCTTCTTCAATTCATTAAATGGGTTGACTTTTCAACCTTTCATATTTGCCTTTTTATGTGTTTTTTCTTTACTTCATTTCTTTTCTTCAAATATACAATTACATTATAAAATCCTATGCACATTCATTAAAACGAATGGTAAAATTTTTGGGTGTTACAGATATTTTTATCACCATTAAATCTGCTCAAAAAAGTCTGTGCTCCTTTTTCATAATCTTGAGGTAGTCTAATCACTTTGAATTGTTCATCATCTATTTTAAAGCACAAAATAGCTCTATTGTTAATTGAGCTCTTCCCTCTAGATACATGAATGACACAATGCAGTAGTGCTCCTCCAACGATTACAGATTGGTATTCTACATGAACGACCCAATGCAGTAGTGCTCCTCCAATATCTACACTTTTAAGAGGTTGAAAAGTCATATAGAAATTAGAAATGTTTAACGGGTGGACTGGCTACAGTAGCGATCCGAGCTTGGCTCGGTCCCATGAGGCAGGCCAAGCCAAGCCCAGGGGCTGGGCTCATGAGCTCGCCAGGGACCGAGCCAGGCGGTCCCCAAACGAGCCGGCCATCGAGCTAGCTAGACGGGCCAAACTCGTGAGCCATCCAGCCTGCCCAGCATATGACCGTTTCTGCCTACTGTTGACAAAGGGAGAAAAGATCGTTGTCTTTCTTCTGCGCAAAAGCTGCTGACCAATTGCGTCTCAGCCTTCTCCGGTGAAGACAGTCGTCCTCCGTTCACAGATCACTGAACGTTAGAGTCTCCACCTCGCACTGTTTGCCGATCTGCTTTCTCCGGCCGTGAAGAAGAGATCGCCGACAGATCCGAACCTCCGTTTACACTCCATCACCGCATGCCCAGCCGTCGTTTATCGTCTAGTTTGTCGTTCTTCACCCACAGAGAACGCGTTGGTCTTCTTTAGACATTTTAGAAATTGAATAAAATAAAATATTCAATTTTTAAAATTGCTTTAGTAGTTTGATTTGGGAAATTGGTTGTTGGCAGGCGAAGAAACACAAATTAACAACGTGCACGTGGGTAAAGAGTTCAATTGATTTGATTGGTTACCAGAAGATAAGAACGGGTACGCTTCTGATTTTCGAACTTGCCACTGCAGTACTACGCGTGGTAGGTTTCATATTAGTACTAACTACTATCCAAATTTAATGTACAAAATAAATTAAATTGTTTTAATAAAATATATTGTATTTCATCAAATTTGTGATAATTTCAATTAATTTCTTTAGAAATGAGATCCGACCGTTGAAATTGTTTACTTTTTATTTTAAAATGAATGGCTCGTTAGGTTCATTGAGTTGGCTCTGCTTGGCTCATTTAACTCGTGACTT
Organism: Begonia masoniana; assembly: GCA_022432975.1. Taxonomy (NCBI): domain Eukaryota; kingdom Viridiplantae; phylum Streptophyta; class Magnoliopsida; order Cucurbitales; family Begoniaceae; genus Begonia; species Begonia masoniana. The sequence goes on along the minus strand of CM039507.1, from coordinate 30,608,151 downwards.
GCTAGCTGGCTCTGGTTGAAATTTTTTTAGGCTGACTCGTTAGGCTCGGTAGGCTCGTTAGGCTCGACTCGTTTAACTCGTTAGGCTCGATGAGTCGGACTACTTCTGGCTCGACTCGACCAGCTCGTTTGTCATCTCTAATTGAAATAAAGAGTCAAGTTATAAGTGAATGATGGAAGGAAATTAACAAAAAAATTAAAATAAAATAGTAACTATTCACATTCAGATAAAGATAAAAAAAAATGAAGAATCAGCTTAAATTTAAAAATGGTTAAAGAAATTTAAAAAAAAAAATTAAAGGAGAGAGATGGTATAATGACACATAAATTGTGTGAAAATTTTTTGTATTTTGTGACGGATAGATAAAAAGATAAAATAAATGAACAATGTAAAAGTGTACACATAATGAAAGGAATTAAAATTAAAAAAAATAGATTAAAAGAAAAAAAAAAAGATAGAGATACAAATACAGTGCATGCGTTATGCAACATGCTATCTAGACAAAAACTTATTACGGAATTACCAAACATGAGCAAAGATAGAGAAGAGACTCATGACAATGCACACATGTATAGAGAGAGTGCAAGTTGTTGCAAGTGTAGAGAGGTAGAACATGACGTGCAAATGGGTAGAGAGATGAAGAATGACTATTGGAGTGTTGGAAATTAAAAACTATTTACGTATATTAATATATTATATTTTAAAGTCAAAATGATAATTGACAAAATAGAGGAAACAACAATCCTGATAATTTTGTAGTCGTTCATCTTCTCATCAAACCCTAATCCCAGACTAAACTTGGTTTTTGCATTGCTAAACATGTTTGAATTCAAGCTGGTACCACTAATTGGAAAAAAATTTTCTAACAATTTGATTCCACAAAACTAAAACGCGACCAATAATGATATAAATAAACAAAAACAAGAAGATTAATAGTCGCAATCTGCAATAATATATTTTTTTATAAAAAAAAATGAGATTCCTGGAGATAAAAAGTCAAAAAATAAGATAACAACGGCAGTTGTGAGGATGAAAACAAAAATTAATATAGACATTAAATTATTCAATAAAAAAAGAATAAAATTTCACTGGATCAACGAAAATTATCATGATAAATATATTAATATATCTTTTATTTCAAGGGCAAAATGCTAAATGACAAAATAAAAATAGATAAATCAAAATGTTAAATAAAAATAAAATAAATCAAAATATTAAAATAAAATCTCAATATCCACACTTTCATATATAAATAGATAGATAAAGCAGATGAAGAATCTTGTGAAGATGAATACTCAAATTAAATTTAAAAATGGTTGAAGAAATGAAAAAAAAAATTAAAGGAGAGAGAGAAATAATGACACGTATAAATTGTGTGAAATTTTTTTGTATTCTGTGGCTGATGGATAAAAAAGATGTAGAAATAAAGAGTGTCCAAGTGTACGGAGGATTAAAAAATTTAAAACGAAAAAAATTAAAAGAAAATAGAAAAGATCTATTCTTTTATATGTAGAAGGTCAAAATAGTAAATTACAAAATAAACATAAAATAAATCAGAACACAAAAATAAATAGAATTAGTCTAAGCGTGACAGAAGGAGAGAAACAACGAAGACAAGTGAAAATGTAACTTTTATATTTTTCTATTTTTTTTTTTTTGTATTTTATGATTGACAAATAAAGAAAATGAAGAGTCTTATAGAAATGATATTCCAACTATAGCATTATAAAAAGAAATTGAAATAAAAATAGAAAAGATTCATACTTAGATAAAGATAAGAAAGATGACAGTCTTGTGAAGATAAAAAGTCAGGTTAAATTGAAAATGGTTAAAGAAATTTAGAAAAAAAGGTGAAAGATGAGAGAGAACATAATGACACGTACAAATTATGTGAAATTTTTTTTTTTTGTATTTTGTGGTTGATAGATAAAAAAGATGTAGAAATAAAGAGTGTCCAAGTGTACGGAGGATTAAAAAATTTAAAACGAAAAAATTAAAAGAAAATAGAAAAGATCTATTCTTTTAGATGTAGAAGTCAAAATAGTAAATTACAAAATAAACATAAAATAAATCAGAACACAAAAATAATAGAATAGTCTAAGCGTGACAGAAGGAGAGAAACAACGAAGACAAGTGAAAATGTAACTTTTATATTTTTCTATTTTTTTTTTTTTTTTGTATTTTATGATTGACAAATAAAGAAAATGAAGAGTCTTATAGAAATGATGAGTCAAACTATAGCATTATAAAAAAGAAATTGAAATAAAATAAGAAAAGATTCATACTTAGATAAAGATAAAGAAAGATGACAGTCTTGTGAAGATAAAAAGTCAGGTTAAATTGAAAAATGGTTAAAGAAATTTAGAAAAAAAGGTGAAAGATGAGAGAGAACATAATGACACGTACAAATTATGTGAAATTTTTTTTTTTGTATTTTGTGGTTGATAGATAAAAAAAGATGAAGAAATGAAGAGTGTCAAATTATACACATGATTAAAGGAAGTAAAATTTAAAAAATAGTTTAAAAGAACAAAAAGATTAAAAGTAAATAGAAAAATGTATATTTTTATATGTAGAAGGTGAGTTATTTCTTAACTTATTTTATTTTGAGAATATAAAAAAATGTCACTACCACTAGCATTTAATAATCTTTGTTAAGAGTCCCTTACTTATTCGTTTAAATGACATTTTATATAATGCCTACCGAGTGCGCTAGTTGAACTACTAAAAATATATGCATAATTTTTAATACAGTAGTTACATTGAGCTCCAGATTCTACTTTTCTACTAATTTTAATTTCTTTCATTTAAAAATATTTCCAACTTTTCTACTAATTTTAATTTCTTTCATTTAAAAATATTTCCATACTTCGTATTATCTACAAACAAACTAATGTTGATCAATTGGATTTGTGGTATCAATTTCTTATTTGAAATGTTTATTTTTAATAATTATGGACTACGTGATTATAATGTTGAGAATATTGATGATGAAATTGAGAAAATTAGGAAATTAAATCCTTTATTTTTAATAGAACAATCATCTGCACAAGTATTAACTTATTCATTTAATTGGTCTCCCGTTTAACAACTGTAAGTGGGCCCAACTTTTTTTAGTACGATTCTGGTTGGGGATTCCAATGTCTTCTGTTGCTAAGAGAATAGAAGGAGCAATGAATTGACCGGTGATGATTCAAGCCAACTGCCAATGCCGCCGTTAATGTTTTAATTTCAAATTGCATATGTACATGACATTTTAAGTTTAGTTGGTAAATATGAAAACAAATACAAATAGAACTATAAATTTCTACTACTATTAAATATACTAGAGAAGAAGAATGTAAAAAACATAATAAATCTTGTAACACCCGTCATTTTACCTATGTAATTATTCCCCGAATATGTAAGCGGATGTACTCCGATATTAATGCAATGACTATTTTTAATGAAATTATTGGAGTGTTCAATTGAATGAGAGTGATTGTAAAACCGATTCGATGAACTAAATAGAAATTTGGTTAAAAACCAATGGAAGGACAAATTAGGAAGGAATTAAGGTTGGTGGGAGGGAACCAATAGATGATTGACACTTGGCAAAACTTGTTGAAGGAGCCAATGCCTTTTCTCTTCCATTCTTCCTCATTTCTCTTCACTCTACGTGAAGCACTCTTCTGTTTTCTCTCTTCCAGGTGCCTGAGACAAATTTCCAAACTTTGTTTTTTCCGTTTCTTTCGGTTTCCTTCAGTAAAGGTAACCATTTTCACTAGTTAACAAGTTTAAGTTAAACGTTAGTTCTTTTTTTTGAAGTTTAGGTTAATGTCCAATTTTGCGTACTCTAGGTTCGCGAACCACGGTTGTCGTGCGTGCAAAGCTTGTTGCATTTCGGGCAATAGGTAAGTTCATACATATAAGTTGGCCCTTAAGGCCCTACAACAAGGAGACACTAGGTTTTGGTTCGGGTAGTTAGGTCCTAGGTTATGCTTTAAGTTAAACGTGTTCTTTGTGTTCTGTTCCCCGTAGTTTTTATTCTGTCACCTGTATATGTTGGGTTTACGCATCATACTTGTTCATGCATTCACGTTTTTTGGAAAACCCTGTAAATGTTTTCAGCACCGGATTTGAAGTTAAGAAAGATAAAACCTGTAATGAAATGTATGGTTAAGTGTGGACGAGGACTGACATCCTGTCATGTACTCCTGTTATGTCCTGTTGTGGCATGTACTCCTGTTGCGCCAGCTCTTCCTCCCACTTCTACCTTCCTGTCAAGTGAAACGTAATGTAATGTTCATGTATTTGAAAATGTTCATGCACAGCATATGCATCAATGCATTTCATGTTCTTACTGAACTTTAGGCTCATAGTTGAACTCCCTGTTGTAGGTATGGATCCTCCAGATGAGGACATTGTGCCTCAGGACGAGGAGTTGATGTAGTTGGTGGGATTGAGCTCATGGGGTCTGGTTGCTGCAGTCAGACATATTTCTGTCCCGAGTGTTAAGTTTTAAAGTGAATTTCATGTCTGGAAACCCTGTTGAGATTTTGGTGTTTTTGTTTTAAAACTCTGTTGGGAACTCTGTTGGAGTTTTGTAATGTATAGGTTTTGGTATTCAAGCTTTTAAACCTCTGTAATTGACAGTTGAATGCATATTTTGATTTATTCTGGAACTGCTTGGAGCTCTCTTCTTTCAGGTTGTGCATGGATTGTCTCAAGTTTTAGAGCTATCCATGTAGTCTGATTTCTTGCACTTCTGTCATGTTTTTTTTAACTTATGTCGTGTTTTCATGCATGTTTTTAAAACTGTGTTTTTGAATTGGGTTTTGGGGTTTTGAAGTTTTCATGCTTTCTGTTTTATGTCTCATTGTAAAATAGTCATCCATTCTGTCTTTAAATTTTATCGTCTATTCTGCCTCCAGTTTTTTGCTCTCAAGTTTCTCAGTATTATGGCTAAGTGTTAGTCGTCCACGCCGCCCTTCAAAAACAGTTGTCATTCTCTTCTGTAAAACAGTCGTCCACGATGCCTTTGAAAATAATCGTCCACGCCTTCTGTTTTTTTTTATGCCATTCAATTTCTGTCTTTCGAGTTTTTAAGTATTCGGCTATGTGTTATCGTCCAAAGTTATCGTCCACGATAACTTCGCCGAGAGTCTGCCTGTTATTTTAAAAGTCAAAAGTCTGTCTTTGATTTTAAACGTCCACGGATTCCTGTGTCCACTGTTTTGCCTCTGTTATTTTAAACGTCCACAACCTCTGTTATTTTTAAATGTCCACAGCCCCCGATCGTCCACGGCTACTGTAGCCTTCCACAGTATGTCTTCCAGTTTACGTTTTTTTTTTAATTTTTATTCTTTTTATTTTCCCTAGTCGTCCATTTCTGTTCCCTGTTTTTCCTAGTTTCTTCTGTCATTCACTCCTGTAACCTAGCTTTAAATTATTTCTCGTTCTCTCTCTGTAAAGTGTTTTTTCTTTTAGGGTTTTCTATGTTTCTTCATGTTGTTTTCTGTCGTCTATTTCTGTAGCCTAAATATTAATATGTCTTCTGTCTTTCGGTTCTATTTTCTGTTAAAGTTTTAAAAGTAAAGTTCAAAACCAAAAAAAATAATATGTCATGTTTTAAAATGTCCGGAGTGATGGCTTGGCTCTCGGATCCCGATCGGGACCGGGTTCCGGGCTGTCACAAATCTTGTCAATCAAAACCAAAGATATTAACAATAATGTTATATTTACTCTATAATTTTATACCATTTAAGTTGTATCTTGAAGTGCAACGTGTTAGCTTAATATGAATTGAATTTATTTGTTTTGATGATGTATATAGTGTAGATTCACAAATTTATTCTTTGTTAATATATTTAACTCACATTGGATTGAAAATTCCATTATGTTGGATATTGGAATGCTCTAATATATTTACAAAGTCCGTGCAACATGTTTTGGATATTGTTCTTTGGACTTAAATAAAAAAGATCCCTAAAATTTTACTGAAAGTATTGATTTGCACATTGGTCGTCGATCGGAGAAAAACTGTGGACGCACAATCCTAAGCAGCTGAGTCGCAATAGCCTAGTCCCAAACGATTATTTTTTAAGCATAGTCACGGTCATCTTGACCTTCACCATGGTAGACCAAGGAGTGATGTTGTGGCCCAAGTTGAAGCATGTGTTTTCGAAGGATAAAATGCGATCGTGAGTACCTAGATTGCGGTAGCTCGCAACGGAGGCCATAGAAGCCTTGTGGCAGTCCAAAATAGAGACGACTTCTGTGATGACCAAAATGTGTATGTATGAGCACAACTGCGGGGCAAACCTCAAGTTGCGGGGCAAATCTCAGGACCTAAGCCGAGTGTAGGCAAATCCTGGGATCGAGTATAAGCAAATCCCGGGTCGTAAAAAGAGGGTTGTCATAATCCCACATTGCTTGGGGAAGTATATGAAAATGAAACATATGTAAGGAAACCCTCCCAAGATAGTAAGACGCATTTTGGAGTATAATTGACAACGGATCCCATAAGAATTTCAAAGTTAAAAGTGCTCTGACGAGAGCAGTACCATGTTGGGTGACCGACTGGGAAGTCATCGCCAAACAAAGCCATGAGGGGAGGAGATTGGACTACAACCCAATCTCTAGAGCGGACAATATCTTATTGAGAAAATAGGTCGTTCTAACTTCAATTTGAGAACACACGTGTAACACCCGACAATTTCGGCCAGGTGATTTTCTTAACCATTTTAATTGTCACCCTTTTATTGATCTTTATGATTTTAAATTTAATGCCAAGACTTATTTATTACAAGTTGAGTGAAACTAGGTTGGGTGGCAAGTTTGTAATTAAGGTGGATTTTAATTGGTATAAATAGGTTATGAGAATTCTTAAACCTCATTAAAACCTCGCTATAGCCTACATTTCCTCTCTCGGCGATTCCCTTCCTTCCAGAGCTCCCTCTCTGCCAGCTATTCCTTCGCCGGTGACCAGTTCTTCAGCCTCCACTTCGACAATCCACGCTCTAGGTAAGACTTAGACAATGTAGTTACTTAGAACTCTGTTTTCAGCTAGAACTCGAGGTTTCGGATTCTTCACTAACAGAGTAATGGTAGTGACAATCATGATCTGTGTTTAGTAATGACATTTTCGATTCGATTTTGGACATTAAGATAACAGACTGTGTTTAGTTGTTAGACTTAATTCGGTTATTTAGGTTCTGGAAGTTTAATTTGTACACACTAGGCGCTTGACTAGGAAGATTTAGAAATATTTATGTTAGATACTGGGATGACTTTTAGTTAAGATTTTGATTTAACACTGTAATGTGAAATGTTTCTAGGTGAAGAAGTTTGAAGAGAAGTGCTCAAGTTGCTAAGGAAACCAGATAAGTGAGTGAGTAAGATTTCTGGCCATTAAGGCCCTACATCGCAAGGGTACTAGGTAGAAGTTGTCTATGATGTTTAAAGGTTATCTGTGCTATTGTCTGTTTGGGTAAGATACTCAAGTTGATGTTATGATCCTTTGATGAATGAATGGCTTGCTCAGTAGTCTGATGAACTAAGATTTACTCATGCTCATGCATCATGAATATTTCTCAAGCATATGAAAATGTTTTAAGTGCATGATTTCTCCCATGAACAAGATATGAACATGAAACTTATGCAACAAGGATTAAGAGAGGGTTGGGGGCGGTTTGGCGTATGTCACTGTCCAAAAGAAGGACCATGAATACGACCCGCAAGGGATTATGTACACTCTCACTGTCAACCCCCTTTTCGGCACAAATCCTCCCTTAATCCATATGATAAAAACGATGAACATGAACAAGAACAAGAACACAAAAAGATCATGAACATGTGTTTCCTTTAATTTGTGCATTCATGCATACATGTTAGCATTGCACTCCTTACTAAGCATTAGGCTTATAGTTTAAATCTTATGATGTAGGTGAAGAACTACCAGGTGAGGATTTCAAGTCTAATGAGGATGTTTAAGGCTGGTTGCTGGAAGGTGCTCAAGGTGACAAATTGGTGGCTGGAAAGGCGATTTCAACTCCTAGTTACTACTTTTATCATATTAGTAAGATTATGAATACTGAGGTCTATGTAGGATGCTTTCTTAAAACAATGAATACTGGAACCTGACTGATTAACTTCTGAGTTTGAGAATGATCGTGAAATGATAGAATGATCTGTTTTGTTAGAGTCTCTCGCTACACGTATTCTAGATGAGATTATGGTCCAACTGTGTGTTAGTTAATTCAGTCATGTTGAAGTTTGTGAAAGTCTGAAAGTTTCCTGTCTATTGGATGATGTCTTCCATCGGATGGTGTCTTCATCGGATGATGTCTTCTATCGGATGATATCTTCCATCGTATGATGTTTTCCATCGGATGATGTCCTCCATCGCATGATGTCTTCCATCGGATGATGTCTTCTATCGGATGATGTCCTCCATCGGATGATATCTTCTATCGGATGATGTCTTCTATTGGAAGGAGTATAATGAGTCACGTGATGTGCATGTGTCAATCGGTAGAAGCCGATATTAAGTCTTGTCGTTTTGTGATCAGATGAAGTTTAATGAGTCACGTGATGTGCATGTGTCAATCGGTAGAAGCCGATATTAAGTCTTGTCGTTTTGTGATCGGATGAAGTTTAATGAGTCACGTGATGTGCATGTGTCAATCGGTAGAAGTCGATATTAAGTCTTGTCGTTTTGTGATCAGATGAAGTTTAATGAGTCACGTGATGTGCATGTGTCAATCGGTAGGAGCGTGCACCATGCTTTGTCGTTTTGCGATCAGTAGATGTCCTTGAGTTTTCAATTCCCTTCGGCCAAATGTCTTAACGTTTTGTCTAATTATGAACGTTTTCTACTTATTGAGTTTTCCGCTGTAAAGTCAATGATTAAAGATAAGAATTATCATCACTGAGAGAAAATTTAAAATTTTTCGTAATTTCTCTTAGTTCAGTTCAATGTTTTGGGTAGCGAAACCGGGTCTGGAAGACTCGGGGCATTATAATTATGGTATCAAAGCCAAACCGGGTTCTAAAATCGATTATGTAGACTGCCTTCCAGCACTGACTGCCACCTGAGTGCACTCTAGCAACTGTAAGTATTTACGATTTTAGTAATGTCATTACGTTAAGATGTGTTTATTATTATTTGTTTAGGAAGCTCAAAATGGTAAGAGGTCATCAAAGGGAGATAAATGAGGATAGTAACACTATTGCTCAGCTAACCGAGTTGGTTATCCGCCAATCCCGCCAAATTGAGCAGTGGGTGACTGCTAGGGATGAGCAAGGGAATTCTAGCTCAAATACGACTCACAACAATGGAGCGAGCGTTTCCACCGCCTTCGACCTCCTGTATTCAATGTTCAAGTTTCGGATCCTATTTATGCTGAGGAGTGGATTCGGACAATTGAGGACATGTTCAAGTATGCCAAGGTCGATGAAGGGGACAAGGTCACATGTGCTGTTTTTCATCTTGCATTGGGTGCAAGGCATTGGTGAGATTCAATTCAGAGCACTACGAATGCGAAAACTATGACCTGGGCGTGGTTCAAGATGGCCTTTTATGACAAGTATTTTGAGCCGAGCGGTTCGGGCCAGCAAAAAGATGGAATTTATGCAGCTGCGCCAAACCGGTTCTGTGGCTGACTACATCTGTAAGTTTGAGGCCTTATCCAGGTTTGCACCCCGTCTGGTGGATGATGAGGAAGACAAGATTCACCAGTTTGTCCATGGACTGAAACCGAGCCTCTTACAGGGAGTAAAGACTGCAGGGATCCATAACATACCTTATTCCGAAGTGGCTGCAAAGGCTTTGGAATTGGAAGAAGTTGAGTTAACAGTACAAGGACAAAGTGAACCACCAAGGAAGTTCATCAAGGATACTCAGCCACCACCGCGCCAGGGCAGAGGTTGGCAACCACAACCGAATAGAGGACCGCAGCAACAGCAGAAATGTGTGAAGAGACCTTTCAATCCAAATGATGATCAAGGAAAAGGAAAGCGACCTCTAGCTCCCCTATGTTCCACCTGCCAGAAGAATCACCATGGCGAATGTAAACTATATTCTGGCCGTTGCTATAGATGTGACAAGGTTGGACACATAGTCAGAGATTGTCCCATGCCGCCAGACCCAAACCGAGCAAGAGTAGTGCCTAGGGTCTACGCTTTAATGGAAGACGAGGATGCAGTGTAGCATACGGTCATAACAGGTACAATTATGATCTGTGGTATTTCTGCTTATACACTTATAGATACGGGAGCCACTCACTCGTTTGTATCAACCCTGTTTGTATATAAGCATAAATTAGAACTCTTGCCAGCCGAGAGGTCATTTAGTGTCATGTTACCATCGGGGAAGTCTTTACATTCCGAACGGATGATAAAAGGTGATGTTGTGTCATTAGGAAATAAGAAGTTGTACGTAGAACTGATCGTAAATGACATGAAGGGATATGAAGTTATATTAGGGATGGATTGGTTATTTAGACATTATGCCACGATAAGTTGTAGGTCTGGATTGGTTGAATTCCGACCCCCAAACGGAGATCGGTATTCCTTCCAAGCTATTCCAAAAATAAGTAAAATACCGGTTATATCATCGCTAGAGACTCAACGGTTACTGAAATGTGGTTGTGAGAGTTATCTAGCTAGTATAATTGATGTCCGAGTAAAGAGTAAGGTAGAACTTCAGGATATTCCCATAGTTCGAGAGCTCCCATATGCATTTTTGGATGACTTGCTTTGGCTACCACCTGATAGGAAAATCGAGTTTGTAATAGATACATATCCCGAGGCTTTACCTGTGTCTAAGAACCCCTACTGCATGACACCTGTTGAGTTGAAGGAATTGAAAGTCCAACTACAGGAATTAGTAGACAAAGGATTTATACGCCCCAGCTGTTCTTCCTGGGGTGCACCTGTCCTGTTCGTTAAGAAGAAAGATGGTTCTCTTAGAATGTGCATAGATTACAGAGAGTTAAACAAGTTGACAATCAAGAATAGATACTCCTTGCCCCGTATCGACGATTTTTTTGACCAACTTCAAAGAGCCAAAGTGTTTTCAAAGATCGACTTACGTTCAGGTTACTACCAACTGAAGGTTAAAGAAGGGGATATACCAAAGACAGCCTTCAGAACCCGCTATGGACACTATGAATTTCTTGTGATGTCGTTTGGACTGACAAATGCACCTGCAGCCTTTATGGACTTGATGAATCGAGTGTTTCGTGAGTACTTGGACAAGTTTGTGATTGTGTTTATAGATGATATCTTAATTTATTCACAGACTAAAGCTGACCATGAAAAACACTTAAGAACAGTTAACGACATTAGAACAACAACAACTCTATGCCAAGTTGTCCAAATGTGAGTTCTGGTTAGATAAGGTCAACTTTTTAGGTCATGTCATCTCTGCTGAGGGCATATTCGTAGACCTAACCAAGATTCAGGCTGTTAAGGATTGGCCCCAACCAAGGAACGCCAGTGAAGTCCATAGTTTCCTTGGTCTGGCAGGTTATTATAGGAAGGTCATTAAGGGATTCTCTATGATAGCTAAGCTTTTAACTAGTTTGACAGAGAAAGACACCAAATACTCTTGGTCTGAAGCTTGTGAAGATAGCTTCCAAACACTAAAACTGAAGTTGACGATAGCCCCTTTTTGGCACTCCCAACTGAGGAAGGGAAGTTCAGTGTTTATTATAATGCATCCAAAGTCGGTCTGAGGTGTGTCTTGATGCAAGAAGGCAAGGTAGTAGCGTATGCTTCCAGACAATTGAAGAGTTATGAGCAGAACTACCCCACTCATAATTTGGAATTAGCCGCAATTTTTTTTGCATTAAAGATTCGGAGACACTATTTGTATGGTCAGCAGTGTGAAGTGTTTTCTGACCATAAGTGCCTGAAGTACCTTTTTACTCAAAAGGAGTTGAACATGAGACAAAGACGTTGGTTAGAGTTTGTTAAGGATTATAACTTTGAAATTAAATACCACCCAGGTAAGCCGATGCATTAAGCAGAATGTCAAAGACAATGCAGCCTGCGGTGTCAACCATGTTATTACCCTTGAAGGTTGAGGTTCAGAAATTCGAGTTAGAGATGGTTTCTAAACTGTCAGCCTTACTTGCCGATGTTTCTATTAGACCAACTATCATGGATAGGATCAAGGAGGCACAACAAAAGGATTCAAAGGAAAATAGTAGCATGATGAGTAAGTTGAAGGACGCCTCTTCTGAGTTCAGTCTCTCCAAGGATGGTATTTTGAAATTTAGGAATCGATGGTATGTTCCTAGTGATGAGGAATTACGTAAGTTGATCTTGGCCGAGGCGCACTCGTTTCCCTTTTCTATACATCCTGACAGCACCAAGATGTATCGGGACTTGAAGTTACTCTATTGGTGGCCGAATTTGAAGAGGGATGTTGCCAAGTATGTGGAATCATGTCTGATATGCCAACAAGTTAAAGCAGAACATCAACGTCCAGGAGGTACCTTTCAACCCTTACCGATTCCCGAATGGAAGTGGGAAAACATTGCCATGGATTTTGTTGTAGGATTACCTAAGACAACTAAAGGTCATGATAGCATTTGGGTCGTAATTGACAGAATGACGAAATCAACTCACTTTCTACCTGTAAGGACAACGTACCCGATGGACCAGCTTGCTAATCTGTATGTTCAGGAAATTATCAGATTGCATGGGATTCCAATATCCATTGTCACTGATCGTGATCCCAGGTTCACCCCGAGGTTTTGGCAAAGTCTTCAAGGCACGCTTGGTACAAAGTTATCTTTCAGCACTGCTTTTCATCCTCAGACAGATGGCCAATCAGAGAGAACAATTCAGACACTTGAGGATATGTTGAGGGCGTGTGTGCTAGATTTCCAGACATCTTGGAATCGATACCTGCCTTTAGTGGTATTCTCCTACAACAATAGTTACCAGTCCACTATCGGTATGACACCTTACGAGGCACTGTATGATAGGAAATGTAGATCACCGTTATACTGGGATGAGGTTGGCGAAGCAAAACTTCTAGGCCCTGAAATTTTACAGCAGATGTCAGACAAGATTGCCATAATTAGGAAAAAGATGATGACTGCACAAAGCTGACAGAAGAGTTATGCAGACCAAAGAAGGAGAGATCTTGAATTTGCTGTTGGAGATGAAGTTTTCTTAAAGATTTCACCGTTTAAGGGAGTTTTAAGATTTGGCAAGAAGGAAAAACTTAGTCCACGATTCATTGGTCCCTTCCCTGTCTTGACAAGGATTGGTAAAACCGCTTATAGGTTGCAATTGCCTCCATCACTGGAAAAGGTCCATAATATCTTTCATGTATCCATGCTAAGGAAATGCATACGTGATCCGTCACAAGTTGTTAAGCCAACGAAAATTGAGTTTGAGCCGACATTAACGTATGTATAACACCCCGATTCCCTGAACCCGGTTTGTTACTCAAAACCTCGAATATTACTAAGAAACACTTGGGCCAAATATAAAACCTCGTTGAAAATTTCAGAATCTGTAATTTGACAAAACACGAATACTTGCAGCGGAAATCGTTTAAACAAAAGTAAAATTAAACAAAGCCATGTTAAAATAATCGTTGGCAATATTAAGAATCAATCAGTTGAGAAGCAAATGTTTAACTCGTAAAATAATTTAAAGATTTCAAAAGTCAATTCCATCGACCGCCGAACAAAGTCAATAAAAGGGAAAGGCTACTCGAAGACATCCACCGGTGACTAAACGACAAAGCACAAGATTTGTCATCCGGTCACTAAACGACAAAACACAAAATTTGTCATCCGGTCCCTAAACGACAAAACATAAAATTTGTCATCCGGTCACTAAACGACAAATGTCATCCGGTCACTAAACGACAAAACATAAATTTGTCATCCGGTCACTAAACGACAAAACATAAATTTGTCATCCGGTCACTAAACGACAAAACATAAATTTGTCATCCGGTCACTAAACGACAAAACATAAATTTGTCATCCGGTCACTAAACGACAAAACATAAATTTGTCATCCGGTCACTAAACGACAAAACATAAATTTGTCATCCGGTCACTAAACGACAAAACATAAATTTGTCATCCGGTCACTAAACGACAAAACATAAATTTGTCATCCGGTCACTAAACGACAAAACATAAATTTGTCATCCGGTCACTAAACGACAAAACATAAATTTGTCATCCGGTCACTAAACGACAAAACATAAATTTGTCATCCGGTCACTAAACGACAAAACATAAATTTGTCATCCGGTCACTAAACGACAAAACATAAATTTGTCATCCGGTCACTAAACGACAAAACATAAATTTGTCATCCGGTCACTAAACGACAACTCTCATCGGGCACTAGACGACAAACAAAACACCTATATCATCCGACAAACAAAACACTCGACATCATCCGGTAGGAAAGAAACACAACACTATCCACAGAAAAGAAATTACTTACTTCCCAAAGACCATTCAGGAACGACTCAAGCCATAGCATTAATCAAATCGATAAAAACCAACATTTGAACTCAACAGACTGCTAAAATCAGTAAATTTCAAACGTATTCAAAATGCTAAAATTCCTACTGTCATGAGAACTCAACATACTCAGACTGAATCCTTGACTACTAGTCCTCCACACTGACAGACATCAGTTAAACCGCCCCGTCAGCTGCCAGAACATTGAATAAGTGTACTCCTCCAACCCGACTAGTCCTCAGTGAACTCAGTAAACACACCTGCTGTCACTTCTTCACCTACATCACAAAACTCATCTATTAGCCTAATGCTAAGTAAGTAATGCAAAATGAAATGAATTACTGAAACATAAACTCCTAATCATGCAATTTCTACTTTCTCCTCTCAGTTGCTCATTCATCGTTTCTAATTCAGATCCCCCTGTGAAATTGGAGTCGGATCAACTCTCCCAAAGTATGTATCCACTGACTCATTAAGGGGCGGATTAATTCCCTTAACAGTAAATCTGATTCACTTTGCTGTTTCATCACATTCAATCCTCTCCATACCAATGTGTATTCAAATTCATTTTCGTATACATTTTGAAAACATGATGCATGACATACAAACATATCCAAGTAAATACAAACCTAACGTTTTGTGATGTAGGCCCGAAGGCACAAGCAAACATTACTTACTTGGATCTCCTGGAATTGTCTGGGTAGCTAACCACTTCGGGTATTGCTCAACCTAAAACCGTAGACAGAGCATATATTAAATTTCCTCTAATCTTCATTCTAGACCACTATAAATCTAAGGGAAACTCTAGTCATTGTGCATTCTCGATTTCGACTTAAACCGAACTAACCCTTCACTTACTGTATTCTCCAAAACCTCAATATCATCCCTCCCACCAACAATAGATACAATGTAGCTAGAAATAGAGGCAAAACTCACCAAGTTCGGAAGAAGTCGCTGGAGAAAGTCGAGGGGGGGTCTCCTATCGTGCTCTGCTAGGCTGAGGAGCTGAGAATGGGGAGGAAATGGAATAAAACAGTGGCGGCTACTTCAATAATAGTTTCCTTAAATACGTTATCCACCCTTAGATTTCTAATTACCCTTATACCCTTGCCTAGTCATCCACTAACCCTACATTTAATATTGTCATTAGTTTTAAAAAGAATAGAGAAACGGTTTAACAGGACCGGGTATTACAATCTACCCTCCTTAAAAGAATTTGTCCTCAAAATTTAGTACCTGAATAATTCTGGATGTTGGTCCATCATGTCTTGCTGACGCTCCCAAGTTGTCTCCTCTATGTTCTGATTGTGCCATAAGACTTTCACTAGTGGAATTTCTTTGTTGCGCAATACCTTCACTGCATAGTCCAAGATCCTTACTGGTTTCTCCACATATGCAAGAGTAGGAAGGGCCTCAATGCTCTGCTGTTCCATAATCTGTGAAGGATCTCTAACACATTTCTTCAGCATGGAAACATGAAACACATTATGAATTCCCTCCAGAGAGGCTGGTAGCAGAAGTTGATATGCTGACTTCCCAATTCTCTTCACGATTTGGAAAGGTCCAATATACCTGGGGTTCAACTTGCCTCTTTTCCCAAACCTCACAACTCCCTTGAAAGGTGACACTTTAAGGAAAACCTCATCACCTACATCAAACTCTAATTCTCTTCGTCTTTTGTCTGCGTAGCTTTTCTGCCGACTTTGAGCTGTTAAGATTCTTTGTCGGATAAGAGCAATCTTCTCCACTGTCTGCTGCACAATATCAGGACCAATCAACCGTGCTTCTCCAACTTCATCCCAATATAATGGAGATCTGCACTTTCGTCCATATAATGCTTCGTATGGTGCCATGCCTATTGTTGCTTGGAAGCTGTTATTGTAAGAGAACTCGACCAATGGTAAGTATCCACTCCAAGATCCTTGAAAATCCAATACACATGCTCGGAGCATATCCTCCAAGGTTTGGATAGTTCTCTCGGATTGTCCATCAGTTTGAGGATGAAAGGCTGTGCTAAAACTAAGCTGTGTTCCCATAGCCTTGTGCAAACTTTTCCAGAACTTGGATGTAAATCTGGAGTCTCGGTCTGAAACTATGGTGCTTGGAACTCCATGCAGTCTAACCACTTCGTGCACATACAACTCTGCCAGTTGATCCATCGAGTATGTTACCTTTATTGGCAGAAAGTGAGCAGATTTGGTTAAACGATCGACTATTACCCAGATTGCATCATGTCCCTTTGCTGTTCTAGGTAATCCCATAACAAAATCCATAGCTATTTGTTCCCATTTCCATTCGGGAACTGGTAAGGGTTGCAATGTTCCAGCAGGCCTCTGATGTTCAGCTTTGACTTGCTGGCAGATCAGACATGTCTCCACATACTCCGCCACACTTCTCTTCATACTTAGCCACCAATAATGTTGTTTGAGATCTCTGTACATCTTTGTACTTCCAGGATGAACAGAGAGTCTGGAGGAATGTGCCTCAGATAAGATTTCCTTTCTAAGTTCAGTATCAGCCGGAACAAACCATCTATTTCGAAACTTGAGAATTCCATCGGCTGAGCAGTTGAAATCCAACTTGCCAGTAGAATCCATGCTCAACTTATATTCGTTGCATTCAGGGTCATTCATTTGAACTTCCTTTATTCTCTCCAAAATGGTAGGCCTTAAAGATATGGTCGAAAGCATGGCTGACACACTAGACACGGCTTCCATGTTAAATCTGTGGAATTCAGTCTCTAAAGCTATTGGTATATCTAAAATCAATGCAGAGACTGAAAGAGTCACTCTACTCAAAGCATCAGCCACTACATTCGCCTTGCCGGGGTGGTACTTAATCTCGAAATCATAATCTTTGACAAATTCTAACCATCTACGCTGCCTCATATTCAGTTCCCTTTGCGTGAAAATGTATTTCAGGCTCTTATGATCTGAAAATATCTCACAAGATTGTCCATACAGGTAATGCCTCCAAATCTTAAGTGCGAATACCACTGCAGCTAATTCTAAGTCATGTGTAGGGTAATTTTTCTCATGGACCTTCAACTGTCTAGAGGCATAAGCTATCACTTTACCATCCTGCATTAACACACAACCTAGACCGATCTTGGAAGCGTCACAATAAATGCTAAACTTACCATTCTCGACAGGGAGGGTCAGAATTGGAGCATTGGTCAGCTTCTGCTTCAAAGTTTGGAAACTATGCTCGCAATCCTCAGTCCACACATATTTTACGTTCTTCCTAGTTAATCGGGTAAGGGATGTTGCAATCTTTGAGAATCCTTCGATAAATTTCCTGTAATACCCAGCCAATCCAAGGAAACTTCTGACATCCGTAGCATTCCTCGGTTGGGGCCATTCCTTAACTGCCTGGACCTTAGCTGGATCCACAGATATGCCATCTCCAGAGATGACATGTCCTAAAAAGTGAACTTGGTCCAACCAAAATTCACACTTGGAAAACTTGGCATAAAGTTGGTGCCTTCTCAGTACTTCTAACACTAAACCCAAATGTTTTGCATGCTCATCTTTAGTACTAGAATAGATTAGAATGTCATCTATGAATACAATGACAAACTTGTCCAAATACTCGTGAAACACCCTATTCATGAGATCCATGAAGGCTGCTGGTGCATTTGTCAGACCAAAAGACATAACCAAAAACTCATAATGTCCATACCTCGTGCGAAAGGCAGTCTTTTGGATATCCTCAGATTTAACCTTCAGCTGATAATAACCGGATCTAAGGTCAATCTTAGAGAAACTCTTGCACCCCTAAGCTGGTCAAATAAGTCATCAATTCTCGGCAGAGGGTATTATTCTTAACAGTTAACTTATTCAATTCTCTATAATCAATGCACATGCGCATAGATCCATCTTTCTTCTTGACAAAGAGGACCGGTGCACCCCATGGTGAAAAGCTAGGGCGTATGAACCCTTTCTCCAACAGATCCTCCAATTGTTTCTTTAACTCTTTGAGTTCTGTTGGTGCTAGTCTATATGGATTTTTAGACACAGGCTCGGCTCCGGGGTAAACATCCACAACAAATTCGATTTCTCTATCTGGTGGCAAGCCTGGAAGGTCATCTAAGAATACTTCAGGGAAGTCTTGGACAACTAAGACATTTTTGGGACTTGATTTCTCCACTAGTTGTATGTCTAAAGCACTAGCTAAGAAGCACGAATACTCTCTACACTGGGAGGGTCTACAATTGACAGAAGTCATTACAGTCATTTCCCTTACTCTTCTCTGAGGCTTGAAAGGTATGCCTCAAACTACCAGGGGGTTGGAAACTAACTATTCCAGTCCTACAATCAATCGTGGCATAATGCTTAAACAGCCAATCCATTCCTAGAATTACATCAAATCCCATTATATCCATAATGATGAGATCAGCAGGTAGACTCACACTTCCTACTAACACATCTTTGTCAAGCATCACTCGGTTAGAGTGCATGCGCTCACCAGAGGGTAAGGTAACATTAAACACATGCATGGAAGGGGTAAACGGTACATCTAATTTAGCAGCAAATGTAGATGCTATAAACGAATGCGTTGCACCAGAATCTATCAAAGTAAAAGCAGGCACAGAGTTGATAAATATAGTACCTGACACTACGGCAGGCTGTTCTTCACCCGACTCCGTCATGGAGAATATTCTTGGTTTAATCATAGCAGGACCACTCTTAGGAACTGGACAGTCTCTGCTAATATGGCCGACTTTGTTACAATTATAGCATCTGGTGACTCTAGGCTTCGAACACTCTTTGAACGTATGTCCAACTTCCTCACAGTTGAAGCACTTTCCCAAGCCCAGTCTACATTCTCCCGGGTGGTTCTTCAGGCACTTTGGACACTGGGGAAATTTCCTGACATTTTGCACCCTTCCCCCTGCTCCTTGGCTATTTTGGCCCTCATTTGGCCTCTTTGTTCCCCTTTGCTGGTGTGGCTGGTTAAACCTTTGCGGGGTCTCCTTTAGTCCAGCACACTTCCTTTCAGCCTCTTCCACTTCCAGAGCAGTGGACACAACTTCGCTGAACGTTAAACCTTTAATGCCACAGAATTTGACTCCCCGATAAATCTCCGGCTTCAGTCCATGCACAAATTTGAACACCTTATCCTCGTCCTTATGAGCAAAGTGTCCAGCAAACCTGGACAAGGACTCAAATTGCCTACTGTACTCAGCCACCGACCCTGTCTGCTTCAAATTCAGAAATTTCAACTTCTTTGCGGTTTGGACCGTGCTGTTAAAATATTTCTCATAGAAGATGTCCTTAAACTGTGACCAAGTCATAGTCAGAATGTCAGTGGTGGTTTCAACTGTTTCCCACCAGAGTTGAGCTTCGCCAGCCAAGTGAAATGTTGCTAACGTGACCTTATCTCTTTCTCCAATGCTGGCGCACCTAAACATGCTTTCTATCTTCCTAAGCCACCCTTCAGCCACAACGGGATCAGATGACTGACCATCAAACGTGGGTGGTCTTAGTCTCCGGAATCTATCCCCGGAATGCTCGTTGCTAGAACCCGAGTTGGCACTTCCTTGTACCTCTCGGTTCAGCAGTACTCCTAGTTGATCGGATTGTTGGCGCATTAATTCTGCCTGCTGTCGCACTAGATCTGTCAACTGTCCGATTACACTAGAATCCTCTGCGCTTCCCGGAGTTGGTGTCTCTCTCTGCACTCTTGGCCTTCCTGGTCGTCGAGACATTTTGCTATATTCCTGCGCAGGGTTAACTATTTTATAAACATCTAATTACTAAGGCTAACATAAACACTTACAGTTGTTGGAGTACTTCCATGCAACGATCGGCACTGACGAGTAATCTTTTGAACGGTTTAACTGAATGTCTCTGATACCACACTATAACACCCCGATTCCCTGAACCCGGTTTGTTACTCAAAACCTCGAATATTACTAAGAAACACTTGGGCCAAATATAAAACCTCGTTGAAAATTTCAGAATCTGTAATTTGACAAAACACGAATACTTGCAGCGGAAATCGTTTAAACAAAAGTAAAATTAAACAAAGCCATGTTAAAATAATCGTTGGCAATATTAAGAATCAATCAGTTGAGAAGCAAAGGTTTAACTCGTAAAATAATTTAAAGATTTCAAAAGTCAATTCCATCGACCGCCGAACAAAGTCAATAAAAGGGAAAGGCTACTCGAAGACATCCACCGGTGACTAAACGACAAAGCACAAGATTTGTCATCCGGTCACTAAACGACAAAACACAAAATTTGTCATCCGGTCCCTAAACGACAAAACATAAAATTTGTCATCCGGTCACTAAACGACAAAACATAAAATTTGTCATCCGGTCACTAAACGACAAAACATAAAATTTGTCATCCGGTCACTAAACGACAAAACATAAAATTTGTCATCCGGTCACTAAGCGACAAAATATATCCTTCATCTACCGGTGACGTCAGCTGGATGATCTCTCTCATCCGATCGATTTTACCCTACATCTACCGGTGACGTCAGCTGGATGATCCCTCTCATCCGGGCACTAGACAACAAACAAAACACCTATATCATCCGACAAACAAAACACTCGACATCATCCGGTAGGAAAGAAACACAACACTATCCACAGAAAAGAAATTTACTTACTTCCCAAAGACCATTCAGGAACGACTCAAGCCATAGCATTAATCAAATCCGATAAAAACCAACATTTGAACTCAACAGACTGCTAAAATCAGTAAATTTCAAAACGTATTCAAAATGCTAAAATTCCTACTGTCATGAGAACTCAACATACTCAGACTGAATCGTTGACTACTAGTCCTCCACATTGACAGACATCAGTTAAACCACCCCGTCAGCTGCCAGAACATTGAATAAGTGTACTCCTCCAACCCGACTAGTCCTCAGTGAACTCAGTAAACACACCTGCTGTCACTTCTTCACCTACATCACAAAACTCATCTATTAGCCTAATGCTAAGTAAGTAATGCAAAATGAAATGAATTACTGAAACATAAACTCCTAATCATGCAATTTCTACTTTCTCCTCTTAGTTGCTCATTCATCGTTTCTAATTCAGATCCCCCTGTGAAATTGGGAGTCGGATCAACTCTCCCAAAGTATGTATCCACTGACTCATTAAGGGGCGGATTAATTCCCTTAACAGTAAATCTGATTCACTTTGCTGTTTCATCACATTCAATCCTCTCCATACCAATGTGTATTCAAATTCATTTTCGTATACATTTTGAAAACATGATGCATGGCATACAAACATATCCAAGTAAATACAAACCTAACGTTTTGTGATGTAGGCCCGAAGGCACAAGCAAACATTACTTACTTGGATCTCCTGGAATTGTCTGGGTAGCTAACCACTTCGGGTATTGCTCAACCTAAAACCGTAGACTGAGCATATATTAAATTTCCTCTAATCTTCATTCTAGACCACTATAAATCTAAGGGAAACTCTAGTCATTGTGCATTCTCGATTTCGACTTAAACCGAACTAACCCTTCACTTACTGTATTCTCCAAAACCTCAATATCATCCCTCCCACCAACAATAGATACAATGTAGCTAGAAATAGAGGCAAAACTCACCAAGTTCGGAAGAAGTCGCTGGAGAAAGTCGAGGGGGGGTCTCCTATCGTGCTCTGCTAGGCTGAGAAGCTGAGAATGGGGAGGAAATGGAATAAAACAGTGGCGGCTACTTCAATAATAGTTTCCTTAAATACGTTATCCACCCTTAAATTTCTAATTACCCTTATACCCTTGCCTAGTCATCCACTAACCCTACATTTAATATTGTCATTAGTTTTAAAAAGAATAGAGAAACGGTTTAACAGGACCGGGTATTACAGTATAAAGAGAAACCTGTACCAATTTTGGAATTTGCAGTTAAGACTCTACGGAATAAAGAAATTCCTCTTGTAAAAGTTTTGTGGACGAATCATGACATTGAAGGAGCCACTTGGGAGAGACAGCAGGACATGTTGGACAAATATCCAGAGCTCTTTGTTTGATCAATTTTCGAGGACGAAAATTTTGTTTAAGGAGGGGTGGATGTAACACTCGACAGTTTCGGTCAGGTGATTTTCTTAACCATTTTAATTGTCACCCTTTTATTGACCTTTATGATTTTAAATTTAATGTCAAGACTTATTTATTACAAGTTGAGTGAAACTAGGTTGGGTGGCAAGTTTGTAATTAAGGTGGATTTTAATTGGTATAAATAGGTTATGGGAATTCTTAAACCTCATTCAAACCTCGCTATAGCCGACATTTCCTCTCTCGGCGATTCCTTTCCTTCCAGAGCTCCCTCTCTGCCAGCTATTCCTTCGCCGACGACCAGTTCTTCAGCCTCTACTTCGACAATCCACGCTCTAAGTAAGACTTAGACAATGTAAATACTTAGAACTCTGTTTTCAGCTAGAACTTGAGGTTTCAGATTCTTCACTAACAGAGTAATGGTAGTGACAATCATGATATGTGTTTAGTAATGGCACTTTCGATTCGATTCTGGACATTAAGATAACAGACCGTGTTTAGTTGTTAGACTTAATCCGGTTATTTAGGTTCTGGAAGTTTAATCTGTACACACTAGGCACTCGACTAGGAAGATTTAGAAATATTTATGTTAGATACTGGGATGACTTTTAGTTAGGATTTTGATTTAACACTGTAATGTGAAATGTTTCTAGGTGAAGAAGTTTGAAGAGAAGTGCTCAAGTTGCTAAGGAAACCAGGTAAGTGAGTGAGTAAGATTTCCGACCATTAAGGCCTTACATCGCAAGGGTACTAGGTAGAAGTTGTCTATGATGTTTAAAGGTTATCTGTGCTATTGTCTGTTTGGGTAAGATACTCAAGTTGATGTTATGATCCTTTGATGAATGAATGACTTGTTCAGTAGTCTGATGAACTAAGATTTACTCATGCTCATGCATCATGAATATTTCTCAAGCATATGAAAATGTTTTAAGTGCATGATTTCTCCCATGAACAAGATATGAACATGAAACTTATGCAACAAGGATTAAGAGAGGGTTGGCGGCGGTTTGGCGTATGTCACTGTCCAAAAGTAGGACCATGAATACGACCCGCAAAGGACTATGTACACTCTCACTGTCAACCCTCTTTTCGACACAAATCCTCCCTTAATCCATATGATGAAAACGATGAACATGAACAAGAACAAGAACACGAAAAGATCATGAACATGTGTTTCCTTTAATTTGTGCATTCATGCATATATGTTAGCATTGCACTCCTTACTAAGCATTAAGCTTATAGTTTAAACCTTATGATGCAGGTGAAGAACTACCAGGTGAGGATTTCAAGTCTAATGAGGATGTTTAAGGCTGGTTGCTGGAAGGTGCTCAGGGTGACAGATTGGTGGCTGGAAAGGCGATTTCAATTCCTGGTTACTACTTTTATCATATTAGTAAGATTATGAATACTGAGATCTATGTAGGATGCTTTCTTAAAACAATGGATACTGGAACCTGACTGATTAACTTCTGAGTTTGAGAATGATCGTGAAATGATAGAATGATCTGTTTTGTTAGAGTCTCTCGCTACACGTATTCTAGATGAGATTATGGTCCAACTGTGTGTTAGTTTATTCAGTTATGTTGAAGTTTGTGAAAGTCTGAAAAGTTTCCTGTCTATCGGATGATGTCTTCTATCGGATGATGACTTCCATCGGATGGTGTCTTCCATCGGATGATTTCTTCTATCGGATGATGTCTTCTATCGGATGATGTCTTCCATCGAATGATGTTTTACATCGGATGATGTCCTCCATCGGTTGATGTCTTCTATCGGATAATGTCTTCTATCGGATAATGTCTTCCATCAGATGATGTCCTCCATCGGATGATGTCTTCTATCGGATGATGTCTTCTATCGGAAGGAGTATAATGAGTCACGTGATGTGCATGTGTCAATCGGTAGAAGCCGATATTAAGTCTTGTCGTTTTGTCATCGGATGAAGTTTAATGAGTCACGTGATGTGCATGTGTCAATCGGTAGAAGCCGATATTAAGTTTTGTCATTTTGTGATCGAATGAAGTTTAATGAGTCACGTGATGTGCATGTGTCAATCGGTAGGAGCGTGCACCATGCTTTGTCGTTTTGCGATCGGTAGATGTCCTTGAGTTTCCAATTCTCTTCGGCCAAATGTCTTAACGTTTTGTCTAATTATGAATGTTGTCTACTTATTGAGTTTTCCGCTGTAAAGTCAAGGATTAAAGATAAGAATTATCATCACTGAGAGAAAATTTAAAATTTTTCGTAATTTCTCTTAATTCAATTCAATGTTTTGGGTAGCGAAACCGGATCTGGAAGACTCGGGGCGTTACAACACGTGGTCGCTCGAACACGAAATGTGGTAGACTAGGGCGGTAGTCAAAAAGCTTATCAGAGGTAGTCCGCCAACCACAAATTTTCTCTAATGGACACATGGTGGTCAACTGGACGCTCGATAAAATGAAGTTTGTCTATATATAGAAGCATCATCTACTATGCAAATTATCGAAGTGCTACGTAATCAATTTGAGACAATCAAGCTTTCAAATTTTTGAGCTTTCTCCTCACTTTTCCCACTCCTCAACTTGAGATTTTGTATTCATGAGAGTTAAGTTCTTTGTGCTAACCTTCAAACATTATTTATTTGGTGTAAGAGAAAGGGTGAAGCCTTTAAAAGTGTAGAGGTTTGATTGACATTTGTAAATTCAAATCAATGTAAAAAAAAGGGTTAATATTTGTTTTTTTCAAATGAGAGTCCTGTAGCACAGACGTAAGTAATTTGGTCAAACCGCGTTAGCAATTGTGTTTACAAAGTCTTCTCTCTCCATCTCTCTCATTTTATATTATTTATATTCTTGCCATCGTGTTAGCATTTTCATGATAAATATATCATTAGTATTTATAAATTTAAATCACTAAAAGATTTCAAACTAAGTAAACTTTTAATTAGTTGAAAAAATTTAATAACCTATTTCAAAACTTTTGAAGTCATATCGATCTGACAATGTATTCATATAATTTATTAAATTAAATATTTATATCACATCATAATAATTATAATATTAAATAAATGAAATGTAAGCGTTAATGAAGTGTAAAATTAGAACCAAAATGTAGTACTAAATTTTGATGCACAAATTAACTAATGTTGCTACTTATTAAACAATTTAACCTTTGTTAATATATAAAAAGAAATATGAAACTTTTGGTTCATAAATCGAGGTTGTCTAAATTTCCAAAATGTGTTTTGACTGAGGACCACTTCTGTTGTGTGGGAAAGAGAATAATGGAGTCGGGACTTTTCACAAACACCTGGCACGCTGTTCGGCCACCAGAAGCCCGGCGCTGAATTCATGGACACCCAACAAACCTCCTCCTATTGATCATCGATTATCCTCGCCCTGCGCCGGAGACTATTCCGACGATTCTGATACTTTGCTGCTTTTCTTCCTCAACATTCCGTACAATTTTCTCCACTCCTTCCCTGCGTTTGAGTTTGAATTTTCTCTCCTCAATACTCCCGCCCCTTCCACTGTTTCCCCCGCCGCCGATCTTTTTGACGTGTTGCGGTCCAGCCGCGCTACGTTCTTCCCCAGCCCCCTCCCGTCGTCGTCCGTTTGCAATGCTGATATCACCAATTTTATAGCCCGGCTCGGCGAATTCCGGTTGGCGATCATTAGCTCGCAGATCTCTGCCGGGCTCAGACTGGCGCCGTTCCGGAAGATTTCTTCCACTTGTGGGAACAGCTTGTGATCCTTCACCCCTAAGTACGTATTCGCAACTTTCTTAAAACCGGAAAAATCACTGTGTGGAAAATGGATATGGACGTCGATCCGGCCCGGTCTCAGAATGGCCGGGTCGACGTGCTCTTTGCTGCTCATGGTGAACACCATCACTCTCTCTTCCGCACAGCACGAGGTTAAAATCCCATCCATGAAGTTTAATAGCTCCGATGAGCACACCATCGTTGATTTCTCAATCAGGTACTGATCGAGATCTTCGACGACGACGATGGATTTGCTTGTAGTCTGAAGCAGAAGAAATTTCAGATCCGATTCGTCGTAGATTCTGGAAAGGTCGATATTATAAACGTCGTAGCAGAGGAAGTTGGCCATGGCGGCGACGAAGCTCGATTTTCCGGTGCCGGAAGGGCCGTAAAGGAGGTAGCTCCGCTTCCAGACTCGGCCTAATCTGTGATAGTACTGTTTGGCTTTGAGGAAGGAATCAAGGTCGGATTTGATCTTGTCTTTCAGATCAGACTCCATGGCGATTGTGTCAAAGGTTGAAGGGTGGGCGAAAGAGACTGGTTTCCATCCTCGGCGACAATGATCGAGATTGAGATTGATATATAGCTTCAAACTCTTCCTTTTCTGATCGGTTTCGTCTGCAGTGACTGCATGAATGTGTTGGAGATAAGGGCGGAGAATTCGGCGCTTGTCAGCCTTTCTGATCTTCAGCACAAACGTCCTGCAACTGCTTGATTGGCTTCTTTCTTCTTCTTCTTCTTTGTTAATCCACAACACCTTAGCCCCTAGAAAAACGTCCTCCACTGTTTGATTCGGGTCGAGGCAGAGAACGATGTCGTTGGGCTTCTTTCCGGTGACAAGGTTGGTAAAATCGGAGTCTTCGAGGGTGGATAGAGAGCTGAGATAGGCGGAGAGTCTCCTGTACAGCTGGTTGTGTTGGGAGGTTTGGTTGAATTCAGGGACTTTAAAGGTCTGGTAGACATGGAAGGAATCTTCTAGTTTTCTCCACCATTTTTTGGCCAGGAAAATCCACCCGCTTCCCAACAGAAGCAGCCGGATCAATAAGCAGGAGATAACGAGAAAGAACAAAAGTAGGAGAAAGTAAGGAAATTTCATGGGTTTGGGAAGGAAAGAAGAAAGTAAACCCAGAAAAGAAGGAAGGGGAATTGGAGAGAAATGAGCCCAACTTCAATGGCCGCCCTTGCAAATGATATGGCTTTAGGTTCTCCCTATCTTCCTCTCTCCCATACTTACTGCTTTCTTTCCCTAACTGGTTCGTTTTTACTTAATCCAACCTCTTGTCTATCTAATAATTTACATCTGAATATTGATTACATTTGAAACTAAGGATCAAAACTTGTAGATAAGAATGAAGGACAACAGATCTTGCTTTCAAACGATAGAGCGAAATAATTATTACACGATTACAACTATTTTTATTTTTTTATTTTAATTTCTAAACATAATTATTGACGTGACATGTATAATTAATGTCATAAGTTATAAATAATTTATTTATTATCTTTAATTGTATCCATGATTATATGATATATTAGCAAATATGTTTAGAGAGTAAAATAATAGAGTAAACATAATTTTATTCTTGTTAGATCTCTTATAATCTTTTTTTTTTTTTTTTTTTATTTCTTCCAAACATTCAAGAATGTTGAATTGTGGTACTAAAGACGTGGGATGGATGTCACATGGTTTTAAAAATAACCATGACGGACTTCCTAAATCCAATAGAAAACAAATGAGTTGAATTGTTTAATTTTTTATTTGGAAACCAACCATTTGTTTTCTTCCCACATCTAATACTTTGGATTATGTAATTTAAATGGGCGGAAATTAGGATGTTGACATGTAAAAGAAGAATATACTTTTCTCAATTCCTAATTCTTATAATAATACTACATCATTCATTAAAATCTTGTTCTTCATACAAGAAAAGGTCTGTCTTTTTGTCATCAACTTTGTGGTATTTGTGAAATAATGGAGGCACGTTGTATTTGTGGTCATCAAAATAACCATAACAATGCATCCAATTGCCTAAAGAAAATGAAATATTTGTTGGAAAAATGACATTATTGGGTATCCACATCTATGCTTAACAAAAAACCCTTCAACTTTTGGATGGATGCTACACAAAAGTGTATGGATTTGGTGATTTTAATATGGAAAAGATTTGTGAACACAAACATGCTCATAAAACCACCTTATTTTTCACAAACATTGTGTGCTTTGTATTTTTTTTTTTTTTTTTTTTTTTGAGGTGCCAAATTGCAACCAAACAAGAGTTGGATTGCATTGTAACTCAGATTTTGCAATGTTCTCCAGCTGGGCCTTGTCTTGGCCTCACATCCAATTATGAAAGTGCAATACTACATGGTGGTAGAACGCAGTCCAATAAGACATTGCTCGGCCGTCATATATGGCTAGCTCGGGTCGAGCTCCTACTTCTTCACCTAATGGTTGCATTATCATTGAACCTCATGAAGGTCACTTGATAACTTGGGGGTCGATTACTCGTCTAGCTAATGATTGAGGTAGTCAGAATTTATATAATGACCTAAAGTAACTCTCAAAGCCAAAGTGACAATTATATCCGGTTATAATAACTAGGAAAAATTATTTTATCAAATGAGTAGAAATAGTTAATATATAACTTATAATATCAAGGACACTATCAAAGAGAACTATGTTTATATTCATTCCAAATTTATTATATGTTTTGTTTGTCATTATGATTACAAAATTCGAGAAAAGAATGTTGAGACGGCTGATAATATTACACAACGCAAGTTGACGTGTTGCCACAAGTAATAAGATGATAATTGGTATCAGTCCCATGAGTAATTGATACTAATAAAACAATAATTATTTCAGTTTTATTTAAACAACAATATGCTGATTTTGTAGAATTAAAATAACTAACAAAAACATTAAAAGCAACTTTTAAAGAAATCAAGCCTAGAATTATAACTATTCCTCGACACTTCACCTAAATATATTATCTACCTGTCCAATTCATTTCCTAATATGAGTTTGTTAATCAAGAAAAGTTAATTATCTAAATCCTGTTAGTCAATTAGGAATATTTTTGTAACTTAATTCACTAAATCCTTATTTGAAGAAAAACTATAAGATCATCAAGTTTAGGTTCTTTACGTAACTTTAATTAAATTACATGCTTGATTCAAATCGTAACCCATTTAGTTTATAATTGCAAGAGGATGAACAATTGAAAATATATAAGAATCAATTGCCATGAAAACGACAGACAAAATTTAGGATTAAAAGCAATTTTAACCCCAAAGTATGAGTTTAATTTGCAATAACCCTTAAACTAAAATTTTTAACAATTAAAACTTTAAACTATCCAAAATGTAACAAATAAAACCCGGGAGGAGGGGCGATCACCCTATGCTCTCAATTTACGCCGAGATCGGGGGGCAGATCTAAATTGAACGGCCCCCTGATCTATCTAGTGTTTACGTGACACTGAACATATTGGGTAGGAAAGTCGATGTGGGGGGTTGAGACCCCCCGTTCAACGTGCACCGCACGTGATTCAAGACTAGGGGACACCGCCCCAGATTGCCCCCGTCCTCTGCCTCTCTATTTTCAAGGTTCTTAAGAATGTGGGGTCATGCCCCAAATCGCCTCTCCGTTGTTGGCCTTAATTTTTGGTAAAATTGAGAACGGGGGGTCGCTGCCTCGAAATAGCCCCCCGATCTCAATTATTTTTCATGAGAATGAGGGTCATTCTTAGAAACAGTGGGTCGATCTCCGACATTATATAAGAAAACACCCTCCAGTTCTCACCCCCTGTTGGCAAAAAAAAAAAAACAACCTCAAACCTTCACTCTTTCTTGCTCCG
This sequence comes from Begonia masoniana, assembly GCA_022432975.1. Classification (NCBI taxonomy): domain Eukaryota; kingdom Viridiplantae; phylum Streptophyta; class Magnoliopsida; order Cucurbitales; family Begoniaceae; genus Begonia; species Begonia masoniana. Next base: position 30,578,024 of record CM039507.1, on the reverse strand, counting down.
ACGAATTTTCTCTATATTAGCGACTTCGATGGATTCTGATTCGAGTAGATCGATTGATTTAGACAAGACAAAAACTTGTGATGCCAATATGGATTGATATTCGTACTCCACGTCAATATATGATGATCTTTGGGCATTCGATCACCTTGTAGGTAATGAAGAAATAGAGGTGCAATCGATATCAAAAACTCTAGACGATGAGTTTCGAACACCGGTCGACTCAGAGGACGATGAAGTGAAAAATATACCAGTAAGAGAAGAAATTTCGATTGAATTTTACATGAGAAAAAATATAGTTCTTTAAAGGCAATTAGAGAAGAAATAGTAGAATATTCTTTGAATAATAGTAATGGGATAAAATTCATTATAAGTGAATCTCGACAACTGACGGCAGTGTGTGAAGATGTATGTGATTGGCAACTATATAGTTTGAAGATGCAAAATGAGCTTACGTTTCAAATAAAAAGTTTCAACGATTGTCACAACTGTTCAAGAAAAATTGAGAATCAACACGATACTGCAAAATGGGTGGCAAATCATTATTTGGACAGGTTCAAAAGTCAACCTACGTAAAAAATTTCGTCCATTATCGAGACAGTGAAGAATGATTTGAATGTCAACAATACACCAAGTCTTATTAGAAGAGCAAGAAGCGAACCTCAAAAACTTAATGAAGAGAAGGACGACGAACAATACAAGCTATTGTGGTCGTACGCAGAAGAAATTCGTAGATCAAATTCGGGTAGCACATTTGGCCTATAGACTTACTTGGTGGACTCTGCCGATAATGAGTCATCTGTATTCGAAAGAATGTATATGTGTATAGCTGCTTGCAAGACAAGTTTGCTGTAGTGTGGTAGATTTATTATATGTTTGTATGGTTGTCATCTAAAGGGCTCATGTCCCGGCCAATTACTGACAACCGTTAGCATTGATGGCAACGATGAAATATATCATGTTGTTGTTGCCAATGTGAAATCAGAGTGTATGGACTCATGTACATGTCTTTTGAAATTATTAAAAGAAGACCTAAATACTGAATCGAAATATGGATGAACATTTGTTTCGGATTGACAAAAGTTATAATGCATTTTCGATTGTTCTTTTAAATATTGGGGTGTTGTGGTAGTTATATTGTTTTATATTGACTCTATTGTTCTTTCAAATATCAGAGGTTGTTGCCCGCTATGCAGCAAGAATTACTATCAGCCGAACACCGCTACTGCCTCCAGTATATGTACACAAATTTCAAAAACTAATGTCAGAGCAGAGATGCAATGTGGAATGCGGTCAGACCAACCAATACTTTTCATTTCGAGAGAGAAATGAGGAACTTACATCAGATTAACCCAGATGCCCACACATATCTTTGAGGCTCAAACCATAGATATTGAACTAGTCATGCATTTTCTTCGATTCTCAAGTGTGAATTGAGATTAAACAATTTATGTAAGTTATTCAATCTAGTTCTATTACTTGTCAATGACAAACTGATTCTGTCCATGTTTGAGATGATCAGAAAGTACTTAATGACTAGGATTATAAAAAAATATGTGACGTTTACCTCGTCAACAGACATCCTGTGTCCCCAGATAGAAAAAAAGCTTGTAAAGGTAGAATGTGCAACTTGAAATTGGAGTGCTATGTTTGCGGGAGCTGCACGATTTGAGGTCAACAACGACAACGAACAATATGTTGTCGACATGAATACATGTGTGTGCAACTGTTACAGGTGGGAGTTTACTGGAATCTCGTGTGTCCATTCCATTCCTTGCATTCATTTCATGAGAATAGTATCAGAAAATTACGTTCATCAATACTATCACCGGAGAACTTATCTGCAGATGTACTCAAACTTCATTCATCCCCTTAGCGACCAACGATTCGCAAGACACATTTATGAGTTTCCACACGTTTGACGGGACGCACGGCGGAGGCATAATTGTATGACTATTCGGCTGTAATTTATGTATTTATTATATCGTGTAATGTGTGTATTTATTATAATATGTAATTTAGTGAGATAAAGTTGTAAAACTGAGCAAAGTTTCCTTTGTTTTATAACTCTCCCATAATTAGCTTCAAACAATTAATACATATTCAAATCACAATTTTATAACTAACAGCCAGTTCCAGATAATTAAGTACCACTCAAGTACAATTATAAAGTAAAGTACAACCATACACCACATAACATAAACTAAATGCCAAGCATAAACTAAAGTACAATCATAATACTCATAGGATAAACTAAAGTACAAACATAAAGTAAAGTACATAAAATGAATACAAAACATAAACTAAACTTGTACATCTTCAAACATCCTACCCTCCTGGTAGAGGTCAAGTTCGCATAAAACAAGCGAACAATTCGGTCGCAGCTATCGTCCATCAATCCGTACACACCATGTAGGGTGATTCTGTCTAACATCTCTTTTATCTCCAACGACGCCTAACCTCTAAAATTGACTATCTTTAGAAAAACAAGGGATCGGTCGACTCCTTCAACTACTTTATCGACACTTATGTGACCATTGCGACACTTTTCAAAAGATTTCACCAACTCAGTCGACACCGTGATAGAGTGCACGAGTCGACACTTTTTCTGCGGTCGACACCTTTAGCTCTCTGTCATTTCTTTAAACGTAGTAGCAGTCAACATTTTTGAGTGGAGGTTGACACTTTGGGCTCTCTGTGATTTTGCGATTGTTGTGTGGTCACACTTAGTGAAGTTGGTTGACACTTCGAGCTCTCGATAAATTTTTTAATTTGGTCATGCAGTGAAACCTTCATAGTCCGGTCGACACTTCGAACTCTCGGGAAGTTTTTGAATGTGGTCATATAGTCGACACTTTGATAGTCTGGTCGACACTTCGATGTGACAGTCGACCATGTAAAGGCAAGGAGGGGTGCACAATCCCATATTGCTTGGGAGAGTGAATAATGCATAGTTTATAAGTAGAGTTACCGTCCCTACCTAGTACAACGCATTTTGGGGCTGACCCCAAGAACAAATCATTGCGTGCTCTTGCACAAAGCAGACAATATTATATTGAGAGTACTGTGGGACGTTACAAATGGTATCAAAGCCACTGCCCAACCAAAAGTGTGGCCGACGAGGACGTTGGGCCCTGAAAGAGGGAAGATTGTGACAGCCCATCATGTGAAGGTAAAAAGGGTCCGATGGGGCTTAGCCCATACCAGTGAGGGTGCACAATCCCACATTGCTTGGGAGAGTGAAAAATACATGGTTTATAAATAGAGTTCCTCTCTTTACCTAATACAATACGTTTTAGGACTGACCCCAAGAACAAATTCGTGTGTTCTCTGGCACAAAGTGGACAATATTGTACTGTGAGCACTATGGGACGTTACAAATGGTATTGTGACAATCTGTCATTTGAAAGCAAGAAGAGTCCGGTGGAGCCCAGCCCACACTATAGGGGTGCACAATCCCACATTGGTTGAGAGAGTGAAAAATTCATAGTTTATAAGTAGAGTTCCCCTCCTTACTTAGTACAATGCGTTTTAGGACTGACCACAAGAATAAATCTGTGCGGGCACTAGCTCAAAGTGGACAATATTGTATTGAGAGAACTGGACGATGTTATAAATGACATTAGAGCCGCTGCCCAACTGGAACTGTGGCCAACGAGAACGTCGGGTCCTGAAGGGGGGAGGGGGAGAGAGATTGTGACAGCCCACCATGTGAAGGCAATGAGGGTCTAGTGGGGTCATACCCATACCAGCGGGGGTACACAATCTCACATTGTTTAGAAGAATAAAAAAATACATAGTTTATAAGTATAGTTACATTCCCTACATAGTACAACATATTTTGGGACTGAACCCAAGAATAAATCCATGCAAGTTTGTTAGTGGTTTTACACTTTACGCAAGTGCACGTATCGCAATCAAGTAGTATATAAGATATCGATCCCACGAAGATGTTTTTAACTATGTTTGGAATTGCTATAAATTTCTATAAAATTAAGATGGAAATATTGAAATTAAATGATTAATTAAGGAATGATTAACTAAAATTATTCAAAATTAAATAAGACCAAAAAAGGAAATGATTCAAAAAGGTAATTATGGGAGAAACCTTGGTTAGGGTTGATTTCCTCTTTACATGCAAATATTACTGATGCTAGAGCAATGCTACAACATTAGTCACAACACAGCAAGAATTCATAATATTTCTAGGGTTCCGTCGAATTGCCTAGGTGAATTCATTTCAGAATTTTCTTTTCAATTTTGAAAAGATAAAAACTTAATCCAAATTTTCGTGTAAATCTATTCTTAACACCAAATAAATTAATGTTAGCTACTTTGCAACATTTTAATTTATTCAATTACTCATGCATCTTCAATTCCTATTTACCTATCGATACAATAGAAATATGTGAAAACAAATTTGCCTATCGACACAATTTGTATTATGCAATAAAAATCATGAGTAATCGTGCAATGTAAAATGCGTAACATTCATAGATCAAAATGAAAACATGTAAAGAATACTCTCTTTCCTAACCAAGATAAAAAAGTTTAGCCTAGAAACATAATAAAATTAAAAACAAAAATATTCATAACAACAGCAACAGTAACAGAGAAGAAGAAGAAGGAAGCTGCAGAAAAATGTCGTCGGTTCCTTGCTGCAGATCCAGATCTCCTTTTCTCTCTTTAGCAGCCAAAATATATAATCGTCCTTCTTTTCTCTTTCCAGTCTATTTCCTTGATCAATGGCTTATCATTATGGTAAAATCTTCTTGATTTGCTCTTTATTGTCGTCCACTCTTCTAAATCATCCGTTGTTTTGTCTATGTTGCTTTGTCATCCGATTGCTGTCATCCGATTCTATCTACTTGTCGACTGTCTTCTGATTGCTGCTCTATTATCCTATTGTGATTTGTCATCCGTTTTCAATTGTCAACCGTTTTCATTTATCATCCATTCTTCTAAGTCGTCCACTCTTATCTGTCATCCATTTTCATTTGTTATCCATTTGTTTGTGTGAAAGCTTTGTCTACCGTTCTCTTCTTCCGTTTGTTTATCATCCATTTGTTAGTTGTCCGTTGCTATTTGTCGATTGCTGCTTTGTCTACCGTTTTGACTATCATCTGATTCTATTACCTTTCTCTATCATCCGTTTGTCATTTGTCATCCGATTCTAAATCATTTTTCAGCAATATTTCTCCATTTTTCTTTGATTTTCGTCCTTCATTTTTTGTAACAATAATCTCCTTCATTGATTTATTCTCTCTCTTCGAGATTCTTAAGTCTTTAAATTTGATTTTTTCCGCTATTAACTTTGCATTCAAATAAGAAAATATAACATTCGAATTAATGAGAAAAATCATCTTTTAATAGATAATATGCATAAAATATATTAAATTAAATCAATGTCTTGATACTGCAGCATTATGTAACAATTGTAGTCAATTCCACTAATTTCTTCTACAATTCACTCAAATAATACAAGTTAAATTACCAAAAAATAGTATAAAATAACTCTAAATTTAGAGTTATCAAATACCCTCAAACTTAAACCATTACTCGTCCTCAAGTGATGCAAAAATAAATAACATCCCAAGGTCACATTATCCAATATCATGTAATTTCTAAAATATCTCGAAACTAGTAAATTACTAAAAAATTTCAGTATCTCAATTAAAATCAACTAATATAGATTTATTTCCCAATGAACTAATTTTCAAAGTGCGTGTGTGCGCAAACTCCTCTTAAATTGCTAAGTTCAGCCATCAAAACTAAACATCACAATTAATATAATAGAATACTAATTCTTTAATGTTTTTCCTAAGTCAATTAGCTTTCAAAGGTTCTTCTTTTTTATAAATATAAAACACAACTAAGCAATGGGGATATAAAACTTTTGTATTGACTTTCTCTATAAGTCACACTACCTTTTTACGTGATTGACAACATTGGTCATGAAGACCTTCGGTTACTCAGTAGTGTCACTTAAAGATACATACTCATATAAAATAATAGAGAAGTATAGTCAATAATTATGCAATGGAGTTTCTCTAATTTATTTCTACCCATCGAGTATCCAAAAAGGTCACTCAAAATTGAAAGTAGATTAGGAAATTGCACTTATTATTATTATTATTATTTTTTAATTTTATTTATAACCCCCAAACTTATTATTTTAATATTCTATTTTTTTTTTGAAAATAATAAGAAGCCTTTTATTTCTAATTTCCTTCGTCAAACATTGAATTGTTGTCATCTACCTATAATTATAAAGTCTAGTCATGATGATATTTCTAAGCAATTAACAGGAGATTGTGTGTTAGGGGAAATAAGCTCACGGTAATAGATCTTCATTAATTTCTAATAATATGTGATAATGATATTATTCAATAACTTACTTCATTATGAGATATTTGAAAATTGTATTGTTCTGATCCAACAACTAAACAGCCAAGAAAACTAATTAAACATCCAGCAACTAATTAATCATCAAACTAAATTAAACATCCAGCAACTAAGTTCTCCTCTACCCATTCTATAACAACCCCAGCTGGATCGAGACAAAATACATAATTTCAAGACTTGTTTATACCTTTACAAATGAAAACTAAGGATATATTTTTAAAAAAAAAAAGACAACTCGTGGACATTTAACTCAGGCATCAACTGACATTCCGAGGGGGTTGATACTTCAGACCCCATTATATAAATCTTTCATATATCAGACATTATATTAATCCTCAGAGTTGGACGACATAATTCAGGAACAATCTTGATCACAAGATCGATCAACTTAATTGTCCACGAACTACTTTGACACTTTCGTCCACAGATTGTAAACATTATCGCTCTCTGGTCGAGTGGCTTCCTCGTCCACAGACCATGTGACTTTATCGTTTGTCCACGTGACTTCATTACTCACAGGTTACATAAACCCATCGTCCACAGACAAACGTCCACAGACTCACTTAAATTTATCGTCCACAGACCACGTGACTTTATCGTTAACAGACCACGTGACTTCGTTACTTACAGGTTAAACAAATCCATCATCCACAGACTTATTTAAATTTATCATCTACAGACCACGTGACTCTCACAGTTCACGTGACTACCTTGTCCAGACTACATTGTTCAGACTTCATTGTTCCCAGCTTTGCAATACAACTTTGGACGACAACTTTGGACGACAGCTTGGACGACAACTTTGGACGATTGTTTTTACTTACAAAAAAGGACACATAGACAACCGATCGATCGCCCTCCCTGGCGAACGTTCGGCTAGCTCTCTGGAACTGACTCTACAAATAATCTTACATCTCATTTCAAATGAAAACCGTTTTACTCCTAAAAGAAACATAATGTGCGTAGCGGAAAACTTAAGAAAACAGATGAAAATCCTTAAATCCAATAATCCCTTATAGCTCATAAACATTAAAATTCTTTTCTACTTAAACTTCCACTTCATTGTCTTATAACATGACAAACTAAGAGCACCTCGGGTCAAATCGCTTCCCAGCCACAAATTCCTTCACGAGTACCATCCAGCAACCTTCTTAGATGTTATCACTTGGATTGAAATCCTCACATTTCAATTCATCACCTACATCATAAGGTTCAAACTATAAGCCTAATGCTTAGTAAGAAGTGCAATATATACATAAATACTCATGAATGCATACTCAATAAAATCATGTTCAGGTTCTTTATTCAAATCATGGAAATCATATTCATGTTCGTGTTCTTGATGATATCATGGGAATCATGTTCTTGTTCTTGTTTCGTACATAAAGGAAAAAAAGGGGGGGGGGGGGGGGTGGGGGTTACGTAAGAGTAGGCACAGACACTAACTTTCCCTCGTCTACCTCGTAGACCACATATCTTGCCCTCGTCTACCTCGTAGACCACATAACTTGCCATAAACATGCCCTGTGCCATACTTGCTTACTACCCACACTAATCCATTATATACATTACATAATCTTAGTCTCTTCTTTTCAATTCTTTACATAAATCATACATGTAAAATATTTTCGTGTATCAGTGGAGAAAATATGATGCATGTACATGAATGAGTAAGAGAACATTACACTATAGGAAGAAAACCATCATCGAATAACATGTCATGAAACTATACTTATCTCAGCATAACACTCAACCGATCACAGACATCAATCAAATCACCAAAACCACAATCCTAGTATCTTTATGATGTAGGGCCCTAATAGCCGGGTCCCCAACACACTCACTTACCTGGACTCCTTAGCAATGCCGTGCCTTCACTTGAATCCTTCTCCACCTAAGACATTTCATACTTCAATGTTAAATATATCCTGATAATCTAAACTCAAAGGTTGTAAAATCTTAGCTAAAGAAATCATCCTAGAATCTAGCTTAAACCTCTAAGGCATTTCGCTGAGCACCTGGTGTGCAGAGCTTAACCTTCATTAACATTAATGACATTAGCGTCTATACTACCAGATCCATACCAATATCAAATTTCTTAAAGTCTAAACATCGACAACATCAGAATCCTATCCTCAATGCCATTAAATTAGGGAACTCAAAGATATAGCTGTTAATCTGGCATCGACCGATTCTCAATCTTCAAACATCAACCAATAACCATTCCTAAATCGAAGACTCAAAGAATGAATCATCTAAACCTTATCTGAGCTTTGAATCATCGAAGAAAGAGGAGGAAGAAATCGGTCGCTGAAGGAGGAAATCACCAGGAGGGTAAAGTCAGCTACAAGAGGGGTTTAAGTGAGGTTTTAGACTTTCCTTTTCCTATTTATATTGATTAAAATCACCTTTATTTACAAATCTTGCCATTACCTAATTTTTCTCTTAAAACAAGTAATACCCATCATCTTAAGACCTCGTAAATTTTCACATTCAACAAGCCACTCCAAAATTATTCATAGGATAATTACCTGGTGACGTGCTGGTTGTTACATCCTTCCCTCCTTAAACAAAATTTTGTCCTCAAAATTTGCCCAGCATAGTGGTCTCACCCCTCTCAAATTATAATCATTCAGTACTCTTTGAAATTTTTGAACTATGATTCTATCTGAAGTTGGGATCAATCTTTACGGCTCTAAACTAAAATTTCCTAGACTGCATTAACCGACATTGGTCTCATAACCGTATTCACTACTTTCAATTTGACTTGTCACGTCCTCGCTTATACATAGTGTACTAACAAGTTCCTAAATCTCCAATTAATCATCCGCAAGTTAAACTTCCTAGCCAATCTAATTTTTGCCTTATGTTCAGGTTTTTTGATCAGTGCTCATTCCTAACCCTCAATTTCCCAATAAAATTGACTTCAAGGTTTTCTTAATCAATATTTCCCTCAGCTATACCTTTAGTTAATAATCATACATAAGCTCCCCGACCTTACTTAGGTTTACTATCGCCTAAAGATTTCTAATAACCCTTGGGTTGTAACCCAGCCCCGTACATAAGTTCACCAACTTCAACCCTAGCCATAAGGTATGACAACTCAAGTCCTATATTTCTCTAGTAATGTCCTCTCCTAACTACTTCATCAATACTACCCGAAGTCACATACTTTCCTCGAGCAATCCTCCGATTACGATAATCGTTCCAATGTGGGTTTCATAACTATACTCCCCATTACTATATTCCACAAACTAAATTATCAAAACTACTCTCAATGTCTTAGCCACAGAACTCAACATTATCCCTACATTTTGGTCACTCTTAATTCCTTTAACTTTCCCTCTCCGATCTTATCTTCCAATGTGATACTCTTTTCCTTGAGTCATAGCTATTAGGAATGCCTACTCAATATATCACTCACAGTAAAACAACTACAACATTCTTCATGAACAATCTTAGTGACTTTTTCTGGTCAGAAATCCAAAATTTAGTAGCCCTTGAATTTACTGATTTCTTCACATCAGTCATCCTAAACTTGGTGTTTAACTCGAATTGTATAAACTATAGACTCACAACTTAACTCTTATCCTTCCAACCAAAAGTTCGTAAGTTTCCACTTGTTACCTTTTCTATAATTGGTACCCACTCTATTTGTACCGCTATCTCATCCAACACTATACTAAACTTCTAACCATAACTTTTACTTTAGGGCGCTAAACTCTCCTCAGACCAACTGATACATCTAAGTTTTTTTTTTGAGCTATCTATAACTCTTATGCTTCTGTTCTACATCTACTAATCAAATGGCACCTGATGCCTGACGCGCTAACCATTCCATGGTTACCATCAGTTTCAGTAAGTCTTCTCCAGATTGACCTCGCTCTACTTCCTGCTAATCATGCTAAGGTCCATATCGAATCCTTCGTCCCATACCGATACGACACTACCTTCGTCCCTGATTCCAAGAGTAATGAAGCTCCGGACAGCAGCATGATAACATAGGACTTGTCGGCTGATATTGGTAATAATTTCTCCTGACTGTTTACTCGATTGCTATAAAAGATAGGTAACCCCTATAACTATACGTTTGTAAGAAGTTTGTCTCAGACCAAAATTGTACCTGTTATGACGGTGTCCTTAACTGCGTCATCATCTCCCATCAGGGCATAGACTCTCGGTGCCACCTGTAACGATCCCGTTTCCCAGCAAGATATTGTCCGCTCTGGGGATTGGGCCGTAGCCCAATATCCTCCCCTCACGGCTTTGTTTGGCGAGAACTTCCCGGAAGGTCACCCAACCTGGAATTGCTCTCGCCGAAGCACTTTTAACTTCAGAGTTCTTATGAGATCCGTTGCCAATCGTGCTCCAAAACTCATCTTACTATCTTGGGAGGGTCTCTTTACATATGTTTCATTTCCACATACTTCCCCAAGCGATGTGGGATTGTGACGACCCCCTTTTTATGACCCGGGATTCTCCTATACTCGAGTCCGGGATTCGCCTACACTCGGCTTAGGTCCCGAGATTTGCCTCGCAACCCGAGGTTTGCCCCGCAGTCGTACCCATACGTGCACATTCGGGTCATCACAATCACCCCCCGGGGGCCCAACGTCCTCGTTGGCTACATTTCCAGTTGGATACAGGCTCTGATACCATTTGTAACGATCCCTTATCCCAGCAAGATATTGTCTTCTCTGGGGATTGGGCCGTAACCCAATATCCTCCCCTCACGGCTTTGTTTGGTGAGAACTTCCCGGAAGGTCACCCAACCTGGAATTGCTCTCGCCGAAGCACTTTTAACTTCGGAGTTCTTATGTGATCCGTTGCCAATCGTGCTCCAAAACGCGTCTTACTATCTTAGGATGGTCTCTTTACATATGTTTCATTTCCACATACTTCCTCAAGCGATGTGGGATTGTGACGACCCCCTTTTTATGACCCGGGATTTGCCTATACTTGAGTCCAGGATTCGCCTACACTCGGCTTAGGTCCCGAGGTTTGCCCCGCAACCCGAGGTTTGCCCTGCAGTCATACCCATACGTGCACATTCGGGTCATCACAATCACCCCCCCCCCCCCCTCGGGGCCCAACGTCCTCGTTGGCTACATTTCCAGTTGGATACAGGCTCTGATACCATTTGTAACGATCCCTTATCCCAGCAAGATATTGTCTTCTCTGGGGATTGGGCCGTAACCCAATATCCTCCCCTCACGGCTTTGTTTGGCGAGAACTTCCCGGAAGGTCACCCAACCTGGAATTGCTCTCGCCGAAGCACTTTTAACTTCGGAGTTCTTATGTGATCCGTTGCCAATCGTGCTCTAAAATGCGTCTTACTATCTTAGGATGGTCTCTTTACATATGTTTCATTTCCACATACTTCCCCAAGCGATGTGGGATTGTGAGGACCCCCTTTTTATGACCCGGGATTCACCTATACTCGAGTCCAGGATTCGCCTACACTCGGCTTAGGTCCCGAGGTTTGCCCTGCAGTCGTACCCATATGTGCACATTCGGATCATCACACCACCCTTGCACAGTTTGTACTAGGCGGCTTCGGACAGTCTTTGATCTGGTGGCCAACCTTGCCACATCGGAAACATTGGCCCCTGAGAAGCTTGCACTCGCCGAAATGGTTTTTCAGACACATAGGGCATTTAGGAGCTCGTCGAGCCCCTTGTGGCCGTTCATTTTTTTCAGCTCGATCGGTGCTTCGTTGGGTTACTTACCGCCCCGTTGATGTTGTTGCCAACCCTGATCTTGTTGGGGCTGCACCTCGCGGAAAAACTTCTTCGGACAGTTCCTCGAGAGGTGTCTCATCTCTTCGCAGTTGAAACACTTTCCAAAGTTCTCCTTTGGGCAGTTATAGGAAATATGATCCAGTCCATTACATCTAAAGCATCGGCCCGAACCTGTCCTGCATACCCCATCATGGAACTTCTTACTCGTTAGGCATTGGGGAAAACGCACATACCCTCGTGCACGCTTCTTATTTCCATCGCTAGATATATCATCACCAGTTCTTTTTATGCCTATCTCTGGTTGTTGTCTTTCCTCTATTGGGTGCTGCTGAAACCCACTGAGGGACCTCTCAATGGACTCCTCTTGATCTTTGTTCTTACGTTCTATTTCTTCTAGTTCAAAAGCTTGCACCACCACTTCCTCATAGAAAGCACCGCTAACTCCATACATCTTCACGCCCTTATAAATTTCTTCCCTTAACCCTCGCACAAAATGAAATACCTTACTTTCTTTCTCCTTCACTAGATGGCTGACAAAAACGGTTAATGCCTCGAATTCTCTAACATACTCCGCGACCGTACCGGTTTGTCGAAGTCGGATAAACTCTGAAATCTTGTTTATCCTTATCGCATTGTAGAGATATTCTTCATAAAACAATCTCTTGAATGATCCCTATAATATCTCTCCCACTTCAGTCATAGCCTTGACATTGTCCCACCAAAGCCTTGCATCAAGCCCAAGATGAAACGCGGCATGTGAGACCTTCTCTACCTCCTTCACGCTAACAAGGTCAAACAATTCTTTCATTGCTCGAATCCACTCATCGGCATGAGCCGGATCTATAATCCGTCCATTGAATATTGGGGGTCGAAAATGTCCAAATTATTCACCTCTTTGATCATGAGTTGCACTCGAGCTAGAATTCCCGTGTTCCTCCCTAGCCACTAACTGTTCAATTTGCCGTGATTGGCGAAGAACCATCTTCGTAAGCTGAGAAATGGTGTTACTATCCTCATTGTCTTCTCTATGCTGACCTCTTACCATCTTGGGATTCCTAAACATATCATAAACACATTCTATCCTTAAATGACATTAAAAAAAAACATAAACACTTACAGTTGTTAGAGTGTACTCATGTGACAATTTGTGTTGGAAGGCAGTCTACAAAACCGATTTTAGAACCCGATTTTGCTCTGATACTATAATTGTAACGACCCCAACTAGATCGAGACAGAATACATAATTTCACGACTTGTTTATACCTTTACACGTGAAAACTAAGGATATATCTTTTTTTTTTAAAAGAAAACTCATGGACATTTAACTCAGGCATCAACTGACATTCCGAGGGTGTTGATACTTCAGACCCCAAAATATAAATCTTTCATATATCAGACATTATATTAATCCTCAGAGTTGGACGACATAATTCGGGAACAATCTTGATCACAAGATCAATCAACTTAATTGTCCACGGACTACTTTGACACTTTCATCCACAGACTGTAAACATTATCGCTCTCTGGTCGAGTGGCTTCCTCGTCCACAGACCATGTGACTTTATCGTTTGTGCACATTACTTCATTACTCACAGGTTACATAAACCCATCGTCCACAGACAAACGTCCATAGACTCACTTAAATTTATCGTGCACAGACCACTTGACTTTATCGTTAACAGACCACGTGACTTTGTTACTTACAGGTTAAACACACTCATCGTCCACAGACTTACTTAAATTTATCGTTCACAAACCACGTGACTTTCACAGTTCACGTGACTACCTTGTCAAGACTACATCGTCCAGACTTCATTGTTCCTAGCTTTGGAATACAACTTTGGACGACAACTTTGGATGACAGCTTAGACGACAACTTTGGACGACAACTTTGGACGATCATTTTTACTAACAAAATAGGACACATAGACAACCGATCGATCGCCTTTCCTGGCGAACGTTCGGCTAGCTCTCTGGGATTGACTCTACAAATAATCTCACATCTCATTTCAAATGAAAACCATTTTACTCCTAAAAGAAACATAATGTGCGTAGCGGAAAACTTAAGAAAACAGATGAAAATTCTTAAATCCTATAATCCCTCATAACTCACAAACATTAAAATTCTTTTCTACTTAAACTTCCACTTCATTGTCTTATAACATGACAAACTAAGAGCACCTCGGGTCAAATCGCTTCCCAGCCACAAATTCCTTCACGAGTATCATCCAGCAACCTTCTTAGACGTTATCACTTGAATTGAAATCCTTACATTTCAATTCGTCACCTACATCATAAGGTTCAAACTATAAGCCTAATGCTTAGTAAGGAGTGCAACATATACATAAATACTCATGAATGTATACTCAATAAAATCATGTTCAGGTTCTTTATTTAAATCATGGAAGTCATATTCATGTTTGTGTTCTTGATCATATCACGGGAATCATGTTCTTGTTCGTGTTCTTGTTTTTGTTTCGTACATAAAGAAAAGGGGAGGGGGGGGTGTTACGTAAGAGTAGGCACAGACACTAACTTGCCCTTGTCTACCTCGCAGACCACATAACTTGCCCTCGTCTACCTCGTAGACCACATAACGTGCTCTCGTCTTACTTGCTTACTACCCGCACTGATCCATTATATACATTACATAATCTTAGTCTCTTCTTTTCATTCTTTACATAAATCATACATGTAAAACATTTTCATGTATCAATGGATAAAACATGATGCACGTACATGAATGAGTAAGAGAACATTACACTATAGGAAGTAAACCATCATCGAATAACATGTCATGAAACTATACTTATCTCAGCATAACACTCAACCGATCACAGACATCAATCAAATCACCAAAACCACAATCCTAGTATCCTTGTGATGTAGGGCCCTAATCGGGTCCCTAACACACTCACTTACCTGGACTCCTTAGCAATGTCGTGCCTTCACTTGAATCCTTCTCCACCTAAGACATTTCATACTTCAATGTTAAATATATCTTGAATAATCTAAACTCAAAGCTGGCAAAATCTTAACTAAAGAAATCATCCTAGAATCTAGCTTAAACCTCTAAGGCATTTCGCTGAGCACCTGGTGTGCAAAGCTTAACCTTCATTAAAATTAATGACATTAGCGTCTATACTACCAAATTTATACCAACATCATAATACTATCCTCAATGCCATTAAATAAGGGAACTCGAAGATATAGCTATGAATCTGGCATCGACCGATTCTCAATCTTCAAACATCAACCAATAACTATTCCTAAATCGAAGACTCAAAGAATGAATCATCTAAACCTTATCTGAGCTTTGAATCGTCGAAGAAAGAGGAGGAAGAAATCAGTCGCTGAAGGAGGAAATCGCCAGGAGGGGAAAGTCGGCTACAGGAGGGGTTTAAGTGAGGTTTTAGACCTTCCTTTTCCTATTTATATTGATTAAAATCACCTTTATTTACAAATCTTGCCATTACCTAATTTTTCTCTTAAAACAAGTAATACCCGTCATCTTAAGAACTCATAAATTTTCACATTCAACAAGCCACTCCAAAATTATTCACGGGATAATTACCTGGCAACGTGCTTGTTGTTACACATTCTATGTTCCTTGCCCCCAAACTTAAAAATTGGCATTGTCCCCACTGCCACTACAAAATGAAGTCCACAGAATCAACATTAAAAAAAATAGAATAAAATAAAGCTAGGGGGTTAGGACTTCCCCGGTATTATTCTTTCTTCTCGGATTCAGAATCCGAGTTGTGAAGTAGTGCTGTTGGGAATCAGGGAAAGATGGGAGATGAGTCCTTTGCTTTCTTGTTTAAACTTGTTGCTAATGCTTTATCTTGGAGGTGACTGTAGTGCCAGAAGATTCTACTCTTGCGCTTTAGACTCTTCAGGGATTCTGACATCCGATGTTGTTGAACCTCCTGAATATGAAGTTTCTGCTTCACTAACTCATTGTCATGTTTGTGCCATTCTAATTTGGTGTGCAAAAGCTTTAGACTATCAAGTATTTTCTGCTGGACATTGCTGCTGTTGGATGATGCTGCTTCTGTACTTGTAGCATTTGGATGGTGGCGTGGTTCTTCTTCCTCATCAGTGCCCTCTCCCTCTGGTTTATTGAGAGCAATTCTTTTCACTGCTAAGGGGGTAATGCCTAGTGCAGGAGCAAGCTTTTCTTCCTGTTTATCGTATATTACTCCAGCAAGCTCACACAGACCTGATATTAGAGAAGGAAACAAAAACTACCCCTTGGCTTCAACGCATTAGCACATATATTTCTATATATAATTGCACCAATATTAATGCGTTTCCCAGTTAAAATATAGTAAATCAAAACTGTTTGTTCCCTGGTTACACGTGGTCCATGGGAGGAAGGAAATAATCTGCTCTTAAGGAAGTGGTACCAAACTTTGGCTGCCGATAATAAAGTAATTCTAGGGAGGGAGAATGACCCCGTCTTAGAAACAACTCATTCAGTCTCTGGTTCTGCGATTTCTTTCAGCACAGCCCGCAAAAATGGTGGTGAAAGATTGTCGGAATGGGCGTAAAATTCATCGTTGACATCTTCCAGATTATAAAAAGAGTTGATAACCGTGGGCGAGATTTGTACCTTGTGGTTTCGGACTCTTACCTATGAAGGCAACTCTCCCTCAAAATTAGCATAAAACTCGCGGACTAAATTCATGATGACTGCTTCTGGCCGCGAACAGAATCTTGCCCAATTGCGTTCCTGAATGATGGAGGTCACGTACATCGGATATTTTACAAAAATGCCCTCCGTGGCTACAAAGCCTTTTTCTGCTGCAAAGCTTTTCTGCCACAAACCTTGCTCGTGGTGCAGCTGAGCGGCTTTGGATATGAATTGTGGTTGAGTGGAGTGCTCGGCAGCCTTCTTTCCAGAGCTTTTTGACCTCATGGTGATACGTTGTATTCTGAAAAGGGAAGAAAAATTTGAAAGTGAGAAGCAGGATTTTTGAAGGTTTGCTACAGCAGCGCTAGGGCTTCGGGAGAGAAAAGTAGCAATCTGAAAATAAAACAGAGGGAAGATTTTTATAAAGGTGGACAATTAAATAATTAGAAAATATCTAATTATTTAATATTAAATTGACCAAGTGATTCAATAATCGGTCGGTGTCTTCGACCGAATTTCTCACTAATACCATCGACCGAATGATTCACTAATCAGTCGATGTCTTCGACCGAATATAAACAATTGAAACAAAACATAGAAATCAACAACAAAAAATGGTATCATTCAACCAACAATACAAACTAGCAAAAACTATAGCATCAATATTATTTTTAGCAAAAAAAAAAAAACTAACAAAAATAAACAAAAACCAACACAAAAAGATATCAAAAATTGGGTTGCCTCCTAATAAGCGCTTGATTTTTAAGTTATCAGACTGACTTTCCCATATGTCACTTTTTTTTACTGTCCTCGAGAGTAATGGAGGCAATTTCTGTCAATTCTTCTCCATGATAAATCCTTATTCTCTGACCATTTACCTTGAAATTTCTGCCACTCTTTTCATCACGTAGTTCCAATGTGCCATATGAAAATATTTCCATGATTTAAAATGGTCCAGACCAACTAGATTTAAGTTTACGTGGGAACAACTTCATTCTTGAGTTGAAGAGTAACACCTTCTGTCCCTTCTCAAAGACTTTTTGCTGATTTTTTTTATCATGCCATTTTTTTACCTTTTCTTTATAAATCTTTGAATTCTCGTAAGCTGCCATTCTCAATTCTTCTAACTCTTGCAACTGTAAGAACCAATTCCTCCCTGTTTGCTGTAAATCCAAGTTCAACGTTTTCAATGCCCAGAAGGCCTTGTGTTCTAACTCTACAGGTAGATGGCAAGCTTTTCCATCAATCATGTTGAATGGAGTAGTGCCCAGAGGAGTCTTAAATATTGTCCTGTATGCCCATAATGCATCGTCTAATTTCAATGACCAGTCTTTCCTGTTCGGATTCACCACCTTCTCCAGAATCCGTTTCACTTCCCTGTTAGATACTTCTGCTTGACCAATGCTCTGAGGGTGGTATGTTGTAGTCACCTTATGTCCAACTCCATATTTACTTAATAACGCAGTGAAGGCTCTGTTGCAAAAATGAGATCCTCCATCACTGTTAATTGCTCTAGGAGTGCCAAACCTTGTGAAAATATTTTTTTGTAAAAACTTCAGAGCACTCTTCCCTTTATTGTTTGGCAGTGCTGCAGCTTCTACCCATTTAGAAACATAATCAACAGCCAACAGTATGTATTGGTTCCTATGAGATGCCGGGAAATGTCCCATGAAGTCAATTCTCCAGACGTCAAGACTTCGATCTCCAAGATTTTGGTCAGTGACAGCTCATGTTTTCTTGATATATTCCCTGTTCTTTGACATCTGTCACAGTTTTGAACAATACAAACCTGACCGCAAAACTTTTGCTGCTGTACGTATTCCTCCATAATGGCCTCCGTATGATGCTACATGGCATCACTGCAGCACTTGGTTCATTTCTTCCTCTGGTATACATCTTCGTAGCAACTGATCTGCGTACTGTTTGAAGAGGAATGGTTCATCCCAAAAATATTGCTTTACGTCTTTCAAGAACTTCCTTTTTTGTTGATAATTAATGTCGGGAGGAATGATATCGCTTACAATATAATTGACAAAGTCTGCATACCAAGGTGCCGGAGACACATCCAATTTCAACATCTGTTCATCTCGGAATGTTTCCTTGATACTCTCTCCAAGTGGCTGTTCACATATATTTTTCAGCTGAGATAGGTGATCTGCAACTTAATTTTCACATCCCTTTCTGTCACAGATTTCCAAATCAAACTTTTGAAGTAGTAACACCCAGCGGATTAGTCTTGGTTTAGCATCCTTCTTAGCAACCAAGTATTTGATTGCTGTAGGATCAGCGTATACAATAACCTTGGTTCCTATCAGATCTGCTCTAAACTTATTGAATGCAAACACCACTGCTAAAAGTTCTTTTTCTGTAGTTGTGTAATTCTTCTGAGCTTCATTTAGAGTCTTGCTGACATAATAAATGGAATGAAATACTTTGTCTTTCTTCTGTCCCAACACTACTTCCACAGCATAATAACTTGCATCGCACATCAGAATAAACTGTTGAAGTCCAATTAGGTGCTGCTATTACAGGTGCGGTGATCAACTTTTGCTTCAACAAATTGAAAGCTTCCAGGCAGTCTCTGTCGAAATTAAAGGAAGTGTTCTGCTCCAATAACATGCATAGTTGTTTATAAATTTTTGAGAAGTCTTTAATAAAGCGGCGATAGAATCCTGCATGTCCCAAAAAGCTTATGATCCCCTTAATTGTTTTCAGTGGCGGCAGTTTTTCAATGATCTCCATCTTAGCTTTATTTGCTTCCAATCCCTTCTCTGAAACTCGATGCCCGAGCACTATTCTTTCTGGAACCATGAAATGACATATTTCCCAGTTGAGCACAAGATTGGTTTCCATGCATCTTTTCAGAACCTTCTCCAGATTCTCCAAACACAATTCGAAAGATTCTCCCACAATGGAGAAATCATCCATAAATATTTTCAAACATTCTTCTACCATATTTGAAAAGATGGTCATCATGAAGCACTGGAACGTTGTTGGAGCATTACACAACCCAAAAGACATCCTTCTAAAAGAAAATGTTCCATATGGGCAAGTGAAGGTGGTTTTCTTCTGATCGTCGGGGGTGATAGTGATCTGATTATATCCAGAATAACCGTCCAGGAAGCAGTAAAATCTTTTGCCCTCCAGCCTATCCAGCATTTGATCGATAAAGGGCAGAGGGAAATGATCTTTACGTGTGGCTTTATTTAGTTTTATGTAGTCCATGCAGATCCTCCATCCTGTTACAGTCCTCGTAGGAATTAGTTCATTTTTTTCATTAGCCACCACAATTGTTCTTCTTTTCTTTGGAACGCATTGGACCGGGCTAACCCAAGAGCTGTCTGAAATAGGGTAGATGATTCCAGCGTCCAGCCACTTCAAAATCTCCCTTTTCACCACTTCCTTTATTACGGGGTTTAGCCTTCTTTGTTGCTCTATCGATGCACTATATCCTTCTTCTAATAATATGTTGTGCATGCAAATACTCGGACTAATCCCTTTTATATCCTTTACTATCCATGCAAGAGCCTGTTTATAACTTTTCAAAACATGTAATAACTCTTGCTCTTGCTTGGTTGATAAAGCTTCTGAAATAACCACATGAAGGGGTATCTTCGAGTGCCAGGAATGCATACTTTATGTGAGAAGGTAACTGTTTCAGCTCTAGTGTTGGTGCCTCTTCACTCGATGGCTGAAGAATTTGTGGGCTATTTTCTATTCTGATTAGTGTTCAAACTGCCTTTTATAGCTTCGATAGAGTTGCTTTGCTTCTTCTGTTTCTTTTTCTTTTGATACACTGAAACAATCTTCCTCATCATAAGGGCATTTTATGGCCTTCAAAACATTGAAAGTAATCTGTTGATCATTTACCCTCATAGTAAGTTCACTTTTTGCACGTTGATCAAAGTTCTTCCAGTAGCTAAAAATGGTCTTCCTAGGATGATAGGCACCTCACGGTCAGCTTCATAATCCAGTATAATAAAGTCTGCTGGAACAATGAACTTGTCTACTTTTACAATGACGTCTTCTATCTTTCATTGTCGATGAGTTAGCGAGCGATCAGCAAGTTGCAGAGTCACAGTTGTAGGTCTAACTACTCCAATTCCAAGCTTCTTAAAAATGGACATGGGCATCAGGTTAATACTTGCTCCTAAATCATATAGAGCTTTTCCAAAATAACTATTTCCAATCGTGCATGGGATGGTGAAACTGCCAGAATCTTTTAACTTTAGTGGAATCTTGTTCCGTAGGATGTAGCTTGTCTCTTCTGTCATGGCCACCAATTCATATTCTCCTAGCTTCCTCTTTTTGGACAGAAAATCCTTCATGAATTTGGAATAGTTAGGCATTCGTTCAAATGCTTCCACCAATGACATATTGATATGTAGCCACTTGAGAACATCTAGAAATCTTTTAAACTATTTGTCCTGATTGTGTTTTTGTAATCTCTGAGGAAATGGTGGTGGCGGCTTATGGATTTTTAACTCCTCTTGTTGTTGCTGTGGTAATGCTGCAACATCAATTGCTGAAGTATTTTTTCCTGTTTCATCTACTTCTTTTTCTTCAGCCACCTCATTTTGATTCCTAGAACTCTTTGTTTTCTGTTGCTTCTCTGGGATTTCTAATTCCATTCAATTCCTCAAAACTATTGTCTTGCAATGCCCCTTACCTGTGTTAGCTTAAATGCGTTTAAGATTTAAGTAACTATATTTTTTATGATTATGTTTAATCTGGATAAATATGATTAACATGATATTGGTTGACTGTTGATTAAGTTTAATAAGAAATATATAAACTGATGAGTATGAATAATATGAAATTTACGAACTGGATAATTGGTTTATTATGTTTATTGCATTTATCTGGAAATGCTCTTTGAAAACGGTATTATGTTTTCTGACGATTTTTTGGCTAAGTGTTAATAGTTAGTCTGAATTAATCGTCCACGGTCAAAACAGAATCAATCGTCCACGTGAAAGAAAATAGAAATAAACGAAGTAATCTGTGGAAATCAATCGTCCAAAGTATCACGTGAAAGTCAGGTGACTTCAGTCAAAATCAATTGTCCACGGCCAAGACAAAATAGTAAAGACGTAGTCATCCAAGATGAATAGTAAAGACACAGTCGTCTACGCTCAAAGGAAAGATGCTGTCGTCCACGCTCAAATGAAAGACGCTGTCGTCCAAAGTACTTGTCCACAGCATCATTGTCCGAAGTACTTGTCCACAGCTTCATCATCCAAAGTATTCAAACCGAAGCAAAGCTCAATCGTCCAAAGTTTCAATGCCAGACTTTAAAGACCGCGAGCGATAGTGACACCAGAATTCAAACGGCTATTTTTCTGCGTACGGACTACTCACAACGGTCATATTTTTGAATGCAGATTACAGACGCGAAGCCAAATATAGACAGAGTATAAATAGAAGAACAAAGATTATGAGAACGACTTTTTGCAAAAATCCTCTCTGAACCCTAACACGCAAAAAGCTTTGTAACACTCTGCAATTTCCTACACATCTCTACTCTTAAACTTGAGATTCTATTTTGAGAGAGTGTAGCTTTTGTGCTCAGCTATTCAAATCTGTAAAATCTTAAAGGCAGTGGATTGACGCCCGTGAAGTTCAATCCAGAGTTGTAAGGCTGTAGATCAACGCCCGTGAAGTTCGATCTGGAATTCTTGTTGAGGAGAAGTTAAGGATCTTCAAGGGGGAAACCTTGAAGCGTGGACGTAGGCAGGTTTTGGCCAAACCACGTAAAAACACTGGTGTCAATCTTTCTCTCTCACTCTTATTTTTATTTGTTTAATATTGTTTTCTGTCTTAGTACAATATCAAAATAAAAGTGAGAAGAAAAGATAAACCTAACTTGCATATCTAAAATCGATTAGATTAAGAAATTTCTAATTCACCCCCCCCCCCCTCTTAGACAATCTCGATCCTACAATTGGTATCAGAGCTAGGTCAAATATTGTCTAAGCTATTATTTAGAAAATATTGTGATATTCTTACAATGGCATTCAACACAAACTCCACACACATAGAGGATCAATCCATTTCTAGGCCACCATTTTTTGATGGCAGTGACTATGTATACTGGAAATCCCAAATGAGAATTTTTATTCAAGTAATGGACTATGAACTATGGAGTGTCATTGAAGATTTTTCCCTTTAGAGCTATGAAAACCGAAAATGATGTGAGTGTACCAAAGCTGGCCAATGAATTAAATGAGTTTGATAAACTGGAATCTTAACTTAAATGCCAAAACTATTAACACTCTGTATTGTGCCTTGAATAGAGATGAATTCAATAGGGTACAAGGTTGCAACAGCGCATACGAGATATGGAAATTACTTGAAATAACTCATGAAGGAACTAATCAAGTAAAAGAGAGTAAGCTGAGTATGTTAGTACATGAGTACGAACTGTTTACCATGGTAAAGGATGAATCAATTAGTTCTATGTTTACTCATTTTACTAACATTACTAATGGTTTAAAAATGCTTGGTAGAGTATATCCAAATGAAGAACTTGTCAGGAAAATTCTAAGATGTCTACCGAGGGGATGGAAACCTAAAGTGACAGTCATCCAAGAAGCAAGAGATTTAAAAGTCCTCAAACTTAAAGAGCTCATTGGCTCTCTCATGACGCATGAAATAACAATGAGAGCCAATGATAAGGAAGATCTCAAAGAGAAAGAGATCAGCAAAAAGAAGGATATTGCTCAAAGCTTCCTCAAGTAGACAAGAAGAATCCGAGGGAGAAGATGAAGATGAGGATATAGCCCTCATTACAAGAAGATTCAGCAAATTTCTCCAGAGAAAGAGATTGCAAGGCAAAAAATTCTCAAAGGGAGACAAGTTGCAAAAAGAAAAAGAGATAACTTGTTTTGAATGCGGGAAGCCTAACACATCAAGGCCGAGTGTCCACAAGTTAAGAAGGGTCCCATGCGATTCAAGAAGAGGGCCATGAAAGCTACATGGGATGACATTGAGAAGCGACAAGTTCTTCATAGGATGAGGAAGTCGCCAACCTCTGCTTCATGGCACACGATAATGAGGTTAGCATTTCTTCTAGTGACAGTGAAACTGAGGATGGAGATTTAATTGATGCTTTTAACGATTTAGTCAAACAGTACAGTATGCTTAAGACTAAGTACAATCTGATAAGGAAAGAAAATACAGATTTAGTTGAAAAGCATAGAAAGGAGTGTATTCTGCGTGAAAAGGAAACTACTGAACTTAAAAGCAAAAATGAGGATTTGAATAACATTGTTCAGAAATTCACTAATAGTAGCAAAAATCTGAACATGCTGTTAGGTAGTCGAAGAGTAACTTTTGACAAAGCAGGATTGAGTTATGAAAGATCCAATAAAAAGAAAGTTTATAAAAACTTCTTTGTTAAATCGTCCACCTGTCATGCATGTAATGAAATAGAACATAAATCATATGAATGTCCTTTGAAATTTAGCAATAAATCAAGTAGTAAACTTCAATGGGTTCCTAAGGGAACCAGACCTAACACTAGGACCTAAAAGATTTAGTTACCAAAGAAGACAACTTGATCTTCTGTTTTGTAGGTTGATTGTTCTCCAGAGAAAAATCAGTGGTACCTCGACAGTGGATGCTCGAGGCATATGATAGGAGACTCAACTAAATTTGCTGTTGTCAATAAGAAGAAAGGAAATGTCACTTTTGGTGGAAACCAAAAGGGTAAAATCGTTGGCATTGGCAACATAGGTAACAGCTCTAACCCTGTAATCGAAAATGTGCTATTATGTGAAAAGGGTTATAAAGTAGTTTTCAAGTCAAATGCATGTAAAATAAAAAATGTCTCAAATAGCAAAGTTCTGTTCAAAGGTTATAGAAAAGAAAATATTTATATTATTGATTTAGATAACTTTGAACAAATTGATGAAAAATGTCTTGCTGTGAATCTGTTGGTTGATAGTTGGACTTGGCATAGGAGATTAGAACATGTAGGTATGGATACCTTATCTAAGATTACTAAAGATAATTTAGTTAGAGAGATTCTCATGATATCCTTTGAGAAGGATAAGGTCTGTGAAGCTTGCCATATGGACAAGCAGATCAAAAGTTCATTTGCATCAAAGAATGCAATTTCTACCTCCAAGCCTCTTCAACTTTTCACATGGATCTCTTCAGTCCTTCTAATGTAGTCAGTCTAGGTGAAAAATTCTATGCCTATGTCATTGTCGATGACTTCTCTAGATTCACTTGGGTATACTTTCTGAAGTCAAAGGATGAGACCTTTAATACCTTCTCTAGTTTTAGGAAAAAAGTTCAAAATGAAAAGGAGCTCACCATTGTTGCTATTCGTAGTGATCATGGTGGAGAATTTGAAAATGATAAATTTGAACTCTTGTGTCTCAAATATGGAATTGAGCACAATTTCTCCTCCCCTAGAACCCCTCAGCAAAATGGTGTTGTTGAGAGGAAAAATAGGTCTCTTCAAGAGCTGGCTCGGACCATGCTCAATGAAAATTCTCTTCCTAAGTATCTCTGGGCAGAAGCTGTTTCCACAGCTTTTTATGTGTTAAACAGGGTCTCCATAAGACTTATTCTTGAGAAAACCCCTTATGAACTTTGGAACGGTAAAACCCCTTCTGTTAAGTACTTTAGAGCCTTCGGATGTAAATGCTTCATTCTTAACACTAAGGATAACTTAAAGAAATTCGATTTCTAAATCTGACCTTGGAATTTTTCTTGGTTATTCACTTTCCAGTAAAGCCTATAGAGTTTTTAACAAAAGGACTCTAGTTGTAGAAGAATCTGTGAATGTCAATTTTGATGAGACTCCTCAACCTACAATCAATGTGGATGAGGATGTTATTTTAGAAAAGCAACTGGATTCTCTTTCCTTAGAAAAATCTGCTGAAATCCTTCAAGGAGAAAAATCTCTAGATATTGTCCCCATCAAGGATGAAGATGCTACTCTGCCTAAAGATTGGAAATATGTGAGAAATCATCCCTTAGATGAAGTTTTAGGTGATCCTTCTTTAGGAATGAAGACTAGATCCTCTCTTAAGAATCTCTGTGCCAATATGGCATTTATTTCACAAGTTGAACCTAAAAAATTCGAGGAAGCAGAGCAGGATGAAAACTGGATTGTGGCTATGCAAAAAGAGCTAAATCAATTTGAAAGGAACAATGTTTGGGAACTTGTTTCAAAATCAGTTGATCATCCAATTATAGGAACAAAATGGGTGTTTAAAAACAAGATGGATGAAAATGGCATAGTTATTAGAAACAAAGCTAGGTTAGTTGCCAAAGGTTATAACCAAGAAGAAGGAATAGACTTTGAGGAAACCTTTACACCCGTAGCTAGACTAAAATCTATTAGGATGCTCTTAGTCTATGCTTGCTATAAAAACTTCACACTCTTTCAAATGGATGTAAAGAGTGCTTTTTTAAATGGGTATATCATGGAAGAAGTTTATATAGAGCAGCTCTTAGGATTTGAAGACTATGAAAAGCCTGACCATGTATACAAACTTAGGAAAGCTCTATACGGACTTAAACAGGCTCCTAGAACTTGGTATGATAGGTTGAAGAATTTTCTTGAGAAAAAGAAGTTCAAAAAGGGTAATACCGATTCAACACTGTTTACCATGCAAAAGGACAAAGATATTCTCCTAGTTCAAATCTATGTAGATGACATCATATTCAGATCTACAAATGTTTCACTTTGTAATGAGTTTGCCACTGTTATGCAAAGTGAGTTTGAAATGAGTATGATGGGGGAGTTAAAATTCTTCTTAGGATTTCAAATTAGTCAAAAATCCAATGGTATTTTCTTCTGTCAAGAAAAATACATCAAAGACCTCCTAAAAAGATTTGGATTAGATTCCTCTAAGTTCCTCTAGAACTCCCATGAGTACCACAACCAAATTGGATAAAGATGAAAACAGAATAAGTGTTGATATTAAAAAATATCGTGGTATGATTGGATCTCTTTTATATCTGACAGCTAGTAGGCCCAATATCCTATTTAGTGTGTGCTTATGTGCTAGATTTCAAGCTGCCCCTAAAGAATCTCACTTAACTGTTGTCAAAAGAATTTTCAAATATTTAAGTGGGACATATGACTTAGGTTTATGGTACTCGAAGGGTATTTCTTTTGATCTAATAGGATATTCAGATTCTAATTATGCTAGAAGTCTGATAGATAGGAAAAGCACAAGTGGCACTTGTCAGTTCCTTGGTGAATCTCTTGTGTCCTGGTATTCTAAGAAACAGAATTCCGTAGCACTTTCAACTGCCGAGAGTGAATATATTGTTGCTGGTAGTTGCTGTGCTCAAATGATTTGGATGAAGCAAACTCTAGAAGATTATAATCTTTTCTATGATAGGATTCTCATTTGGTGTGACAACACCAGTGCCATTAACATTTCAAAGAATCCAATCCAACATTTTAGAACAAAACACATCGAGGTTAGATACTATTTTATTAGATCGTGTTCAAAAAGGTGATATTACATTAGAATTTGTCAATTCTACTGATCAATTAGCAGATATCTTTACCAAGCCTTTGGATGAAAAGACGTTCAATAATATAAGAATAAGGTTAGGTATCATTCGGATTGAGAAAAACTGAGGTTCTTTTTTTGTTGGAGAATATTGAACAATAAAACAGTTTTTTCCATGAAGGCATGGACGTTGACCGTGGACGTTAACAATGGACATTGTCAATGGACTTTGACGATGGACGTTCACCTAATGGTCTATATAAACTCTTTCAAAAAGGAATAGAAACCCTAAGATTCAAATTTCCCTCTCAAACACCTCTCAACCCTTTCCTTTCGCCCAACGAATCCTTTCCGTCTCTATTCGTCGGCGCCGATCTCTAATCCTTTTACTCTGTCTCTCAAGCTCAGATTATATCTATGGCTTCTTCCTCTAGGGCTCCCCAAGTCTTCGAAAGGAAGAAACAGAAGACTTCTCAACCGACAAACTCCCAATCTGTCGTCGTTCCTCTTCCCCTTCAATGGCCGAATCGCGATTTCATTAATCAAGCTGTGTTTAATAGATACTATGAAAGTTATGAATTTAGACCTATTATTCGCTCTCGTGGCGTTGTCTTTAGAGATTTATCTGATTTGGACCTTGAGGATCCTTTACTGAGGATGAGGTTAATGAGACTATTCGATTTAGTGCCCAATTATTGTGCAACCCCAATTACGATATTTTACGCCAATCTACAACATTCTACGCGTCCTCTTGTCCTCAGGAGTTATGTCTATGGAAGACATATTGAACTTACTCAATAAAGAATCCATGACATCCTTCAATGTGAGTTTCTGAATGGATCTAGGAAATATTTTGAGGTAGCAAAGATTCCATCTTTCCTTGAAAGACCTGCAGGCAAGGAATTAGTGAAATTAATCGCCAAGGATCCAAATTCCTCTCCCTTGAAGCTGAAGAGTAAGGATTTAAATCTTAGAGCTAGGATCTTCCACCAGATGATTCACTATAACATTCTGCCCGTTGAAGGTCATCGCGATCATGTTAGTGGAATGAATCTTTTCATTCTTGGACAATTCTTCAAAGCTGAACCATTCCATGTTAGCTACATTATTTTAAATCAGATGTTTCAAGTAGTCAGCAATCCGTCCAAGTCACTGCCTTACAACTTTCTAATTACAAAGATTCTTCTCAGTTTTGGAGTCCACTTTCCAGATTCTGACCAAGTCTTATCCCTAAAGAAGACTGATTTCTTTTCCTCCTCAACCTTGTCCCGAATGGGAATCACAAGAAATGATCAAGGTGTGTTGGTTGAGAAAGGTAGTCGCTGTGGTGTGTCCTAGGCGCCTGTTAATTGAAGAAGAAGAGGAAGATAGCTCTCCAGATGACATTTTTCTTCATGTCCTTGTCCCTCTGCCACCTCCAGTTCTCCTCATTCAAGCTTCTGAAGAGGTTGGTCATGATTAATTTTCCCTTCAATAACCTTTCAGTGATCCTGGTCCTCCTTTAGTCCAAGCTGATCTCCACATTCGCCCAGTCCAATTCGTCCTCCCTCTCCATCTCCTGCACCCTCTCTGCTAGCACTGCCCTCCTCCTCGATCTAGAGTTCCTCCCAGTTCTACACCAAGGCATAATCTCTCTGAGGAACTCCAGGATGAACTTAGAGCCAGTATTGCCAGCCTTGTTACTGGTATTGATTCTTTTCAATCAGTTTATCTCTCCAATCATGGTCAATTTGCAGCTCTTGTCCTGTCTCAACTTGAAAATCTTGCGGCTGCAAATCAAAGACTACTCACTCGTATTGAATTGCTGGAATCCAATCACAGTTCAGCTATTGCTTCTGTCAACATCGTATTGCTCAAGCTGAACTCGAGAATAGCAAAGTCATAGATGATGTCATCTCATCAGTTAGATTCCATTCCAATCTGGTCACCACACAATTGCAGCGCGAATTTGCTAGGGTCCTCACTCAATTTAGTGATCTCAGCGACCTTTTAATCAAGAGTGATGCTGCGACCATTCATGGGGTTGCGGCCTTAGAAGGTCGTGGAGAGACCCCTGAATCAGCTCATTCAGCTGCTCCTTCACTTACTGAGCATCTGGATGTTGCTCAGGGTGTTCGGCCTGCTGCTGCTGTAGAGGCAGCTCCATGTGGAGACGAGCCACTGCCTGCACCTATCCTTGATCAGCCCGCTTCTGCTCTTGCAACTGTTCATGCTGATCCTGCCAGTGCTGACCATATAGATATTCCTATTGCAGATGCAGGTGATGCTCCTTTTGTTGCCAGTGTTCCTCCTCCTCCTCCAGTTGAGGCCATTAATCCTCCGGCAAAAACCCCTTTCCCTCTAGTCCAGTTTGATTTTCTTAGTCAGTTAGGGGCTTTTATGGGATGGGACACTCCCTCTTCTCTGGAGTCTGAGCATTAGGATTCATCTTTTCGTTTTGTAACTGCTACTACTTTTTTATGCCTGATATTTTTATGGGAAAGTGTTTCAGTTTTATTCTTAGGTGTTTCTCCTCTGTTTGTGCTGAATGCTATACATTATTATTGATAATGTCAAAGGGGAAGATAAAATATGTGACTGATAAATGAAATGTCATTTAGTTGTATGCACAGAGTATGAGGGAGTTAGAGAACTTTGTTAATCATTATATATATTTGTCATCATCAAAAAGGGGGAGATTGTTAGCTTAAATGCGTTTAAGTTTTAAGTAACTATATTTTTTATGATTATGTTTAATCTAGATAAATATGATTAACATGATATTGGTGGACTGTTGATTAAGTTTAATAAGAAATATATAAACTGATGAGTATGAATAATATGAAATTTACGAACTGGATAATTGGTTTATTATGTTTATTGCATTTATCTGGAAATGCCCTTTGAAAAGGGTATTATGTTTTCTGAAGATTTTTTAGCTAAGTTTTAATAGTTAGTCTAAATCAATCGTCCACGGTCAAGATAGAATCAATCGTCCACGTGAAAGAAAACAGAAATAAACGAAGTAGTCTGTGGAAATCAATCATCCAAAGTATCACGTGAAAGTCAGGTGACTTCAGTCAAAATCAATTGTCCACGGCCAAGACAGAATAGTAAAGACGCAGTCAGTCCACGATGAATAGTAAAGATGCAGTCGTCCATGCTCAAAGGAAAGACGTTGTTGTCCACGCTCAAAGGAAAGACGCTGTCGTCCAAAGTACTTGTCCACAGCATCATTGTCCGAAGTACTTGTACATAGCTTCATCATCCAAAGTATTCAAACCGAAGCAAAGCTCAATCGTCCAAAGTCTCAATGCTAGACTTTAAAGACCGCGAGCGATAGTGACACCAAAATTCAAACATCTATTTTTCTGCGTACGGACTACTCACAACGGTCATATTTTTGAAAGCAAATTACGGACGCGAAACCGAATATAGACAAAGTATAAATAGAAGAACAAAGCTTAGGAGAACGACTTTTTGCAAAAATCCTCTCTAAACCCTAACACGCAAAAAGCTTTGTAATACTCTGCAATTTCCTACACATCTCTACTCTTAAACTTGAAATTCTATTTTGAGAGAGTGTAGCTTTTGTGCTCAACTATTCAAATCTGTAAAATCTTAAAGGTAGTGGATTGATGCCCGTGAAGTTCAATCCAGAGTTGTAAGGCTGTAGATTGACGCCCGTGAAGTTCGATCTGGAATTCTCGTTGAAGAGAAGTTAAGGATCTTCAAGGGAGAAACCTTGAAGCGTAGGACGTAGGTAGGTTTTGGCCGAACCACGTAAAAATACTGGTGTCAATCTCTCTCTCTCACTCTTACTTTTATTTGTTTAATATTGTTTTCTTTCTTAGTACAATATCAAAATAAAAGTGAGAAGAAAAGATAAACCTAACTTGCATATCTAAAATCTATTAGATTAAGAAATTTCTAATTCACCCTCCCTCTTAGACAATCTCGATCCTACAACCTAGGTCTCTGTGGAACTTCAATATCACTAGGTAATTGTCTCATATTCCTCGTGCTTAAAGACTGAGCAAGCTGCCCCATTTGTGTTTCCATATTTTTCATAGATGTAGCTAAGTTTTGCAAGATCACGTCTGTCTTAGCAACATAATCTCTGGCAAAGCTATCTGGTTGCTCTTGACGCATTGAAATTTGGGTTGGCTATGAGAAACCTTGCTTGTAGTTCTCTGCAGATCTGTTTTGTGCAGTGGCATTCTGCTGCTGTGAATTCTATTGAAAATTCAGATGCTGCTTCCAGCCAGGATTGTATGTCTACGAGTATGGGTTATTATTTCTATTATATCCCACATAATTGGCAGACTCTAGGTTAGTGGGACAGGAGTTGTCTTCATGATTTTCTCCACAGAAAATGCATGACACTTCTTGGTTACTGGTTTCGGTGGTTTGTTCATTGTCTTGATCACATTCTCCAGCATAGAAATCTTTGCATTTAATGCAACAACTTCATCTAGGTCATAAACCCCAGCTGCACGCCTTGTAGCATTGAGTTCTGTCTGAAGGCCACTGGTAGCTGCTTACTGTCATTCTCTCCAGCAAGTCATAAGCTTCATTAAAGGATTTAGAAAGAAGTGTTGCATTTGCTGCAGCAGCAATAATCGATCTTGTCTGCCCATTGAGTCCATTATAAAGCGTCTCCAACTAAATCCAGTGTGGTATCCCGTGGTTGGGGCACTGCCTCAATAATTCTTTAAATCTGTCCCAAGCTTCGTACAGTGATGCTCCATCTTTTTACAGAAAGCTGGTGATCTCATTCTCATTCTCGCGTTCCTCCCTGGTGGATGGTACTTCATAATGAACTTCTTGGCGAGATCTCCCCACGTGGTGATGGTGTTTGAAGGAATGCTGTTCAACCAATCCATGGCTCGATCTCTCAAAGAATATGGAAACAGTTTTAGCCTCAATGCTTCTGTAGATACTCCAAGGAAGTTGAATGAGTTACTAACTTCTCCAAAAACCTTAAGATGATGGTGTGGGTTGTCGGTAACCATTCCACTGAATTTTCTGACTGTTTGAAGCATCTGGAACATTACAGGTTTAAGCTAAAATCCGATTGCACGAAGGTCTGGTCTCACGATACCAGGGTTTAAATCATCAAGTGTCGAGATGGCAAAATCTTGAATGGGTCTGTCTCTCTCATCGATAATGTGTTCAGCATTATGTCTTTCACCATCAAAGTTAGCCATGTTTTCTCCTCCAAGAAAAGGTTGTTGCTGCTGTCTTCTTCTTGATCGGAATGTTCTTTTATTTCTGGATCTATTGGCACAAGATGTTGTTCGTTTTCTTCGTCAGGCATGAAGCAAGTAAACATGAAAAAGAAAATGAACAAGACAAATAAAATAATAAAAAAAATTTACAATAAAATAAAATAATTAAGAAATTTCCCAAGCAACGTTACCAAAAACTTGTTAGTGGTTTTACACTTTACGGAAGTGCACGTATCGCAATCAAGTAGTATATAAGATATCGATCCCACGAGGATATTTTTAACTATGTTAAATTGTTATAAATTTCTATAAAATTAAGATGAAAATATTGAAATTAAATGATTAATTAAGGAATAATGAACTAAAATTATTCAAAATTAAATAAGACCAAAAATGGAAATGATTTAAAAAGGTAATTATGAGAGAAACCTTGGTTAGTGTTGATTTCCTCTTTATATGCAAATATTACTGATGCTACAGCATTAGTCACAGCACAGCAAGAATTCATAATATTTCTAGAGTTCCGTCGAATTGCCTAGGTGAATTCATTTCAGAATTTTCTTTTTGATTTTGAAAAGAAAAAACTTAATCCAAATTTTCGGGTAAATCTATTCTTAACGCCAAATAAATTAATGTTAGCTACTTTGCAACAATTTTAATTTATTCAATTACTCATGCATCTTCAATTCCTATTTACCTATCGATACAATAAAAATATGTGAAAACAAATTTGCCTATCGACACAATTCATATTATGCAATAAAAATCATGAGTAATCGTGCAATGAAAAATGCGTAATATTCATAGAATCAAAATGAAAACATGTAAATAGTATTCTCTTGCCTAACCAAGATAAGAAAGTTTAGTCTAGAAAAATAATAAAATTAAAAACAAAAATATTCATAACAACAACAACAGTAACAGAGAAGAAGAAGAAAGAAGCTGAAGAAAAATGTCGTCGGTTCCTTGCTGCAGATCCAGATCTCCTCTTCTCTCTTTAGCAGCCAAAATATATAATCATTCTTCTTTTCTCTTTCCAGTCTGTTCCCTTGTTCAACGGCTTATCATTATGGTAAAATCTTCTTGATTTGCTCTTTATTGTCGTCCACTCTTATAAATCTTCCGTTGTTTTGTTTATGTTGCTCTAGTCATCCGATTGCTGTCATCCGATTCTATCTACTTGTCGACTGCCATTCGATTGCTGCTCTGTCATCCGATTGTCATTTGTCATCTGTTTTCATTTGTCGACCGTTTTCATTTGTCATCCATTCTTCTAAGTTGTCAACTCTTATCTGTCATCCATTTTCATTTGTCATCCATTTGTTTGTGGGAAAGCTTTGTCTACCTTCTCTTCTTCCGTTTGTTTGTCATCCATTTGTTAGTTATCCGCTGTTATTTGTCGACTGCTGCTTTTTCTACCGTTTTGACTGTCATCCGATTCTATTACCTTTCTCTGTCATCCGTTTGTCATTTGTCATCCGATTCTGAATCATTTTTCAGCCAATATTTCTCTCTTTTCTCCTTGATTTCCGTCCTTCATTTTTTGTAACAATAATCTCCTTCATTGATTTATACTCTCTCTTCGAGATTCTTCAGCCTTTAAATTTTACTTTTCTCGCTATTAACTTTGCATTCAAATAAGAAAATATAACATTCAAATTAATGAGGAAAATATGCTTTTAATAGATAATGTGACAGCCCGAAACCCGGTCCCGATCGGGATTCGAGAGCCAAGCCATCACTCCGGACATTTTAAAACATGACATTTTTTTTTTTTTTGAACTTTACTTTTAAACTTTAACAGAATTCAGAATCAAGAGACAAGAAATCAGAAGACGTATTAAAAATTTGGGCTACAGTGATAGAAGACCGAAGACAACAGGAAGAAACATAGAAAAACCCTCCCTGCAATTGAAGACTGGGAGATAATATAGAACCGGGTTACAAAAATAAATAACAGAAGAAGATAGGAAAAACAGGAAACATAAATGGACGACTGGTGGGAGTAAACAGAATAAAACAGGAAATAAAAAAAATGGGAAAAACGTAAACTAGAAGACATACTGTGGAAGGCTACAGTAGCCGTGGACAATCGGGGGCTGTGGACAATCGCACAGAAGATAGAACCTGTGGACGTTTGAAATAAAAGACCGAAATAGCGGGCACAGGAGTCTGTGGACGTTTGCACTAAAAGACAAAAATAGTGGACACAGAAGTCTGTGGACAGTTTAAAATCAAAGACAGACTTTTGACTTTTAAAATAACAAGCAGACTCTCGGCGAAGTTATCGTGGATGATAACTTTGGACGATAACACATAGCCGAATAAAGACAGAAGCCGAAGGCAAAATAGACCATTATTTTGAAGGCAGAATGGACGTAGGACGACTGTTTTACAGAAGAGAATGACAACTGTTTTACTGGAGGCGTGGACGACTAACACTTAGCCAAATACTTTAAACTCGAAGGACAGAAACTGAAAGACATAAAAACAGAAGGCGTGGATGACTATTTTCAAAGGCAACGTGGACGTTTAAAATAACAGGCAGACCTTGGACTTTTAAAATAACAGACAGACTCTCAGCGACATTATCATGGACGATAACTTTGGACGATAACACTTAGCCAAATAAAAGACAGAAAATTGAAGGCAAAATAGACAACAAAAACTGGAGGTAGAATGGACGACTGTTTTACATAACAGCATGGACGACTGTTTTACCGAAGACGTGGACGACTGTTCACAGAACAAAATAAACAACTCTTTTACAGACAAAATGGACGATATTTAACAGGGAGACATTAAAAACAGAAAGAATGAAAACAGAAGGCATAGGAATTACAAATTTCACAAAAACCCGATTCAAAACACAGTTTTAAAACTTGCATGAAAACAGACTGCATGGATAACTCTAAAACTCGAGACAATCCATGCACAACCTAAAAGAGGAGAATTCCGAGCAGTTTCAGAATAAATCAAAATATGTATTCAACTGTCAATTACAGAGGTTTTAAAAACTTGAACACCAAAACCTATACATTACAAAATCCCAACAGGGTTTTAAAACGAAAACACCAAAATCCTAACAGAGTTTCCAGACATGAAATTCACTTTAAAACTTAAACCTCGGGACAGAAATACGTCTGACTGCAGCAACCAAACCCCATGAGCTCAATCCGCCAACCTCCCCAACTCATCAGCTTGAGGCACAAAGTCCTCATCTGGAGGATCCATACCTACAACAGGGAGTTCAACTATGAACCTAGAGCTCAGTAAGAACATGAAATGCAGTGATGCATATGCTGTACATGAACATTTTCAAATACATGAACATTACATTACATTACATTACGTTCACTGGACAGGGAGGTATAAGTGGGAAGAAGAGCTGGCGCAACAAGAGTACATGCCACAACAGGACATAACAGGAGTACATGACAGGATGTCAGTCCTTGTCCACACTTAACCATACATTTCATTACAGGTTTTATCTTTCTTAACTTCAAATCCAGTGCTGAAAACATTTACAAGGTTTTCCAGAAAACGTGGATGCATGAACATGTATGATGCTTAAACTCAACATATACAGGTGACAGAATAAAAACTACGGGAAACAGAACACAAAGAACACGTTTAACTTAAAGTATAACCTACGACCTAACTACCCGAACCAAAACCTAGTGTCTCCTTGCTGTAGGGCCTTAAGGGCCAACTTATATGCATGAACTTACCTGTTATTCAAAATGCAGCAAGCTTTGCACGCACGACAACCGTGGTTCGCGAACCTAGAGTACACAAAATCGGACATTAACCTAAACTTCAAAAAAAAGAACTAACGTTTAACCTAAACTCTTTAACTATCGTAAAAGGTTACCTGTAACTGGAGGAAACAGGAGAAAGGAAGTTTTTGGAAATAACGTAGTTGCCTGGAAGAGAGAAAACAGAGAGGAGAAGAAGAAAATGCAAAGTGTTTTACGTATAGGGGAAGAGAAGGGAAAAAGAAGGTATGGCTTCTTTCACAAGTTTGCCAAGTGTTAATCATCCATTGGCTTCCTCCCACCAACCTTAATTGGCTTCCCATTTTGCCCCTCCATGTATTTCTAACTATTGGTTTTTAACTAAATTACTATTTAGTTCGTCGAATCGGTTTTACGAATCACCCTCATTCAATTGAACACGTTGACAATTTCATTAAAAATAGTCGTTGCATTAACATCAGAATAACTTCGCTTAATTGTTCGGGGAATAATTACATAGGTAAAATGTCGGGTGTTACAAATATATGCATGAAATATATTAAATTAAATCAATGTCTTGACTACTGCAAGCATTATGTAATAATTGTAGTCAATTCCACTAATTTCTTCTACAATTCACTCAAATCATGCAAGTTAAATTACCTAAAAATAGTATAAAATAACTCTAAATTTAGAGTTATCGAGTTCTATCCCAAAGCAGACAACATTGTACTAGGAGTACCGAGGGACGTTACAAATAGTATTAGAGCCACTTCCCAACCGGATGTGCGACTAATAAGGACGTCGGGCCCCGAAGGGGGGAGATGTGATAGTCCCGCCATGTGAAGGCAAGGAAGGTCCAGTGGGGCCTAACTCATACCAATGAGGGTGCACAATCCCACATTACTTGGGAGAGTGAAAAATGCATAGTTTATAAGTAGAGTTCTGCTCCCTACCTAGTACAATGCATTTTGGGGTTAACTTCAAGAACAAATTTGTGCGGGCTCTGGCCTAAAGAAGGACAATATTGTACTGCGAACACTGGAGAACATTACAAGTGGTATTGTGACATCCCGTCATGTGAAGGCAAGGAGGATCCAGTGGGACCCAGCCCATACTAGTGTGGTTGCACAATCTCACATTACTTGGAATAGTGAAAAATGCATGGTCTCCAAGAACAAATCCATGCGAGCTTTGATCCAAAGAGGACAATATTTTACTAGGAGCATCAGAGGACATTACATTCGAGCTCTCGGGAAATTTCTGAATTTGGTCATGTGGTCGACAACTTGATAGTCCGGTTGACTCTTCAAGCTCTCTGGTCCTTAAGCTATTTTTCACTTACATTTTCATCTAATTCCTATGAGTTTCATAATTAACTGAGAGAACTTAAACACAATTGTTAGAATAATCAAATATCCTTTATAAAAAGTATTCTCAAATACTAAATCAATAAACAACTTAGGTATAACTTAATCACATTTAACAAGCTCATCATCAAAATACTTTAAAATTAAATCACTTTAGCTAACAGAGTTGACCCATAATTGACCTAGTTGATTCCAATATGTACCAAGAAAGGAATCTCACCTGATTTTCTAATGAGATCAATAGACAAATTAAAAAAAGAAGTGATCGCCTATTGGTTTTCTATTTACTTTGTTCTATTTATAATCTTCCTTAGTTGCTAGTCTATCACTGATAATCATAGCACAACAATCTTCACATTGAAAAATTATTCCATTAAATTTTTCGATTGCAACTTTATCTATCATAATAACATTTGACGATAGTATCTCCATGTGCTATGCTCCATTTTTCATCTTCGATAGTTGCGGGTTTAACACCACCAATAATCATAACACAATTATCCTTGATGGTAAATTAAAATCTGATTTCCACAATGAAAAACATTATGACTTTGATACCACTTGTTGGTAAAATAAGGGCATTATGAAAAAATACAAAGATGCACACTAAAAATTAATGTGAATATTTTTTTTGGCTCATTAAAGTATAATGGAAAAAAAGGAAAAAAAACAATAAATATAGAAAAGTTTTACGTGAAAACTCAAAATCGATTAAAAAAAAGATAAAGACCAAAAGAGTATCACATAGGATATTCTAGGAATATCTATCTAAGAAAAAAAAAAAAAAAAAAAAAAAAAAAAAAAAAAAAAAAAAAAAAAAAAAAAAAAAAAAAAAAAAAAAAAAAAAAAAAAAAAAAAAAAAAAAAAAAAAAAAAAAAAAAAAAAAAAAAAAAAAAAAAAAAAAAAAAAAAAAAAAAAAAAAAAAAAAAAAAAAAAAAAAAAAAAAAAAAAAAAAAAAAAAAAAAAAAAAAAAAAAAAAAAAAAAAAAAAAAAAAAAAAAAAAAAAAAAAAAAAAAAAAAAAAAAAAAAAAAAAAAAAAAAAAAAAAAAAAAAAAAAAAAAAAAAAAAAAAAAAAAAAAAAAAAAAAAAAAAAAAAAAAAAAAAAAAAAAAAAAAAAAAAAAAAAAAAAAAAAAAAAAAAAAAAAAAAAAAAAAAAAAAAAAAAAAAAAAAAAAAAAAAAAAAAAAAAAAAAAAAAAAAAAAAAAAAAAAAAAAAAAAAAAAAAAAAAAAAAAAAAAAAAAAAAAAAAAAAAAAAAAAAAAAAAAAAAAAAAAAAAAAAAAAAAAAAAAAAAAAAAAAAAAAAAAAAAAAAAAAAAAAAAAAAAAAAAAAAAAAAAAAAAAAAAAAAAAAAAAAAAAAAAAAAAAAAAAAAAAAAAAAAAAAAAAAAAAAAAAAAAAAAAAAAAAAAAAAAAAAAAAAAAAAAAAAAAAAAAAAAAAAAAAAAAAAAAAAAAAAAAAAAAAAAAAAAAAAAAAAAAAAAAAAAAAAAAAAAAAAAAAAAAAAAAAAAAAAAAAAAAAAAAAAAAAAAAAAAAAAAAAAAAAAAAAAAAAAAAAAAAAAAAAAAAAAAAAAAAAAAAAAAAAAAAAAAAAAAAAAAAAAAAAAAAAAAAAAAAAAAAAAAAAAAAAAAAAAAAAAAAAAAAAAAAAAAAAAAAAAAAAAAAAAAAAAAAAAAAAAAAAAAAAAAAAAAAAAAAAAAAAAAAAAAAAAAAAAAAAAAAAAAAAAAAAAAAAAAAAAAAAAAAAAAAAAAAAAAAAAAAAAAAAAAAAAAAAAAAAAGTGTGGTCTAACTAACATCCCAAACAACTACATTTAGTCACATGGTAGCCAAATTGTCATCTACGAGCTCACCACACAATCATGATGTATGAACAAGCAACATTATGTCAAGCGCACACCAATGCATTCATGTAATGTCAATCAATATGAAGATCATTTTATTATCTTCCATTAAGTATCATGATGTATGCATCAATACCTAACAATCACCTACACATGGATATGATACACAACTCTAGTCGTGAACAATGTTTATCCCATTTCATTGTATTTCAAATAAAAAATGAAAATTATAAAATTACTCATAATCTCGTGGCATAAACCCCTACCACTCCATAATATTAATCTATGTGTCAAAGCCTCAAACACTGAGACATCTAACTCACACATTCATAGTTATGAATGTTAATGTTATATGTATTATAAACCATGCAACTCATATTATGAATTATAAATTGTGCCAATACCTTTATTAGATATTATTTAATTATTTTCATTTTTTTTCGTCATTGTATGTGTTTAAATCACAAGAAATTAGTGCTATTTTTCAAAGTCCGAACGCTCTCACTTTAACTGTGGTCACCCGCTCTTGACCATGTCTTGTCATCTGCATTTCCATTCGGAAGCCCACCCATGAAAGTTCCATTGAGTCCCAGACGCTGCTACTTCCAATGTGTCGCTCGCTCTTGAACCAATTTTTTCTTTTTGCGTTTTATGCGATTTCTTATCGGATCCCACTTGATTTCTATCAAATTTATCATTTTCTAAACATCATAACATAATTCAACACTAGAAAACATTTATAACAATTTATTTCATGAATTTTAATGAATTTATTGATTTTTTTGATGTATATTCATAAATTGATAGGGTAGAGAGTAACTTACCTAAAATTTGAGTTTAGCGTCAATTTTTTTATACCAAAACGTTCCTCTCAATGCCAGGAACAATTTTTTGTGTTGGAAGTTCTTTTTTTTTTTTTCCTTTTATCTCTCGTCCCTCTCTCCCTCTAGTTCTTTCTTGATTTTTTATCCAAAAATCATAATTCAATTCTGATTTAAATTCTTATTTATTAAATTTTATTTATTTATTTATTTATTTATTTATTTATTTATTTATTTATTTATTTATTTATTTATTTATTTATTTATTTATTTATTTATTTATTTATTTATTTATTTATTTATTTATTTATTTATTTATTTATTTATTTATTTATTTATTTATTTATTTATTTATTTATTTATTTATTTATTTATTTATTTATTTATTTATTTATTTATTTATTTATTTATTTATTTATTTATTTATTTATTTATTTATTTATTTATTTATTTATTTATTTATTTATTTATTTATTTATTTATTTATTTATTTATTTATTTATTTATTTATTTATTTATTTATTTATTTATTTATTTATTTATTTATTTATTTATTTATTTATTTATTTATTTATTTATTTATTTATTTATTTATTTATTTATTTATTTATTTATTTATTTATTTATTTATTTATTTATTTATTTATTTATTTATTTATTTATTTATTTATTTATTTATTTATTTATTTATTTATTTATTTATTTATTTATTTATTTATTTATTTATTTATTTATTTATTTATTTATTTATTTATTTATTTATTTATTTATTTATTTATTTATTTATTTATTTATTTATTTATTTATTTATTTATTTATTTATTTATTTATTTATTTATTTATTTATTTATTTATTTATTTATTTATTTATTTATTTATTTATTTATTTATTTATTTATTTATTTATTTATTTATTTATTTATTTATTTATTTATTTATTTATTTATTTATTTATTTATTTATTTATTTATTTATTTATTTATTTATTTATTTATTTATTTATTTATTTATTTATTTATTTATTTATTTATTTATTTATTTATTTATTTATTTATTTATTTATTTATTTATTTATTTATTTATTTATTTATTTATTTATTTATTTATTTATTTATTTATTTATTTATTTATTTATTTATTTATTTATTTATTTATTTATTTATTTATTTATTTATTTATTTATTTATTTATTTATTTATTTATTTATTTATTTATTTATTTATTTATTTATTTATTTATTTATTTATTTATTTATTTATTTATTTATTTATTTATTTATTTATTTATTTATTTATTTATTTATTTATTTATTTATTTATTTATTTATTTATTTATTTATTTATTTATTTATTTATTTATTTATTTATTTATTTATTTATTTATTTATTTATTTATTTATTTATTTATTTATTTATTTATTTATTTATTTATTTATTTATTTATTTATTTATTTATTTATTTATTTATTTATTTATTTATTTATTTATTTATTTATTTATTTATTTATTTATTTATTTATTTATTTATTTATTTATTTATTTATTTATTTATTTATTTATTTATTTATTTA
The DNA here is from genome assembly GCA_022432975.1 of Begonia masoniana. NCBI lineage: Eukaryota > Viridiplantae > Streptophyta > Magnoliopsida > Cucurbitales > Begoniaceae > Begonia > Begonia masoniana. The sequence goes on along the minus strand of CM039507.1, from coordinate 30,536,213 downwards.
TTTATTTATTTATTTATTTATTTATTTATTTATTTATTTATTTATTTATTTATTTATTTATTTATTTATTTATTTATTTATTTATTTATTTATTTATTTATTTATTTATTTATTTATTTATTTATTTATTTATTTATTTATTTATTTATTTATTTATTTATTTATTTATTTATTTATTTATTTATTTATTTATTTATTTATTTATTTATTTATTTATTTATTTATTTATTTATTTATTTATTTATTTATTTATTTATTTATTTATTTATTTATTTATTTATTTATTTATTTATTTATTTATTTATTTATTTATTTATTTATTTATTTATTTATTTATTTATTTATTTATTTATTTATTTATTTATTTATTTATTTATTTATTTATTTATTTATTTATTTATTTATTTATTTATTTATTTATTTATTTATTTATTTATTTATTTATTTATTTATTTATTTATTTATTTATTTATTTATTTATTTATTTATTTATTTATTTATTTATTTATTTATTTATTTATTTATTTATTTATTTATTTATTTATTTATTTATTTATTTATTTATTTATTTATTTATTTATTTATTTATTTATTTATTTATTTATTTATTTATTTATTTATTTATTTATTTATTTATTTAGTTTATTGCCATCAACCCTGTGTTTCTTCATTATAAATAACACCCAACTTCGTTCTCAGAACTACCAGATCATTTCCAGAAATACTCACTTTGTTGGTCATGGAAAATCAACCCCGTCCAGGTCCTGCTCGCCCTTGGTTTCGTTTGGCCTCTATTGCTAGACCAGCCATCCCTCCGGCTCCGGCTCCGGCTCCGGCACCTGCACCGGCTCCGGCTTCGGCACCTGCACTTGCACCCTGTGGAGCCCCGTCAGCCTTTGTCTCAACCCACGTTGAGGCCAACGGCTCCACCTACCTCGCCGATATCTGAGTCTGCTGAGCCAGCAACACTATTCTCGCCTCCACCTCCGCTCCCGCCTCCACCTCCACCTCTACCAGTACTGGCTCCTGTGCCATTGTCTGAACCACCGCCGCCGCTGCCGGCATTTATACCAAGGCCGATACCAGAAGCGCTACCCTTCAGTCCGGTTGCCAGAGTCTCTACATCTTCGCCCTCATTGCCTCCGTCTCCTGCCATTAAAGCTGATGTAGGAGCTTCTTCATTGTTTAACCCTCCAGCAGCTTCACCACCACCCACGTCCCTGCCTTCAACCGCTACTTTTTCAGTACCTCCTTCTCCGAAACCGAGAGTTTCTGCACCTACTACTCCTCTTCTCAGAGCTTCCACAACTGCAATCACTGCTGCTGTTCGTGGGCCAGTAACTACCCCTACACCATCTCCGAAATTGATGAAAACTCCATCAAAAACACCATATCAGTCTCCAAAGCCTAAACCCACAGGCTCCACCACCTTCTCCGCTGGCTCTTCCGCCCTCCCAGTTAAAGCCTGATCAGCCCGAGCCTGAATCAAAGTTCCCACCAGAGCCTGATCAGAAAACAGTGCTCCTCCCTAGGAGCACACCGGAAAAGCCAGCCCAGAAGGCTGATCCGGAAGTTTCAAAAAAAGACGAAGAGAAAGAGAAAATGAAGCAGAAAAAGGCAGTGGAGTACGAAAAGAAGGGAATGGGGGTGATAACGCTTGCAGGAGAAAACAGGGGAGCTTTCATGGAAATCACAATGACCTCCAATAAGCACGAAAATGGAGGACATAACAAACAGTATGTGTACAAAAGGGGTGGCGGCCATCTTGTTGCAGAGGGAAACGGGAGAGAAGAGAAGGTCAGGGAAGACTACAGCAAAATGCCATTCACAACATTCACTAACAGCAATGTTCAAGGCGTTAACAATTCAATTCTCTTCAATTCTTCTTGCACTCACCACGATCCTGGTGTCCACCTCACCCTCTCCAACACCCCCTCCGGCCATGGCAACCACCATAAGAACCGCCATCAAAGCTAGACGACGAGGATGAAAGACCCCTTTTTTTCTTTTTTTAAAAAACTATACTTTTAATTGGGAGAATGTGGAAGAATAAGATGCAAGTGGTGGGTACGTTGGTTCTCAAGGTGGGGGGCTTCTGATTTTCCATCCATGGCTACCACTTGACGTGGATTGTAGTTTAAGATTGTCCATTTCCTTTGACAATAAAGAGACAGTTCCAAGATACCAAAATCATGCTTCCGATTACACTTTGTGCCTATTTTTAGGATCACGTACTAACTTTTCATTCACTCGATGCTTTCCCGTGTTTTATATTTTCCTAACATTTTCTCGTTGCCAAATTTTTTTTGATAGTCCTTAGGTGTGGATTTTTTTAAATGTCATTAATTTTTGACCAAGATTCGAACTTGAGATCTCTGTACTTGTGATACCACGTTTGGAAACGTAATACAAGAGAGAAGTAGGAAATCAGAGGAGAAAGATCGGTATTTTGTACTTCAGTGTATTAACTTTCTGTATTGATTCTATTACATCATTGGGTCCTCATGTAGGATTCAGGTAAAAGGTAAAAGAAATAACACTATACATCCGTACGTTAGAGAGGTAGAATATAGCTTGAGCCGTGGTTTACGTTAACAGTCCACACACATAAACGACACATAAAACACAATTATAGTAAGAAAACTGAGAACGCGAAGGAGACATTCCCATTACTGTAAAAATCATTACCATCTGATGCTGATCCAATGGTGAGGCGAATAACTAATTGAGATTGAGTCCTATGCACAAAGCATGCTCAAGGTCAAAACCAAACTATATAGAGCTTTGAGCCAAACTGTTTGTAACTTAAAAGGGGGTGGAAAACAAAATACAAAACTGAGCATGGAGATTTAACGTGGAAAAAATTTACGTGCATAAGAGAAATTCATCATGATGACCAAAATACAATTGCAAATTTTGCTAATTGAACTTACGCGATTTTACACCAGGAAAAAAAAAAAAAAAAAAAAAAAAAAAAAAAAAAAAAAAAAAAAAAAAAAAAAAAAAAAAAAAAAAAAAAAAAAAAAAAAAAAAAAAAAAAAAAAAAAAAAAAAAAAAAAAAAAAAAAAAAAAAAAAAAAAAAAAAAAAAAAAAAAAATTTTTTTTTTTTTTTTTTTTTTTTTTTTTTTTTTTTTTTTTTTTTTTTTTTTTTTTTTTTTTTTTTTTTTTTTTTTTTTTTTTTTTTTTTTTTTTTTTTTTTTTTTTTTTTTTTTTTTTTTTTTTTTTTTTTTTTTTTTTTTTTTTTTTTTTTTTTTTTTTTTTTTTTTTTTTTTTTTTTTTTTTTTTTTTTTTTTTTTTTTTTTTTTTTTTTTTTTTTTTTTTTTTTTTTTTTTTTTTTTTTTTTTTTTTTTTTTTTTTTTTTTTTTTTTTTTTTTTTTTTTTTTTTTTTTTTTTTTTTTTTTTTTTTTTTTTTTTTTTTTTTTTTTTTTTTTTTTTTTTTTTTTTTTTTTTTTTTTTTTTTTTTTTTTTTTTTTTTTTTTTTTTTTTTTTTTTTTTTTTTTTTTTTTTTTTTTTTTTTTTTTTTTTTTTTTTTTTTTTTTTTTTTTTTTTTTTTTTTTTTTTTTTTTTTTTTTTTTTTTTTTTTTTTTTTTTTTTTTTTTTTTTTTTTTTTTTTTTTTTTTTTTTTTTTTTTTTTTTTTTTTTTTTTTTTTTTTTTTTTTTTTTTTTTTTTTTTTTTTTTTTTTTTTTTTTTTTTTTTTTTTTTTTTTTTTTTTTTTTTTTTTTTTTTTTTTTTTTTTTTTTTTTTTTTTTTTTTTTTTTTTTTTTTTTTTTTTTTTTTTTTTTTTTTTTTTTTTTTTTTTTTTTTTTTTTTTTTTTTTTTTTTTTTTTTTTTTTTTTTTTTTTTTTTTTTTTTTTTTTTTTTTTTTTTTTTTTTTTTTTTTTTTTTTTTTTTTTTTTTTTTTTTTTTTTTTTTTTTTTTTTTTTTTTTTTTTTTTTTTTTTTTTTTTTTTTATCGGGCTTAACTCACCTTCTTTGAGGAGTAGTGGTCGCGGTTCTGGTCGAAAGATTTCGGTCTTGTAACCATTTTGTAAGAGAAGAAGACACAGGTCTGCATTGTTTTGTCGTGTTACGAGAGAGCTTTCCTTCACAAGAGGAGTTACTTTACAACCGGAACCAGCTTTTACCATGACTCTAGACCCAGACTTGCTATCGGTTATGTAGAAATCTGTAGATAATCTCTGACAAAAAAACAGAGCAAGTTTAACCAATTCCATACACATTCCAGATGTTTTGAACCAAATGTTAACTAGCGTGAGTCAGAGATCAGAATAAACACTTTTAAGTTTCTTAAAATATGCAGTTTTTATCGCTAAAATCTAGACATTGCAAAGTGCGAGATTTATGATAAAAGGTAACAGAATTCGTCCTTAGTAACATCGCAAAATCGTTGTTTCCTCAGCCAACAATGATGAAAAGATGGAAACTAGAGAACATTAAGAAACAAATTAGAGTTAGAGCAGTGCAGAATGAGTAGATACTAGGAAGAAAGATGAACTTAGCAATTCAGCCTTTTCACGAATGCAGGGAATTTTGATCACATATGATTAGAATGCAAGGAAATGATCATCAAGAGCATCCGAGTCAAGAAAAATTCGGAAAAATTTGCATACCTCACAAAATGCTAAACTTGATACAAAACACCTTGTGCTGAGATATCGAGTCATGATTGAGAATCTGCTATGTTCATACAGTGAAGTAGATGAATAGATACATTTGGACGCCTTCTCATATGATGATTCCAAAGAAACACTGCCACATGAAGCAAGCTGATAGAAAATAAATGGTGATTAACGTTTAGAACATGCAGCATTCACAAATATGCTAAGCTCAATGTACTGTCTTTTGATTTTTTTTGTTTATATAGTAAGGCATAACTCCAATTAGGAGACTCAAGAACGAACAAACAATAGAGAGGAGAGAGAGAGAGAGAGTATCCCACCCCGGAAATCTTGACGAGCTGACCGTCGGGAGCGACGACGAGGTCGGAGTGAGGGAATGACTGAAGAAAGGCGAAAATGGGAGCTCTCTTGGAGCGGTGGCGGCTGAGAATGTTCCAGAAAATGAAAGATAAAACAAGGGCTAAGAGGAGGAGCAAAGAGAGAAAGAAGAGAGCGTTGTGGACGAGAATGAGAATGAAAATGGAGACAGAGAAACCCAAAACAAAAAGGGGAATCAGAACGCAAATGGCTACAGATGGTATCGGCTTGCAACAGCTTTCTTCTTCCTCCTCCGCCCTCACACTTAGAGCGACACCTGCACTTGTACTCGAGACGTTTAGGTTCTTCATTACATTGATTCCTCTCCCAATGTACAACCAGTTCCACAGGCACCACGCAACAAGCTAATGGGTCGGCGGAGAGAGAGAGAGTTGGGACGAAAGAGAGAACGGCGTCGTCTGAGATGAAGAAAACGACAAGACAGCTTTTTTTTTTTTCTGTGGATACTGCATTGACCAAAACCACTAGTTCGAGAGAACAGTAGAAGACGACTTGGATAGTTGGACCAAAGCATTCTGATAAGGGATCATACTCGAAGCTCTTTTTTTTTTGTCCTTGCAAGCTCAAAGCTTTGACCCTCAACGCCTTTCTTATCTTCTAAAGTGTAAACTTTTGTGATAATTAATTGTTACTTATTAATTAAGATAGATATAAATTTGAAATAAATCATTAATTTTACTAATAAATTATCAATCTGTCAAAATTATAATGTAAAATTAAAAAATAAATCTATTTTACTATTACTATCAGATAAAGTGTTATTCGTTCTATTTTTTGTTGTAGACAAGATAACCAAACCAAACCAAAGGTGAGATTTTTATGCTCCACCAACAAATGCAACACAATAATTTTATGTTTTTATTTAATTTACTCCTACACATATAATGTATAATACTAGTGGATAAAATTTAAGAGCAATAATCAAAATTTATGACTAATATTTGAAATGTGAATACATTTAAATGATACAACCTACATTTTGAATGTACTTCCATCTAAATTTGTATATTAGACACCATTAGAATTGTAATGTGAACAACCTTAACATTTGCTTGTATTGGGTTGAAGAGAAGAAGGAAAATAAGGTCTTTTCTTCGAGCCTAATTTTTCAAGAAAAATTCACACTTAAAAAAAAAAAACAAAACAAAAGAATCAGATTAAAATTACTGTAAAATAGATCCAGTGTGGGCATTTTTAATATGTTTTTTTAGGGTAAAGTCATCATTCTCATTCATTTTTTTGTCAAAATTGAGGGTGAACGTCTAGAATTACGCACCAGCGTCCGAAAATGTAATAGTTGGAAAAGTGTTTCGAGAGCGAGCTTTCAAGGTTTAAGGCAAACGCTCAAAAATGGAATAGCAGTAAAAGTGCCTTAGGAGTGGACTTTCGAGGTTCACGACAGGCACAAAATTTTTTGGAAGTGAACTTTCGTGGTTGATGCCTAGAAATAAAAGAGTGGGAAAGTTTCTCGAGAGTAAGATTTCAGACTTTAAGACAGACGTCTTGAAAATAGACTTTGATTTGAAAAATATACTGAAGCAGACGACCTATAGGAGCGACCTAACGGTTGCTTTTATTTCCCGATATACCACGCTCTCAATTTTAGCAGAAAAATAAATAGGAATGACAAGTTTATTAATGGAGAATAATTTAATGGTTATTTTGTTAACAAAATTAGTTTAATGATTCACTTGTCACCATCCCCCTAGTTTCAAGTTTTTTTTTTTTAACATTTATCTGTTTTTTATTAACAAATCAAATTTAAAATTTATGATGGGGTTATTGTGAGACAAATAGTGAAAAATAAAGAAATGGAAGTGTGTAAATGAGGAGCTGAAACAGAAAGTGAGATTACTCTGCTGTTTAGAGATGGGTTAGAAGCCGTTTCAAATAAGAAAGTCCACTTCCTTCTCATGATACTTTTTATAGTTGATAGTGGTTTCTATTTCTTAGAACTTCATTTGTCCCCTGCATTGTCATGATGGTTTCAGTTCAAACCTTGTATCAACAATCAACTCTAGTAGATAAGGGAACTGGGAAGGCGAATAACTCCATACAAGTGTCTCAGCGTCTCTGCTTGAAAAAAAAAAAAAAAAAAAAAGATTTTATTCGCTTTACATTGCCACCATTCTTGACTGCAAAAAGGTTTCATCTTTTTGTTTTTATTTTTCAAATTCAAGACCAGAAATTCCACCACTCATTAGAGTTAGATAGCGGAAATATTAAAGCATCTGAGTCCAGACTGCTCCAGCTTTCCTGTGATATGGTGCTTGGCCCATCTCCAATCCTCGGAGGCTTAGCTTCACCTTCTTCTTTTTGCAGTCCCCCATACTCTGCCCTCACCAGGTCTGACAAAACTCCATCTTCACTTTCAGATCCTTCAAATGACAAGCTAGGCTTCTCCTCTCGTTCAGTGTTTTCCGACTTGGGTTCTACCGAGTTGTCCTCCTCTCGTCGCTGACGACCAATTACATCATTCAGCTTCTGCAACTGTTGATCAAAGAAAACGCCAATTAATCATCGGATAATTAAGTGAAGGTGGGGTTACAGAGATGGGGTACCTGTGAAGCCAAAGCCTGTTTTTCCTTGTTCAAAGCCTGGAAACGAGAGAGCAACGCATCATAATTAGATCGCAGAAGATTGAATTCATGCTCCAGCTGCTTAGACTTCCATCGAGCTCTCTTATTCTGGAACCATATAGCCACCTGCCTGGGCTGCAGCCCAAGCTGGGTGGCGACTTGCAACTTCTTCCTGGGTTCGAGTCTCGATTCAGACTCAAATATGGTCTCCAACAATCTGATCTGATCGTCACTGAACCTCTTCCTAAACATGGAATTCTTCTTCTTCTTCCTCGCACAAGTGCTGGGAGAGCTGACCAGGCAACAGTCCCAGTTGGAGCCGTCCTCCTCAAACATCCTGCGTTGGCTGCGCGAACAAATGAAAATCTGTTGTATTTAAAACCGCTTTATACCCAGAATTTACTTATTTGCGTCTTGTTCTGAAGAAGTGACGTTTAACTTGACAAGTTATCAATCAATCTCAAAAATTCAAAAACTGAATAATTATATTTTAGAATCATTTTAATTAATTATATATATTTTTTAATATCCATACTACTAATATCACTCATTACTTTCATTATTAAAAGAAGCTAAATCTGGTTTTAGTCAGGCCTGGTATTTATCAATTAATTATTTAAGAAGATGAAATTGAGGGACAGTGAGATGATAATCGGATTAAAACGAGCAGATGTCAGCTGTCACACGTTACCCAATGGGAAGTCGTCAGGTGTAACCTGGGCTGATGAGGTGGCGACAGTCGTTTGACGTTTCGGGTAGAGGGAGGTTTCGTAGCCAACTGGGAGTCCATCTCACTGTTTTCTTGTGCTTTTTAGTTGACCACACACTGCTTGCCACGCACAGTTTTCAAGTTTTCTGTCCTGCTCATGCAAAGGACAGTGAATCGGGAAGAAGAGAAGCAAAGTAGGAAGTAGGAAGAAATAAGTCACCATGACTCGAAAACTAAGTAAAAAGAAACCCACTGTAATTGGACAAGCACTAACATGCAATGAAGTGGTTACACAGAATGTGCTCTAAAACACAACGGAGTCTCCAATATACACTTACGAGTAATATTAAGTTTATTATCTTATTCTACTATCTTAAAATATTCGTTAATGTGTAAAATAATAATTAATTTAATTAATGTAATGAATGCAACTAAATTGAACCAATAATAAGAGATTGCATAAATCTCCTTGTCTCGACTTATGATGTGATAGTTTATAGTCCATTCGAGCTTATATAGAATTTGTACTTACTCTTTTTGTAAGATCTTTGTTAACATATCTGAGACATATTTGTTCATGTGAATTTTCTCTAATTGTATTTATTTGGTGTCTAACACATCTTGTATTGAATGATATCTGATATCTATGTGTTTTGATCTCAAATGAAAGCTCATATTCTTACTTAGGTGAATATCACTTCAACTATGACTATACAAATATACTTCTTTTATTAATAACTCAATTCTATGAGAAAGTTTTTCATCCATAAATTTCTTTTTAGGTTTCTATAATTACAATAAACCTAGTTTTCGTTGTAGGCAATGCAACTGATTTTTGCAATCAAGATTGCCAAGATATAACTTCTCCTAGTACCTCTAAGATACTTAAGAATTTACTTCACAATATGCTAATATTCTTTATTTGAATTTGATAGAAATCTGCTGACTACTCTATTGTCATGTGAAATGTCGGGTCTTGTACAAATCATGACATACATCAAACTGTCAACTTTTGAGATATATGAAATTATCTGCATTGTTGCTTTCCTTCTTAAATAGATAAACTTTCTTCGAAAGTGACAATGAATGATTAGCAAGTAGAGTAGTGACTAAGTTAGCCTTATCCTAATTGAATTTGTTGAGAACTTCATTTATGTACTTCTCATGTGATAGTCATAATTTTATATTTTGCCTATCATTAATGATAATCATGCAAGTATTTGTGTAGTTGGTGCTAAATCTTTCATAGAAATATACTTGCATGTAGTTTCAGTTTAATCTAAGGAGTGGTGAATTTTGTACTGTAACGATCCCAGTTGGGGTCGCTACGTAATTCATGACCTTCTTAATCAGTTAATTTCTACTTTCTGCACCTTGTTCATTATTAGTATTATTATTATTTTTTTATACTTAGAACTTAAAACTTGACTCGCAGACCACAGATCATCTGACAAAACTAAACCATCCAAAACTCCACTCTTTCACTAATCTAACAACTCATTAGTTCACAGAATCGAGCGACTATGCTCGGTTATCAGATCCATGACATAATCGGGCAGAGAAGAAATGCCCTCAGATCACTCGACGTGATTCTGCTCGGGCTGCATGGGTTTGCATGCAACGGCTGATAGGGTACACATCATCCGATCTATCACGTGCACTTCGCGTGACTCATTAAACATCACACGACATTAGAATACACTACATCTACCGGTCACTAGACGACAAAATAACGTTTACATCATCCGGTGAGTAAAATACTCGACATCATCCGGTGAGTAAAATACTCGACATCATCCGGTGAGTAAAATACTCGACATCATCCGGTGAGTAAAATACTCGACATCATCCGGTGAGTAAAATACTCGACATCATCCGGTGAGTAAAATACTCGACATCATCCGGTGAGTAAAATACTCGACATCATCCGGTGAGTAAAATACTCGACATCATCCGGTGAGTAAAATACTCGACATCATCCGGTGAGTAAAATACTCGACATCATCCGGTGAGTAAAATACTCGACATCATCCGGTGAGTAAAATACTCGACATCATCCGGTGAGTAAAATACTCGACATCATCCGGTGAGTAAAATACTCGACATCATCCGGTGAGTAAAATACTCGACATCATCCGGTGAGTAAAATACTCGACATCATCCGGTGAGTAAAATACTCGACATCATCCGGTGAGTAAAATACTCGACATCATCCGGTGAGTAAAATACTCGACATCATCCGGTGAGTAAAATACTCGACATCATCCGGTGAGTAAAATACTCGACATCATCCGGTGAGTAAAATACTCGACATCATCCGGTGAGTAAAATACTCGACATCATCCGGTGAGTAAAATACTCGACATCATCCGGTGAGTAAAATACTCGACATCATCCGGTGAGTAAAATACTCGACATCATCCGGTGAGTAAAATACTCGACATCATCCGGTGAGTAAAATACTCGACATCATCCGGTGAGTAAAATACTCGACATCATCCGGTGAGTAAAATACTCGACATCGTATTCTTTCAGGCTATTTCTTGTTCCTTATTCGTATTCTTGTTCATCACTTTCATCATATGGATTAAGGGAGGATTTGTGCCGTGAAGGGAGATTGACAGTGATTTTGATCATATTCCCTTTCGGGTCGTTTTCATTGTCCCCTTTGGACTGTGCTTGCGTCAATCCGCCCCCAACCCTCGCTTAATCCGGTTGCATAAGTTTCATTTTCATTCTCATATCTTGTCATGGGGAAATACATGCTCATAAATCATTTTCATATGCTTGAAAGTAAATCATGATGCATGACATGAGTGGTTCTTAATCATCAGACTATGGAATATCAGACTAGACAGTTGACTTCATAGACTCTATCAGAACATCACATATATGTTCTCAACATCCGTAAATCATCCAAGTACAAACCATCTTACGGTGAGTAAAATACTCGACATCATCCGGTGAGTAAAATACTCGACATCATCCGGTGAGTAAAATACTCGACATCATCCGGTGAGTAAAATACTCGACATCATCCGGTGAGTAAAATACTCGACATCATCCGGTGAGTAAAATACTCGACATCATCCGGTGAGTAAAATACTCGACATCATCCGGTGAGTAAAATACTCGACATCATCCGGTGAGTAAAATACTCGACATCATCCGGTGAGTAAAATACTCGACATCATCCGGTGAGTAAAATACTCGACATCATCCGGTGAGTAAAATACTCGACATCATCCGGTGAGTAAAATACTCGACATCATCCGGTGAGTAAAATACTCGACATCATCCGGTGAGTAAAATACTCGACATCATCCGGTGAGTAAAATACTCGACATCATCCGGTGAGTAAAATACTCGACATCATCCGGTGAGTAAAATACTCGACATCATCCGGTGAGTAAAATACTCGACATCATCCGGTGAGTAAAATACTCGACATCATCCGGTGAGTAAAATACTCGACATCATCCGGTGAGTAAAATACTCGACATCATCCGGTGAGTAAAATACTCGACATCATCCGGTGAGTAAAATACTCGACATCATCCGGTGAGTAAAATACTCGACATCATCCGGTGAGTAAAATACTCGACATCATCCGGTGAGTAAAATACTCGACATCATCCGGTGAGTAAAATACTCGACATCATCCGGTGAGTAAAATACTCGACATCATCCGGTGAGTAAAATACTCGACATCATCCGGTGAGTAAAATACTCGACATCATCCGGTGAGTAAAATACTCGACATCATCCGGTGAGTAAAATACTCGACATCATCCGGTGAGTAAAATACTCGACATCATCCGGTGAGTAAAATACTCGACATCATCCGGTGAGTAAAATACTCGACATCATCCGGTGAGTAAAATACTCGACATCATCCGGTGAGTAAAATACTCGACATCATCCGGTGAGTAAAATAATCATATTCGTATTCTTTTCATGCTATTTTCTTGTTCCTTATTCGTATTCTTGTTCATCACTTTCATCATATGGATTAAGGGAGGATTTGTGCCGTGAAAGGGAGATTGACAGTGATTTTGATCATATTCCCTTTCGGGTCGTTTTCATTGTCCCTCTTTGGACTGTGGCTTGCGTCAATCCGCCCCCAACCCTCGCTTAATCCGGTTGCATAAGTTTCATTTTCATTCTCATATCTTGTTCATGGGAAATACATGCTCATAAATCATTTTCATATGCTTGAGAAGTAAATCATGATGCATGACATGAGTGTTCTTAAATCATCAGACTATGGAAATATCATACTAGACAGTTGACTTCATAGACTCTATCAGAACATCACATAATATGGTTCTCAAACATCCGTAAATCATCCAAGTACAAACCATCTTACTAACTTAAAACAAACATCAAACACATAACTAATTTAGTACCCTTAAGATGTAGGGCCCTAATGGCCGGGAATCTTAATACATTCACTTACATGGCTTCCTTAGCAAAATCGTGCACTACACTTCAAACCTCTTCACCTGACATCATTTCACAACTCAGAGTCAATATAGATCCTAAATATTCTGAAATCAAAGCTAGAACAGTCCTAACTAAATGTTATTCTAGAATTTGTAGTTAAAGTCATTCCCGAATCCCTTAGTCTAGTTCTCTGTGTGCAGTCTGAAATCCTAAAACTGAAACAGCTAGGTTCAACTGATGATTAATCTGAGTCGGTGTGATAAATGTCTAGAATCGATTCGGAATGGCATTGCTAAATCAAGAATATAAATGGTACTAATGTTACTCGGCCATTGGAGAACCAAACTCCAACACCAAACTAGAAACAGAGCCTAACAAATAACTGACAACTACATTGTCTAACCCATACCTTGAGTGTAGAGTAGCTGAGAAAAGGCAAAGGAACCGGTCGTTGGAGGAAGGATGACTGGCAGGCAGAGAGCGAGAGCTCGGGAGAGAAAAATCGCTGAAGGGAGAATGTCGGCTACAGTGAGGTTTAAGGTTTCCATTTCAAATTTATATCAACTAAGTTTCCTTTTTAATTACCACACTGCCATCACACAAATAGAATCCAATAAACTTTGGCATTAAAATTAACTAAATAAAAGGTCGAGTAAAGAGGTGACCGTTGATTCCGTTAAGAAAATCACCTGGCTGAAAATGTCGGGTGTTACATGTACAAATCATGACATACATCAAACTGTTAACTCCTGAGATATATGAAATTATCTACATTGTTGCTTTCCTTTTAAAGTAGACAAACTTTCTTCGAAAGTGACATTGAATGATTAGCAAGTGGAGTAATGACTAAATTGGCCTTATCCTTATTGAATTTGTTGAGAACTTCATTTATGTATTTCTCATGTGATACTCATAATTTTATATTTTGCGTATCATTAATGATAATCATACAAGTATTTGTGTAGCTGGTGCTAAATCTTTCATAGAAAAATACTTGCATGTAGGTTCAGTTTAATCTTAGGAGTGTTGAATTAGGTTATAAAAGCATTTTCAATGAATAAAAAAAAATCTACTTAGTTTGCCCACTTAGGGCAAATCAAATCTCTCTACAACGATGATAAACTTGTTCTAAAAAAAATCTACTTAGTTTGCAAATGTTATTGTTAATACAGTTTTACCAAACTGCATGTGTTCGCACTACAAGACTCTCACTTGAAAATTTCTTTCTTAGATCCTTCTGATTACACTTGATTGAACTTTCAGGCATTAATCAAACTTTTACACTTCTATGACTTCACCGTTTTCTCTTTCAACAATAAATAATGGATAAAGATTACGATACAAAAATCTAACTTTCACAAGAATAATATATCTTAATTGAAGTAATGATGAAAGTTAAGTCGCTAGCTCAAAATCTTGAATGCTTGAATGCCTCAAATTAAATGGCCAGAGTTGTGGTAATTTGCACAACAAATGTTGCTTCTATTTATAGACAAACTTCATTTTTTTGAGCTTCTGGTCGACCACTGTAACGACTCCTATTCCTAGCAAGATATTGTCCGCTCTGCGGGTTGTGCCGCAGCCCAATATCCTCCCCTCACGATTTTGTTTGGCGAGAACTTCCCGGAAGGTCATCCAACCTAGAATTGCTCTCGCCAAAGCACTTTTAACTTCGGAGTTCTTATGGAATCCATTGCTAATTGTTCTCTAAAATGCGTCTTTCTATTTTGGGAGGATTTCCTTACATATGTTTCATTTCCACATACTTCCCCAAGCGATGTGGGATTGTGACGACCCTCCTTTCCACGACCGAACCCTCCGGCCCAACCCTCTGGGATCCGCAGAGTTTTAACCCACCTCCGGCCCCAACCGGGTCCTCAAGCCTCTGAGGATCTGTGGAGGATGGGTGGTTCCACCACATACATGTCAAGTCGGGTCATCACAATCACCCCCCCTCGGGGGCCAAACATCCTCGTTGGCCACATTTGCGGTTGGGTACAGGCTCTGATACCATTTGTAACGACCCTTATTCCCAGCAAGATATTGTCCGCTCTAGGGATTGGGTCGCAGCTCAATATCCTCCCCTCACGGCTTTGTTTGACGAGAACTTCCCGGAAGGTCACCCAACCTGGAATTGCTCTCGCCGAAGAACTTTTAACGTCGGAGTTCTTATGGGGTCCGTTGCCAATTGTGCTCCAAAACGCGTCTTACTATTTTGGGAGGGTCTCCTTACAAATGTTTCATTTCCATATACTTCTCCAAGCGATGTGGGATTGTGACGACCCCCCTTTCCACGACCAAACCCTCCGGCCCAACCCTCTGGGATCTGCGGAGTTTTAACCCACCTCCAGCCCCAACTAGGCCCTCGAGCCTCTGAGGATCCGCGGAGGATAGGTGGTTCCACCACATACGTGTCAAGTTGGGTCATCACAATCTGCGGATCCTAGAGGGTTGGGCCGGAGGGTTCGGTCGTGGAAAGGGGGGTCGTCACAATTCCACATCGCTTGGGGAAGTATATGGAAATGAAACATATGTAAAGAGACCCTCCCAAAATAGCAAGACGCGTTTTGGAGCACGATTGACAACGGATCCCATAAGAACTCCGAAGTTAAAAGTGCTTCGGCGAGAGCAATTCCAGGTTGGGTGACCTTCCGGGAAGTTCTCGCCAAACAAAGCCGTGAGAGGAGGATATTGGGCTTCGGCCCAATCCCCAGAGCGGACAATATCTTGCTGAAAATAGGGGTCGTTACAAATGGTATCAGAGCCTGTACCCAACTGGAAATGTGGCCAACGAGGACGTTGGGCCCTCGAGGGGGGGTGATTGTGATGACCCGACTTGACACGTATGTGGTGAAACCACCCATCCTCCGCAGATCCTCAGAGGCTTGAGGGCCCGATTGGGGCCGGAGGTGGGTTAAAACTCTGCGGATCCCAGAGGGTTGGGCCGGAGGGTTCGGTCGTGGAAAGGAGGGTCGTCACAATCCCACATCGCTTGGGGAAGTATGTAGAAATGAAACATATGTAAAGAGACCCTCCCAATATAGTAAGACGCGTTTTGGAGCACGATTGACAACGGATCCCATAAGAACTCCGAAGTTAAAAGTTTTTCAGCGAGAGCAATTCCAGGTTGGGTGACCTTCCGAGAAGTTTTCGCCAAATAAATCCGTGAGGGGAGGATATTGGGTTGCGGCCCAATCCCCAGAACGGACAATATCTTACTGGGAAAAGGGGTCGTTACAACCACTGACACTCCTTGGTCGATTGCTTGTATCTGTTAAAGACAATTTTGTGGTAGGTGGTTTATTGCTAATAAGCGCTTGGACTATCACCTCTGTCTACCGCTTCGTGAGTCTACTCTACTACAGGTGTCATCTTTGTGAACTTGTCTCGGGAATGAACTGTTGTAGGGCTTCTTTGGTCTACCGATGAGCACTACTGCAAATGAGGTCTGGTCTACCGCATGTTATGTGTTGAAAGTATATGCCTCGAGGTTGGGTTACTGTGGAAATCCCTTGGTCTATTGATGTAGACTATTGCAATTATGATCCAATCTACTGCCATTAGTCATTTAGAAATGTCTCTCGGGACTGAGCATGTGTTCATTGAGCTACTTTAAATGTATTCTCTAGGACATTTCTTGCGACTGGGCACCGAACATGAGTTCTAGTCGACCGCACCAATTAATTTAAGACTCTAAGTGAAAATTGAATGATAGTTTGAAATTGAGCCCTAAGGATAAGATTTAAAATATGTGCAAGGACTTGGTTTTCGATTCTAAAACCTAGGAACCCTACCGAATTGAAAAAACCAATAAAAATAATATTCTTTTAAAAAATATTTAAATATAAAAGTAAATATTAAGAAATTATTCAATAAATTTTTATTAAGTTCACAATTCAAATCCACAATTGTCTAATTAGCCATTAAACTGTATTAATTAATGATTAAATTATTAAATATTTAACTAATTTGTTATAGGATTGTTGGTTGTACTAATTAGTGATTCAATTAGTAGATTATACCTATTAGTAAATATGTTATTGAATTATTCTTATTAGTAATTAAATTGTTAAATTTTTACTAAATTTGTAATTGATTATTAAATTGCTAGATTATACTGATTAGAGATTGAATTATATTATTAAAAATGAATTGACTTATAATTTGAGATTATACTAATTAGAGATTAAATTGTCTATATTTAGATTAATTATTAATATGATCTTTTATTAAGATTCATTTTTTATTCTTAAGAACATTAATTTATTTTTTTTAAAAGATTTTGTAACCAAAATGGAATCAAACCAATAATTTTGGTTCAGTTCCGGTTCGATTTTCTATCTTGTATGAGTCGGTTTTGGTTCCATTTTTTACAAACTGAAAAAAGTCAGTTCGATTCGGTTAGACTCTAAAACCGAACTGAATCGAACTGACTTTTGAACACCTCGATTTTTAAAGGTTATAGTCTACATTTTACAATCTTTTCTTTCATTATCATTTTGGCATCCATCATCAAATGAGAAGAAAACTTGAGTGTATACAGAAAGTTATAGAAACAAAAAATCTACTACTTGATGATTATTTACTGAAACATAAAAAAATGTTACTTAAATAAGCAAGTAATAGACTCTACACAAACATTATTGAATGCTAGTAGTAGAGACACTTTTATATATTTACCAAATAGAATGAAAGAATGAATAACAAAACTTATAGTAGAATATGAGTTGCCTTTATCGTTCACCGATAGTGAGATATTTAAAAAATTTGTAAAAGAATATGCTACTCTTAATTTTAAACTTGTCCTTAGAAGTACAATAAAAAATGATATTATTAAAATATTTTATGATATGAAAAATAGACTAATTACATTTTTTGCAAATGCCCCTTCAATATCTATTTGTATTACCTTTGATTTAAGTACGCGTAATGCTATAGACTGTGTTGTTGTAACTTCTCATTTTATTAATGAATCTTGACAGTTAAATGAAAGTGTAACACCCGGTATTTTTGGCTGGAAAATTATCCCTCGAATTATCGAACGAGATTAGGTTTATTTTAATATAACGAATGTTTTGGTGAAATTTGTTGGTGTGTTTAGTGGAAAACTAAACCAAAGTGTAACCAAAACAAGTCACTTAGTTAGAAACCAATGGAGGGGCATTTTAGGTAAGAATTAAGGTAGGTATGGGGAAACCAATGGATGGATGCCAAGTGTCTAAACTTATTGAGGAAGCCATACAACCTCTCTTCCTCTCTTCCCTTCCCTTCTACGAGAAACACTTCTCTGTTTCTCTCCATTCTCTTCTCTGTTTTCTCTCTTCCAGATGAAGTGCAACCATTTCCAAAAATCTGTCTTCTCCTGTTTTCTTCCATTTCTCCGTGAAAGGTTTGAGACTCACCGAGACGAACAAAGCTTACAACTCACGGATAACAGGTAAGTTCATACCCGTAGGTTGGCCCTACGTCCCGGAGGTACTAGGTTTTCATTTATGTCGGGTTGTTTTGGGTAGATAAGTTATTTGCATTTCTCTTCACGTCCTGCTGTGTTATTTATGTTGTCTGTTGTATTAAGTTTAAGTACTGTAAAAGTTCATGCATATACATTTTTCCCCGAAAGCCATGAAAATGTTTTCTGTACACGTTTTGAAGTTAAGAATGATAAAACCTGTAATGTAACGTTCGGTTAAGTGTGGGACGGGGACTGGTGTTCTGCTCTGAATTACTAGTGCCTGATAGTGCACTTCTGTTACGCCTGTTTCCCTATAAGCCCCACTTCCTGACAGATCAAAAATAATGTTCTGTAATGTCACTGTATTCCAAAATGTTCATGCATAGCATATGCATCACTGCATTTTTCTATGTTCTTACTGAGCTCTAGGCTCATAGTTGAACTCCCTATTGTAGGTACTGAACCCGTGGATGAGGATTTTGTGCCTCAAGCCGATGTGTAGGTGCTGTTGGCGAAACGAGCTTGCGGGGGTTGGTTGTTACAGCCAGACATATTTTGATCCTGTGAGGGTATTTTAAAAGTGTATGTCCGGTTCTGTACTGCTTTTTGAAAGTTTAAACCGATGTATAGACTCTGTGTAAATGTTTTTAAAACCCTCTGTATTTGACAGTTGTAAATATATTTTGAAGTATTCTGGAACTGCTTGGAGCTCTTCTTTTAGGTTCTGCATGATTGTCTTGAGTTTTGAAGCTTTCTGTGTCAAGTGATGTAAGTTGTCAAACAGAGAGGTTGCCGATGGTTCGGCTGTGGTATCCGATCGATCGGTAAATTTTGTTCTGTAAAAATGTCGTCCAAAGTAATCGTCCATTTTTCCTTCTATCTCAGTCGTCCATACTGCCTCCAGTTTCTGTTGTCTATTTTGCCTTCGGTTTCTGTCTTTTATTCGGCTAAGTGTTATCGCCCGAGAGTCTGCCTGTTGCTTTAAACGTCCACGCTGCCTTTGAAAATAGTCGTCCATGCCTTCTGAAAGACAATCGTCAAAAGTTATCGTCCAAAGTTGTGGACGATAACGTCGTCCAAAGTTGTGGACGATAATGTCGTCTACAGACAGTCTTTGATTTTTAAACGTCCACAACTCCTGTTTGTCCACAGACACTGTTTTTGATTTTAAACGTCCACGGGCTTCTATTTTTGCCTTTGGTTTTAAACATCCACGGACTTCTGTGTCCACTGTTGCTGCCTTCTACTTCTGTCGTCCACGACTTCTGTCGTCCACAGCCTTTGTTGTCTTCTGTCATCCATTCTGCCTGTTATTCCAAATGTCCAAAGTTTAAACGTCCAAAGTCCATTCTGCCCTTTTTATCTTAAACGTCCACGGCCACTTTCTTTTATTTCAAACGTCCACAGCTTCTGTTTGTCCACAGATTCTGCCTTCTGTTTCCAAAGTCCATTCTGCTCCTTACTTTAAAGGTCCAAACTATTCTGTTTTTACTGTTTCCATTTCTCTCTATATTTGTCTTCCTGTTTCACTCCTGCCATTTAATTCTGAAGTTCGACTTTAAAGATGTCTTCCTATTTTATTCTGTTTATTCACTCCAGTCGTCCATTTATGTTTCCTGTTTTTCCTATCTTCTTTTGTTATCTTTTTCTGTAACCCGGTTCTAAATTATCTCTCAGTCTTCAATACCAGAGGGGAGTTTTCTATGTTTCATCCTGTTGTCTTCAGTATTATATTACTATAGTTCAAATTTTTATACGACTTCTGATTTCCTGTCTTTCGATTCTGTGTTCTGTTAAAGTTTAAAAGTAAAGTTCAAAAAAAAAATTTGTCACGTTTTAAATGTCTGGAGTGATGGCTTGTCGTCACAGAAATGGTATCAGAGTCGCTAGGTTTTAAAAGCGATCCTGGAGAAATGTCTGGTTGCGCAACCCGCCGCGTGAGATTGCTCCACCAACTGTAAGTGTTTAAGTTTCTGAAAAAGTTCTGTTTATTAAATTTAATTATTGTTTATAGGAGGCGATGCAAAAGACAGAGGCGATGCCCTCGATCATCTAACTGAGCTAGTCGGCGTTCAGTCACGCATGATGGCAGACAATGGGAACAACAGCCATGCGCCACGAGACACTAGTGGAGACAGATTTTGACGGCTCCAACCGCCTACATTTGATGGATTATCGACGGACCCTACTCACGCCGATGAATGGATCCAGGCGATAGAGAAAATGTTCAACTACGCTGAGATGGAAGAAAGCAAGAAAGTGATATGTGCTACGTTTCACCTCACCAAAAGTGCTGGATTTTGGTGGGACACAGTGCAGTCGACTACGGTAGCATTAAGCTGGGAAGGGTTCAAAGGAATTTTCTACGAGAAATATTTTGACCACAGCGCGAGGAAGGAAAAGATGATGGAATTCTCTCGGCTACGACATTGCGGATCGGTGGTCGAGTATGTTCAGAAGTTTGAGCCGCTGTCTTGCTACGTACCTCATCTAGTGGCCACCGACAAAAACAAGGTACACCAGTTCATCCCGGGTCTGAAGATGGACCTTTTATGGGGAATCACAACTGGGGGTTTTGACGAAGCACCATATGCAAAGGTGGTTGCCAAGGCTTATCAGTTGGAGACCTTAGAGACGAAGTTCTAGAGACAGAGGGATTCATCAAAATGGTTTTATCAGAATGTGTAGGATCGGTATTGTCTAAGAGGGGGGTGAATTAGACTTTTTAAATTTTATTAACTTAATCTAATTGTTTTCTCTCTTGTATGCAATTACTAAACTTACAACAAACACACAGGCAAAAAACAAAGTAAGAGATAGAGAGAAAATTGACACTGTAGTTTTTAACGTGGTTCGGCCAAACTTGCCTACGTCCACGCTCCAAGGCTCCCCCTTGAAGATTCTTTCTTTCTCCTCAGAGAAAAACTAGATCGCACTTCACGGGCGACGATCTACTACCTTTTACAAATTTGGATTGTTCTTCACGGGCGACATTCCACAGCCTTTACACTTTTCACAGTAAGGATGTGATTTTCAGCACACACTACACTCTTTCAAAAATTAAATCTCCAGTAACAGAGTAGAGAGATGTAGTAAAAATACAGAGTATTGCAAAGTATTTGCTCGTGAGGATTCAAAGATAATTTCAGCAAAAGTTGATCTCCCGAGCTTTTTTCTCCCCTTTATACTCTGTCTATTATCCGCTTCAGATCTGGAAGGCTTCTCATTTGAATATGGAAATTTTATGACCGTTGGAGAAACATCCGTACATAGACAGCTATCCGTTGCATTCTGAAGTCGCTATCGCTCTTCGCCATTAATGAACTTGAGTTAAGGCACTGGATGAGTATCACTGTTGCTTCGCGGTCTTTTAAATTTCTGGCGGTATGACATTAGACGAGTGTGTCTCTCATTGTCGTGGACGACTGTGTTTGTCTTTTGAGCGTGGACGACTGCGTCTTTAATTGTCGTGGATGACTGCGTTTGTCTTTTGAGTGTGGACGACAGCGTCTTCCTTTTAACCGTGGACGACTGTGTCTTCAACTTTGACCGTGGACGATTGATATTGTCTTAACTATTCTGTCTTGACAGTGGACAATTGATATTGGTAGGCAACTTTGGACGAGTGATTCTGACTGAGACCACCTGACTTTCACGTGATACTTTAGATGATTGTTTTCCACAGACTACTTCGATTATACCTGTTTTCTTTCACGTGGACGATTGACTGTGGACTTAAAACACTTAACCAAAATTCGTCAGAAAAACTTAATACCCTTTTCAAAGGGCATTTCCAAACAAAATGCAATTTACACGATAATCCAATTATTCAGTTCATGTAGTTCAAATTAATAAACAGTTCACCAATCATAATCATCCAGATTAAAACATAATCATAAAAAATATAGTTACTTAAACGCATTTAAGATAACAGGATGTTCCTCAGCAACAGCAAGGTCGCGATTGGCTACTACAACAGCAACAGAATAGCGGCGTCAAAGGGCTCAATGAGATTGCTGCTTATCAGGACAAGGGAAAAAGACCAATGGGAGCCCCTCAGCTTCCTGTTTGCCCGCGTTGCCAAAAGTATCACCGAGGTGAATGCAGACTCCTTAACGACCATTGCTTTCGATGCGGCAAAGAGGGCCATCACGTCCGGGATTGTCCAATGCGCGACATGAGACCGAATCATGCCGTGGCAAGGGTTTTTGCATTAACAGAGAACGACGATGATGCCCAGAACACAGCGATCACAGGTGCGGTCCCATTGTAGAAGTTTATAGAATAGAGAACCTTAGAATGAGGGTAAAAGGGATTAAGAGACCCTTACGTCTAAGCGAATTTTGGGGAAAAAATTCCATTTAAGGTGGGTAGAATGTAACACCCGGTATTTTTGGCCGGGAAATTATCCCTCGAATTATCGAACGGGATTAGGTTTATTTTAATATAACGAATGTTTTGGTGAAATTTGTTGGTGTGTTTAGTGGAAAACTAAACTAAAGTGTAACCAAAACAAGTCACTTAGTTAGAAACCAATGGAGGGGCAGTTTAGGTAAGAATTAAGGTAGGTGGAGGAAACCAATGGATGGATTCCAAGTGTCCAAACTTGTTAAGGAAGCCATACAACCTCTCTGCCTCTCTTCCCTTCCCTTCCCTTCTACGAGAAACACTTCTCTGTTTCTCTCCATTCTCTTATATGTTTTCTCCTTTCCAGACGAAGTGCAACCATTTCCAAAAATCTTTCTTCTCCCGTTTTCTTCCATTTCTCCGTTAAAGGTTTGAGACTCACCGAGACGAATAAAGCTTGCAACTCACGAATAACAGGTAAGTTCATACCCGTAGGTTGGCCCTACATCCCGGAGGTACTAGGTTTTCATTTATGTCGGGTTGTTTTGGGTAGATAAGTTATCTGCATTTCTCTTCACATTCTATTGTGTTATTTCTGTTGTCTGTTGTATTATGTTTAAGCACTATAAAAGTTCATGGATATACGTTTTTCCCCGAAAGCCATGAAAATATTTTCTATACACGTTTTGAAGTTAAGAATGATAAAACCTGTAATGTAACGTTCAGTTAAATGTGGGATGGGGACTGGTGTTCTGCTCTGAATTACTAGTGCCTGATAGTGCACTTCTGTTACGCCTGTTTCCCTATAAGCCCCACTTCCTGACAGATCAAAAGTAATGTTCTGTAATGTCACTGTATTCCAAAATGTTCATGCACAGCATATGCTTACTGCATTTTTCTATGTTCTTACTGAGCTCTAGGCTCATAGTTGAACTCCCTGTTGTAGGTACTGAACCCGTGGATGAGGATTTTGTGCCTCAGGCCAATGTGTAGGTGCTGTTGGCAAAACGAGCTTGCGGGGGTTGGTTGTTGCAGCCAGACATATTTTGATCCTGTGAGGGTATTTTAAAAGTGTATATCCAGTTCTGTATTGCTTTTTGAAAGTTTAAACCGATGTATAGACTCTGTGTAAATGTTTTTAAAACCTCTGTATTTGACAGTTGTAAATATATTTTGAAGTATTCTGGAACTGCTTGGAGTTCTTCTTTTAGGTTCCGCATGATTGTCTTGAGTTTTGAAGCTTTCTGTGTCAAGAGATGTAAGTTGTCAAACAGAGAGGTTGCCAATGGTTCGGCTGTGGTATCCGATCGATCGGTGGATTTTGTTCTGTAAAACAGTCGTCCAAAGTTATCGTCCATTTTGCCTTCTGTCTCAGTCGTCCATACTGCCTCCAGTTTTTGATCTTTATTTTGCCTTCAGTTTCTGTCTTTTATTCGGCTAAGTGTTATCGTTCGAGAGTCTGCCTATTGTTTTAAACGTCCACGCTGCCTTTGAAAATAGTCGTCCATGCCTTCTGAAAGACAATTGTCCAAAGTTATCGTCCAAAGTTGTGGACGATAACGTCGTCCATGGACAGTCTTTGATTTTTAAACGTCCACAAGTCCTATTTGTCCACCGACACTGTTTTTGATTTTAAACGTCCACGGGCTTCTATTTTTGCCTTTGGTTTTAAACATCCACAGATTTCTGTGTCCACTGTTTTTGCCTTCTACTTCTGTCATCCACGACTTCTGTCATCCACTGCTTCTGTCATCAGTTTCTGTCGTCCACAGCCTCTGTTGTCTTCTGTCATCCATTCTGCCTGTTATTCCAAATGTCCAAAGTTTAAACATCCAAAGTCCATCCTGCCCTTTTTATCTTAAATGTCCACGGTCACTGTCTTTTATTTCAAACGTCCACAGCTTCTGTTTGTCCACAGATTCTGCCTTCTGTTTCCAAAGTCCATTCTGCTCCTTACTTTAAACGT
The DNA here is from genome assembly GCA_022432975.1 of Begonia masoniana. Taxonomy (NCBI): domain Eukaryota; kingdom Viridiplantae; phylum Streptophyta; class Magnoliopsida; order Cucurbitales; family Begoniaceae; genus Begonia; species Begonia masoniana. Next base: position 30,511,717 of record CM039507.1, on the reverse strand, counting down.
CCAAACTATTCTGTTTTTACTGTTTCCATTTCTCCCTGTATTCTGTCTTCCTGTTTCACTCCTGCCATTTAATTCTGAAGTTCAACTTTAAAGATGTCTTCCTGTTTTATTCTATTTATTCACTCCAGTCGTCCATTTATGTTTCTTGTTTTTCCTATCTTCTTCTGTTTCTATTTCTATAACCCGGTTCTAAATTATCTCACAGTCTTCAATACCAGAGGGGGATTTTCTATGTTTCATCTTGTTGTCTTCAGTATTATATTTCTGTAGTTCAAATTTTTATACGTCTTCTGATTTTCTGTCTTTCGATTCTGTGTTCTGTTAAAGTTTAAAAGTAAAGTTAAAAAGAAAAAATATGTCACGTTTTAAATGTCCGGAGTGATGGCTCCTCGATCCGGGTCGGGTTCGAGGTCGTCACAGAAAGAGTGTAAGATTTCGTAATTATGAATATCTCACAATGATATTACTATTTATAGATATATGGTATTAATATTACAATAATATTCTATTAGAGATAGAATATTTAATATTACTTTTGATATTATTAGCGCTAACGATATTACTCTTTCTCATTTAAAATTTATTTTCAATTAGATATTACTCATGATTCTCTTTTTCATATGAGATGTGTGTGTCATATTGTAACACCCGGCATTTTACCTATGTAATTATTTTTCCGAACTATTAAGTGGGATTAATTCAATATTAATACAAAGTATGTTTAGTTGGAAACCAAAACGAATGAGTTTATATTGAATTGGATAATGAGATAAAAACCAAACAAAAGGGTAACTAAACAAACATGGTAATGGATGGAGGGGTAAATTGGGAAGAAATTAAGGTTGGTGGGAGTAAGCCAATGGGTGATTGCCAAGTGGCAACTTGTTGAGGAAGCTAAGTTCATCCTCCTACGTGAATTTTCACTCACTTCTCTGCTTCCTCCCATCTCTCTCGGCTTTCTCTCTTCCAGGCGATTGAAACAAAACTTCCACGCTTTGTTTCTCCTGTATTTTCCCGTCTTCTTCAGAAAAGGTCCGAGTTTTCTTTCCAGAGACATCCAAGTTTTCAACCCTCCAGAAAACAGGTAAGTTCATAACAGTAGGTTGGCCCTCATGGCCCTACATCGCAGAGGTACTAGGGTCCCAGTTCTGTCGGGTAGTTTTGGGTAGAAATGTTATAGCTTCTGTTCAGTTTGTGTTTTGTATTGTCTGTTCAGCTTATGTCCCGAGTTGTCTGTTTTCTGCCTCACAATATGCCCTGTTATTTCTGATGTCTGTTGTTATAGGTTCAGGCACTGAGAATGTCATGCATACACGTTGTACTGAAAATCCATGCAAAACTGACTTCTGTACACTGTTTGAAATTAATAAGATAAAATCCGACTGAAATGTATCAGGTTAAGTGTGGGACGGGGACTGGCCCCTCTGGCTTTATCCCTCCCTGGGAATCTGAAAATAATGTCCCTGGCAAGGACCCTCTGGTTTTATCCCTCCATGGGAATCTGAAAACTGCCGTGCCTGATAGTGCACTCACTGAACCAGTTCCCCCTATAAGCCCCACTTAATTCTTCTGCCACTGAAATGTAAAGTTCTGTTCTGTCACAGTATTCTGAAAACTGCATGCATAGCATTTTGCATCACTGCATACTGATTTATGTTCTTACTGAGTTTTAGACTCATAGGTGAACTCTCTGATGTAGGTACTGAACCCGAATCTGAGGACTGTGTGCCTCAATCTGATGAACGGATGTAGTTGATGGCTCGAGCTCTCGGGGTAGTTGCTGCAGTTAGACAAATTCTGACCCGAGGTTTAAGTTTTCTGGAAAATTCTGGTTTTTGTTGTAAAAACTTCTGTTTTGGAAAGTTCTGTAATCACATGTTAAATTCTGTACTGTCTCTGAAACTCTGAAACAATGCATAGCTTTTGTGTCAATGTTTAAAACCACTGTATTTGACAGTTAAGTTTGTATTCTAGAGTATTCGGGAATTCGTTTGGGGTAATCTCTGATAATCTGTGCATGGATTGTCTCTGGTTTTGGAATAATCCATGTAGTTGTCTTCTTGATCTTCTGATAGGTTTCTTTTTTAACTTCTGTCATGTTCCCATACATGCTTTAAAACTGTGTTTAGAATCGGGTCTGAGGGTTTGAAGCCTTTATGCCTTCTGTTCTGATGCTCCCTGTCTGTATGTCTTTCTGTTAAAAATTGTCAAGTTTTATCTCAGAAACTGCATCTTCTGATCCCTTTAGAAATTTTCTTCTGTCGGGTTCGTTGTTGTCTGTATCTGCCGGTTGACGTCATCCCATCTTCCGATGACGTCATCATACAGTCCGATTTCCACCTGCTGCCTATATCTGCCGATGACATCATCACATCTTCCGATGACATCATCTATTTTGTTTTATTTAATTCACCGGTGAGAGATGCGAAATTTGTCTGTTTTAAACTTCATCTACCGATGACGTCATAACCTCCTCCGTCTGACGTCATCATATCTTCCGATTCCCTCTGCTGTCTGCATCTTCCGATGACGTCAAAACACCTTCCGTCTGACGTCATCGCCTCTTCTGATTTCGTTTGCTATCTGCTTCTTCCGGCCATGTCATCTGCCTAAATCTTCCGGTATCATTTCTGCTTGCATCCACCGATAGCTTTAATCTCTCCACCCAGTTTTGAGAACAGCTCCTACCGTCTGACGTCATCTGTTTTGTCTTATTCGACATCTATCGCCCAGTTTAGTTCACATTTACCGCTGCCCGATTGTTATATGTCCTTTGTTTATTTACATCTGCCGCTGCCCTTAAAATTTAATCTTCCGCCCGACAGTATTTTTTTTGTTTTAGTTAAGTCTTCCGCCAGCTTTATGCTTATTTTGCTTTCCACTCCAGAGAACTCTCTCTCTGTGAAGTATCAAAGTTTTGTAATTGTCCAGACTGGTTCTAAACGTTCCGTTCCCTGCATTCTCGTAAAAAAAAATAGTCACCGTTTTCTGTTACCTGTCCCAGAGTGATGACTCCGATCCCGGACCCCGATCGGATTCCGGTTTCGGGCTGTCACACATATTTTTAATTTAGTTATTAAAGATGATATGAAAAATATTTCGTCTCATATGGAATTAATTATATCCGTAATTTTTTACATTATTGTATCTAATTCAAGACATCAAGAATATACATAATTTTGAGAAGTTGTTCAAAATAAACAAAATAAATTTGAAACCGATGAAGAAAATAAGTGGAATTTAACTTATTTAATATTGCAAAATGTTATGCCATATTAGCAAGATATTTATGCTTTTATTAATGAAAAAACACAAAGTATTAATCTTGAAAAATTTAGTTGTGATGTTGCTATCACTTTTCTTGATTTTTTAAAACCTTTTTATGATTCTACAAATAAATATTTTGAAATTTAATATCCCACTATTCATCTTGTTCTTCTGATTTTTGTAAATTTAACGTGTAATTTTATACAGTATCAACAAATAGATGATTTAGTAATATTTTTTTATAAAATAAAAATAAAATTGAAAAAATATCAACTTGATATTTTATTTTTATTTTTTTTGTTATGCATGCATTATGAATTATAGATATAAATTAAAATGAGTGTGTCTTATACTTAATATAATTTTTATTAATTTATATACTACTCTTTAATTACTAGTGATTAAATAACAAATAAAATTGCTAATTTATGTTATTCTTATGAAATTAACTATTCTAATATTTGGACGTTCATAACTTTTTTCACACAAAAATAGTTATGCTAGTAGTAGTGGTGACAGAGATATTGTACTCCAGAATTTAATATTTATGATATATGGAGTGAATTAAATACAAATTTTTATTTTAGTTCTATGCGAAATGAATTTGATATTTATTTTAACATACATTATCAATTTTCTTAAGATGAGAACTTTGATATTTTATATTGATTGAGAAAGTACTCGACTACATATCATACTCTTTTTATTATGACATATGATCTACTAACAACTCTTGTCCATACTGTAGCATTAAAGTCTGCTTTTAGTGCAGGTGGACGTGTGTATGATATACGAAGAAGACAACTTGCACCCAACCTCATGGAGACACTCATTTTTATCAAAGATTGAAATAATGCCATGACAAGATATCAACAACAAGGGGACGAATAACTAGAAAAATTTAAAATTTTAGATGTTTAAGATTATATTTTGATTTATTTACTTCGTATTGTAATTTGAAGTAATTTTTTGAATTTGTAAATTTTTTGACATGTTGCAATCGGTTGATAATTAGATAGGTACCAATTAGATAGGTGTCAATGTGTCACGACCCTAATACTGTACCCGATTTTCTGTCCTATTTTTTTTTATCCTATATAACTTTAAACGAACTCTATGCGGAATTTGAGTAAAAGTTGGAATCGTTAATACCGTTCGAAACTAATTTTAGAACCCCTTAATTTTAACTTTAAAACAGTTTAAATAAAACTTAAAACAAATTATTAAAACAATTAAAATTTAACAAAAATCGTTTCGGGGACAAAAGGGGACTTTTGTCCCTAAAACGTGGTGGCGATAAGCGATCGCGCCTGGCCAACAGGAGGCGATCGATCGCCACTTTGTGGCGATTGATCGCCACACGCTCTGGAATTTTGATCGCCACTTTGTGGCGATTGATCGCCACACGCTCTGGAATTTTCTCGAGCGTTGCGGTCAGGAGGCGATCGCGTCGCCTCCACTGGCGATCGTGCCATAGCGAGGGGCGATCGATCGCCAGAACAGGATATCGATCGCCACCCTTACTGCCTCCCTTCCTTTTTCTTTCGTTTTCTTCTTCTCTATTTCTCTTCCCCTACTTCTCTATACTCCTAACATCCTACTCACCATTTCATCTATAACAACCATACGTTCCAACATATCCGTTCCAACATAAATTCATTTCAACTCTCTATAAAAACCACGACTCGAAACACGTTCAAAATATAGCCTATTTTCATGAAAATAAAACTCGTGGATATGTTTAAACCCTAAAAAAATCCTCCTGTTTTGAAGTCAACAAAAGATTATAAAATCAATTTCCAAAACATTTCAAAACATCAATACATAAACCTATCCAGATCCAACAACCAAAAATGTATCTATCTATACAATAAATCTGTCTAATCCACCATTAGCCCAAAATATCACCAAAACCCTCAAAACATCTAACCATGAGTCACACGGGTCAAAACGAGCCTCGACTGCGCCAACGCACTCCCGCGACCATCCTCCGTCAACTGCATCACTCCTCGGGTGGAGGAATCTCGTCCTCACCTATGTCGAAGTCACCTACACCATACAGACACCTATGAGATAAAAATCTCAGCAAGTTCTACGTAAATGCAATGCATGCTGTGCGTATGAGTTCGTAATCATGCATCATTTTCATTATCTTTACTCTGGTTGTCACCGAGATCTCAACCCCCTAACCAGAGAGAGCACATCCAGCGGTCGGACTACTCTTTCCAGCTAGAGGAGGGGGTACACGCTTACAACACGTACAGCCGTGCCTGAGCCCCATCTCGCATAACCTATAAACTGTAAATTGTATGAGTACGTGTTAAATGCGGTATTGTGACAGACCCCTTCGTGCCTACACAATAGATCAATAGCCCCTCTCCAGGCCGCATTGCCGTTTTCTTTAAAACATCGTGCGTAAATTCATTTTCTTATACTTATTTGAAAACTGTGATGCATGAACAGTTTAACAGAAACGTAAACAAGCAACATGTGTACCATCAAGACTATAAGGAACATAATCTATAAAACAATTAAACCTAACTACCCATCCAAGCAAATAAACGAGCACATCATTAAAACTCCTCGAGACGACCTCGACATACGGTGTAGGCCAATCAGCCAGAGAAGATCACGAGAACTTACCTCATGTCCGTTGTAGCTCAAGCTCCGTCCACGAGCGTTATTCACCTAAGGCAATTTCACCATATTATTGTTAAAACGAGCTTAAACCGTTAAACGTCCAAATTTAACGAAACCTTGACTAAGGAAATTCCTTAAAGCTCCAATTTGATTTACTAACGCATTTTAGCGAACATTACACATTCTATATTTCAAAATCTCAATTAACGAGCATTTTCCACAACTCGAAAATCCTAAAACTTTAACATTCTCACAAATCAATCTAACTACGCCCAATAATGTTCAATACATTCACTATATCCTTAATCTCGATAAACCTATCAATCTCGAACCACAAATCGCATTTTTTAACGAAACCCTAAACGAAACCCTTATCGTTTTTAACTCTAAAAACTAAGAACTCAAGCAGGGAAATGTTAGAGACTTACTTAGAATCGTGAATGGCGAAGAAAACACGAAGAACGGAGGTCGATCAAAGGAAGAACGATCGTTGAGAAGGAGGAATCGCCGCGAGGAGAGGGAAAACGTCGCCTGGGAAGAGGGAGAGAAAAAGTGAAATCGTGAAAGTGGTGGGGGAGGAGAGGAAATGTTAAGTTTTATTAAAATTGACTTGTCAATTTACCGTTTCGCCTTCCTTTGATTTTCTATTTGTTTCATCCTTCGTTTCTTTAATTAACCGACGATTCGGTTTCTCCAAATTTTCTTACTTCGCCATTAACTTCGACTTGCTACTAGGGTTCCATTAAAACTGTCTGTTCACAATTCGGACCACGTTTACTATTTTTACCAAAGTATCCTTTATATTACGATAAATGTAATTACTCGGAATTAAGCGTTACTACTCCGAAAATTCTCATAATTTCTTTAAAATTCCTATTAATAATTAGGATTCTAATGACGTTTTCTTTTCACAAAACCGACTTGATTTGACATATTTACAAAAATGTCAATTACATTAAAATAATGATATTCCGTACAGCCGGATATTACACAATGTGACGACCTCCGACTCGATCGAGGCCGGCGAGCCTCACTCCAGATATTTAAAACGTGATATATTTTTTTTGAACTTTAAAACTTTACACAGAGAAAACCTTCTCTGGAATTGAAGACTGGAAGACATATTTAAAAGGCATGGTAAATCGAATGAAATGTTTAAATCTGGAAGACAATTAAAATCGGACTACAGAAATAAATGACAGAAGAAAATAGAAAGACTGGAACATTTGAAATTTGGACGAATGAGCTACTCTGGACGAGAGCAGGAAGACAAGGAGACATGAAAATGGGAAGACAAAAGGGGACGACGTTGTTGCGGTTGAAAACTAACTTAGGTGCCAGTGTTAAGACAATGAAACAGGGTTTCGGTCGACAAGACACAGCACTTGGAGAGCTATGACCCACAACAAAATCGGTCGAAGTGCAAAAGAGTAGTAAGACTGAGTTTTGGTCGAAGTGACCTCACTGATGAAATCGGTTGACAAAATTGGACGACAAGTTTGGACATTAGAATTGGGCGACAGGTTTGGACGACAAGTTTTGGACGACAGAATTGGGCGATAGGTTTGGACGACAAGTTTTGGATGATAGAACTAGACGATAGGTTTGGACGATAGAATTGGGCGACAGGTTTGGACGACAGAACTGGACGATAGGTTTGAACGACCGAACTGGACGGCAGGTTTGGACGACAAGTTTTGGACGACGTTATCGCCCACAACTTTGGACGATAACTTTGGACGATTAACACTTAGCCTTAGTCGACAGACTAAGTCTCTGGAATTAATTTCTACACCATTCGGTCGACAAATTCGACCGAATGGATATAGATAATAGAGGGACTAAAATCTCCCTCAACATTTGAAGTACCCTAACCAAAAGAACCCGATTAAAACATAATTTTAGACATGTTAGGAAACACGACAGAAGTTCAAAAATCTAACTGCATGGATAGCTCTAAAACCCAAGACAATCCATGCATAACCTAAAAGAAAAGACTCCAAGCAGTTCCAGAATATTTCAAAATATATATTCAACTGTCAGAACAGAGGTTTTAAAACGTCAACACAAAGTCTATACATCGTTTTAAAATCCCAACAGAATCCCAACATAGACTATACAAACATGACATTCATTTTAAAACTTTACCCTCGGGTCAAAAATGTGTCTGGCTGCCGCAACTAACCCCCAAAAGCTCATACCACCAACCACCTATTTGTTGGCCTTAGGCACAAAGTCCTCATCTGGAGGATCCATACCTACAACAGGGAGTTCAACTATGAGCCTAGAGCTCAGTAAGAACATACAATGCAGCGATGCATATGCTATGCATGAACTTTTGAAATACATGAACATTACTTTACATTACGTTCAAGTGGACAGAAAGTATAAGTGAGGCTTATAGAGGAACTGGCGCAACAGAGGTGCACTATCAGACATATAACTGGGGTGCACTTTCAGACACATTACAGGGATACATTACAGGAATACAGAACAAGATGTCAGTCCTCGTCCCACACTTAACCGTACATTACATTACAGATTTTATCTTTCTTAACTTCAAACCTCGTGCATAAAATATTTACATGACTTTCAGGAAAACGTGTATGTATGAACATTTATGGTGCTTAAACATAACATAAATAGGTGACAGAATAACAAAGCAAGACATATAACATAAAACATTCAACTTAGAACGTAATTTACGACCTAGCTATCTGACCACAACTCAGACAAAGAAAAACCTAGTATCTCCATGTTGTAGGGCCTTATGGGCCAAACCTACGCGTATGAACTTACCTGATGTCCGTAGAGTTGTAGGTCTCGCACGTAAGTCCTCGGCAATACACGAACCTATATTGTGTATAATCGGACCTTTAACCTTAAACTTCATTAAAACTAAAGAGTAATTAACCTACACTTGTTAACTAATGAAAAAAGGTTACCTTTACAGGAGAAAACAGGGGAAAACGGAGTTTTGGAATTTGTCTAAGTTGTCTGGAAGAGAGAAAACAGAGAAAAGATTCATGTAGGAGTGAAGAGAAAAGAGGAAGAAAGGAAGAGAAAAGACATGGCTTCTTCAACAAGTCTGCCAAGTGTCAATCCCTCATTAGTTCCCTCCCAACCACCTTAATTGCTTTCCTATAATGCCCTTCCATTGATTTCTAACTAAATTGTTATTTAGTTCCTCGATTCGGTTTTTCCCCGAAACCCTTTTTTTTTTTTCCATAAAGCATCACAACAACTCCAATAAAATATGCATTTTATTAATGACAAATTAATCTCGTTTAATAATTCATGGAATATTTACATGACAAAAATGCCGATTGTTACAGTCAACCTAGTTGAGATGTATTTAATTTGAAGGGATGCAAATTTAAAATTGATAATGATAAATTTTTTTATTGATTCATCTCAAATAATTTTTTTTTTCTAATTACATGTCATTTTATATATTAAAAAAATACTTTTATTATTTAGTCGACTAACTATCATATTTTAACATTAAAATAATAAATATTTATTATAGTTTTAATAACTAAATTTTCAAAATCATATGTAATATATTGATATAAAATAGAATTATTTATGTATGTTCGACTCGTTATGTAACAACCCCAGTGGGTCGATGCAGATTCTTAATTTAAACTTAATCACTTTATGTTGTGGGACGTCTACTTGTAAATTTTTTTGAAAAAGAAAACTCACAGACGTTTGAGACAGCAATTAGGAAACTTAAATTCTCGGAACTCGACTCCTTATATTTGACGACGTTGTCGTCCACAGACATTTTCAAACTCCCAAAATTCAAATCTTTCATAAATCAGACATCATTTTAGTTCTCAGAGGTGGACGACATAAACTCGGGAACAATCTCGTTCACAAGATCGATCAACTTAATTGCCTACGGACTACTTTGACATTTCCTTCCACTGACTAATAAACACTATCGCTTTCTATTAAAGCGACTACATCCTCCATAGACTCACTTAAATTTGTCGTCCACGGACCATAAGACCTTATCGTCCACAGACCACGTGATTTCATCACTCATGAGTTACACAGACTTTCGTCCACAGACCAACGTCCATAGACTTACTTAAATTTGTTGTCCATGGACCACGTGAACTTATCGTCCACAGCCCACGTGACTTCATTACGCACGGGTTACATAAACTCATCGTCCACAGACCAACGTCCATGGACATACTTAACTTTGTCGTCCACAGCCCATGTGATTTTGTCGTCCACAGTCACGTGACTACTTACTTTGGACGACGTAGTCATCCATGTAATTCTGGACAACGATTTACTTACTGCTCTGGATGACTATTTTTACTTACAACTCTGGACGACTGTTTTTACTTACAAAACAGAACACATAGATAACCGATCAATCGCCTCCCCTGGCGAACGTTCAGCTAGCTCTCTGGAACTGACTCTATAAATAATCTCACGTCTCATTTCAAATAAAAACCATTTTTACTCATAAAAGCATAATTGTTCGTAGCGGAAGACTTAAAGAAAACTGACGAAAAACCATTAATCCTAGAATTCCTTATAATTCATGAACATCAAGACTCTTTTTCTACTTAACTTCCATTTCATTGTCTTATACTATAAAAGACTAAGAGCACTTTCCTCGGGTCAAATCACCTCCAGGCCACAAATCATCGCCATGAGCACCATCCAGCAACCCATCTTAGGCATTATTACTTTGATCGAGATCCTCACCTTCTAATTCGTCACCTACATCATAAGGTTCAAACTATAAGCCTAATGTTTAGTAAAGAGTGTACTAAACATAACATATACGTGAATGCATGACTTTCGTAAAACATGTTCATATCATTTACTTAACGTTTCATTCATGAGGAAAAGGGGGAAATTTACGCAAGAGTAGGCACAGGCACTAACTTGCCCTCGTCTACCTCGTAGACCACATGACTTGCCCTCGTCTACCTCGTAGACCACATGACTTGCCCTCGTCTACTTTCGTAGACCACATCACTTGCCATGAATGTAACGCCCGACATTTCGGCCAGGTGATTTTCTGACCATTCTCATTGTTACCCTTTATTTAACCTTTATGATTAAATTTAATGTTGAGGCAAATTCATTACAAGTTGAGTAAAACTAGGTTGAGTGGCAATTTTGTAATAAAGATTGAAGGATTAGGTATAAATAGAAAATGGAAACCTTAAATCTCATTTAAACCTCACTGCAGCCGACATTTCCTCTCGGCGACTCCCTTCTTCTCTGGAACTTTCTTCCTCCCCAGCAACTGGTTTCTCAGCCTCTACTCCGGTAACCCGCATTCTAGGTAAGATTTTGACAATGTAGATGCCGGGTAGTCATTTAGAACTCTGTTTTCAGTTGAACTTGTACTTTCGGGTTCTTCAATGGCTAAGTCAGTTGGTTATCGTTCCTTATCTTCATTTGGTAATGCCACCTTTAAATCGATTCTGGACCTTTTATATAACCGACCCCGTTTAATCGATAGCTATATCTAGCTGTTTCGGTTTTGGATTTCAGACTGCACAGAGAACCTTAGCTGTTAGATTCTAGGATGACTTTCGATTAGAACTTTTAGGACTTTATTTTAACTACTGTAATGTGAAATGTGTTAGGTGAAGAAGTTAAAGAGAAGGTGATTCAAGTTGCTAAGGAATCCAGGTAAGTGAATGTATTAAGTTTCCGGCCAATAGGGCCCTACATCAAAGGATTAAGTTAGATTTAGTGAACATTGTCTGCTATATGTTTGATGAAAAGTCGATGGATATGGTTCTGTTATTCTCATGTACTCCCCTGTCTTAGTTCGATGATTAAGTGCATTTATGTTATGCATCATGTTTTACTTCTCAAGCATATGAAAATGTTTTGAAATATGTTTTCTCATGAATAAGGTAAGAAGATAAAACTTATGCAACGTGGTTAAGTGAGGGTTGGGGGTGGTTCGGCGTATGTCACAGTCCGCAGTAGGACATATGAATACGACCCGCAGTAGGGACCATGATCAAACTCACTGTCGAACCCCCTTTACCGGCACAAATCCTCCCTTAAACCACATAATGTAATGAAGAATATGAATGATGAAAGGAATGATGAATATGAGCATGTCTACGAATGATGATTATGAACAATGAATACGAGATACGATTATGAATGATGATTAAGATAAGTACATGAAAAGAAAAGACTTATGAGCATGTTTTTCTCCAAGTTATGCATTCATGAACTCATGATAGTTTGCATTCCTTACTAAGCCTTAGGCTTACAGTTACACCTTATGATGTAGGTGAAGAAATATCAGGTGAGGAATTCAAAGTTGATGAAAATGTCTAAGCTCGGTTGCTGGAGGTGATCAGTGTGAAATCTGTGGCTGGATGGCGATTATGACCCTCTGGTTTTACTCTTAAGGTTTTAATGATAACTATGAACATAAAAGTTTAAGTAGGATGATGTTACTTATGATTATGGAGCTTGAACTTGTCTAGCTTGAATACTGATTATGAGTATATTATAAGAATATAGAATGAGTGATTTTAACTAAGTCTTCCGCTGTATGAGTTTTAATGAATATGTGGTTTATTCTGTTGGTGTCCCGGTATTAAGTTTGAAGTTATGATGTTTGTGCTGCCGGTAGACGAAATGTATTTGTCTATCGGAAGGTGTGAGTGTTATTATGGAGTTTAGAAATCGGTAGATGAAGTTTGCTTGTCTACCGGAAGAAGAAGATGTTAGGTTAATGTTTAGTAGTCGGTAGATGAAAGTATTTGTCTTCCGGCTGACGTCATCGGCAGGAGGGTTGTGATGGGAGTCGGGTAAGTTTGACTTCCGGAGGACGTCATCGGAAGAGGAAAAGTATTTGTCTTCCGGCTGACGTCATCGGCAGGAGAGTTGTGATGGGAGTCGGGTAAGTTTGACTTCCGGAGGACGTCATCGGAAGAGGAAAAGTATTTGTCTTCCGGCTGACGTCATCGGCAGGAGAGTTGTGATGGGAGTCGGGTAAGTTTGACTTCCGGAGAACGTCATCGGAAGAGGAAGAGTATTTGTCTTCCGGCTGACGTCACCGGCAGATAAGGGGTATTTGCCATCGGCAGATGAGAGCCTCGCTTATGGTTCTCTCATCGGCAGACATGGGACGTATCATCGGCAGATGGTGAGTTAATCTGTCGGAAGATGTAGTTGTCTTAAGCCATCGGCAGATGACGACAATGTCTGTTATCTGGCGATCGGTATGAGTAGTGAGTTAAGTTACCGGAAGATGTGATGCCACATCATCGGCAGATATAGAGTATTTGCCATCGGCAGATGAGAGCATCGTCTATTGTTCTCTCATCGGCAGATGTAGGTGGCTTCCGTTGTATAATTGAACGGTGTTTTAATTGGTCACACGAGTTGCACGCGACTGTCGGCAGATGCAAATATGTGTGCCTGCCGATAGATGTTTAATGAATCATGTGAGATGCACGTGCTGACCGGTAGAACAACTAGATGTTTGTCGTTTAGCGATCGGCAGGAGTGAAAGCTAAACGCGGTTATTCAGCGAATTTAAATTAAGATGAGATATGATATAAGTCTGAGAGAAAAAAAAAAGTATACTACGATTACAGAGGTATAAAAGTACGGATAAGTTTAAAGGAAAGTCATGACACGTGACGATCCTCCTCGGGTCGTTACAATGAACGTGCCCTGTGCCCTACTCGCTAATTACCTGCACTTGACCATTACATACATTACATGTTCTTTACTTCTTTTTACAGAAAACGTGCGTGTAAAAACATTTCATATACCCTTGAAGGAAAAACATGACGCATGAGAAAATTGGACATAAAACATCACTAAAGAAAATGAGCCATCATCATATGACATATCATAATGCTTCTCTATTCATCACAACCTCACACTCAACCATTCATAAATCAAGGAATAAACATAAGTACAAAATTCTTAGTACCCTGGTGATGTAGGGCCCTAATGGCCGAAAGCCTACACACCCACTTACCTGAATTCCTTAGCAATGTCGTGCATTCAATCGAAGCCTTTTCCACCTAGAGATATCATACTTCAATGTTAAGCATACCCTAAACAAATCTAAATTCAAAGCTGTAAAAATCCTAACTAGGAAATCACCTACAAATCTAGTTTAAACCTCTAAGTTATTTAGCCGAGCACCTTGTGTGCATTGCTTAACCCCAATAACATCAATGACGTTGTGAGCAAAACTACCCGATTCATTCTAATGCTAGATCCTCAACTTAAACGTCAATAATATCTCGAATCCTAACACGAATGCCATTAACAATAAAACTTGAAGATGCTACTACTATATATTACATCGACCGGCTCTAAATCCTCAAATGTCGATCGCCAGTCATCCCAAAATTGTATACTAAAGTGAATGAATCAGTTAAATCTTACCTAGAGCCTTAAATTTCGAAGAGGAAGAAGAACCAACGATCGTTGTCGAAGGAGATTGCAAGCTGCGAGGGAGGGGAGCTCTGAGGGAAAATCGCCCAAAGAGGAAAGGCGGCTACAGAAAACGAGGGAGGGGTTTTAGGTGAGGTTTTAGATTTCCTTTCCTTACCCTTAATTACAAGTTTGCCATCAGACCTAACTTCCTCACAAAATAAGTGCCTCCCAAACAATTACCGACGTACAAACTCCAATGAAGATAAATCTTTCGTTAATAACTCAGTTTAGTGAGTCACAAAATTATTACCTAATCAAAGTGCTGGACGTTACATCCTACTCTCCTTGAACAAAATTTTTGTCCTCAAAAATTGCTTAAACGAATAGCTCTGAATACTTGTCCATCATGTCTTGTCGTCGCTCCCATGTGGCTTTCTCGATGCTGTGGTTCTTCCATAATACCTTCACTAGTGGAACTTCTTTGTTCCGTAATAACATAACTGATGAATCCAGAACTCGCACCGGTTTCTCCTCATACGTTAAGGTTGGTTGAATCTCAATGTCCATTGGTTCTACCAAATGCGTCGGGTTGCGCATGCATTTCCTCAACATTGACAAATGAAAGACGTTGTTGACACCGTCCATTGATGAAGGTAACTGTATCCTATAAGTTGTACTACCAATCTTAGCCAAAATGGGGAAAGGTCTGACGAACCGTGGGTTTAGCTTCCCTTTCTTACCAAACCTTATGACTCTCTTGAATGGTGAGACCTTTAAGAAGAATTCATCTCTAACGGAAACCTCAAGATCCCTTCTCCTTCGATCTGCATAACTCTTCTCTCGGCTTTGTGCAATCACCATCCGTTTTCTGATAATAGCAATCTTCTCAGACATCTGTTGAATAATCTCGGGACCAATCAGTTTTGCTTTACCAATTTCGTCCTAGTATAAAGGCGATCTACATTAATGCTTCGTAAGG
Organism: Begonia masoniana; assembly: GCA_022432975.1. Taxonomy (NCBI): domain Eukaryota; kingdom Viridiplantae; phylum Streptophyta; class Magnoliopsida; order Cucurbitales; family Begoniaceae; genus Begonia; species Begonia masoniana. Next base: position 30,496,416 of record CM039507.1, on the reverse strand, counting down.
AGCAATACCAATGGTGGACTGGTAGCTGTTATTTAGGAGAATTCAACCAATGGCAGGTATCGACTCTATGATATCTGAAATTCGAGCACGCACGCCCGCAACATATCCTTGAGTATCTCAAATGTTCGTTCTGATTGACCATCTGTTTGTGGGTGAAAAGCAGTGCTGAAAGTTAACTTTGTACTCAATGAGCCTTGTAAACTTTTCCAAAATCTTGAGGTGAACCTAGGATCGCGATCAGAGACAATTGATACCAGAATCCCATGCAATCTGATGACCTCCTGAACATACAAGTTAGCAAACTGGTCCATCGTATAAGTCATCTTTACTGGTAGGAAGTGCGCTGATTTTGTCATTCTATCGACTACAACCCAAATACTATCATGGCCTTTGGTCGTCTTCGGCAATCCCACAACAAAGTCCATGGCAATATTTTTCCACTTCCATTCGGGGATCGGTAGAGGTTGAAGGGTACCTCCAAGCCGTTGATGTTCAGCCTTAACTTGTTGGCAAATCATACATGACTCCACATACTTAGCAACATCTCTCTTTAAATTTGGCCACCAATAGTGCAATTTCAAGTCTCGGTACATTTTGGTATTGCCAGGATGCACAGAAAAAGAAGATGAATGTGCTTCAGCTAAAATCAATCCCCGCAAAGACTTATCCCAAGGAACGTACCAGCGATTTCTAAACTTCAGAATACCATCCTCAGAAAGATTGAACTCGGAGGAAGCATCCTTCAGTTTACTCACAATGTCGTTCATCTCTTTCGAATCTCTTTGTTGAGCCTCTTTGATTCTGTTCAAGATAGTTGGCCGAATAGATAGCTCCGAAAGTATGGCTGATAATTCTGGGACTATCTCTAATTCAAACTTCTGAACTTCGAATTTTAGGGGTAAGGTCATGGCTGACATCGCGGGTTGCATTGTCGAGGACATTCTACTTAGCGCATCGGCTACAGCATTAGCCTTACCAGGGTGGTACTTAATTTCAAAGTCGTAGTCCTTGACGAATTCAAGCCATCTCCTCTGCCTCATGTTTAATTTCTTTTGAGTAAAGAGGTATTTCAGGCTTTTATGGTCTGAAAACACTTCACATTGCTGGCCATACAAGTAGTGTCTCCAAATTTTCAAAGCAAAGATGACAGCGACTAATTCCAAATCGTTAGTGGGATAATTCTGCTCATAACTTTTTAGCTGTCTGGAGGCATATGCCACTACCTTGCCTTCCTGCATTAACACACACCTCAGACAAACTTTGGATGCATCACAAATGACACTGAACCTTCCTCCTTCAACTGGGAGTGTCAACAGAAGGGTTGTCGTTAACTTCAGTTTTAATGTCTGGAAACTCTCTTCACATGCTCCTGTCCAAGAGTACTTAAGGTCCCTCTTTGTTAAACTCGTTAAGGGTTTGGCTATCATTGAAAATCCCTTAACAAACTTCCTATAATAACCTGCCAAACCAAGGAAACTTCGAACTTCGCTGGCATTTCTTAGTTGTGGCTAGTCTTTTACTGCTTGAATTTTGGTTGGATCAACGGATATGCCCTCAGCATAAATTACATGGCCCAAAAAGTTGACCTTATCTAACCAGAATTCACATTTGGATAACTTGGCATAGAGCTGTTGCTGTTTTAAAGTTGTCAAAACTACCCTTAAGTGTTCTGCGTGCATATCATTTGTCCGCGAGTATATTAGAATGTCATCTATGAATACGATCACAAACTTGTCCAAATACTCATGAAACACTCGATTCATCAAATCCATAAAAGCTACGGGTGCGTTCGTTAGTCCAAACGACATTACAAGAAATTCGTAATGTCCATATCGGGTTCTGAACGCTATCTTTGGGACATCCTCAGCCTTGATTTTTAATTGGTAGTAGCCCGAGCGTAGGTCAATTTTAGAGAATACTTTGGCTCCTTGAAGCTGGTCAAATAGATCATCAATTCGGGGCAAGGGTACTTATTCTTGATTGTCAGTTTGTTCAACTCCTTGTAATCTATACACATCCTAAGGGATCCATCCTTCTTCTTAACAAACAAAACAGGTGTACCCCATGGAGAACAACTGGGGCGTATAAATCCCTTATCCACTAACTCTTGCAATCGGATTTTCAGTTCCTTCAGCTCGACAGGTGCCATGCGATAGGGGTTCTTAGACATCGGTGAAGCCTCAGGATAAGTATCAATCACAAATTCAATTTCTCTATCGAATGGTAATCCCGGCAAATCATCCAAAAATACATCAGGAAACTCTCAAACTAAGGGAATATCTTGAAGTTCTATCCTATCCTTCACCCACATATCGATTATGCTAGCTAGGTAACCTATACATCGACTTCTCAATAACTCCTGAGTTTCTAGCGAAGATATAATTGGCATTTTACTTACTTTTGGGATGGCTTGAAAGGACACGGAATTCTACTACTCCAGTCCTAACTCTAATCGTGGCATAGTATCTGAATAGCCAATCCATTCCCAAAATAACTTCATATCCTTCCATATCAATTATAATAATTCTACATATAGCTCTTTGTCCCCTACTAGTACAATATCACCTTTTACTACTCGCTCCGAGTGTAAGGATTCTCCCGATGGTAACATGACGTTATATGACTTATCAGCTAGAAAAGACCGTAGATTATACCTGTATACAAATGTAGTCGCTACAAAAGAATGAGTAGCACCTGTATCTATAAGCGTGTATGCGGGTTCACCGCAAATCTTAATCGTACCTGTTATAACTGTATGCTGACCCGTGTCATCATCTTCCATCATAGCAAAGACTCTGGGTGCACCCTCGCACGATTTGTATCCGGCGGCATAGGAAAATCTCTAGCAATATGGCCAATCTTGTCACATCTAAAACAACGGCCTGAGTACAACTTGCATTCACCATGGTGGTTCCTCTGGCAGGTAGAACATAAGGGAGCTTGAGGAGCCCCTTGAGGTCGTTTTCCTTTCCCTTGATCACCATTTGGATTGAAGGATCTCTTCACACCTTTCTGTGGTTGCTGCACATCCCTGTTCTATTGTGGCTGCCCTTCTCTATTCTGTCGCGGTTGTGGCTGAACCTCCCTGATAATCTTCCTTGGTGGCTCACGTTGTCCATGCACTGTTATCTCCACATCCTACAGTTCCAAGGCTTTAGTTGTCACTTCAGAATATGGTATGTTATGGATTCTTGTGGTCTTCACTCCCCTGTAAAGATCCGGTTTCAGCTCTTGAACAAATTGGTGAATCTTATCTTCTTCATCTTCCACCAAACGGGGTGCAAATTGGGATAACGCTTCAAACTTACAGATGTAATCTGCCACAGAACCGGTTTGATGCAGCTGCATAAATTCCATCTTCTTACTGGCCCGAACAGCTCGGCTGAAGTACTTGTCAAAGAAAGCCGCCTTAAACTGTGTCCAGGTCATGGTTTCCACATTAGTGGTGCTCTGGATTAAGTTCCACCAATGCCTTGCATCCAGCGCAAGGTGAAAAACAGCACATGTGATCTTGTCCTCCTCATCAACCTTGGCATACTTGAATATGTTCTCAATTGTTCGAATCCATTCCTCAGCATAGATAGGATCCGAAACTTGACCATTAAATATCGGAGGTCGAAGTCGGCAAAACTGCTCTCCACTTTGGTCATGAGTGGCACTCGAACTAGAGTTTCCCGGCTCTTCTCTAATAGCGACGAGCTGTTCAATCTGGCGGGATTGGCAAAGGACCAACTCCGTTAGTTGGGCAATGGTATTACTATCCTCATTGTCTTCTCTATGCAGACCTCATACCATCTTGAAATTCCTAACATATCATAAACATAGCTTAACTAAATGGCAATACTAAAATCATAAACACTTACAGTTGTTGTAGTGTACTCATGCGGCGCTTTGTGTTGGAAGACAGTCTACAGAACCGATTTTAGAACCCAGTTTTGTTTTCCTACCATAATTGTAACAACCCCAGTGGGTCGAGGCAGATTCTTAATTTAAACTTAATCACTTTATGTCGTGGGACGTCTACTTGTAAATTTTTTTGAAAAAGAAAACTCACAGACGTTTGAGACAGCAATTAGAAAACTTAAATTCTCGGAAATCGACTCCTTCTTATATTTCACGACGTTGTCGTCCACAGACATTTTCAAACTGCCAAAATTCAAATCTTTCATAAATCAGACATCATTTTAGTTCTCAGAGGTGGACGACATAAACTCGGGAACAATCTCGTTCACAAGATCGATCAACTTAATTGCCTACGGACTACTTTGACATTTCTTCCACTGACTGATAAACACTATCGCTTTCTATTCAAGCGACTACATCGTCCATAGACTCACTTAAATTTGTCGTCCACGGACCACGTGACCTTATCGTCCACAGACCACGTGATTTCATCACTCATGAGTTACACAGACTTTCGTCCACAGACCAATGTCCATAGACTTATTTAAATTTATCGTCCACGGACCACGTGACCTTATCGTCCACAGCCCACGTGACTTCATTACGCACGGGTTACATAAACTCATCGTCCACAGACCAACGTCCATGGACATACTTAACTTTGTCGTCCACAGCCCACGTGATTTTGTCGTCCACAGTCACATGACTACTTACTTTGGACGATGTAGTCATCCATGTAATTTTGGACAACGATTTACTTACAGCTCTGGACGACTATTTTTACTTACAACTCTGGACGACTGTTTTTACTTACAAAACAGAACACATAGATAACCGATCAATCGCCTCCCCTGGCGAACGTTCAGCTAGCTCTCTGGAACTGACTCTATAAATAATCTCACGTCTCATTTCAAATAAAAACCATTTTTACTCATAAAAGCATAATTGTTCATAGCGGAAGACTTAAAGAAAACTGACGAAAAACCATTAATCCTAGAATTCCTTATAATTCATGAACATCAAGATTCTTTTTCTACTTAACTTCCATTTCATTGTCTTATACTATAAAAGACTAAGAGCACTTTCCTCGGGTCAAATCACCTCCAGGCCACAAATCATTGCCATGAGCACCATACAGCAACCCATCTTAGGCATTATTACTTTGATCGAGATCCTCACCTTCCAATTCGTCACCTACATCATAAGGTTCAAACTATAAGCCTAATGTTTAGTAAGGAGTGCACTAAACATAACATATACGTGAATGCATGACTTTCGTAAAACATGTTCATATCATTTACTTAACATTTCATTCATGAGGAAAAGGGGGAAATTTACGCAAGAGTAGGCACAGGCACTAACTTGCCCTCGTCTACCTCGTAGACCACATGACTTGCTCTCGTCTACCTCGTAGACCACATGACTTACCCTCGTCTACTTCGTAGACCATATCACTTGCCATGAACGTGCCCTGTGCCCTACTCGCTAATTACCCGCACTTGACCATTACATACATTACATGTTCTTTACTTCTTTTTACAGAAAACGTGCGTGTAAAAACATTTCATATACCCTTGAAGGAAAAACATGACGCATGAGAGAATTGGACATAAAACATCACTAAAGAAAATGAGCCATCATCATATGACATATCATAATGCTTCTCTATTCATCATAACCTCACACTCAACCATTCATAAATCAAGGAATAAACATAAGTACAAAATTCTTAGTATCCTGGTGATGTAGGGCCCTAATGGCCGAAAGCCTACACACCCACTTACCTGGATTCCTTAGCAATGTCGTGCTTTCAATCGAAGCCTTTTCCACCTAGAGATATCATACTTCAATGTCAAGCATACCCTAAACAAATCTGAATTCAAAGCTGCAAAAATCCTAGCTAAGAAATCACCTACAAATCTAGTTTAAACCTCTAAGTTATTTAGCCGAGCACCTTGTGTGCATTGCTTAACCCCAATAACATCAATGACGTTGTGAACAAAACTAACTGATTCATTCTAATGCTAGATCCTCAACTTAAATGTCAATAATATCCCGAATCCTAACAGGAATGCCATTAACAATAAAACTTGAAGATGCTACTACTATATATTACATCGACCGGCTCTAAATCCTCAAATGTCGATCGCCAGTCATCCCAAAATTGTAGACTAAAGTGAATGAATTAGTTAAATCTTACCTAGAGCCTTAAATTTCGAAGAGGAAGAAGAACCAATGATCGTTGTCGAAGGAGATTGCAAGCTGCGAGGGAGGGGAGCTCTGGAGGAAAATCGCCCGAAGAGGAAAGGCGGCTACAGAAAATGAGGGAGGGGTTTTAGGTGAGGTTTTAGTTTTTCTTTCCTTATATATATAAGCTTTTCTTACCCTTAATTACAAGTTTGCCATCAGACCTAACTTCCTCACAAAATAAGTGCCTCCCAAACAATTACCGACGTACAAACTCCAATGAAGATAAATCTTTTGTTAATAACTCAGTTTAGTGAGTCACGAAATTATTACCTGATCAAAGTGCTGGATGTTACACGTTAAGACTTGATAGAATCGTTTAGCTGGCTTGACTCGACTTGTTTAATTCGTGGCTTGCGGGTCTTGTCTGGTTAACATTTTTTTGAAAGAGCTTGTTAGCTCATTTCATTAGGCTCGCCAGACTCGATAAGGCTCGTTAGAATCGTTTAGCCAACTCGGGTTGACTTGTTTAACTCGTGGCTTCTGTTTTAGTGAGCTCGTTAGTGTCGGCTCTTTAGGCTCGCCATCATCATTAGACTTGGCTTGTTTAACTCAATACGCTATGTGGTGACTCGCACTATGAAATCAGTGGGGGTGTCAAATCTCACATCACTTGGGAGTGGAGATTAGTGAGGTCTTATAAGTTGAGTTCCCCACTCTACTCAGTACAACGCGTTTTGGGCATAGCCTAAGAACAAAGTCATGCGGGCTCCGCCCCAATGTGGATAATATTGTACTAAGAGCACCGAGAAACTCCACAAATGGAATCAGAGTCATCTCCCGACTGGAAGTGTAGCCGATGAGAACATCGAGCCCTCTAAAAGGGAGAGGATTGTGGTGATTCGCCCTGTGAAATCAGTGGGGGTGCTAAATCCCACATCGTTCAAAAGTGGAGATTGGTAAGGAATTATAAGTCTAGTTCCTTTTCCTACCTAATACAACCATTTTGGACATAGACCAAGAACAAAGTCGTGCGAACTCTGTTCCAAAATAGACAATATTTGTGACGGCCCGTTTCCCATTCCCGATCGGGGCCCGAGAGCCAAGCCATCACTCTGGGACATAACAGAAAACACAGACTATATTTTTTTTGAAACTTTTAGAACGTTACAGGGAGAAGAAACCTTCTCTGGAAAAGGGACTGGATGACATGTGTATAAAACTGGATGACAATTACAGTTCAAAGAACAAAAGACAGAGGATTTTTATAATCGAACCTTTAAAACTTCTAAAAGAGAGAAAACTTTCGGTGGATTTTCAAAGTAAACGGGAAGCAGTTAACTGGATGTCATGCAGGAAGTAGAGCTACAGTGAATGACAGGATCGGGTGATAAAAGGCAGGAGAAGTAAATAAACAGATTGAAACTTAAAAAAAAAAAAACCCTTAAAACATTACCGAGCAATAGAACTTTCTCTGGATTAAAAAAAAATGGGAGCTAATTTATAACCGGATCACAGAAGTGAATAACAGAAGAGACTGGGAAGAACAAGGAACAGAAAGGGACGATGAGAATAGATAAGCAGAATTAAACAAGAAATAAAGGCGGAAAAACATAGGCAGAAGACTGGCAGAAGAAGTGGATTTTAAACAAATGTGAACAGTGACAACGGCAGATGTGAATAAGACAAAAGTGTACAGTGGCAGCGGTGGATGTGAATGAACAAAGGCAGCGGTGGATATGAATTTTAAAAGCAGCGGTGGATGTGAATACGAAAAAAATGAACCGTGGCAGTGGTGGAGGCGGGCAGAAGTGCACTGTTCACCGGTGGACATGAATAAGACAAAACAGATGACGTCAGGCGAATGATGTAAATTTTTAAAGGCAACGGGGTACGCATACAAAAGTGCACTGTTCACTGGTGGATGCAAATAAAAAAAAAATGATGACATCAGGCGGACGATGAAATTGTAAAGACAGCGGTGGATGAAGTTTTAAACGGGCAGCGAGAAGCGGTGGATATGATTTTTTTCAAGTAGTGGTGGACGTGATTTTTAGAACGGGCAGCAATAGAAGTGAATTTAAGCGGGCAGCGGTGGATATGATTTTTACAAGTAACGGTGGACGTGATCGGAAGATGTAGTTTAAAGGGGGCAGAATTTGACAACTTTTGACAAGATTACACATAAACAGAAATCGTGAAAACAGAAAGTATGAAAACTTCACACTTCAGAAAACGATTCACAACATGATCTTGGGCATATCAAGAAAACACGACAGAATTCTAGGGAAACAGATTGCATGGATAACTCTATAACTAGAGATAATCCACGCACACCCTAAAAGAGAAACATTCCAAACGATTCCAGAATACTTCAGAATATAAATTCAACCGTCAAATACAACGGTTTTAAAACTTAAACATGAGAACTTATACATTGTTTTAAGATCTGGAAGACTGTACAGAGCTCGATATACATTTTCAAAACTTCTGTAACGACCCCTTTTCCCAGCAAGATATTGTCCGCTCTGGGGATTGGGCCGCAGCCCCAATATCCTCCCTTAGGCTTGTTTGGCCGAGAACTTCCGGAAAGGTCACCCAACTTGAAATTGCTCTCGCCGAAGCACTTTTAACTTCGGAGTTCTTGTGGGATCCATCACAATCACCCCCTCTCGGGGGCCCAACGTCCTCGTTGGCCACATTTCCGGTTGGGTACAGGCTCTGATACCATTTATAACGACCCCTTTTCCCAGCAAGATATTGTCCGCTCTGGGGATTGGGCCGCACCCCAATATCCTCCCCTTATGGCTTTGTTTGGCGAGAACTTCCCGGAAGGTCACCCAACTTGAAATTGCTCTCGCCGAAGCACTTTTAACTTCGGAGTTCTTGTGGGATCCGTTGCCAATCGTGCTCCAAAACGCGTCTTGCTATCTTGAGAGGGTTTTCTTACATATATTTTATTTCCACATACTTCTCCAAGCGATGTGGGATTGTGACGACCCCACTTTTTACGACCTGTCACCTTCCGGTTCGCCCGCGCGGACGTACCGCCATCCGGGTTTCGGTTCGTGCAGCCATCGTACACATACTTGCACATTCAGGTCATCACAATCACCCCCTCTCGGGGGCCCAACGTCCTCGTTGGCCACATTTCCGGTTGGGTACAGGCTCTGATACCATTTATAACGACCCTTTTTCCCAGCAAGATATTGTCCGCTCTGGGGATTGGGCCGCAGCCCAATATCCTCCCCTTACGGCTTTGTTTGGCGAGAACTTCCCGGAAGGTCACCCAACCTGAAATTGTTCTCGCCGAAGCACTTTTAACTTCGGAGTTCTTGTGGATCCGTTGCCAATCGTGCTCCAAAATGCGTCTTGTTATCTTAAGAGGGTTTTCTTACATATGTTTCATTTCCACATACTTCTCCAAGCGATGTGGGATTGTGACGACCCCACTTTTTACGACCTGTCACCTTCCGGTTCGCCCGCGCGGACGTACCGCCATCCGGGTTTCGGTTCGTGCAGCCATCGTACACATACTTGCACATTCAGGTCATCACAATCACCCCCTCTCGGGGGCCCAACGTCCTCGTTGGCCACATTTCCGGTTGGGTACAGGCTCTGATACCATTTATAACGACCCTTTTTCCCAGCAAGATATTGTCCGCTCTGGGGATTGGGCCGCAGCCCAATATCCTCCCCTTACGGCTTTGTTTGGCGAGAACTTCCCGGAAGGTCACCCAACCTGAAATTGTTCTCGCCGAAGCACTTTTAACTTCGGAGTTCTTATGGGATCCGTTGCCAATCGTGCTCCAAAATGCGTCTTGTTATCTTAAGAGGGTTTTCTTACATATGTTTCATTTCCACATACTTCTTCAAGCGATGTGGGATTGTGACAACCCCACTTTTTACGACCTGTCACCTTCCGGTTCGCCCGCGCGGACGTACCGACATCCGGGTTCCGGTTCGTGCAGCCATCGTACACATACTTACACATTCGGGTCATCACAACTTCACCAAACAGGGGTTTTCAAACATCAACACAAATCCTATACACCGGTTTCAAATTTCAAAAGCTATGCAGGACTTGACATAATTTTAAAATACCCTCACAGAAGCAGAATGTGTCTAGCTGCAACAACCAAACCCCACGAGCTCGATCCGCCAACTATGTCAAATCATCATCTTGAGACACAAAGTTTTCATTTGCAGGTTCAGTACCTACATCAGAGAGTTCACCTATGAGTCTAAAAATCAGTAAGAACATATATAAATGCAGTGATGCATATGCTATGCATGAACTTTCAGAAATACGGTGACAGTACAGTACATTACGTTTTAGTGGCAGAGGGGTATAAGTGGGGCTTATAGGGGAACTGGCAAGTGCACGACAGGCACATAATAGATTTACATAACAGAAACAGAACAGAACAGACAGAGCTGTACAGAATAGTAGGCCAGTCCCCGTCCTGCACTTAACCAATACATTACAGTCAGATTTTATCTTTCTTAACTTCAAAACCGTGCACAGAAAACTTTTGCATATCTTTCGGGAAAATCGTGTATACATGAGCATTTATAGTGCTTAAACATAGAACGACAGACAACAAAAATATTATAGCAGAACGTAAGGTGTGACACAGATAACTCAGAACTTAACTTTAACTTTCTCTACCCGAAACCACCCGACATACGTAGTACCTAGTATCTCCGTGATGTAGGGCCTTAAGGGCCAACCTACGGATATGAACTTACCTGTTTGCTGTAGAGTTGATGTTCTTGATCGTCTCGGTAATGCACGAACTTGTACATACACGTAAGGAAAATAAACAAGCTGCAAAATGCTAACAAATAACTTGTAAGATATGCTCCTAACTCCATTCAAACTTTTAGAAAACAAACCAACGTGTTTTCATGCAATAACAGTGAGTTTTTCTCCAAATATCAAGACCCTAAGCTTCAACAAAACTGTCATTTTAACTTGTCCAAACACGTTAGCATAAACAGATACTTACCTTAGGCAGAAACAGAAGAAAAATCAAGGAAGATCGAAGGTGCTTCGATGGATGATTTTCGTCTTCTGAATAGGTAGGTTTCTCAGCAAGTTATTGACATTTGGCAACCATCCATTGGCTCTCTTCCACCAACCTTAATTCCTTCCCAATTTACCCCTCCATGCATCTCTAACTAATGGTTTCGTTTGCTCATACATTAGTTTGGTTTTTATCCCTTTATCCAAATGTACATACTTATATGTATCTATATATAATTTCCATTGATTTGGTTTCCAACAAAACGTTTATTGTATTAATACCAAATTAATCCCACATAATGATTCGGGGAGAAATTACATAGGCAAAAATGCTGGGTGTTACATTCCACCCACCTTAACAGAAATTTTGTCTCCAAAATTTTCCTAAGCAAAGAGGTCCGGATATTGGGCCCTAACATCCTCTTGTCTTTCCCACGTGGCTTCCTCCAAATCATGATTGTGCCACAAAACTTTCACCAATGGGACTACCTTGTTGCACAACACTTTGAGTGAAGTATCCAATATCTGTATGGGCCTTTCTTCATATGTCAGCGTCGGCATGATATCAAAAACCACATGTTCCACGATCTGGGTTGGATCTCGTACACACTTTCTCAGCATCGAAACATGAAAAGCATTGTGAACTCCATCCATTGACGCTGACAACTGTAGTCTGTAGGCCATGCTTCCCACACGTTTCAAAATGGGAAAAGGGCCAATGAACCGTGGGCTGAGCTTTCATTTCTTACCGAATCTCATTACGCCCTTGAAAGGCGACACTTTCAAGAATACTTCATCACCCTTAGCGAACTCTAAGTCTCTTCTTCTATGGTCCGCATAACTCTTCTGTCGACTCTGAGCAATCTTTATTTGTTGTTTGATAGCAGCTATCACCTCGGACATCTGCTGTAATATCCCAGGGCCGATAAGCTTGGTTTCTCCGACTTCATCCCAACACAATGGGGATCTACACTTTCTACCGTAAAGAGCTTCATAAGGAGCCATGCCAATTGTAGCCTGGTAGCTATTGTTGTAAGCAAACTCCATGAGTGGCAAATATCTACTCCAAGGAGCATGAAATTCCAGCACGCACGATCTTAGCATATCCTCAAGTATTTGGATTGTTCTCTCAGATTGTCCATCAGTCTGTTGATGAAATGTCGTGCTGAAATCCAACATTGTACCCAAGGAGTTCTGCAAACTTCTCCAAAACCTGGAAGTGAATTGGGATCACGGTCTGAGACGTTCGACACAGGAATGCCATGCAGCTTAATAATTTCGTTAATATACAGCTCTGCGTACTGATCCATGGAGTACGTCGTCTTCACAGGTAGAAAATGGGCCGACTTCATCAATCTGTCCACTATGACCCAAATGCTATTATGGCCCTTAGCTGTCCTTGGAAGGCCTTGGAAGGCCAACAACAAAGTCCATTGTGATGTTCTCCTATTTTCATTCGGGGATCGGGAGAGGCTGAAGCGTTCCACTTGGTCATTGATGTTCAGCTTTGACCTGTTGACATATCATGCAAGACTCCACATATTTGGCCACTTCATTCTTCATATTCGGCCACCAGAAGTGAAGTTTCAAATCCTAATAAATCTTTGTGCTTCCAGGGTGCACAGAGAAAGAAGATTAGTGGGCTTTCGACAAGATGTGCTTCCGTAGCTCTTCATCTTTCGGAACATACCATCTATTTTTGAACTTTAGAACTCCATCTCCCGAATAACTGAAATCGGAAGAGGCCATTGGTATCTTGCTCACAACATCGGCCATCTCCTTTGAATTGGCCTCCTAGGCTTCCTTAATTCGGTCCAGAACGGTGGGCCGTAGTGTCAAGTTTGCTAGTATGGCCGATAGCCCTAAAACTATCTCCATATCAAACTTCTGTATCTCTGTCCTCAAAGGCATTGATACGGCCGACATAACTGGTTGCATAGTAGCTGGCATCCTGCTCAGTGCATCAGCTACCACATTAGCTTTACCAGGGTGATATTTAATCTTAACATCGTAGTCTTTCACAAATTCTAGCCACCGTCTTTGTCTCATGTTCAAATCTTTCTGGGTAAATATATACTTCAGGCTCTTGTGATCCGAAAACACCTCACATGATTGTCCGTACAGGTGGTGTCTCCATACTTTCAGTGCAAATACGACTGCTGCCAGCTCGAGGTCATGCGTAGGGTAGTTTTGTTCATGGTTCTTTAATTGTCTGGATGCGTATGCTACCACTTTCCCTTCTTGCATTAATACACATCCCAAGCCAACCTTCGACGCATCATAGTATACGCTGAATTTGCCATATTCAACTGGCAATACTAACAGAGGAGCAGCGGTTAATTTCTGCTTAAGTGTCTGAAAACTCACCTCACAAGCTTCAGACCACTTGAACTTGACGTCCTTCCTTGTTAAGCTGGTCATAGGCTTCGCTATTACAGAAAATCCCTTGATAAACTTTCTGTAATAACTAGCTAACCCGATAAAACTATGTACCTCACTGGCATTTCTCGGTCTCGGCCATTCTTTCACTGCCAGAATCTTGGTTGGATCCACGGACACTCCTTCTACCGACACCACATGGCCTAGGAAGTTAATCCTGCTCAACAAGAATTTGCACTTCGACAGTTTGGCATACAACCGGTGCTATTTCAGAGTCGATAGCACAATTGCCAGGTGCTCCTCGTGTTCGGCCTCACTTCTGGAGTAAACCAGGATGTAACGACCCGAGTCTGCCAGACCTGATTTTGCTACCCAAAACATTGAACTGAACTAAGAGAAATTACGGGAAATTTCAAATTTTCTCTCAGTGATGATAACTCTATCTTTAATCCTCGACTGTACAGCGGAATACTCAATAAGTAGACAACGTTTATAATTAGACAAAACGTTAAGACACTTAGCCGAAGAGAATTGGAAACTCAATGACATCTACCGATCGCGAAACGACAAGGCATGGTGCACGCTCCTATCGATTGACACACGCACAGCACGCGACTCATTAAACTTCATTCCGATAGAAGACATGATCCGATGGAAGACTTCATCTGATGGAAGACATCATCCGATAGAAGACTTCATCCGATGGAAGACATCATCCGATGGAAGACTTCATCCGATGGAAGACTTCATCCGATGGAAGACTTCATCCGATGGAAGACTTCATCCGATGGAAGACATCATCCGATAGACAGGAAACTCTCAGACTTTCACAAACTTCAACATGACTGAATAAACTAACACACAGTTGGACCATAATCTCATCTAGAATACGTGTAGCGAGAGACTTTAATAAAACAGATCATTCTATCATTTCACGATCATTCTCAAACTCAGAAGTTAGTGAGTCAGGTTCTAGTATCCATTGTTTTAAGGAAATATCCTACATAGACCTCAGTATTCATAACCTTACTAACATGATAAAAGTAGTAACCAAGAGTTGAAATCACCTTCCCAGCCACCAATCTATCACCCTGAGCACCTCCCAGCAACCAGCCTTAATCATCCTCCTTGGACTTGAAATCCTCACCTGGTAGTTCTTCACCTACATCATAAGATTTAAACTATAAGCCTAATGCTTAGTAAGGAGTGCAATGCTAACATGTATGCATGAATGCATAAATTAAAGGAAACACATGTTCATGATCTTTTCATGTTCTTGTTCTTGTTCATCGTTTTCATCATATGGATTAAGGGAGGATTTGTGCCGAAAAGGGGGTTGACAGTGAGAGTGTACATAGTCCTTTGCGGGTCGTATTCATGGTCCTCCTTTTGGACAGTGACATACGCCAAACCGCCCCCAAACCTCTCTTAATCCTGATTGCATAAATTTCATGTTCATATCTTGTTCATGAGAGAAATCATGCACTTAAAATATTTTCATATGCTTGAGAAATATTCATGATGCATGAGCATGAGTAATCTTAGTTCATCAGACTACTGAACAAGCCATTCATTCATCAAAGTGTCATAAAATCAACTCAAGTACCATAACTAAACAGACAATAGCACAGAAAATCTTTAAACCCCATAGAAAACTTCTACCTAGTAGCCTTGTGATGTAGGGCCTTAATGGCCGAGAATCTTACTCACTTACTTGGTTTCCTTAGCAACTTGAGCACTTCTCTTCAAACTTCTTCACCTAGAGCGTGGATTGTCGAAGTGGAGGCTGAAGAACTGGTCGCCGGCGAAGGAATAGTTGGCAGAGAGGGAGCTCTGGAAGGAAGGGAATCGTCGAGAGAGGAAATGTCGGCTACAGTGAGGTTTTAATGAGGTTTAAGAATTCCCATAACCTATTTATACCAATTAAAATCCACCTTAATTACAAACTTGCCACCCAACCTAGTTTCACTCAACTTGTAATGAATAAGTCTTGACATTAAATTTAAAATCATAAAGGTCAATAAAAGGGTGACAATTAAAATGGTTAAGAAAATCACCTGGCCGAAATTGTCGGGTGTTACATCCACCCCTCCTTAAACAAAATTTTCGTCCTAAAAATTGATCAAACAAAGAGCTCTGGATATTTGTCCAACATGTCCTGCTGTCGCTCCCAAGTGGCTTCTTCAATGCCATGATTCGTCCACAAAACTTTTACAAGAGGAATTTCTTTATTCCGTAGAGTCTTAACTGCAGTTTCCAATATTCGAATAGGTTTCTCTTCATACATCAATGTTGGCTCAATATCAATCTCTGTTGGCTTAACAACCTGCGTCGGATCACCTATGCATTTCCTTAGCATGGATACATGAAAGACATTATGGACCTTTTCCAGTGATGGAGGCAATTGCAACCTATAAGCAGTTTTACCAATCCTTGTCAAGACAGGGAAGGGATCGATGAATCGTGGACTAAGTTTTCCCTTCTTGCCAAATCTTAAAACTCCCTTAAACGATGAAATCTTTAAGAAAACTTCATCCCCAATAGCAAATTCAAGATCTCTCCTTCTTTGGTCTGCATAACTCTTTTGTCGGCTTTGTGCAGTCATCATCCTTTTCCTAATTATTGAAATCTTATCTGACATCTGCTGTAAAATTTCAAGGCCTAGAAGTTTTGCTTCGCCAACCTCATCCCAGTATAAGGGCGATCTACATTTCCTACCATACAGTGCCTCGTAAGGTGCCATACCGATAGTGGACTGGTAACTATTGTTGTAGGAGAATTCCACTAAGGGTAGGTATCGATTCCAAGATGTCTGAAAATCCAGCACACACGCCCTCAACATATCCTCAAGTGTCTGAATTGTTCTCTCTTATTGGGCATCTGTCTGAGGATGAAAAGCAGTGCTGAAAGATAACTTTGTACCAAGCGTGCCTTGAAGACTTTGCCAAAACCCCGAGGTGAACTTGGGATCACGATCAGAGACAATGGATATTGGAATCCCATGCAATCTGACAATTTCCTGAACATACAGATTAGCAAGCTGGTCCATCGTGTAAGTCGTTTTTACCGGTAGGAAGTGAGCTGATTTCGTCATCCTGTCAGTTATGACCCAAATGCTATCATGACCTTTAGTTGTCTTAGGTAATCCTACAACAAAATCCATGGCAATGTTTTCCCATTTCCATTCGGGAATCGGTAAGGGTTGAATGGTACCTCCTAGACGTTGATGTTCTGCTTTAACTTGTTGGCATACCAAACACGACTCCACATACTTGGCAACATCACTCTTCAAACACGGCCACCAATAGAGTAACTTCAAGTCCCGATACATATTGGTGCTGCCTAGGATGTATAGAAAAGGGAGACCAATGCTCCTCGGCCAAGATCAACTTACGTAATTCCTCACCACTTGGAATGTACCATCGATCCCTAAATTTCAAAATACCATCCTTGGAGAGACTGAACTCAGAAGAGGCGTCCTTCAACTTACTCATCATGCTACTATTTTTCTTTGAATCCTTTTGTTGTGCCTCCTTGATCCTATCCATGATAGTTGGTCTAATAGAAACCTCGGCAAGTAAGGCTGATAGTTCAGAAACCATCTCCAACCCGAACTTCTGTACTTCTGTCCTCAAAGGTATAGACATGGTTGACACCACGGGTGGCATTGTCGTCGACATCCTGCTTAAAGCATCGACTCCAGCATTAGCCTTACTCGGGTGATACTTAATTTCAAAGTCATAATCCTTAACAAACTCTAACCAACGTCTTTGTCTCATGTTCAACACCTTTTGAGTAAAAAGGTACTTCAGGCTTTTATGGTCAGAAAACACTTCACACTGCTGACCATACAAATGGTTTCTCCAATTTTTAATGCACAAAGCAACTGCGGTTAATTCCAAATCATGAGTGGGGTAATTCTGTTCATAACTCTTCAGTTGTCTGGAAGCATACGCTACAACCTTGTCTTCTTGCATCAAAACACATCCCAGTCCCACTTTAAATGCGTCACAATAAACACTAAATCTTCCTTCTTCAGTTGGGAGTGTCAAAAGAGGAGCAGTAGTCAACTTCAGTTTTAGTGTTTGGAAGCTATCTTCACAAGCTTCAGACCAAGAGTATTTCGTGTCTTTCTTTGTCAAACTAGTTAAAGGCTTAGCTACCATAGAGAATCCCTTAATGAACTTTCTATAATAACCTGCCAGACAAAGGAAACTACAAACTTCACTAGCGTTCCTCGGCTGGGGCCAATCCTTAACAGCCTGAATCTTTGTTGGGTCTACGGATATGCCCTCAGCAGAGATGACATGACCTAAAAAGTTGACCTTATCTAACCAGAACTCACATTTAGACAACTTGGCATAGAGCTGCTGCTGATTTAAAGTCGCCAAACCACTCTTAGGTGTTCTTCACGGTCAGCTTTAGTCTGTGAATATATTAAGATATCATCAATAAACACAATCACAAACTTATCCAAGTAATCACGAAACACTCGATTCATCAAGTCCATAAAGGCTGCAGGTGCATTTGTCAGTCCAAACGACATCACAAGAAATTCATAGTGTCCATAGCGGGTTCTGAAGGCTGTCTTTGGTATATCTCCCTCCTTAACCTTCAGTTGGTAGTAACCTGAACGTAAGTCGATCTTTGAAAACACTTTGGCTCATTGAAGTTGGTCAAACAAATCATCGATACGGGGCAAGGGATATCTATTCTTGATTGTCAACTTGTTTAACTCTCTGTAATCTATGCACATTCTAAGAGAACCATCTTTCTTCATAACGAATAGGACAGGTGCACCCCAGGGAGAATAGCTGGGGCGAATAAATCCCTTGTCTACTAATTCCTGTAGTTGGACCTTCAATTCATACAACTCAACAGGTGCCATGTGGTAGGGGTTCTTAGATACAGGTACAGCCTCGGGATATGTATCAATTACAAACTCGGTTTCCCTATCAGGTGGTAGTCAAGGCAAGTCATCCAAAAATGCTTTTGGAAACTCTCGAGCTATAGGAATATCCTGAAGTTCTACCTTACTCTTTACTCGGACATCAATTATACTAGCTAGATAACTCTCACAACCACCTTTCAGTAACTGTTGAGTCTCTAGCGAGGATATAACCGATATTTTACTTATTTTTGGAATAGCTTGGAAGGAATACCGATCTCCGTTTGGGGGTCGGAACTCAACCAATCCAGACCTACAACTTATCGTGGCATAATGTCTACATAGCCAATCCATTCCTAGTATAACTTCATATCCCTTCATGTCAATTAAAATCAGTTCTACGTATAACTTCTTATTTCCTACTGACACAACATCACCTTTTATTATCCGTTCGGAATGTAAAGACTTCCCTGATGGTAACATGACACTAAATGATCTCTCAGCTGGCAGGAGTTCTAATTTATGCTTATATACAAACAAGGTTGATACAAACGAGTGAGTGGCTCCTGTATCTATAAGTGTATAAGCAGAAATACAACATATCATAATTTTACCTGTTATGACCGTATGCTGCACTGCATCCTCGTCCTCCATTAAAGCATAGACTCTTGGCGCCACTGTAACGACCCCGTTTCCCAGCAAGATATTGTCCGCTCTTGGGATTGCGCCGTAGCACAATATCCTCCCCTCACGGCTTTGTTTGGCGAGAACTTCTCGGAAGGTCACCCAACCTGGAATTGCTCTCGTCGAAGCACTTTTAACTTCGGAGTTCTTATGGGATCCGTTGTCAATCGTGCTCCAAAACGCGTCTTGCTATGTTGGGAGGGTCTCTTTACATATGTTTCATTTCCACATACTTCCCCAAGCGATGTGGGATTGTGACGACCCCCTCTTTACGACCTGTCACCTTCCGGTTTCGCTCGCGCGGACGTACCGCCATCCGGGTTCTGGTTCGTGCAGCCATCGTACACATACGTACACATCCGGGTCATCACAGCCACTCTTTCTCGGTTAGGGTCTGGCGGCATGGGGCAATCTCTGACTATATGTCCAACCTTGTGACATCTATAGCAACGGCCAGAATGCAACTTGCACTCGCCTGGGTGGTTCGTCTGACAGGTGTGGCATAGGGGAGCTTGAGGTCGCTTTCCTTTTCCTTGGTCATCATTCTGGTTGAAAGGTCTCTTCATACCTCTCTGTTATTGTTGTGGTCCCATGCTCTGTTGTGGCTGCCAACCTTTGTTCTGTCGTGGTGGTGGCTGAGTATCCTTGATGAACTTCCTTGGTGGTTCACGTTGTCCTTGTACTATTAACACTCAACTTCCTCCAACTCCAAAGCCTTAGCAGCCACTTCGGAATAAGGTATGTTATGGATCCCTGCAGTCTTTACTCCCTGGAAGAGGCTCGGCTTCAGTCCATGGACAAATTGGTGGATCTTATCTTCCTCATCATCCACCAAACGGGGTGCAAACCTAGACAAGGCCTCAAACTTACAGATGTAGTCAGCCACAGAACCGGTTTGGCGCAGCTGCATAGACTCCATCTTTTTGCTGGCCCGAACCGCTTGGCTAAAATACTTGTCATAAAAGGCCGTCTTGAACCACGCCCAAGTCATAGTTTCCACATTTGTAGTGCTCTGAATTGAATCCCACCAATGTCTTGCACCAATGCAAGATGAAAAACAGCACATGTGACCTTGTCCCCTTCATCGACCTTGGCATACTTGAACATGTCCTCAATTGTCCGAATCCACTCCTCAGCATAGATAGGATCCAAAACTTGACCATTGAATACAGGAGGTTGAAGGCGGTGAAAACGCTCCCTTCCATTGTCGTGAGTCGTATTTGAGCTAGAAGTCCCTTGCTCATCCCTAGCAGTCACCCACTGCTCAATTTGGCGGGACTGGCGGATAACAACTCGGTTAACTGAGCGATGGTGTTACTATCCTCATTGCTCTCCCTTTGTTGACCTCTCACCATTTCGAGATTCCTAAACAAGTAATCATAAACACATCTTAACGTAATGACATTACTAAAATCTTAAATACTTACAGTTGCTGGAGTGTACTCAGGTGGCAGTCAGTGCTGGAAGGAAGTCTACAGAATCGATTTTAGAACCTGGTTTCGCTTTGATACCATAATTGTAACGACTCGAGTCTGCCAGACCCGATTTTGCTACCCAAAACATTGAACTGAATTAAGAGAAATTACGAAAAATTTCAAATTTTCTCTCAGTGATGATAACTATACTGTAAAGCGGAATACTCAATAAGTAGACAACGTTTATAATTAGACAAAACGTTAAGACACTTAGCCGAAGAGAATTGGAAACTCAAGGACATCTATCGATCGAAAAACGACAAGGCATGGTGCACGCTCCTACCGATTGACGCACGCACAACACGTGACTCATTAAACTTCATTCCGATAAAAGACATGATCCGATGGAAGACTTCATCCGATGGAAAACATCATCCGATGGAATACTTCATCCGATGGAAGACATCATTCGATGGAAGACTTCATCCGATGGAAGACTTCATCCGATGGAAGACATCATCCGATAGACAGGAAACTCTCAGACTTTCACAAACTTCAACATGACTGAATAAACTAACACACAGTTGGACCATAATCTCATCTAGAATACGTGTAGCGAGAGACTTTAACAAAACAGATCATTCTATCATTTCACGATCATTCTCAAACTCAGAAGTTAGTTAGTCTGGTTCCAGTATCTATTGTTTTAAGGAAACATCCTACATAGACCTCAGTATTCCTAACCTTACTAACATGATAAAAGTAGTAACCAGGAGTTTAAATCGCCTTCCCAGCCACCAATCTATCATCCTGAGCACCTCCCAGCAACCAGCCTTAATCATCCTCCTTGGACTTGAAATCCTCACCTGGTAGTTCTTCACCTACATCATAAGGTTTAAACTATAAGCCTAATACTTAGTAAGGAGTGCAATGCTAACATGTATGCATGAATGCATAAATTAAAGGAAACACATGTTCATGATCTTTTCGTGTTCTTGTTCTTGTTCATCGTTTTCATCATATGGATTAAGGGAGGATTTGTGCCGAAAATGGAGTTGACAGTGAGAGTGTACATAGTCCCTTGCGAGTCGTATTCATTGTCCTCCTTTTGGACAATGACATACGCCAAACCGCCCCCAAATCTCTCTTAATCCTGGTTGCATAAATTTCATGTTCATATCTTGTTCATGGAAGAAATCATGCACTTAAAACATTTTCATATGCTTGAGAAATATTCATGATGCATGAGCATGAGTAATCTTAGTTCATCAGACTACTGAACAAGCCATTCATTCATCAAAGGATCATAACATCAACTCAAGTACCATAACTAAACAGACAATAGCATAGAAAATCTTTAAACCCCATAGAAAACTTCTACCTAGTACCCTTGTGGTGTAGGGCCTTAATGGCCGGGAATCTTACTCACTCACTTACCTGGTTTCCTTAGCAACTTGAGCACTTCTCTTCAAACTTCTTCACCTAGAGCGTGGATTGTCGAAGTGGAGACTGAAGAACTGGTTGCCAGTGACGGAATAGCTGGCAGAGAGGGAGCTCTGGAAGGAAGGGAATCGTCGAGAGAGGAAATGTCGGCTACAGTGAGGTTTTAATGAGATTTAAGAATTCCCATAACCTATTTATACCAATTAAAATCCACCTTAATTACAAACTTGCCACCCAACCTAGTTTCACTCAACTTGTAATAAATAAGTCTTAGCATTAAATTTAAAATCATAAAGGTCAATAAAAGGGTGACAATTAAAATGGTTAAGAAAATCAGCTGGCCGAAATTGTCGGGTGTTACACAGGATGTCGTCAATGAAAACGATTACAAATTTATCCAAGAAATCTTGGAATATCCTATTCATCAAGTCCATGAATGTCGTCGGGGCATAAGTCAATCCGAAAGACATTACCAAGAACTCGTAGTGCCCGTACCGGGTCCTGAAGGCGGTCTTCGGAATATCATCAGCCCTGATCTTCAACTGGTAGTAACCGGAGTGCAAGTCGATTTTTGAAAATACCCGAGCCCCTTGTAGGTTTTCAAATAAATCATCGATCCTCGGCAACGGGTACTTATTCTTGATGGTCAATTTGTTTAGCTCACGGTAATTAATGCACATACGTAGGGACCCATCTTTCTTCTTGACAAACAAGATGGAAGCACCCCACAGAGAAAAACTAGGGCGCACAAAACCCTTGTCCACTAACTCCTTTAGCTGAGCCTTCAATTCCTTCAGCTCAATCGGTGACATACGGTACGGATTCTTCGATACCGGTTCAGCACCAGGATATACATCAATCTCAAACTCGATTTCACGATCAGGTGGTAATCCCGGTAAGTCATCCAAGAAACCTCTGAGAAGTCTCGAACTACCAGAATATTTCGAAGTTCCACCTCACCTTGCCTTTGAATGTCTACTACGTGGGCCAGAAATCCGATGTATCCTGACTTCATCAGCTGTCGAGCTTTTAAGGAAGATATAATAGGCATACTGTGTTTCCTTGGTATTGCCTGATAAGAGAACTCTACCTCGTTCGGGCTCTTAAACGATACTAGCCCGGACCTGCAGTTAATGGTGGCATAATGTCTAAACAGCCAGTCCATCCCCAGAATAACATCATATCCCACCATACCGATGATGATAAGGTTGGCATACAACTTCTGGTCTCCTACTGACACTATATCACCCCGTACAATTTGTTCGGAGTGCATAAACTCTCCGGATGGTAGCATAATGCTGTAGAGATGATCTGACGGCGTACAACAAAACTTCTGTCTAACTACGAAGTCCATTGCCACAAACAAATGTGTGGCCTCCGTGTCCCACAAGGTATAAGCAGGTGCATCGCATATTGAAATTCTACCTATAATTGCTGTATGCTGAGAGGCATTATCAACATCCTCTATCATTGCAAAGACTCTAGGTACGACCTGATTCGATCTCGTGTCGGGTATTGGGCAGTCTCGGACTTGATGGCCTTCTTTGCCACATCAAAAACATTGGCCGATTATGAGTCTGCATTCTCCTCTATGAATTTTCTGGCATCGTGGGAATGCTGAAAGTTGAGGAGCCCCCATTGGTCTCTTTCCCTTATCTTGATAGGTGGTGGTCTCATTGGGCCTCTTAATGCCCCTATTCTGTTGCGGTTGAGGTTGTAAATTCTTACTTCTTTGTGGTTGCTGTTGCTGTAGAGGGGCATCACGTAAGATTCTCCTCGACGTATCTCTATATCTCTAAGACTTCATCTCTAAGGCTTCTAACTGGTAAGCCTTGGCCACCACCTTTGCATACGGGGCCTCGTCAAATCCCCCGTATGAAATCCCTAGTAAGAGGTCCAGCTTCAAACCCTGAATAAATTGGTGCACCTTGTTTTCGTCAGTGGCCACCAAATGAGGTGCATAGCGGGATAAGGATTCAAACTTCTGAACATATTCAGCCACTGATCCATACTGTCGTAGCCGAGAGAATTCTATCATCTTCTCCTTCTTCGTACTTCTGTCAAAATACTTCTCATAGAATATTCGTTTAAATCCCTCCCAGCTTAACACCATCGTTGTTGCCTGGATGGTGTCCCACCAAAATCCTGCATTCTTGGTGAGCTGATACGTGGCACATAGAACCTTCTTACTTTTTTCCATCTCTGCACATCTAAACATCCTCTCTATCTGCCGAACCCATTCCTCAGCGTGAGTTGGGTCGGTAGATAGTCCATCAAATGTAGGCGGCTGGAGTCGCCTGAACCTATCCCCACCAGTGTCGCGTGGAGCATTCCCTTGATTGTTATTGTTATTCCCATTGTCTTCTCGGGCCATCAGGCGTTCCACCATGCTGGATTGTACACCCACCAGCTCGGTTAATCTGTCAATGGAATGAGAACTCTCGCTCGATTCATCCTGTTTTCCTCTCACAATCTCTAAGAAAATCCTATAAATAGAATAACCTAATTTAATAAACAGAACTTTTACGGGAATTTAAACACTTACAGTTGGTGGAGTGATCTCACGTGGCGGGTTACGCAGTCAGACATTTTACAGAATTGATTTAAAACCTTGTTCTCTCTGATACCATAACTGTGACGGCTTGTTTCCCATTCCCGATCGGGGCCCGAGAGCCAAGCCATCACTCCGGGACATAACAGAAAACACAGACTATATTTTTTTTTAAAACTTTTAGAACGTTACAGGGAGAAGAAACCTTCTCTGGAAATGGGACTGGATGACATATGTATAAAACTGGATGACAATTACAGTTCGAAGAACAGAAGAAAGAGGATTTTTATAATCGAACCTTTAAAACTTCTCAAAGAGAGAAAACTTTATGTGGATTTTCAAAGTAAACGGGAAGCAGTTAACTGGATGTCATGCAGGAAGTAGAGCTACAGTGAATGATAGGATCAGGTGATAAAAGGCGGGAGAAGTAAATAAACAGACTGAAACTTTTAAAAAAACAAACCCTTAAAACATTACCGAGCGATAGAACTTTCTCTGGATTAAAAAAAAACTGGGAGCTAATTTATAACCGGATCACAGAAGTGAATAACAGAAGAGACTAGGAAGAACAAGGAACAGAAAGGGACAATGAGAATAGATAAACAGAATTAAACAGGAAATAAAGGCCTGAAAAACATAGGCAGAAGACTGGCGGAAGAAGTGGATTTTAAACAAATGTGAACAGTGACAACGGTGGATGTGAATAAGACAAAAGTGTACAGTGGCAACGGTGGATGTGAATGAACAAAGGTAGCGGTGGATATGAATTTTAAAAGCAGCGGTGGATGTGAATACAACAAAAATGAATAGTGGCAGCGGTGGAGGTGAGCAGAAGTGCACTGTTCACCGGTGGACATGAATAAGACAAAACAGATGACGTAAGGCAGATGATGTAAATTTTTAAAGGCAACGGGGTACGTAGGCAGAAGTGCACTGTTCACCGGTGGATGCAAATAAGACAAAAATGATGACGTCAGGCGGAAGATGAAATTGTAAAGACAGCGGTGGATGCAGTTTTAAACGGGCAGCGGGCAGCGGTGGATATGATTTTTTTCAAGTAGCGGTGGACGTGATTTTTAGAACGGGCAGCTGTAGAAGTGAATTTAAGCGGGCAGCGGTGGATATGATTTTTACAAGTAACGGTGGACGTGATCGGAAGATGTAGTTTAAAGGGGGCAGAATTTGACAACTTTTGACAGGATTACACAGAAACAGAAATCGTGAAAACAGAAAGTATGAAAACTTCACACTTCAGAAAACGATTCACAACATGATCTTGGGCATATCAAGAAAACACGACAGAATTCTAAGGAGACAGATTACATGGATAACTCTATAACAAGAGATAATCCATGCACACCCTAAAAGAGAAACATTCAAAACGATTCCGGAATACTTCAGAATATAAATTCAACCGTCAAATACAGCGGTTTTAAAACTTAAACATGAGAATTTATACATTGTTTTAAGATCTGGAAGACTGTACAGAACTCGATATACATTTTCAAAATTTCACCAGAAAGGGGTTTTCAAACATCAACACAAATCCTATATACCGGTTTCAAATTTCAAAAGCTATGCAGGACTTGACATAATTTTAAAATATCCTCAAAGAAGCAGAATGTGTCTGGCTGCAGCAACTAAACCCCACGAGCTCGATCCGCCAACTATGTCAAATCATCATCTTGAGGCATAAAGTCCTCATTTGCAGGTTCAGTACCTACATCAGGGAGTTCACCTATGAGTCTAAAACTCAGTAAGAACATATATAATTTCAGAGATGCATATGCTATGCATAAACTTTCAGAAATACGGTGACAGTACAGTACATTACGTTTCAGTGGCAGAGGGGTATAAGTGGGGCTTATAGGGAAACTGGCAAGTGCACGACAGACACATAACAGATTTACAGAACAGTAACAGAACAGAACAAACAGAGCTGTACAGAACAGTAGGCCAGTCTCCGTCCCGCACTTAACCAATACATTACAGTCATATTTTATCTTTCTTAACTTCAAAACGGTGCATAGAAAACTTTTGCATTTCTTTCGGGAAAATCGTGTATGCATGAGCATTTACAGTGCTTAAACATAGAACGGCAGACAACAGAAATATTATAGCAGAACGTAAGGTGTGACACAGATAACTCATAACTTAACTCTAACTTTCTCTACCCGAAACCACCCGACATACGTAGTACCTAGTATCTCCGTGATGTAGGGCCTTAAGGGCCAACCTACGGATATGAACTTACCTGTTTACTGTAGAGTTGATGTTCTTGATCGTCTCGGTAATGCACGAACCTGTACATACACGTAAGGAAAATAAACAAGCTGCAAATGCTAACAAATGCTAACAAATAACTTGTAGGATATGCTCCTAACTCCATTCAGACTTTTAGAAAACAAACCAACGTGTTTTCATGCAATAACAGTGAGTTTTTCTCCAAATATCACAACCCTAAGCTTCAACAAAACTGTCATTTTAACTTGTCCAAACACGTTAGCATAAGCAGATGCTTACCTTAGGCAGAAACAGAAGAAAAATCAAGGAAGATCGAAGGTGCTTCGATGGATGATTTTCGTCTGAAAGAGAGGAAACAGAGAGGAAGGGATGAGTGTAAAGGTTCACGTAGAAGAGAGGAGAATAGGTAGGTTTCTCAGCAAGTTATTGACATTTGGCAACCATCCATTGGCTCCCTCCCACCAACCTTAATTCCTTCCCAATTTACCCCTCCATGCATCTCTAACTAATGGTTTCGTTTACTCATACATTAGTTTGGTTTTTATCCATTTATCCAAATATACATACTTATATGTATTTATATATAATTTCCATCGATTTGGTTTCCAACAAAACGTTTATTATATTAATACCAAATTAATCCCACATAATGATTCGGGGAGAAATTACAAAGGCAAAAATGCCGGGTGTTACAATATTATACTGCAAGTACCAGGGTATTCCACACTTTCAGTGAACCAAACTTTTTTAGATTCAGCTCGGCTCGTTTGTCAAGTCTAGTTTCATCCTAAACTTTATAATCTTCAACTACCCAAGCTTGCACAAATAGCCTTCTCTTTTTGTTCTTCCTAGTCATCTTTTTATAACCAAGTTTTCCTTAGAGATGTTAAACAAGCAGCCCGCCTGCTTGGCTCGTTATTGTAGTGATTGGGTTTGGCTCGGGTCACACAGGCGGGTCAAGCCGAGTTCGGCCATCCCGCTCGCGAGCCCGTCAATGCTCGGACTCAACAAGCCTACCCGCGAGCCTGCTCGCGAGCTGGCTCATCAAGCCAAGCTCGGGGCCCTGAGCCCTCTCTGCCTTTGACCTCTCCGACGCCCAATGATGCCCAGGTCGGGGCCCTCTCTGATATCGACATCTACCGACGAAGACGAGTACCACCATCTTCAGCTTTTTGGCTTCGGAGTTTTGCCGTCTGCATCTGCCCTCAATTCGGTGACTCGGTCGGAGTTCTGCATCTGTGATTTCGTTCCACAGAGCTATAGCCGATCGATCGACAATGAGCGCTGATCGATCGACAATGCTTATCTTGCATCCAAGTAGAGCTGATTGATCGCCCACGTTTGGC
Organism: Begonia masoniana; assembly: GCA_022432975.1. NCBI lineage: Eukaryota > Viridiplantae > Streptophyta > Magnoliopsida > Cucurbitales > Begoniaceae > Begonia > Begonia masoniana. The sequence goes on along the minus strand of CM039507.1, from coordinate 30,468,347 downwards.
GATCGATCGGCACTGCCTCTGTCGAGCATTGACCAAGCAAGAGCACAATTTAGTGTTTTACAAACAAAGCCGATCGATCGCCCAGTATTGGGGGACACCTCCGTGTAACACTCGCAGCCACCAGTCAGTTTCTAATGTGATCGAACCTTTCCTCTTTCTTGTTCTTCTTTCATTTTGATCGCCGATCTATTTCGTTTGTAACTTTTAGCATTTTCCTTTCGGATCAGCTCTTTGTGGTTGTTGCTGCTATTGTTTGGTTGTTCAATGATCTTTTTGTACAATAGGTGAAAGGATTTTAGTCTTTTGCGGATTCAAATAATTTTTATTGGTTTTGACGTCTTTCACTACGTTTTCCACAGTATCTGGTTACTTTTATTAGATCTATACCTCTTCATTTTGCCCTAATTTATGTTTTGGTGAAGACTTATTTGTTAGATCTGATTAGTTGGTGCTTACGTATCTACGATTTCATTGCTGTTTATTGCTTACACCGCCGCATATGGCTACTGTTTCTGAATTTTCTCCCAAAGTTTTACGTTGCGAATATATTGACATCATTTGTATCATTATCATTTGCGATTCTAATGCTAAGGTGTTTGCTATGAACTAGCTTGTTTCAACCACTACTCATCATTTTTAATGTTATCCCAAACTAGAAGATTCTCTCAACCTGTAGTGGTTCATTAGAATTTATTTTTTAATCTTCTTTTTCAAACTAATTTTTTGATTTTTTCAGCAAGACACTGATCACCACGCTGTTCCACCTTTTTATTAGTAGTTTTCTATCTCAATACTTGGTGGATTTTTCATTATGGTTGTAATGTGGAATGTTATCAGAAATCAGTCTTTTAAAACAATGGATAGTGTTTAGTGATTCCTATAGTTATCTTTTTCATGTATTTCTTTCTGCATGTCTGTTTCATACACGGAACTGTTGCCTTCTAAAAAAATAAAGTTGAAGTAATAAGCATGAAAACGATATTACCTATTCACAAGTTCTATTTCAGTTGTGTTCTCTCGTTGTACTTTTGTGGAATTAAAATTATTAGATTGATTGTAAAATATCTCAATCCAGATGGTAAAATTCCCACTTTGTATTGTAGAATTTGTTTTGTTACGTTGGCATAGAATTATTATTCTCAATCCAGATGTTCTCTTTGTAAGGTTTCTGTAACGACCCCGTTTCCCAGCAAGATATTGTCCGCTCTGGGGATTGGGCCACAGCCCAATATCCTCCCATCACCGCTTTGTTTGGCGAGAACTTCCCGGAAGGTCACCCAACCTGGGGTTGCTCTCGCCGAAGCACTTTTAACTTCGGAATTCTTATGGAATCCGTTGTCAATTGTGCTCCAAAACGCGTCTTGCTATGTTGGGAGGGATCTCTTACATATGTTTCATTTCCACATACTTCCCCAAGCGATGTGGGATTATGACGACCCCCTCTTTAAGACCTGTCACCTTCCGGTTTGCCCGCGCGGACGTACCGCCATCCGAGTTCCGGTTCGTGCAGCCATCGTACCATACGTGTACATTCGGGTCATCACAATCACTCCCTCTTAGGGGTCCAATGTCCTCGTTGGCCACATTTTCAGTTGGGTACAGTCTCTGATACCATTTGTAACGACCCCGTTTCCCAGCAATATATTGTCTGCTCTGGGGATTGGGTCGCAGCCCAATATCCTCCCCTCACGGCTTTGTTGGGCGAGAACTTCCCGGAAGGTCACCCAACCTGGAATTGCTCTCGCCGAAGCACTTTTAACTTCGCAGTTCTTATGGGATCCGTTGTCAATTGTGCTCCAAAACGCGTCTTGCTATGTTGGGAGGGATCTCTTACATATGTTTCATTTCCACATACTTCCCCAAGCGATGTGGGATTGTGACAACCCCCTCTTTACGACCTGTCACCTTTCGGTTCGCCCGTGCGGACGTACCGCCATCCGGGTTCCGGTTCGTCCAGCCATCGTACCATACGTGTACATTCGGGTCATCACAACCCTTTTTCCCAGCAAGATATTGTCCGCTCTGGGGATTGGGCTGTAGCACAATATCCTCCCCTCACGGCTTTGTTTGGCGAGAACTTCCCGGAAGGTTCTAAACCTGAAATTGCTTTCGCTGAAGCACTTTTAACTTCGGAGTTCTTATGGGATCCGTTGCCAATTGTGCTCCAAAATGCGTCTTGCTATGTTGGAAAGGTCTCTTTACATATGTTTCATTTCCACATACTTCCCCAAGCGATGTGGGATTGTGACGACCCCCTTTTTACGACCTGTAACCTTCCGGTTCGCCCGCGCGGACGTACCGCCATCTGGGTTCCGGTTCCTGCAGCCATTGTACCCATATGTGCATATTCGGGTCATTACAATCACCCCCCCTCGGGGGCCCAACGTCCTCGTTGGCCAAATTCCGGTTGGGTACAGGCTCTGATACCATTTGTAACGACCCTTTTTCCCAGCAAGATATTGTCTGCTCTGGAGATTGGGCCGTAGCGCAATATCCTCCCCTCACAGCTTTGTTTGGCGAGAACTTCCCGGAAGGTCACCCAACCTGGAATTGCTCTCGCCGAAGCACTTTTAACTTCGGAGTTCTTATGGGATCCGTTGCCAATTGTGCTCCAAAACGCGTCTTGCTATGTTGGAAGGGTCTCTTTACATATGTTTCATTTTCACATACTTCTCCAAGCGATGTGGGATTTTGACGACCCCCTTTTTATGACCTGTCATCTTTCGGTTCGCCCACGCGGACGTACCGCCATCCGGGTTTCGGTTCGTGCAGTCATCGTACCCATACGTGCATATTCGGGTCATCATAGTTTCAAAAACTTTTCTCTAGGAAAGTTAGACTTAAATATGCTGAATATGTCTTGTCGCAGAGAAGGTGAAAATGGTTGATCAAGGTCAACATCCCACTGTCTTTCAGAAGGTAGCAGGCTAGTTCCACCTCCGGTCCAGTGTTTCCCCCAGTTTTTATGGTTGTGATGCTTGATTCCGAAGACCTGCCGTCTACCAGTGACATGCCACATTTGGAAACTACTCCATTGGTGCATTGTAGCATTCTTTGGTGCCATCAAGTAGAAATAGCGTTGATCTCTCTAGTGTTGTGTCGACTGCTTCTTCAATTTTTGTCGCGGCCCCAAAAGAGAAAAGCACCTTTATAATTAATTTCCTCATGGGTGGAGTCTCCGCTGCTGTGTCCAAAACTGCCACTGCTCCAATTGAAAATCTTACAATCCAACAAACCCAAATTGTTTGTCAATCTGGCTGCTCAACAAACCAGCTTTGAACAGGATGTATGACAAAGGCTGGATTGTAACGACCCGGAACTAAATCGAGACAAAATACATAACTTCAAGACTTGAATCATGCTTTCGCACGTGAAAACTAAGGATATATATTTTTTTTACTAAACAGAAAACTCTTGAACGTTTAACTCGGACAACAACTGATATTCCGAGGAGGTTGATACTTCAGACCCCTAGAATTTAAATCTTTCATATATCGGACATCATATTAATCCTCAGAGTTGGACGACATAGACTCGGGAACAACCTCGTTCAAAAGATCGAACAGCTTATTGTCCACGGACTGCTTCGACATTTTCGTTTACAGACAGCACAGGCATTACCGTTCACAGACCATTGTCCATGGAATATTCAGACTTTATCGTCCACTGACTACTTAGTTGTTATCGTCCACAGACTACTTAGCCGTTATCGTCCATAGATGCTATCACATCAAACGACATCATTCTAGCCGACATTACAATGGACGATAACTTTGGATGATACTTTGTCCACAGACCACATGACTTCATTGTCCACGGTCCACGTGACTTCATCATTCACGGGTTACACAGACTCTTCGTCCACAGACTAACGTCCATAGACTTACTTACTTTTAACAGCATGGGTGACTATTTTCGCTTATCAAATCTTACCATAACTATGGACGATGACTCATTCATATCTTTGGACGATCATTTTTACTTACAAAAATAGAGCACATAAACAACCCCGCTCAACTTCGACTCTCTGACTCTTAAAAACTTAGAAACTCATTGTCAGAACCATCATACCCATGAACATCCATAAACCTCAACTTAAATGCATAGCAGAAGACTTAAACATGGCGAAAACCCTTGATCTTAAAATCATCCTTAAACCTTAAACAATACCAAATTGTCTCAGTATTCATCATTCATAATAAATCTTTATCTTACTTTTACTTCCATATCATTATCTTATACTTAGACATACTAGGAGCATAACCCTCGGGTCAAAATTGCCACCCAGCCACAAATTTCCTTCTATGAGTACCTTCCAGTAGCCAGACTTAAGCATTTCCATCAAGCTTTGGATCCTCACCTGCTGATTTGTCACCTACATCATAAGGTTTAAACTATAAGCCTAATACTTTGTAAGGAGTGCAATGTACTGCTAAATACTCATGAATGCATGCTTTAAAAATAATTGTATTCATGTTCTGATCTCATACATTACATGACATATACATGTTTTTACTCATTGATTCATGGTGTGCGTGTACATGGTCCTCTCGGACAGAAATCTTGGTCCAATAAATGGACAGTGACATATACATGTTCATTTACTCGTTCATGTTCTTTTCATGTTCTTGTTCTTTTCATGTTCTTGTTCATCATTTACATAACATGGATCAAGGAGGATTTGTGCCAAAGGGGGTAGGCAGAGTGCGTGTACATGGTCCTCTCGGACATAAATCTTGGTCTAATAAATGGATAGTGACATGGCCAAACCGCCCCAATCCTCACTCAATCATGGTTGCATTTTTTTCATGTTCGTATCTTATTCATAAGAGGAGCATGTACTTAAAACATTTTCGTGTACCTTGAAGATAAATCATATTGCAGGAACATAAATGCACTTAAATTATCAGACTGTTGAAAGAATCATACTAGAACAGAGAACTTCATAAACCCTATCTGAACATCACATAACATAACTCTCAGTCATCCATAAATCATCAAACAACATCAATACAGATTTCCTAGTACCCTTGTGATATAGGGCCCTAAAGGCCAAAAACCTAGCACACTCACTTACCTGGCGTCCTTAGCAAGCCGTGCACTTCTCTTCTTTTTCACCTAAGACATTTCACATTTAAATGTTAGAAATCAAATCCCGAATAATCCAACCTCAAAACTAGTTAAGTTCCTAACTATGGTAACCTCCTAGATTCTAGTTTACCACTTAGGTATTCTGTCGAACACCAAGTATGTGTAGCTTGCTCCTACTTAAGTGAACGGCATTTATACATTCAACTACCGAAGTTTAATCCGACTTCCATTTTTTCTCAACTTACTATCACCAACAATAAAGTTCAACATTCAATCCCCAATGCCATTAATACGAAATTCCACAAATGCTACCATTAATTCTAACATCGATCGATCCTAGAACCTCAAACATTAGCCAAAAACAGCGCTCCTAAATTGCAGACCTAATGAACGAATCATCAAACCTTACCTGAGCTTGAGTTTTGAAGAGAAAGGAGGAGGAAATCGATCATTGATAGGGAAAATCACTGGCTACGCGAGAGAGAGAGTTCTGGAGGAAGGAGAAATCGCAGAGGAGAAGGGGAGTCGGCTGCAGTAAATGTGGGAGTAAGGTTTTTGTGGGGTTTTAGATTTTACTGTAGCATTTATACTATTTAAAACCAGTCTTAATTACCAATTTGCCACCAAACCTATTCTTCACACAAAACAAGTTACACCCGCCGGGTTAGATCTTCAAAAATTTCATATTCCACAAATCGTCCCAATTAATTATTGGGATAGTTACATGACCGAAAGTGCTGGGCGTTACGTGGATAATATTTCCGATCAGAAAAGACGCATCGAACATTGGTTGACTCATATGCAAAATCATTCAGTAGAGCAGACAAACTTCTTTGTACGATATGTGAGAGCATTAAATGCTCATTATGGCAATTTGAATCCAGCGAACCCAAGTTTACCTATCTTCTCGGAGCACCTATTGAGGCCATATCACCCTCCACAAGAGGGTGAGGACATGGACAACGATGAGTCTGATCAGTCATGAGTTTTGTTATTTTTCATCTACATTTTTAGTTTATTTTATGCATTGAATTTGAGGACATATTTATTTTAAATTTAGGTGATTATAGTATATTTTATGATATATTTTAGTTATACAATCTGAAATATTTATTTATGTAATTATAAGCTCGGCTCGTTAAGCTCGGCTCGTTATACTCGTTAGGCTTGCTCGGCTCAGCTCGGCTTGTTAGGCTCGTGGCTCGCGAGTCGGCTCGGGTTGAAATTTTTTAGATCAGCTCGTTAGGCTTGGCTCGTTAGGCTAGACAGGCTCGTTAGGCTCGGCTCGTTTGGTTCGGCAGGCTCGGTGAGTCGGGTCTTTCTCGGCTCGGCTCGACTCGGCTCGCTCGTATAACATCTCTAGTTTTCCTTGGTCATTTAATTCCTTGAACACTCCAAAAGCAACGGTATTCAAACTATGAGATTCTTATTCACAAAGTTATGATACACACAAATCATTTTCTATTTATGTTCTACGTTACATTCATTATCATTTTATCTTGTCTCTACTTGTTCACATTCCATACTCTCAACTAAGTAATCAATTTTTACTAGGTTTTATCATCTTCTAAAAATAAAATATTGTGAAGTCAATCTTGTACTCCGTCGATATACCAATGACATCTAAATTACTTAATAGTACTTAAAGTCATTTATCATCATTTAACGAATCCATTTCATCATTAAGAAAATAATCAAGCCCAAGCGGCTTCCATCACACTTCTATCATCTTGTCAAAAATAAATACAGCAAAATCGATAATTTATTTTGATTGAACAACAAAGGCATTCAATAACTATATCATTACTTAACGTCAGTTCTCATAAACTAATGGACTCGATCCATACTCAAATACTTCAAATTTCAAACTTTTAAATAAAATCATGCAAGGTGTCTCAAAGTCCTTGACCCTATACCATCTAGGTAAATTCAATAGTGCAACCCACAATGTATAAATGAACCAATAGTCTGTGATTTAGCTGCTTATGCACATACCCAATATACTCTTTCTAGTAGCATAATGAGTATTTGTAAAACCATATAGATATTAATACAATGTTCTTTTGCACAGACAACTATAAGTTTCTTATATAATATTACATTATCTATATTAGTGATATCACTTTCAAGATGTTGAATCTGACTGTTATACTAAAAATTGTGTCATGACCCTAGAGGAGCTCACGACGCAAATGAGAAACGATTCAACCTGAAAGGAATGAATTGTCTGACCTTCAATTGAAATTAATACACTTGCAATGGAAGTCTTAAAAGTTAAAGACAAATATAGACCCATGACTTAAAAACGTTGGGCTATAACTGAGTCCGATAGTGAATATCAGATAGCGGGGAAATATTACGTCTAAAATAGCAACTAGTGCAATAAAATAACAGCATAATAAGAAATAATCCAATTAAGATGAAATGTACTAAAATAAGAAAAATGTCGCACTAATAGAAAACTCATAAGAAAATAAAATAAAGTCTAAAATAATGTCGAGTTCAATCATGAATAGATGATCTAGATCACCCTGAATATTTAATGAAAGGAAGAGTCAATTGGGATGAGTTGACTAAAGTCAAACGAGATTCTAGGTTCTATATCTAGTGCCTTTAGAAAAATGTAGAGATACACACATCAAGAAAAGTCATGTATAAAAAATTTGGGATAAAAGCATTATTTGAAGACAAGTTCTAGAGAATAAACAATAGGGCCAAATATCAATACAATCATCTACTATGTGGTAAATAATGCTACTATTGTATCTGTGTAAAATCATCAGTGAAAATAGAACTATTTACGGATTCCAAGCACACTAAGTCATAGACATATAAAGAGAGGCGATACTCAGTGATTGCCACGTAAAATCACAACCTTGATTAGGTTTAAGGTTTCGCACTCAGAGAAAAGGCAAAATCAAATGTCTCATTATTCTATTTGGAGAACAAACAAACACATTCTCCAATGATGGAATGTGCATACAAAACAGTCAACCTTACAGGTCAATCAATTCTGGTGCACATGACCAATATGATCGTAAATGAAAATAAAGATGTATGTTCAATATAAACTTTACAGTGAAAATATAATATACAATAAAAAAACGGACACATTGTAATCAAGACATCTCATAAGTATGAGATATAACTTAAAATAAGTTTTAGAAGAATCATGATATATATAACTAAACATTATAAACAAAATCTCTACCTCTACTGATAAAAACACTAAAACTTCAAAGTCTAAGTCCGAAAATGTTCGATTTGATGTGGTCTAGGTTAGGCTGGTCTGGTTTGATTTGGGTCGATCTGATATGGGTTGGACCACTACTGTTTGATCGATTGATCTGGCGATCATTCTTCAAGAAATTCTTCTCATCCTCCTTCGATTCCGATTCTATTTAACATCAAACTTGATAGAAGTTAGTTTCCACACAATTTTCAAACTCGATACAAAAATTTAAACTTTTTGATAAAAACTCTAAATCCCAACGAAACAAAAAAATCTTTTTAAAGTTGTGACTTACCCTTCATAGATTCTTTGATTTCCATGGTAGTTTGGCACTCTTGTATACATAATTTCCAGATTCTAAGCCAAACTGAATAAAAAAATTTGGATTTCCGAATGTACAACCAAATAAATCAGAAATAAACCCTAATATATACTTTCCTTCTATAATAGTCACTGTTCATCACCCTTCGAACGTTATTTCAGTATTAGAACCACAAAAGTTCATCTCCAAAAACCTTTTCTCTCTACTCCCCCTAGCCAGCCCCCGGTCTCAAGAGCTTTTTATAACGAGGGGCCCACTCGGGAGAACGAGCCCCTGTTCTTAATTATTGGACCAGAGAACGGGGGACTGTTCTCTAGAACAGGGGGTCGTTCTAAAATATTTATTATAATGCGTAATTTATTTATTTATTGTAATGTGTAATTGTAGATTTATTATAATCTGTAATTTCGTGATTTTATAACACTTATACAATTTATTGTAATTAAAAATTATCTTTCCATTATGTGATGAACATGTGGTAAAATTTTCAAGTAAATTCAATATCGTTGGGTATTTTTAAAAAATTTATTTATAAAGTGAAGGGGTCCCAGTCTTGTAACGAAGGGAAAAAAATACCAAACGGTATTTAATTTACTTGAAATTTTAAACACATATTTACCACATCATGAGAAGATAATTTGAAAAATTTCGTTATTTTCTAACACTTGTACGATTTATTGTATTTTTAGTTAATTATTTTATAAAACAGATGTATAACAATTATAATAAATCATACAAGTATTAGAAAATGATGAAAATTTATATATTATCTTTCCATGATGTGTTAAACATGTGTTAAAAATTTCAAATAAATTGAATATCGTTTGGTAGTTTTTTAAAATTAATTTATAAAATGAATAATGTATAATTTAGTGAAATAAAGTTAAAAAAATGGACACAGTTTCGTTTGTTTTATGACTCATCCATAGCCACAATTCCTGTATATTCAAATTATAATTTATACCCAATAGCCAGATTCAGATAATTACAGTACAAACATAAAGTAAAGTGACATGAAATGAAATGAAATACAAGCTACAGTACATCAAATGATAAGAAATACAAATTACAGTACATCAAATGATACTATATTACAAACGTAAAGCAAATTACATAAAAAGAAATATAAACTACACTACGGGTGGATCATCGCTGTCAGAGGCCTCTATCCAACGCGTGACTCTGTCTTTCAGTTGTATGTTGGACAAGTTGACCTCCTCGATTCTGCTCACGAGGAAATCCATCCTTTACTCCATTATGTCCCACCGCTGCTCCATCCTGTCCCATTGCTGCTTTATCTTATCCCACCTCTGCTCTATGGTGTTTCACATACTAGCCTCCTGGTGGGACAATGGCGGTGCAGTGATGTCATCCATAGGAGCGTCCCGAGATGTAGAGGTCCCCTGATCTCCCTTGCGCATCTAAGTACCGTCGACTTCTACTAAGTCCATCCGAGTCAGATGAAGCCTATCAAATAAATAGATGGATCTCTGTGCTCTCCTCTGCTTTCCACTGGGTAGCTTAATCCCAGATCTCTCAACCATCCTCTGAATCAAGGTGCCATACGGTAGGTTTTTGTTGTATGTCCGACCGATCTCATGCATTTGACCTAAGGTCAGGTAGTCAGGGTCAAACATCCTGCTATTGTATAGCTTCTCTATCAAATAGAGATCCATGCAGCTCACCAAATCTCTATGTCCATCTCGAGGTAGAATAGTGTGGGTGATCAAGTTGTGAATATGTAACACCCGGCATTTTTGGCCAGGAAATTATCCCTCGAATTATCTAATGAGATTAAGTTTATATTAATATAATGTATGTTTTGGTGAAAATTGTTGGAATGTTTAGTCGAAAACTAAACTATGGAGTAACCAAAGCATTCATTTAGTTAGAAAACCAATGGAGGGGTTGTTTAGGTAGAAATTAAGGTAGGTGGGAGGAAGCCAATGAATGGCTGCCATGTGTTCAACTTGTTGAACAAGATATACTCTTCCTCTTACGTGAAACCCTCTTCACTTCTCTTCTCTGTTCTCTCCATTCTCTTCTCTGTTTTCTCTCTTCCAGACGAGGTGCAACCATTTCCAAAAATGGTCTTCTCCTGTTTTCTTCCATTTCTCCGTTAAAGGTAACCCTTTTAAGTTAGTTAACGAGTTGGACAAGTTAAACGTTAGTCTTCTTGAAGTTTTAGGGTTAATGTCCGATCGTGCATATTATAGGTTTGAGACTCACCGAGACGTTCAAGACTTGCAACTCACGGACAGCAGGTAAGTTCGTACCCGTAGGTTGTCCCTTAAGGCCCTACATCACGGAGGTACTAGGTTTTTACTTCTGTCGGGTTGTTTTGGGTAGAAAGGTTAGAATTATGTTCTGAGTTATCAGCCTCTTTCCTTATGTTCTGCTAGTCTTATTCCTGTTGTCTGTAGTTTTAAGTTCAAGCACTGTAGATGCTCATGCATAGACGATTTTCCCGAAAGACATGCAAAATTTTTCTATGCACGGTTTTGAAGTTAAGAATGATAAAACCTGTAATGTAATGTTCGGTTAAGTGTAGGTCGGAGACTGGTGTTCTGCTGTGAATTACTAGTGCCTGATAGTGCACTCCTGTTACGCCTGTTCCCCTATAAACCCCACTTCCTGATAGATAAAAAGTAATGTTCTGTAATATCACTGTATTCCGAAATGTTCATGCACAACATATGCATCACTGCATTCTTATATGTTCTTACTGAGCTCTAGGCTCATAGTTGAACTCTCTGATGTAGGTACGGATCCCGTGGATGAGGGCTTTGTGCCTCAGTCCGACGAATAGATGGCTGGTGGCTCGAGCTTTCGGGGGTGGTTGCTACAGTCAGACAAGAGTTAACCCTTGTGAGAATGTATTTTCTGAAGTTATGTCAAGTTCTGTATCATTTTTTGAAGTTTAAAACATTTGAAGTGTAGGTTTCAGTTCTGTAGGTTCAGTTCTGTATTGATGTCTAAAACCTCTGTATTTGACAGTTGTATATATGTTTTGAAATGTATTGAAAATATTCTGGAACTGCTAGGGTTCTTCTTTTTTTAGGTTGTGCATGGATGGCCTCGACTTCTAGAGCTATCCATGCAGTCTGTGTTTCTTGAATATCTGTTAAATATGTTTTACAACCTTGTTTTGAATCGGGTTTTGAAGGTCTTAAACCATTATGCCTTCTGTTTTGATGTTCCCTGCTTATACGTTTTTCTGTAAAAAGGTTGTCAAATTCCGCCTTTAAAACTACATCTTTTGATTACATCCACCGGTGAACTCATTTCTGTCTGTAGTCCTACATCCACCGGTGAACTCATTTCCGTCTGTAGTTCACATCCACCGGTGAACTCATTTCTGTCTGTAGTTCACATCCACCGGTGAACTCAATTATGTCTGTAGTTCACATCCACCGGTGAACTCATTTCTGTCTGTAGTTCACATCCACCGGTGAGCTCATTTCTGTCTGTAGTTCATATCCACTGTAGTTCACATCCACCGGTGAGCTCATTTCTGTCTGTAGTTCACATCCACCGGTGAACAGTGCATTTCTGTCTGTAATTCACATCCACCGGTGAACAGTGCATTTCTGCCTGCATCCACCGCTGCCTTTAAAATTTCATCTTCCACCTGACGTCATCCATATCTTCCGCCTGACGTCATCTACCCATATCCTCTGCCCAGTTTATTTACATCTTCCGTCTGACGTCACCCACATCTTCCGCCCAGTTTATTCATGCCCTCGCCGCTGTCACTGTTCACTTTTATTTATTCACATCCACCGCTATACTATATCGCACGCCCAGTTTACTTACATTTTTTGCTTCATCTACTGCCTACGTTTCCGCCCAGTTTATTCATGCCATCCACTGTAGTCTTTCTCCCAGTATGCCTTTAAGTTTATATTCCTCGTTTATTTTCACTGCATGTATTTTATCACGTTCCTTCTGCATGCTCGTCGCCCACCCAGCCTTTTATTTAAACGTTCAAAGTGTTCTGTCTCCCTGTTTTTTTCAGTCTTCTATTTCTGTTTTCTTTAGTCTTCTGATTTCTTTTGCCGTTTATTCTGTAATCTGATTTTGACTATTTTCCCGTATTCCTTTCAAATCCAGAGAAAGTTCACTCTCTTTGTTATGCTTTTAATGGTTTGCACTTAAAGGTTCAGTCTGCTCCGTTTATCAAAAAAAAAAATATACGTCCTATTTTCTGTTAAATGTCCCGAGTGATTGCTCCTCGAACCCCGATCGGGTCGGGGGTCGTCACTGAATAACCCAAGATTTGATGTTCAAGTCCTTCGATCTTGGCTTCACGAACCCTACAATGTTTGAATTGCGGTGAATTTGTCTCAAGAACTCTAGTCTCTCTACCAATTAGAAGAAGTCACAGTTTCAGGAAACGTGATAGTATCTCTCCAGGGGACCTTGTGATAACAGTACCCGGTTTGTCGGGGTACCTTGTGATGGACTTGTTTGTGGTAGGGCCTTTCGTTTAAAGACCAATTTGGGGGCCATTTGAAAGGGCTCAGATTTGGGATTTTTAGGCTTGGATTTGAGGATTTTTGGATAATAGTTGTAATAAACCAAAAATGATAGAGAAATCAACAAGGTGGGGGCGTGAAATGATTTATTTTGGGTTAGAATCAGGACGGGCAAGAGAAAAAAATTGATTTTCTCAAAGTAGGGGGCCAATGGAGAGCCGATATCTTATATACTATCGGAGATCAGCTCCCCGTTGAGGGTGAAGATGTAACACCCGATTCCATTGAACCGATTTTACCTTGTCAACTAATAGTGTACACTTTATGGATGAAATTGGGAGAATTATTGATTAGGTTAATGATTGACTAAGTAAGGGCATAATGGTAATTTGAGATTTATAGTGGATAACGTATTTAAGGGAGGGTTAATGAGGTTTATCTGCCACTGTTTTCTCATTTTTCTTTCTCGGTATTCAGCTCAAGCTCAGTAGAGCTCTCCAGGCGATTTCCTCTCCGATTTCCATTCCTCAACCTAGGTGAGTTTTATTAAGTTTTCTTGAGTTTTAGTGGCTAGATAGCAGAGAGGGTACAATGTGTGTTTTGGGAATGCTGTGAATGAGAGTAGGTTCGAGTTTAGGTGATAAATCGAGAATGCACGATTAATAGAGTTCCAAGTTAGCTTCCTTAGGTTTCTGAATAGTTTAGAATGAGTTATAGTGAATATTGAATTAATTCTCTGTTTATGATTTTAGGTGAGCAAAATCCCGAGATAGCTTGCAACCCAACTTTTCCCAGGAAGTCAGGTAAGTAGAGTATGTGTGTGCCTTCGGGCCTACATCACAAAACAGTAGGTTTATACATGTTTGAATGTTTTCTGTATGTCATGCATCATGCTTTTGGAAAGAATACGAAAATGAATTTACATGTAAAGGCATGGTAAGGCATGAACAGATTGTAATAGACCAGCTATTAAGGGAACTAATCCGCCCCTTAACTTATGAAGTGTATTTATAACTTTAGAAAAATTGATCTGCTTCCCAATGGAATTTTGGATTAGATCAGCTGTTAAGGGAACTAATTCGCCCCCTTAATTTATGAAGAAGATGTATGACTTTGGGAAAAATGATCCAACTTCCAATGGAACCGAGGGATCAGATCAGTGAAAGAACGTGAATGCAACATAGATGTAAAAGTTGAAACTGCATGTCTAGGATTTATGTTTCAGCATATCATTTCATTGTTGCTTTGCTAATAGATGAGTTTTGTGATGTAGGTGAAGAAGCCTCAGAAGGTGTGTTCTCTGAGCATATTGAGGACTAGGCTGGTTGAAGGAGCACTTCAATGCCACAGTTTACTGTTCTGATGAGGCGGTTTAACTATTGTCTATATATGAAGTTTCAGTGGTTAAGTGTTTTGTGGAAGTGTGCAAAGGGTTTTAATAACATTAGTAGTTTTGATGCTTTTAACAACTTTATGGTTTTCTTGTTCTGAGTATGAAAAATATGACTTGGTTTAGAGGTAGTTGATTTGCTGGATATTTTTAAAAAGTTGTGGACTTATGTTGCTTTGAACGATTTTCAATAAAATGTACAAGCTCTTTTGGTAGTCGGAGTTTGTCTTTGTTTAGAGTGAAAATGGTTGATATGTTGTTATGTTGAGTGTTATTGTCGATCGGTGGATGTAGTCCACTGGTGGACGTTGAGTTTTATTGTCTATCGGCGGATGTAGTCCAGCGGTGGAGGTGAGTATTAGGTTTTGTCGTTTTGTGACCGGTGGATGTGAGTATTAGGTTTTGTCGTTTGTGACCGGTGGATGAGAGTGTATAAGTGAGTAATAGGTTTTGTCGTTTTGTCTATCGGTGGATGTGAGTAATAGATTTTGTCGTCTTGTGATCGGTGGATGTTAAGTGTTACTGTTTACTGGTAGATGTAGTCTTCCGGTGAATGTCGGGTATTATTATCTATCGATGGATGTAGTCTACCGGTAGATGTTGGATGAAGGAGTCGAATGTTACTGTTGAGCGGTTGACGTGAGCCATAGATGTGAGGAGTCGACGTGTAGTTCGGCAAATGCGAGCAGTGGACGTGAGCGGTGGATGCGAGAAGTCGACGTGTCGTTTCGGTTGATCCGGTTTAGCAGTAGAGGTCTTGTTTCTGCTTTCGCCGTTGGCACTGTTTGGCGGTGGGTGTCTTTTATTTTATGTCTATCGCTGTAACTATTCAGCAGTAGAGGTGTCTGTTTTCTTTTGTTTTCTTTTACACCAACAGTCTTTAATGATTTAATTAATTAATAAATGTTGTTTTATACAAATGTTTTTTCCGCTGCAAGTTTTGACGTCATTTCAAAGTCAAATTTTTACCGTTGAATGAAGTTTTAAAATTTACCCAAAATGTCATGGTTCGGTTAAGTTCAGTATTCTATGTAGCGAACCGGGTTTAGAAAACCCAGGGCGTTACAGTATGGTATCAGAGACATTCAATTAAACTGTTCAAAAGATTACTCATTAGTGCCAATCGTTGCATGGAAGTACTTCAACAACTGTAAGTGTTTATGTTAACCTTAGCTATTAGATATTTATGAGAGTAATTAACCTTGTCCAGGAATATAGCAAAATGGCTAGACGACCAGGAAGACCAAGGGTACCGAGAGAGATGCCAAATTTGAGAAGTGAGGAGGACCCTAGTGTAATTAGGTAGCTGACAGACTTGGTGCGCCAACAGACAGATTTGGTTCGTCAACAATCCGATTAGTTGGGAGTACTGTTGAACCGAGAAGTACAAGGAAGTGCCAACTCGAGTTCCAGACGTGAGCATTCAGGAGACCGATTCCGGAGGCTACAGCCGCCCACACTTGATGGAAAATTGTCCAATCCGATTGTTACTGAGGAGTGGCTTAGGAAGATTGAGAGCATGTTCAGATGTGCCAACATCGGAGAAGGAGACAAAGTCACTCTGGCAACGTTTCATTTGGCTGGGGACGCCCAACTTTGGTGGGAAATTATAGAAACCACCACTGATGTTCTGGCTATGTCCTGGTCTCAGTTCAAGGAGGTTTTCTATGAGAAATATTTTAACAGCACAGTCCAGGCCGCAAAGAAGGTAGAGTTTCTGAACTTGAAGCAGACAGGGTCTGTGACAGAGTACAGTAGGCAATTCGAGTCCCTGTCCAGGTTTACTGGACATTTTGTTCACAAGAATAAGGATAAGGTGTTTCAGTTTGTGCATGGACTGAAGCCAGAAATTTACAGAGGAGTAAAATTTTGTGGTATTAAGGGTTTGTCCTTCAGTGAAGTTGTGTCCACGGCGTTGGAGGTGGAAGAAGCGGAGATGAAGTGTGCTGGGCCAAAGAAAGCCCCACGAAAGTTTATCCAGCCACACCAGTAGAGAGGAATGAAGAGGCCAAGTGAAGGCCAGAATAACCAGGGAACAGGAAAGAAGGTGCAGAACACCAGGAAGTTTCCCTAGTGCCCGAAGTGTTTGAAAGGTCACCTGGGCGAGTGCAAGTTTGGGACGGAAAAGTGTTTCAACTGTGAGGAAGTTGGACACACATACAGGGATTGCCCGAATCCCAGGATCACCCGATGCTTCAACTGTAACAAAGTCGGCCATATTAACAGAGACTGTCCAGCTCTGAAGAGTGGCCCTGCTAAGATAAAGCTGAGGATATTCTCCATGTTGGAGTCGGGCGATAAGGAACAACCCGCCGTAGTGTCAGGTACCATTTTGATCAACTCTATACCTGCTTTTACTTTAATAGATTCTGGTGCAACACACTCGTTTATAGCGTATGCGTTTGTTGTCAAGTTAGATGTACAGTTTACCCTTACTGAGCACGTATTTAACGTCGCGTTACCCTCTGGTGAGCGCATGCACTCTAACCAAGTGATGTTTGATAGTGTTGTGTTGGTAGGAAACAAGAATTTACATGCTGATCTCATTATTATGGATATAATGGGATTTGATGTAATCTTAGGAATGAATTGGTTGTTCAAGCATTATGCCACAATTGATTGTAGGACTGGAGTAGTTAGTTTTCAACCCCCTGGTGGTTTGAAAAATACCTTTCAAGCTTTGAAGAAGAGTAAGGGAATGTCTGTTATGACTTCTATCAACGCTAGACCCTCTTCATGCAGAGAGTATTTATACTTTCTGGCCAGCGTTATAGACACACAGTTTGTAGGAAAAGCAAGTCCTCAAAATGTCTTAGTTGTCCAAGACTTTCCAGAAGTATTTTTAGATGACCTTCTTGGCTTGCCGCCAGATAGGGACATTGAGTTTGTTGTAGATATTTACCCAGGCGCTGAGCCTGTATCTAAGAATTCCTATAGGTTAGCACCTACGGAGCTTAAGGAATTAAAGAAATAGTTGGAGGAACTATTGGATAAAGGGTTTATACGCCCAAGCTTTTCACCGTGGGGTGCACCAGTTCTTTTTGTTAAGAAGAAGGATGGATCAATGCGTATGTGCGTTGATTATCGGGAATTGAATAAGTTAACTATCAAGAACAAGTATCCATTGCCAAGGATTGATGATTTATTCGACTAGCTTAAGGGTGCACGTGTTTTCTCTAAGATTGACCTAAGGTCCGGTTATTACCAATTGAAAGTCAAATCAAAAGATATTCTATGACTGCCTTTCGCACAAGGTATGGACATTATGAGTTTTTGGTTATGTCTTTTGGATTGACAAATGCACCAGCAGCATTCATGGATCTTATGAATAGGGTGTTTCATGAGTATTTGGATAAGTTTGTCATAGTATTTATTGATGATATACTAATCTATTCACGTACTAAGGAGGAGCATACAAGACATTTGAACCTGGTATTGGGAGTACTAAGGCAACATCAACTTTATGCTAAGTTTTCCAAGTGTGAGTTTTGGTTGGACAGAGTTCACTTTCTTGGTCATGTGATCTCGGGTGATGGAATATTTGTCGATCCAGCCAAGGTTCGAGCATTTAAGGAATGACCCCAACCGAATAATGCCACTGATATTCGGAGTTTTCTTGGATTAGCAGGATACTACAGGAAATTTATTGAAGGATTCTCAAATATTGCAACACCCCTTTACTCGGTTAACAAGGAAAAATATTAAGTATGCATGGACAGAGGAATGTGAATCCAGTTTCTAGACTTTGAAACAGAAGTTGTCCAATGCTCCAATATTAACACTCCCTGTTGAAAATGGAAAGTTCAGCATTTATTGTGACGCCTCCAAAGTTGGACTCGGTTGTGTGTTGATGCAAGATGGAAAAGTAATAGCCTATGCTTCTAGGCAGTTGAAAACACACGACTTAGAATTAGCTGCAGTAGTTTTTGCACTAAAGATTTGGAGGCATTACTTGTATGGACAATCTTGTGAGATATTTTCGGACCATAAAAGTCTGAAGTATATTTTCACACAGAAAGAATTAAATATGAGGCAACGTAGATGGTTGGAGTTTGTCAAGGATTACGATTTTGAGATCAAATACCACCCCGGCAAGGCAAATATAGTAGCTGATGCTTTGAGTAGAGTGACAACATCGGCCTTTGCATTGATTCTTGACATACTATTAGCCTTAGAGACTGAATTTCAAAGATTTAACCTCGAGGCTGTATCCAGTGTGTCAGCTATGCTCTCTGCCATAACCTTGAAGCCTACTATTTTGGAAAGAATAAAGGAAGCATAGGCGATTGATGTTGAGTACAACAAGTATAAGTCATGCATGGTTTCTACCGATAAGTCGGATTTCAACTATTCTGTTGATGGAATTCTCAAGTTTCGGAATAGATGGTTTGTTCCAACAAATAAAGAGCTTCGAAAAGAGATCCTTTCAGAAGCTCATTCTTTTAGACTCTCTGTTCATCCTGGTAGTACAAAAATGTACAGAGACCTTAAACAACACTATTGGTGGCCAGATATGAAAAGAACTGTGGCCGAGTACGTAGGATTGTGTTTAGTTTGCCAACAAGTTAAAGCTGAACATCAGAGGCCTGCAAGAGCATTGCAACCATTACCAGTTCCCGAATGGAAATGAGAACAAATAACGATGGACTTTGTAGTAGGATTGCCTAGAACAGCGAAGGGACATGATGCGATTTGGGTGATAGTTGATCGTCTAACCAAATCCGCCCATTTTCTGTCCATAAAAATGACCTACTCGATGGACCAACTAGATGAATTGTATATGCATGAGATTGTTAGATTGCATGGGGTTCCAAGCACTATAGTCTCTGACCGAGACTCTAGATTTACGTCAAAGTTTTGGAAGAGTCAGCATAAGGCTATGGGTACACAGCTCAACTTTAGCACAGTCTTTCACCCTCAAACAGATGGACAATCTGAAAAGACTATCCAAATGTTGGAGGATATGCTTCGTGCATGCATATTAGATTTTCAAGGATCTTGGAGTAAGTATTTATCGATGGTAGAATTCTCTTATAACAACAGTTTTCAGACAACAATAGGTATGACACCGTATGAAGCGTTATATGGACGAACATGCAGATCTCCTTTGTATTGGGACGAAGTTGGGGAAGCACGTTTGATTGGTCCTGATGTTGTGCAGCAAATAGTGGAGAAGATTGCCCTCATCCGACAGAGAATCTTAATAGCTCAAAGCCGACAGAAAAGCTATGCCGATAAGAGACGTAGAGAATTAGAGTTCAAAGTTGGTGATGAAGTTTTTCTTAAGGCATCACAATTCAAGGGAGTTGTGAGATTTGGAAAGAGAGGCAAGTTGAACCCCAGATATATTGGACCATTCTCAGTCTTGAAGAGGATTGGGAAGACAGCTTACTAGTTACAGTTACCAACCTCCATAGAAGGAATCCATAATGTGTTCCATGTTTCCATGTTGAAGAAATGTATACGGGATCCATCTCAGATTGTGGAACAGCAGAACATTGAAGTTCATCCTACCCTTACCTACGAGGAGAAACCTGTAGAAATTTTGGACTATGCAACAAAAGTGCTACGTAATAAGGAAGTTCAATTAGTGAAGGTGTTATGGCGTAACCAGAGCATAGAGGAGACAACTTAGGAGCGCCAGCAGGACATGATGAACCAACATCCAGAATTATTCAGGTATTGAATTTTGAGGACCAAATTCTTTTAAGGAGGGTAGATTGTAACACCCGGTTCCATTAAACCGATTTTACCTTGTCAACTAATAGTGTACACTTTATGGATGAAATTGGGAGAATTATTAATTAGGTTAATGAGTGACTAAGTAAGGGCATAATGGTAATGGTAATTTGAGATTTATAGTGGATAACGTATTTAAGGGAGGGTTAATGAGGTTTAGCCGCCACTGTTTTCTCATTTTCCTTTCTCGGTATTCAGCTCAAGCTCAGCAGAGCTCTCCAGGCGATTTCTCTCCGATTTCCATTCCTCAACCTAGGTGAGTTTTCTTGAGTTTTAGTGGCTAGATAGCAGAGATGGTACAATGTGTGGTTTGGGAAAGCTATGAATGAGAGTAGGCTCGGGTTTAGGTGATAAACCGAGAATGCACGATTAATAGAGTTCCAAGTTAGCTTCCTTAGGTTTCTGAATGGTTTAGAATGAGTTATAGTGAAGATTGAATTAACGCTCTGTTTATGATTTTAGGTGAGCAAAATCCCGAGATAGCTTGCAACCCAACTTTTCCCAAGAAGTCAGGTAAGTAGAGTATATGTGTGTCTTCAGGCCTACATCACAAAACAGTAGGTTTATACATGTTTGAATGTTTTATGTATGTCATGCATCATGTTTTTGGAAAGAATACGAAAATGAATTTACATGTAAAGGCATGGTAAGGCATGAACAGATTGTAATAGACCAGCTATTAAGGGAACTAATCCGCCCCTTAACTTATGAAGTTGATTTATAATATTGGGAAAATTGATCCGCTTCCCAATGGAATTTAGGATCAGATCAGCTGTTAAGGGAACTAATCCACCCCCTTAATTTATGAAGAGGATGTATGACTTTGGAAAAAATGATCCAACTGCTAATGGAACCGAGGGATCAGATCAGTGAAAGAACGTGAATGCAACAGAGATGTGAAAGTAGAAACTGCATGTCTAGGATTTATGTTTTAGCATATCATTTCATTGTTGCTTTACTTACTTAGCATTAGACTAATAGATGAGTTTTGTGATGTAGGTGAAGAAGCCTCAGAAGGTGTGTTCTCTGAGCATGTTGAGGACTAGGCTGGTTGGGGGAGCGCACTTCAATGTCACGGTTTGGTGTTCTGATGAGGCGGTTTAACTATTGTCTATATATGAAGTTTCAATGGTTAAGTGTTTTGTGGAAGTGTGCAGAGGATTTTAATAACATTAGTAGTTTTGATGTTTTTAACAACTTTATGGTTTTCTTGTTCTGAGTATGAAAAACATGACTTGGTTTAGAGGTAGTTGCTTTGCTGGATATTTTTAGAAAGTTGTGGACTTATGTTGCTTTGAAAGATTTTCAGTAAAATGTACAAGCTTTTTTGGTAGTCAGAGTTTTTCTTTGTTTAGAGTGAAGATGGTTGATATGTTGTTATGTTGAGTGTTATTGTCGATCGGTGGATGTAGTCCACCGGTGGATAACTATTATTGTCTATCGGCGGATGTAGTCCAGCGGTGGAGGTGAGTATTAGGTTTTGTCGTTTTGTGACCGGTGGATGTGAGTATTAGGTTTTGTCGTTTTGTGCCCGGTGGATGAGAGCGTAGAAGTGAGTAACAGGTTTTGTCGTTTTTTCTATCGGTGGATGTGAGTAATAGATTTTGTTGTCTTGTGATCGGTGGATGTTAAGTGTTACTGTTTACTGGTAGATGTAGTCTATCGGTGAATGTCGAGTGTTATTATCTATCGGTGGATGTAGTCTACCGGTAGATATTAGATGAAGGAGTCGAATGTTACTGTTGAGCGGTGGACGTGAGCGATAGATGTGAGGAGTCGACGTGTAGTTTGAAAAATGCGAGCGGTGAACGTGAGCGGTGGACGCGAGAAGTCGACGTGTCGTTTCGGCTGACGCGGTTTAGTGGTAGGGGTTTTGTTTCTGCTTTCGCCGCTGGCACTGTTTGGCGGTGGGTGTCTTTTATTTTATGTCTATCACTAGAACTATTCAGCGGTAGAGGTGTCTGTTTTCTTTTGTTTTCTTTTCCACCAACAGTCTCTAATGATTTAATTAATTAATAAACGTTGTTTTATACAAATGTTTTTCCGCTGCAAGTTTTGACGTTATTTCAAAGTCAAATTTTTACCGTTGAATGAAGTTTTAAAATTTATCCAAAATGTCATGGTTCAGTTCAGTATTCTATGTAGCGAACCGGGTTCAGAAAACCCAAGGCGTTATAGAATACTCCCTGTTCTTAGTCATAATTTTGAGAACGGGAGGCTGGCTCGGGAGAACGACCCCCCGTTCCTGTTCCACGTGCACTACACGTGGAACGGAGGGCCACCATCCCCCACAATGACCCCCCGACAAAACGGGGGGCCGTTGTTTTAGATCGGCATGGAATGTACCCCCGATAGGACGTGGGGCCGTTCGTTTTAGATCGGTCCCCTGTTAAAGGCAAAAAATGTAGAACATGAGGTGATAGGGGAGCCGCGAGGGTTTAAATTGTTAGGTTTATGATAGTTGAAGATTTGATTTGTTAGGGTTGTTAGTTTAAGAGTGTTTTAAAAAAAAAATTCATAATTTAGGGATTAAAATGATTTTTATCCTATTTTTTATCATAAAAATGTTACATGTGAGGCTGTATGGCAATATCGGCCCGTGCTTGTTCTTGACTTTTTTTTGGGTTGATCCAAATATCAAAAATTGAGATTCATAATCTCATTCAGACCATAAGAAGACGGCCAGGCCACACAGTCCAGAGCCCATAGGCAGTTCTGTATTCGATCAGTCATTGCAGTCGGGGGTTGAATTGATTATAATTATTGATTCTCTCTTACTTTGTTTCTTCTGTCAAAAACCCACATAACCACAACACAGTCTCCAAGGATGCCTGTAATAACGTCGTTATCTGAAGCCACCGTCGTCCCCTACCTGTCGCTCCTAAATGTCCTTTCTCAATGCACTTGACTGCGAGAGAGAGATTGGCAATGGCAGCCCATATTACGGGGGTATATGAGACTTTAAACAAGAAAACCAATTTAGCAGCTCAATCTCATTTTTACTTAATCAGATTCCCATACAATCACATCACCATGTTTGACTTGGTTTCCTAAAGTTGATCAGCTCTTTTCTACCCGAAAAAACATGAGGTTTCTTACACGAAAACGGGGAGATGTCGTTTCCAGTAGCATGAGACGGGAGACTGCAGGGGAAAGCAATTAATTAATTATAATCTTTGATTGTGTGCATTGATTGATTTGTTTTTCTGACCCTACTACTAGCCTTTTTTCCCGAAAATAGTGAAAGTTCTGTGGAGAACATGGTATTCAGATCCAACACTATGAATCAGACGATAACATAGCTTAACTTCTAATTATTCATTCATTTATTATACAATGCTGCTGCCAGCAATGTTCCAAATAATTACTTCGTGTGTGAAAGCACACCCGGATGCATAATCCAGTGGCTCCAGAGGATCACTTATTTAATCGTCAAAACATACTCTTTCGAAGCAAATTAAAGGCTAGACAGCAGAAAAAGAAGGCCCCACACGTAATAAACGCGATGGGAGAGGTGTATGAATTGTGGGTTGTCCCCATCGACATGTGAAGAAAGAAGACGATGGTTGTGGTTCGGAGAGAAATACAAATGTTTTCATCATCTTGTCAATTGTTTGGTTTTGAGTAGTAATGGCTGGTCAGTTAAAAGGACATTTTCTCTGCACGCTGACCAATTTATTAACACTTTTTTCTCAGTATTTCCGCAGCGGATTTCCATTTTCTGTAGATATTCATTCACATATTCACCTCACCCTCGTGACAATGTGACTTACATTCAATGATGTACCCTAATCCACAGATGTTTTAAGACTGTCGTGTTTTTGGTTCTTAATAATGCTTTCTAGTTTTCCCAAGCTATAATCTTTAACAACCCTTTTATCTTCCTTTTCTATTTTCTTTTTTTGCACTTCACCTTTCATGAATCGTTAGCAGAAAATGGAAGTACTAATCAGAGATATTAGAACGTAGTCAGGCACGTAGGAGAAGCATTAAGAAGGAAGAAATAAAACTACAGAAGAACAGAAGAAAGAAGGGGGGGGGGGGGGGGGGGGGGGGTGGGGAGGGGGGAGGAAGAAGGGGAGAGCGGAGAGGTGAGAAAAGGCAAGCACCCTGAAAGTGAAAGCTATTTGTCGGTCATCGCCTCGAATTCCTCGCTCTGTGCATCCAAAAAGTGACACGCCAGACGAGGGTCCTCATTAATTAATTAGAGCATATTATAAAATTAAGATTTCTGTGGGAAAGACAGAAAGAGAGAGAGAGGTAGAGGTAGAGAGAGAGAGGAGGTAGAGAGAGAGAGAGGGGGCAAGGAAATGGAGTAATAAATGAGGCTTCTATTAAACAACTCAACCACTACTCTGACTCGCTTGTATTCTTCCTTTACTTTGATTCCCTCTCTCATTGAAGACTCATCATTTCATCATTATTATTATTGTCGAGGGAGGTGATCAGAATCCAACGCTCTCTCGTTAATGAATCAAGGCCATATCTAATCTCGCACTTGTGTTTTTGCATGCAGTAATATTTAAGGGTATGTTTGAAAACCCTAAGTCCAATGGCGGGTTTCACTTTTCTAGTACAATGTGTTAAATGTCTCATCAGATGGTCGTTCTCATCCGACGGTGGAGATGTATGCATGATCGAATCATCGGTTCGATCGAGAGTGCTTCTGCCTTCTGCATGGGTCGTGGTCATTTCTGGAAGTGAAAACCCAGCTGGTGGGGTCTGAGTTTGCTCATTTTCGTCCTTTGCAAAGTCTGGGTTCCACTGTTATTTACTTCCTTATAAGCCCTCCAAGCCATATCATTCTCATTCATCATTATCATCTTCTCTCTCTCTCTCTCCCCCCTTGAAGATAGGCGAGAGTCTTGGGGGATAAAGAGATATGAGCGCAGAGCAAGCACACCCACGAACTCACAAACTTGAGGGTTTGATTCTGAGGAAAGATGGCAAGATTTGGAGCTTTTTCTTTTGAGGGGAATGTTGTCTGGCTCGAGGACCCTATTATCCTTTCCATTTGGTTTCTTTTGAGGCCAAACTTTCATCAGAACACCTTCTGGTTTCTCTACTTAATTAGTGTCGTCGGACCAGGCTTCATTCCCCTCAATTATGTGCTCCCGTTCCGCTTCTCCTCCAGATTTATCATTCAAGGTTTCCTTTCCTTTCTATTTTCTCTCTCTTCCTCTATCTTTCTCTCTGTGGTTTTATTTTCTGGGAAATATGCTGTCAGTTGAATTAAATTCAACGTATTTTGGTTTTAACAGCAATTAAGGATGTTAGTTATCCGCAGATTGGTATAATGATGAAAATATTTGACTATTTTGGATCTGAATGTTTGCCTTTTGATTTTCTTTTACTCATGGCTTCATGATTGTGTTTTCCTGTCAGTCTTTCTCCGATTCTGATTAATCATTATACCCATTTTTCTCATCATGACTTCCTCAGTCTCGTCTGTCTCTTTCTGCCTCCTGTATGTCTCATCTTTCAACTCTGCTAATCTCTCTCTCCCTCTATGGGTTTCAAGCTGGTGAGGGGGCTACAATCTCAGTCTTAATCTTTTTCAATAACAATTTGGTAATTGTGACGAAGTTTCAAAACGCTTGGCAACCCCTCTATCTTGTGAAGTTGAAGTTTTAACCTCATATGTATTCTCTCACATGGGTTTGTCCACCGCTTCTAATATTGTCAATAAGCTAAAAAAGCAATAAACTTTTTCTTCCTTATTTTTCACAATTGTGTCTTGTGACATAAAACTAGGAAAATTGACCCGTTTTTACCTACCGAATCAGAAATAATCTCGGAAAGAGAATCGCTCTCGTCATTTCCATATTTGGTTGCAAAGCAAACGGTCGAGGCCTTAGTTTATAGGGAAACACAGCTCAGCCGGCTAAGCCTATACATATACAGTCTTATATTTCCTCATCCACCCACAGCAGTGTCTACATTTTAGCTCTAGAAAAAAAGCCCTGGCGTTTCCCTAGAAAAGAAGTATGTTTTGGTTATAGCCTAAAATTTAATAATATAAGAGAATTGTGGATTCATCAGTATTCTAAACAAGTAAGTGAACAATGTTTTTGCGTCAGACCTATGATTGTGTTTCCTGGGAGACTTTTGTGGGAATCACACATAGTTTATAGGGTTCTAGCTTTCTAGCTTTCTCTTCCTTGCTACATTTTCTCTGGGGAGTTCCAGCCTCCAGTTTACAGGGAAAGTTAAAAATTAAAACTGACTTAATGGGTTTGAAGAAAACTACTTCTCACAAGCAGTCAAAACAGTTCACAACGTCTCTCTCTCTAGAATAGGGTTCAGTCACTCTACACCTATCGCTTCAGAGTCTCTCTCTCTCTCTCTCTCTCTCTCTCTCTCTCTCTTTCTCTCTCTAACATACACACACAACCATACACCAATACATTGCATTAGGCATTGAGAGTGATGTAGGTTCTGCAGATTCAGTAGAAAAGAAAGTCCAATCCAGAAAGAAGCGAGCTGAGAAAGTAGGAGCTAGGAAGCATGTCAATCTCAGAAGTTTCAATCATTTTGAAAATGAAGAAGTTTTGAGCAAAGGATGAATTGTTGATTAAGATCAATCAGGCCATCTTCAAAGTTAAGCGTAAAAGAGGGTGTGGTGTGAACAATGTCTAATCAAGATGTGCATTTTTGACATAAGCAAACTCAAAGAAGTTGAAATCTAAGTCATGCCCTTTCTTTCTATTGTCCCACCACTGGCTCTTCCCACATGAAGATATGATGAGTTTACACCACTCTTTGGCCTAATTCTACTAAACCCAATAACCTACATTTATTGCATGGCTACTAACCGAACGAAGGATCATCTCAAATATTGGAAGCACTAACCCATTAAAATAATCATATTTTAAGACTTTATATTTCTATCTCAATATTTTCTCGTAAATAACATCTATCAATTAAAGCTGGCTCATGGTGATGTGTTTTTTTTTCCTTCTATTTAATGAAATTTTCATCTTTCTTTATATCTCATTCTATAGATAACAAAAATGTCAGCGAGAGAACCGCAATAGAAATCGTTGGGATCCGGGCCTAATGTATGAGCTCGGATCCATAATGTGTTCGTCCAATATGTAAAATGGAGAAAGCTTCAGAAACATTAGAGTGTGAAGACACGAAAGGCTTGTTCGAGAAGCGACTGCACAGAGCTCTCCTTTGCTCAAGTCGAAGTTTGTGTTATGCGATTTTTTGTTAAAAGAAGAGAAGCTCCTCTTTTTCAGAAGAGAAGGTATTTTTGTTGTTTTTATTCATGTAGTTTGTTGTTTCGGTTTACAAACTGGTATTAGAGCCAGAAGAGAAGGAGCTGCGCGCCGTCGTTTTTTTCTTCAGTGAAGAACGAGTTGGGTATTTAACTCTGCTGCCTCCTACGCAATTGATCGCCGTGCACGCACAGAATGAAGCTATTCCGTCGAACCTCGATCAGCCATTTCCGTTCAGAAGAGTCTGCCACTGTCTGTTACCGACAGTGAAGAATCACGACTCCCGTTCGCCAGAAAGTAGCAGGTTTCAGTTCCAAAGGTGATTCGAGATTCAGAAGTGTAACACCCGATATTTTGCCATGTAAATTATCCCTAGTATTTTCGTGCGAAATTAATTGTTATAAATATAATGATTATTTTAATGGAATGGTTGAGATATTATGAAGGAAAAGAGAATTTTGGAGAAACCCAAATCGATGAACTAAGTAACTAATTGGTTAGAAACCAATGGAGGGGCAATTTCGAAAAACAATTAAGGTTGGTGAGAAGAAACCAATAGTTGGTGAACACTTGTCCAAGCTTCTTGATGAAGCCAAGCTTCCTCTCCTTACGTTAGCCAATTCCCCTTTTATTTCTCCTTCTCTGCCATTCTTCCATTTTTCCCTCTTCTCTGTTTATCTCCACTCCTCACTGCCTTTTCTCTTCTAGACGACGAACGATTATCGAAGCTCCTCTAATCTCCTCAGTTTATTCCGATTTCTCCATCTAAGGTAACCCTCTAATCTAGTTATCGATTTTGGACTAGTTATCCGTGAGTTTTGTTGAAGTTTTAGGGTTAAGATATTTTGGAGAAAACTCGTTGTTTTTGTACGAAAACACGTTAGTTTGTTTTCTAAAGGTTTGAATGAAGTTTGGAGTGTATCCTATTAAGTTATTAGTTAGCATTTTTACAACTCCGTTTATATTTTTTTGATGTGCATATTATTGGTTCGTGACGCGCCGTGGCAACACGAACAAAGCTTGCAACTTCACGGCGTCAGGTAAGTTCATACGCGTAGGTTTGGCCCTTAAGGCCCTACAATACGAAGATACTAGGTTTTTGTTTGTCTGAGTGGTGGTCGGGTACCTAGGTCGTAAATTATGTTCTAAGTTGAATGTTTTATGTTATATGTCTTGCTTTGTTATTCTGTCGCCTGTTTATGTTATGTTTAAGTACCATAAATGTTCATGCATACACGTTTTCTTGAAAGTCATGTAAATATTTTATCCACGATGTTTGAAGTTAAGAAAGATAAAACCTGTAATGTAATGTACGTTTAAGTGTGGAACGAGGACTGACATCCTGTTATGTACCTGTTATGTATCCCTGTAATGTGCCTGATAGTGCACCCCTGTTATGTGCCTGATAGTGCACCCCTGTTGCACCAGTTCCTCTATAAGCCCCATGATAAGTGTGTATTTTACACACTTTTTTATACTTTTTATACTTGATTGGATAAGTTTTTCTCAAGTGTTTTGAAGAAATTTAATATATTTCGGGTAAGTGTGCAGAAAGATTTATTTGATAGGTTGACGTAGAAACAAAAGTAGCTGCAAAGAAAAATAAACGGAGAAGCATTGAAGATTATGAAAACAGTAAATACATCAATCCATCGGGCCACATTGAGCAATCGATCGCTGGAATCCATCGGCAGCACATCAAGCAGCGATCGATCACCTAATAATTTGGAAAGTGAATCAAGCGGCAATCAATCGCTTACCAAATTGGAAAGTTTATTTATCGTAATCTCGGCCATTAACTTAAGGAAAGAACGAATCAAGGCTGTTGATCTGATACAGAATAAAGACTTAAAACTTAAATGAAGAGAAGGGAGCAGCAAACGAGGGGCAAGCGAGAGCGATTTTGGAAAGATTCAGCGATTCGGTTTTGAGCAATTTTGGAAAGAAGCAGCGCTGGGAGATTTCTTCAAGCTTTCAACGCAGAGATTCTGCATTCGGATATATTTTTCCACAGGCCTTGAGCGATTCGGGTTCGGCGATCTACAGGGCAGCAGAGTTCGTCAACTTTGAGAGCAAGAAACAGTGGGAGATTCGGCTATTGAGAGCGCGGCAGAAAAGATCCGGCGATTAGGGCGCTGGCGTTCGGCGACTTAGCGAATCTGAGGGAGAGAGAGAAGTCTGGAGGCTTCAGCGATTCTGGAGAGCAATTTTCTGCAAGAGAAGAGGCAAGCAGCAGGAGGTGTTCTGGAGACCAAATTTTAGAGAGAGAATTTTCAGAAAAGTGGGCGACTTTCAGGGAGTGATTTTCAACAGCAAAGAAGCTGTTTTCACAGCATAGTGTTTTCTTTTCTTTTTTTATTTCTATTAATTGATTATGCAATATCTTATATTTGTGTTTTTATTTTCTTTAGCGTGAACTAATCCTTTACTCTAGGGCTACGATGTAGCCAGACTATGATTATTTTATGTTCTTCGTTTAATTATATTTACTGAGTATTTCTTCCAATATTGTTGGCGCATTTAATTTCTGTTCTTAAAGCCTGTAAATTTCTGGCCAATCTTTACTTGATTATTGGGGAGTTTTGAGACCGAGAGGTGATAAACAACCGTGCACTGAAATTAATGTCATGAATATACGTAGGCTAGAGATAGTTACGGTATTTGTGTGATCACTGTGATTTCTTGATTTATTTGTATTTGATTAATGTAGGATTTGAGACTGAGAAGTGATAACCCATTAATCAGATAAACTACGCAATGCTCGAGAGAGATTGTGATAGAATTTAGTGAAATCGATCATCAACATAGGAAGAATATTTATGAATATATTTGCGAAGGACTGAAATAAACATTGTCTTGGTGAAATCGTAGTACCTAGGCTTTTATTAATTTGATTTAATCTCAGTTTATTTGTTTTGCTATTTTAATTTAGTTTATTTTTATTGTTTTAATTATTTTAGTTGTTTATTTTAATTTCAATCCTTAAAACCATAAAAACGTGTGTTCAATTTAGAATTAAAATTAATTATTTCGATTATTAATTACAAGTCCTCGTGGGTTCGACACTCTATTTTATCACTATATTACTTGTTGCGACTCGTACACTTGCGAAATATTTTGCACAACAAGTTTTTGGCGCCGTTGCCGGGGACTTAATTATTGATATCGAATTAATTATTTTTAGTTTTATTTTGAATTCTATTTATTTTATTTGTTTATTTTTGTGTTACTCTCAGGTGTATGCGTAAGGAAGGAGACGTCAATCTTCTCCCGCTTAATCTTGAAATCGAACGTACGTGTCGACAAAATCGTAAAGCGAGAAGAAAAGTTATTCAACAATGTCGGGGACAATAATGTCGAGCACCGGACCTTACTTGATTATGTTATACCTACTGTCTCCGGTGTACATTCAGCTATTCGCAGACCGGCCATCAATGCTAATTTTGAAATTAAACCGGGCACCCTGCATATGATTCAACAGTCTCAATTCAGTGGATTACCTTCAGAAGACCCCAAGGATCACATTGCAAATTTCTTAGAGGTATGCGACACTTTTAAATTTCACAATGTGGGGGATGATGCTGTGAGGCTGCGATTATTTCCGTTCTCACTACGGGATCGTGCAAAGAATTGGCTTAACTCTCTGCCTGCCAACTCTATTAGTACTTGGGACGACTTATGCCAGAAGTTTCTTTCTAAATTCTTTCCATTCGAGAAGACAGCTAGACTTCGCAATGATATAATTAATTTTACTCAGTTCGATGGGGAGACATTATATGAGGCATGGGCTCGTTTTAAGGAGATGTTGAGAAAGTGTCCCAATCATGGTCTACCGATGTGGATGCATATTCAGACTTTTTATATGGGATTATCAGCTTCTACTAAGACTCTGGTTAATGCAGCAGCAGGTGGAGCTTTAATGAGAAAAACGGAAGACGCCACTTATGAATTATTAGAGGAATTAGCACTTAACAATGACCAGTGTCCAGTGGAGCGATCAATTATGAAGTGCACAACGGGTACTCCAGAACTCGAGGCTTTGAAAGCTCTAACTCTACAAGTTGCCTCATTAACTAAGCAAATACAAGAGTCTTATATGGCAGCAAGTGTTGGAAATTCATCGAAAGTTAATTGTCAGTGGTGTCTCGGGCCGCATTTGAGTGAAGAATGTCAAGAGGGAAATCACATGTCAAAAGCGCTCGCAGAGCAAGCTAACTATATGGGCAATTTTAATCGTCACGGCAATCCAAATTCTAATACTTATAATCCTGGATGGCAGCAGCACCCAAATTTTTCATGGAGGAATTCTCAGAACGCTATGCAGCCACCTCCAGCAGCTCAACCCGAACCATTTCAGCAAGTTGAAAACAAAAGTGATCTAGAAACGGCCCTTTTGCAGTTTATGACCGAGACTCGGACTACAATGCAAAATCAATCTGCCCAAATTCGCAGTCTTGAAAATCAACTTGGTCAATTCGCGAGCATTATTAATAGCAGGCCCCAAGGCTCACTACCAAGTAACACTGAAGTAAATCCGATAGAGCATTGTAATGCAATTACCACTCGAAAGGGCACAGTAGTTGAACCAGTGCAAAAAGAGAAAAACGTGCCAAAAGTTGTTAATGAGGAGTCCACTGCCGATGGAGTTCAAAAGTCATCACCAATTCATGCCAACCCAACTCTCGTACCGTTTCCACAAAGATTGAAAAATGTGAAGCTTGACAAACAATTCTCTCAATTCCTTGAAGCCTTCAAGAAGCTCCACATTAATATTCCGTTTGTCGAAGCTTTGGAACAGATGCCGCGTTATGCTAAATTTTTGAAAGATATTCTTTCCCACAAGCGCAAAATAGAGGAGTGTGGTTTTATAGCTCTTACAGAAGAATGCAGTGCTATTATTCAGAAAAAGCTACCTCAAAAATTAAAAGATCCGGGAAGTTTTACTGCACCGTGCGAGATTGGCAGTTCTGTATCTACCAGGGCACTATGCGATTTGGGAGCGAGCATTAATTTGATGCCTTTGTCTATATTCCGGAAACTCAATTTAGGCGAAGCAAAGCCGACAGAGGTTACATTATTGATGGCCGATCGTTCTATTAAACACCCGAGAGGAATCATTGAAGATGTGCTCGTAAAGGTCGACAAATTTATATTCCCTGCCGATTTTATTGTGCTTTATATGGAAGAAGATCAAAATGTGCCGATTATATTAGGGCGACCATTCTTAGCTACAGGTGGTGCTGTTATTGATCTTAGAAAGGGGGAGCTCAAATTGCAAGTACAGGATGAAGAGGTGACATTCAAGGTGTATAAGTCAATGGAGTACCCAATATCTAGCGCTGACATATTTCGGGTGGAACTCCCTAACAATGTTACAATGGAAGCCTCACGTCAACTAAGCGACTCTCTTGAGCTGAATGAGATGCAATACGTTGAAAATTTGGGGGAATCGACATTACGGGTCATACCACCTATTAAGAAACCACCTGACCACAAAAAGATTATGGCGAATGATAAGCTGGTAAATGGGCAACAATGGTTACCATATTGGGGCGGTACAGTTAAAAAAGCAAATTCCATTATATATCTTGACCCAACATGACGCAGCATATCGTCAAGCTGACGACGTTAAAACACGCACTTGGTGGGAGGTAACCCATTAGTTATTTATTTTCCTTTATTCATTTTTCTTTATTTTTATTTCCGTTTATTTTTGTTTTTGTTATTTTCATTTTCGTTTTACTTAGTTGTAGTTTCGTTTTCCTTTTTATTTCGTTTTCGTTTTCATTGTATTTTCATTTGTTTTTATGTTTTAGTTTCTTATTTCATTTTATTTTCTCTTTTTACTTTATTCCACTTTTTTTAATTTTTATCTTTCTGTTTTTTTTTTTAAATAGGTTTCGATTAAGTCATTTTATTTCCTTGTTATCATTTTATTTATTTCATGTTAAAATAATAATAATAATAATTTCTTCATTTATTTTTATTTTTATTTGTATTTTATTTTATTTTTCTTTCTCTTACTGTTATTTTTAGTTTTCTTTAGTTTCTTATTTTATTCTCTCTTTTTATTTATTTATTTATTTTTTCTTTCTTCTTTTATTTTATTTATTTTTCTTCTTTTAAATAAGGTCCGATTCAGTTTTCTTAATTCTTCAATTCTTTTTATCATTTTAATTTATTTTATTTAGTAAAAAAAAAAAAAAAAAAAAAAAAAGCTCTTCTGCTTGATTACTCCTTCGACCGAAACTCCACGACCAGCTCAAGACATTATGAGGTACGCGATTTTTACCCTATATTTTTTATACATTGAGGACAATGTCTATTTTAAGTTTGGGGGTGATTTTAGCGTATCTTAGCACTTTGATATATTTTGGTATTGCAATCTGAAATATTGGTTGAGGTGTCGATGATGATTTAAATGATTGATTCATGCTTTAATTCCTTGAGAAATGCTGAGTAAAAGAGTGATTTGTTTTAGTTTGCATTGATTAGAGCTTACAGAGTTATCTTAAAAAATCTGAACACGTTTTATTTTTATTTGATTCTATTTGTTGGTAATATTTGTGTAGTCTACTAAGAGTGAAACCCATATACTGTAAGGGAGTGAACGAGAATAAACAAGGTAAGGGAGTGTAACTCCAGTCAAATGTGTGAGAACGAGAATACTGTGAAGACAAATCTTTCTTGGTTTTGCTCATTATCCTCGAATGCAAATTGAAATTTTTCTGAAACAAAAGAATGATTTAGGCCATCTTTGAATCGTTTGAGCTTTCTGAGCCTACCTTGTTGTGTCATTTCATGACACTCATAGTCACCCTTTTGAGCCTATTATTTACAATTCATTTGTCACCTGAAATTAGCCAGTCTTATATATTTCTCTTACCTTATTTATTGAGCACGGGGATATGGATCTAAAATTAAGGGAAAGTTGGAGGAAATGGTGAAAATCAAGAACAACTCCTTTGTCATCTGTTTCGTTTTAGAACATTAAGTCGTTATGTTTACGTTATTTGTCAATTGAAAAAAAAAAAAAAAAGAAGAAGAAGAAAAAGAAAAAGCAAGTTTGAACGGTTTAGTTTTCATTCTAGTTTTTTATTTTCCGTGAGTATTATGTTTGTATTGATTCTGTTTTGTAATAATGACAAAGGAGTTGAGTTGGGTGATATTGAATGAATCAAGTTTGGGGGTGAGCGATTAGAAGAAAGTTTGAGTGAGTTCAACAAGTGAGTAAGTGACTGAAAAAAATTTTTGATTGAATGAAATAAGGAGGAATGAGTGGTGCTCTAGATATTCGTTTGAATCCATAAAATTCCTACCCTTTAACCCGGCCTTTCATTACAAGCTTGTGAAGACCTAATGACTTTTGTTTTGATTTATGGATATTTGCTATTAGTTGGATAGTGAGCAAAGTTGATGAACGATTAGAGCGATTAGAGTGAAATCCCGAGCGAAATGAGAATGCATCCCTTACCTGTAGCTACATTAGTTGAACCAACAATTAGAAGAAGATAAGAATGAACGCACACACACACGAAGATTTCTCTGTAAATTATTGTCAATGCACTAATATGAGTCATTTCTTTTGCAAAGTGTTACACTTGATGTTTTTAGTATGAGTTTTTCAAGCTGAGACAAATCACCGAAAACCTTGATTAAGATTGTTTTACCATTATATTACATTGAGCATTTTATATTTGATCGAGATTATCTCTGTGTTAACTGAGTTATATTTTGTTCGCTTGAGGACAAGCTTTTATTCAAGTTTGGGGGTGTGATAAGTGTGTATTTTACACACTTATTTATACTTTTTATACTTGATTGGATAAGTTTTTCTCAAGTGTTTTGAAGAAATTTAATATATTTCGGGTAAGTGTGCAGAAAGATTTATTTGACAGGTTGACGTAGAAACAAAAGTAGCTGCAAAGAAAAATAAACGGAGAAGCATTGAAGATTATGAAAACAGTAAATACATCAATCCATCAGGCCACATTGAGCAATCAATCGCTGGAATCCATCGGCAGCACATCAAGCAGCGATCGATCACCTAATAATTTGGAAAGTGAATCAAGCGGCAATCAATCGCTTACCAAATTGGAAAGTTTATTTATCGTAATCTCAGCCATTAACTTAAGGAAAGAACGAATCAAGGCTGTTGATCTGATACAGAATAAAGACTTAAAACTTAAATGAAGAGAAGGGAGCAGCAAACGAGGGGCAAGCGAGAGTGATTTTGGAAAGATTCAGCGATTTGGTTTTGAGCAATTTTGGAAAGAAGCAGCGCTGAGAGATTTCTTCAAGCTTTCAACGCAGAGATTCTGCATTCGGATATATTTTTCCACAGGCCTTGAGCTATTCGGGTTCGGCGATCTACAGGGCAGCAGAGTTCGTCAACTTTGAGAGCAAGAAACAGTGGGAGATTCGACTATTGAAAGCGCGGCAGAAAAGATCCGGCGATTAGGGTGCTGGCGTTCGGCGACTTAGCGAATCTGAGGGAGAGAGAGAAGTCTGGAGGCTTCAGCGATTCTGGAGAGCAATTTTCTGCAAGAGAAGAGGCAAGCAGCAGGAGGTGTTCTGGAGACCAAATTTTAGAGAGAGAATTTTCAGAAAAGTGGGCGACTTTCAGGGAGTGATTTTCAACAGCAAAGAAGCTGTTTTCACAGCATAGTGTTTTCTTTTCTTTTTTTATTTCTATTAATTTATTATGCAATATCTTATATTTGTGTTTTTATTTTCTTTAGCATGAACTAATCCTTTACTCTAGGGCTACGATGTAGCCAGACTATGATTATTTTATGTTCTTCGTTTAATTATATTTACTGAGTATTTCTTCCAATATTGTTGGCGCATTTAATTTCTGTTCTTAAAGCCTGTAAATTTCTGGCCAATCTTTACTTGATTATTGGGGAGTTTTGAGACCAAGAGGTGATAAACAACTGTGCACTGAAATTAATGTCATGAATATACGTAGGCTAGAGATAGTTACGGTATTTGTGTGATCACTGTGATTTCTTGATTTATTTGTATTTGATTAATGTAGGATTTGAGACTGAGAAGTGATAACTCATTAATCAGATAAACTACGCAATGCTCGAGAGAGATTGTGATAGAATTTAGTGAATTCGATCATCAACATAGGAAGAATATTTATGAATATATTTGCGAAGGACTGAAATAAACATTGTCTTGGTGAAATCGTAGTACCTAGGCTTTTATTAATTTGATTTAATCTCAGTTTATTTGTTTTGCTATTTTAATTTAGTTTATTTTTATTGTTTTAATTATTTTAGTTGTTTATTTTAATTTCAATCCTTAAAACCATAAAAACGTGTGTTCAATTTATAATTAAAATTAATTATTTCGATTATTAATTACAAGTCCTCGTGGGTTCGACACTCTATTTTATCACTATATTACTTGTTGCGACTCGTACACTTGCGAAATATTTTGCACAACACCCCACTTATACCTCCTGTGCATTTGAACGTAATGTAAAGTAATGTTCATGTATTTCAAAAGTTCATGCATAACATATGCATCACTGCATTGTATGTTCTTACTGAGTTCTATGCTCATAGTTGAACTCCCTGTTGTAGGTATGGATCCTCCAGATGAGGACTTTGTGCCTCAGGCCGACGAATAAGTGGTTGGTGGCACGAGCTTTCGGGGGTGGTTATGGCAGCCAG
This sequence comes from Begonia masoniana, assembly GCA_022432975.1. NCBI lineage: Eukaryota > Viridiplantae > Streptophyta > Magnoliopsida > Cucurbitales > Begoniaceae > Begonia > Begonia masoniana. The sequence goes on along the minus strand of CM039507.1, from coordinate 30,431,186 downwards.
ACACATTTCTGACCCGAGGGTGAAATTTTTAAAATGAAGTCATGTTTGTATAGTCTCTATTGGGATTCTGTTGGGATTTTTAGTAATGTATAGGTTTTGGTGTTGAAGTTTTAAAACCTCTGTTCTGACAGTTGTATTCTGTATTGGAATCGTTTGAGATTTTCCTTTACGTTGTTCATAGATTGTTTCGGGTTTTAGAGCTATCCATGCAGTTAGATTTCTTGAACTTTTGTCATGTTTTCTAACATATCTAAAATTATGTTTTAATCGGGTTTCTTTTGGTTGGGGTACTTCAGATGTCGAGGGAGTGTTTAGTCCCTCTGTTATCTATATCCATTCGGTTGAATTTGTCGACCAAATGGTGTAGAAATTAATTCCAAAGACTTAGTCTGTCGACTAAGGCTATGTGTTAATCGTCCAAAGTTATGGTCCAAAGTTGTGGGCGATAACGTCGTCCAAAGTCATTATGTCGTCCAAAATGTCCTATCGACCATTTATGTCTTCCACTGTTACTCTGTCATCCGATCTTCAGTATGTCTTTCAAATATTATGTCTTCCGATTTTTATTATGATTTCCTGTTTAAGTTCAAACGTCAAAAGTATTCTGCCTTCTGTTTCTGTCGTCGACTCCTGTCATCCAGTTCTGTCGTCCAGACGCATTAGAATTCTTTTTCATAAATTTTCAGTTAAGTGTTATGGTCGAGGTCACTTTGACCAATTTCAACGCCGAGTTCACTTCGACTGATTTCAGCACCGAGGTCACTTCGACCGATTTCTTCATCAAGGTCACTTCAACCTATTTCATCGCCGAGGTCACTATGACCGATTTCATTACTGAGGTCACTTCGACCGAATCTCAGTCTTACTACTCTTTTGCACTTCGACCGATTTTGTTGTGGGTCATAGCTCTTCAAGTGTTGTGTTTTGTCGACCAAAACCCTGTTTCATTGTCTTAACACTGGCACCTAAGTTAGTTTTCAACCGCGACAACGTCGTCCACTTCTGTCTTCCCTGTTTTCATGTCTCCTTGTCTTCCTGCTCTCGTCCAGAGTAGCTCATTCGTCCAAATTTTAAATGTTCCTGTCTTCCTATTTTATTCTGTCATTTATTTTTGTAGTCCGATTTTAATTGTCTTCTAGTTTTAAATATGTCATCCAATTTACCATGCATTTTAAATATGTCTTCCAGTCTTCAATTCCAGAGAAGGTTTTCTCTCTGTCAAGGTTTTAAAAGTAAAAGTTAAAAAAATATATATATATATCACGTTTTAAATGTTTGGAGTGAGGCTCGTCGGCCCCGATCGGGTCGGGGGTCGTCACAGTTATGGTATCAGAGCCCGCCAGGTTTTAAAAGCAGTTCTGGAGAACTGTCTGGTTGCGTAATCCGCCACGTGAGATCGCTCCACCAACTGTAAGTGTTTAAGTTCCTGTAAAAGTTTTGTTTATTAAATTTTAGTTATTCCGTTTATAGGATTTTCTTAGAAATGGTGAGAGGACATCAGGATGAAGCAAACGACAGTGCCAGTGCCATTGACCGTTTAACTGAACTGGTGGGTGTACAGTCACGTATGGTGGAACGCATGATGGCCAGGTAAGATAATGGAAACAATAATCATGGGAATGCTCCACGTGACACCAGTGGAGAAAGATTCAGGCGACTCCAACCGCCTACGTTTAATGGGCTATCTACGGACCCAACTCACGCTGAGGAATGGATCCGGCATATAGAGAGAATGTTCAACTACACAGAAGTGAAAGAAAATAAGAAGGTTGTATGTGCCATGTTTCATCTCACCAAGAATGCAGGATTTTGGTGGGACACCGTCCAGGCAACAACATTGGCATTGAGCTGGGATGGATTTAAACGGATAATCTATGAGATGTATTTCGACCGCAATGTGAGGAAGGAAAAGTTGATTGAATTCTCTCGACTGCAGCAATATGGGTCAGTGGCCGAATATGTTCAGAAGTTCGAGTCACTATCCCGTTATGCACCTCATCTAGTGGACACCGACGAGAATAAGGTACACCAGTTCATACAGGGTCTGAAGATGGACCTTTTACGAGGGATCACGACCGGGGGATTTGATGAGGCACCGTATACCAAAGTGGTTGCCAAAGCTTTAGAGGTGGAAGAAATATAGCGAGGCGTGAAGAGGCCTAATGTGACAGCTGCCAACCAAGATAGGGGAAAAGACCAATGGGAGTTCATCAACTTCCTGTATGCCCACGTTGCTAGAAAAGTCATACGGGGGAATACAGGTTCTTTACTAGCTGTTGCTTCAGATGCGACAAGGAGGGTCATCATATTAGAGATTGTCCAATGCCAGACAGGAGACCGGATCAGGCTACCCCAAGGGTTTTTGTACTGATCGAGGATGATGATGATGCCTAGCATACTGTTGTCACAGGTACGATTTTTTTTAGTAGAAGTTAATGAGAGAAAGAACATTAGAATAGAGGTGTAGTTTAGAGTAAGGGTATAAAGATAGTATTCATATAGTGGATAGAAGTAGATTTGAGAATAGAGATGGTAGAGAACATTAGAATGAAGAGGCAAATTTTGTAACTTAAGGATGTCAGTAAGAACGGTTATTAGACGAACCGTAATGAAGTGATGTTTCCAAATTTGAAAAAAAAAAAAAAAAATTAGGATGTCGAATAAGGAGATGGCCGATATAGCGAGCAAGTTGCCTACGGCCTTTTCCGAGTTCCGTCATTCGGGTGATGGTATTTTGAAGTTCAGGGACCGGTAGTACGTTCCGAGAGATGAGGAGCTACAAAAGGACATTTTTTCGGGAGCCACTCGTCTTATTTCTCAATACATCTAGGAAGCACGAAGATGTATCGAGACTTGGGACTACACTTCTGGTGACCAAATATGAGGAACGATGTTGCCAAATACGTGAAGTCTTGTATGGTATGTCAGCAAGTGAAGGCTGAATATCAAAGACCAGTTGGAACACTTAGGCCTCTCCCGATCCCCGAATGGAAATGGGAAAACATCACAATGGACTTTGTTGTTGGCCTACCAAGGACAGCTAGGGGCTATAATAACATATGGGTCATTGTGGACAGAATGACGAAGTCGGCCCATTTTCTACCTATGAAGACAACATTCTCTATGGACCAATATGCAGAATTGTATATTAGCAAGATTATCAAGCTGCATGGTATTCCAGTGTCGATCGTTTCTGACCGGGACCCTAGATTTACATCGAGGTTTTGGACGAGTTTGCAAGCTTCTTGGAGTGAGTATTTGCCGTTAGTGGAGTTCTCTTATAACAACAGCTACCAGGCTACGATCGGTATGACTCCATATGAAGCTCTTTATGGCAGGAAGTGCAGATCTCCATTGTGTTGGGATGACGTTGGAGAAGCCAAGCTCGTCGGCCCTGAGTTATTACAGTAGATGTCCGAGGTGGTGGCTGCTATCAGACAACGAATAAAAAATTTCTCAGAGTCGACAGAAAAGTTACATGGACCATAGAAGGAGAGAATTGGAGTTCGCTGAGCGCGATGAAGTATTCCTTAAGGTATTGCCTTTCAAGGGCGTAATGAGATTTGGTAAGAAAGGGAAGCTCAGTACGTGGTTTGTTGGGCCATTTCCCGTCTTGAAGAGAGTAGGAAGCACAGCCTACAGACTGCAGCTGCCAGCGTCTATGGACGAAGTTCACAACATTTTTCACATTTTGATGCTGAGAAAATGTGTGCAAGATCCAACTCAGATCGTGGAACTGGTGGACATAGATATCCAGCCGATGCTATGAAGAAAGGCCCATAAAGATTTTAGATTCTACAATGAAAGTGTTGCGCAACAGGGTGATCCTATTGGTGAAGGTTCTATGACTGCAATCATAATGTGGAGGAAGCCACTTGGGAGAGACGACTGAACATGAGGGATCAATATCCAGATCCTATTTAATTGAGCAAATTTTGGGGACAAAATTTTATTAATGTGGGTGGAATGTAACACCTGACATTTTGCCATGTAAATTATCCCCAGCATTTTCATGCAAAATTAATTGTTATAAATATAATGATTATTTTAATGGAATGGTTGAGATATTCTCAGGGAAAAGAGAATTTCAGAGAAACCAAAATCGAAGAACTAAGTAACTAATTGGTTAGAAACCAATGGAGGGGCAATTTGGAAAAACAATTAAGGTTGGTGGGAAGAAACCAATAGTTGGTGGACACTTGTCCAAGCTTCTTGATGAAGCCAAGCTTCCTCTCCTTATGTGAGCCACTTCATCTTTTATTTCTCCTTCTCTGCCATTCTTCCATTTTTCCCTCTTCTCTGTTTCTCTCCACTCCTCTCTGCCTTTTCTCTTCTAGACGACGAGCGATTATCGAAGCTCCTCTGATCTCCTCAGTTTCTTCCGATTTCTCCATCTAAGGTAACCTTCTAATCTAGTTAGCGATTTTGGACTAGTTATCCGTGAGTTTTGTTGAAGTTTTAGGGTTAAGATATTTTGGAGAAAACTTGTTGTTTTTGTACGAAAACACGTTAGTTTGTTTTCTAAAGGTTTGAATGGAGTTTGGAGTGTATCCTACTAAGTTATTAGTTAGCATTTTTACAACTCGGTTTATATTTTTTTGACGTGCATATTATAGGTTCGTGACGCGCCGTGGCAACACGAACAAAGCTTGCAATTTCACGGCGTCAGGTAAGTTCATACACGTAGGTTTGGCCCTTAAGGCCCTACAATATGAAGATACTAGGTTTTTGTTTGTCTGAGTGGTGGTCGGGTACCTAGGTCGTAAATTACGTTCTAAGTTGAATGTTTTATGTTATATGTCTTGCTTTGTTATTCTGTCGCCTGTTTATGTTATGTTTAAGTACCATAAATGTTCATGCATACACGTTTTCTTGAAAGTCATGTAAATATTTTATGCACGAGGTTTGAAGTTAAGAAAGATAAAACTTGTAATGTAATGTACGGTTAAGTGTGGAACGAGGACTGACATCCTGTTATGTACCTGTTATGTATCTCTGTAATGTGCCTGATAGTGCATCACTGTTATGTGCCTGATAGTGCACCCTTGTTGCACCAGTTCTTCTATAAGCCCCACTTATACCTCCTGTGCACTTAAACGTAATGTAAAGTAATGTTCATGTATTTCAAAAGTTCATGCATAGCATATGCATCACTGCATTGTATGTTCTTACTGAGTTCTATGCTCATAGTTGAACTCTCTGTTGTAGGTATGGATCCTCCAGATGAGGACTTTGTGCCTCAGGCCAACGAATAGGTGGTTGGTGGCATGAGCTTTCGGGGGTGGTTGTGGCAGCCAGACACATTTCTGACCCGAGGGTGAAGTTTTTAAAATGAAGTCATGTTTGTATAGTCTCTGTTGGGATTTTTATTAATGTATAGGTTTTGGTGTTGAAGTTTTAAAATCTCTATTCTGACAATTGTATTATGTATTGGAATCGTTTGGGATTTTCCTTTACGTTGTTCATGGATTGTTTCAGCTTTTAGAGCTATCCATGCAGTTAGATTTCTTGAACTTCTGTCATGTTTTCTAATATGTCTAAAATTATGTTTTAATCGGGTTTCGTTTGGTTGGGGTACTTCAGATGTCGAGGGAGTGTTTAGTCCCTCTGTTATCTATATCTATTCGGTCAAATTCGTCGACCGAATAGTGTAGAAATTAATTCCAGAGAGTTAGTCTGTTGACGAAGGCTATGTGTTAATCGTCCAAAGTTGTTGGCGATAACGTCATCCAAAGTCATCATGTTGTCCAAAATGTCCTGTCGACCATTTATGTCTTCTACTGTTACTCTGTCATCCGATCTTCAGTATGTCTTTCAAATATTATGTCTTCCGATTTTTATTATGATTTCTTGTTTAAGGTCAAACGTCCAAAGTATTCTGCCTTTTGTTTCCGTCGTCGACTCCTGTCATCCAGTTCTGTCGTCTAGACGCATTAGAATTCTTTTTCATAAATTTTCAGTTAAGTGTTATGGCCGAGGTCACTTTGACCGATTTCATCACCGAGGTCACTTCGACCGATTTCATCGCCAAGGTCACTTCGACCGATTTAAGCACCGAGGTCACTTCGACCGATTTCGTCACCAAGGTCACTACGCCCGATTTCATTACTGAGGTCACTTCGACGGAATTCAGTCTTACTACTCTTTTGCACTTCAACTGATTTTGTTGTGGGTGATAGCTCTTCAAGTGCTGTGTCTTGTCGACCGAAACCTTGTTCATTGTCTTAACACTGGCACCTAAGTTAGTTTTCAACCGAGACAACGTCGTCCACTTCTGTCTTCCCGTTTTCATGTCTCCCTGTCTTCCTGCTCTCGTCCAAAGTAGCTCATTCGTCCAAATTTTAAATGTTCCTGTCTTCCTATTTTCTTCTGTCATTTATTTATGTAGTTCAATTTTAATTGTCTTCCAGTTTTAAATATGTCATCCGATTTACCATGCCTTTTAAATATGTCTTCTAGTCTTCAATTCCAGAGAAGGTTTTCTCTGTGTCAAGGTTTTAAAAGTAAAAGTTCAAAAAAAAAAAAAATATCACGTTTTAAATGTCCGGAGTGAGGCTCGCCGGCCCCGATCGGGTCGGGAGTCGTCACAAGAAGATTGGCTAGGAAGAATACGAGAGAGAGTGAACGCAGAAGTAGAACCCAAAGAGCAAAAGAGAAGCATAAACTGTACCCTCACTATCAACTCTAGAGAAGTTGTAGTTTGGCTATCAGAAAAATTTTATCAAACACCAACAACACTGGTTTCAGAATCATGGAGAGTAATCCGAGCAGATGGTCACGTTGAACGGCTCTAACTATCATGTGTGGAAAGGGAAGATGGATGATTTTCACTTGTGAAAAACTATTATTTGCCCGTGTTTGCTAGTGCGAAGCCGGCAGATAAATTTGACGTTGAATGGAAATTGTGTCATCATCAAGTGTGCGGTTATATTTGGCAGTGGGTAGATCATGTGTGACATCATGTGTCCCACTCTAAGGCACTTAAAAGATTTTATCTCCCTTGCCCTTGACCTTGTGTTATCCTCCACTAGTTTTTTGTCTTCCCCTCCATTTTTAGGCCAAGTCTTACTGAAAGACCTTTTGTCTTCGGTTTTTGGTGGAAGCTTGTTGGTGTTCTCAGTTTTTGGATTGAACCGAGAGTTGAAGCTTTTCCATTTCCTCTTTTGTTGCCTTTCAACTTTCATGGCAAGTTGTACAACTACATTCATGTTGTCTATTGCTTGAAGCTCCACAATGTCACCAATTTCATTGTTCAATCCTCTCACAAACTTTGCTATAGTTTGCTCCTCAGGTTCAATTATGCCACTTCTTATTTTGAGAGTTTCGAATTCAGTTACATATTCCTCAACCGACTTTGTACCTTGCTTGGTAGTTTTAGTTACATATCCAAAATCATTATTTTGGTAGTTTTGATTCCTCCTCCTTGGATGCTCGGTTTGCCTTCTTGGTAAAGGAGTTTGAGGAGTTTTTTCACGGTCCTCTCTTAAGTCCCTCAATGATGATTCCATCCTTAACACGAAAGCTTCAAACTTGCTAGACAAATCATTGATTTGGCCTTGAAAGCTAGGTTCTTCGTCATTGTGAACCGAATTAGAAGGTGGTGTGATAACCTTTGAACTTGCATAACAAGGGTTATGCAAGAGAAAAGGATATGATGTGGTTTTCTCGGTTAATTCCGAGAATAACAACAATTTGAACAAACCAAATATATCAATTGATGTCCAAATTGCAATTCAATTTGGAGGGGAACTTACCCCATGAGTGTTGAATAAGTCTTGCAAATTACAAGAGAAAATAACATAAAACAAAGAAAATATGCAAAGGTCCTGTAACGGGTCTGAGAGGCAACCTAGAGCACCTTAGGAGAATGTAATCTTCCAAGAAAGATTACAATAGTACAATGTTTTGTTTGGTCATCTTTTCTCTCTTATCTAAGGTCTTAGAAAGAGGCAGAGAAGATGATGATAAGTGTCTCCAAGCAACCACGGACTTGGAGAACAATTCGGAGGTGCAACTCCACTCGATTGATGACAACTGAGGCCTTACCTTGAGCCGAGGCTCCTTGTCTTGAGAGAAAAATGTTTACTTGTTTTATTGATTTGCAAAAACTCCGTACAAACACTAAGAACGATGCTTATGTATTCCTAGGGTGGTGAGAGATTTTGTTTGAATGGAAAAGGAATGAAATGCTCTGTTGTGCTCCTATTTCCTTTCGCCCATAGAGATGAGTTCTTTGTATGGTAAGTTATCTTGCACCTTGTAGGGCAGGATGAACTTGCATATTCAGATTCAAATTCAAATTAGTCCTTTTCTTTCCTTCCATAATGGATCGGGCCTTAAAGAGTGATGAATTGGCTTCATTTGGCACGCACATTTAAGTAAAACTTCAATCCTCACCACCATCTAATTTTAATATCCATATATTCTAACCATTCAATCTAATGCATGCATGATTATAAAGTTTAATACAACTAAGACCAATGTTTTGCCAATAACCAAATTCAAGAATAAATGGTTACAAATGACCACTTTCGAGAAGACAAATTCCTTCCTGCGGTGGTTCCGCGCTTGCATCCCAAGTGAGCATATGTGTGGGCTGGTCCATGTCTTGATAATTGGACTTCCATGCCAAGTCTTTGAAAATCTCCTCATATGTATTCCATTCCAAGCAATCCATTGGCTTTCACTTGCAAAAAATAGAGAGATTGTCATCATAAAGATTAGTGAGGATTTATGATTTGTTTTGGGAACGTGTATTTAAACTCCTAGGTGTATCATGGTGGAACACCTTGTCCACTTTGATCTCTGTTTTGCATGTTTTGTGCACCGCTTCTTGTCATCATGATAACCAAACAAAATACACCAAATTTTCAACAAATAATCCCAAGAATACACGGAGCTCTGATACCAAATGATACAAATCAAGTATGATAACTTTTGTTTAAGCACAAGCACTAGATCCCTCTCGGATTTCCAATTGATGATGATCGAAATTTTACCAGATTCCATGTAATACCCGGCTTTACGGGATGTTAATATGTTAATATAAATGATATTTTTGTAAATATGTCAAATCAAGTTCGTTTTACGAAAAGAAAGCGTTATTAGAATCCTAATAATTAATAAGGATTTTGAGAAAATTTCTGAAATTTTAGGAGTTTAACGCTAATTTTACGAGAATTACGTTTATCGTAATATAAAGGATACGTTGATAAAAATAGTAAACGGAATCCGAATTGCGAACGGACGGTTTTAATAGAACCCTTATAATAAGTTGAAGTTATTGGTGAAATAAAGAAATTTGGAGAATCCGAATCGTTAGACAATTAACGAAACAAGCGACGAAACAAATAGAAAATCAAAGGAAGGGAAAAATAGTAATTTGCCAAGTCAATTTATTTAAAACAAAATTTCTCCTCTTTCCTGCGAACGCCAAAGAGCTTCTGGCGATTTCTTCTGCGGCTTCTCTCCCTCTCCGACGACGATTCCTCCTCCGGCGACTCGGTTTTCTTTGCGATTCCTTCCCCAAACTCGATTATAGGTAAGGTTCTTTGATTTTGGAAAGTTTATTCGTAGTTTTTGGGTTGTTTAACGTTAGGGTTTACGTTTAGGGTTTCGTTAAAAATGTGATTTAGGGTTTGAAATCGATAGGTTTACTGAATTTAAGAATGTATTGAACGTATGGAGTGTTATTGGACGAAGTTAAGTGATTTAAGACGAAGGTTAGGGTTGATGAATTTTCGAGATTTTTGGAAAAACCTGTTAATGGTGGTTTGAGGTATCGAGCGTAAATTGTTCGATAAAATGCCTCGATTAGTTAAATTAGAATTTTAGGAAACTCCTTTAGTTAAGAATTTCATTAATTTGGACATTAACAGTTCAAACGCGTTTTAATGATAATTGTTGTGAATTCCCTTAGGTGAACCATGCTCGTGGACGGAGCTAGCATTACAACAGACGCGAGGTAAGTCTTCGGGACTTGTTTGGCCGATTGGCCTACACCATAAGATTTTATGTTGTTCGAGGTAATTGGAGAATGTAGGTTGTGTTAGGCGACTAGGTTGGGTAGTTAGTTTTAGTTAAGTGTAGTATGTTTAAGTTCGTTGTTTGTTTATGCTTTGATTATGTTTATAGCATTGCACATGTTCACGCATCATGTTTATGAAAAGTACGAAAAAGAAATTTCTAAGCATGTTTTCATGAAAAGGAAAAGGATAACAAAAAGGTATGAATGTATGTAATCTGGTCACGTCGGTGGCGGTGGTTCAGACATGGCTGCTTGGGGAGCATGTTTTCCCCCCGGGTAGATACGAGGGGCTATCCAATCGCAGGATGTGCCACTCCTATCTACTGAGAGTGAGGCCCCGGTGACGTATATGTAATGTAATGAAATGAATAGCGAAAAGGTAGGGAGCATGTTTTATGATCCGCATGCATAGCATTCACTTGCATTCACGTAGACTTACTGAGCCTTAAGCTCGCATTTTATTTCTATGGTGTAGGAGATTTTGAGACAGGTGAGGATGACGTTTCTCCTCCTGAAGCATGAGTTCAGTTGAAGAAGAATGATTGCGGGAGTGTGCTGGCGCAGTCGAGGCGTTTCATGACCCGTAGTGTAACAACCCCAGTAGGTCCGAGACCAAACCATGACTCTTTTAGACTTGTCCATATATCCTTACTATTTTTATTTAAGTTATACCCCTTTATATATATATTTTTTAAAACATAACTTGGCTCAAGACATCACGCGCGATTCATTAAACATCGCTCAGCAATGAAATACATTACACATCTGCCGGCGAGCAGTGCAAAATGCTTCAGCCGATGAGCAGGAACTTCAACTCTTAAACTGCATCTACCGATAGAGAAATAAACTCACATCTGCCGATCATAAAACGACAGAACTCATTACTTATTCACTTGCTCCTGCCGATCGCTAAACGACAAGCACAGAGTTCACTTCTGTCGGTAGTAAAAATCTACATCATCCTGTTATCACGTGCATCTCACGTGACTCATTAGACACCACCCGATCACTAAACGACAAACGCATCACCCAGTCACTAGAAGACAAAACAACACTTATATCATCTGGTATTTGAAACACACTACATCTACCGATCGCTAGACGATAAAACAACACTTATATCATCCGGTATTTGAAACACACTACATCTACCGATAGACATGTGCAATCCACGTGTTCATTTAATACATCTTCCGATATAAATCATCTATCGGTGGATGCAAACTCTTAACATCTTCCAATAGGGAACATCTATCAGTGGATGCAAACATACACAGGCTTCAAACCTCATTGACTCAAACCTCATATGAATGAAAATCAGAGACTCATCCAAAAATTCTTATAGCGGAAGACTTAGTTAAAATAACTCTTTCCACATCCTTATAATCATCCCAGACTCAGTAGTTAAACTAGACAATTTCAAAAGCTCAATGTTAAAAAAAAATAATCTCATTCTACTTATACTTCCATATTCATAATCATCACTAAAATCATAAGAGCATTAACCAGGGGGTCTTGTTCGCCATCCAGCCACAAAATTGCACCTTGATCACCTTCCAGCAACCAAACTTAGATATCTTCCTTAACTTTGAAATCCTCACCTGATATCTCGTCACCTGCATCATAGGTTTAAACTATAAGCCTAATGCTTAGTAAGGAATGCAATACTAACATGTATACGTGAATGCATAGTTGCAAGAAAATCATAATCATGTTCTTTTCATGCTCTTTTCTTGTTTCTTATTCGTGTTCTTGTTCATCACTTCTATCATATGGATTAAGGGAGGATTTGTGCCGTAAAGGGGGGATGACAGTGCAAGTGTACATAGTCCCTTTCGGGCCGTATTCATGGTCCTTCTCTTTGGACAGTGACATGCGCCAAACCGCCCCCAACCCTCACTTAATCCGATTGCATAAGTTTCATATTCATTCTCATATCTTGTTTATGGGGGAAAACGTGCTCATAAAAACATTTTCATATGCTTGAGAGTAAATCATGATGCATGACATGGATGCTCTTAAACCATCAGACTATAGAAAATATCATACCAATACAGTCGACTTCATAGACTCTACCAGAACGTCATATAACATGACTCTCAACATCCATAAATCATCCAAGTACAAGAAATCTTACTAACACAGAACAAACATCAAACAACTGAAACTAACTTAATATCCTTGTGATGTAGGGCCCTATTGGCCGGAAGTCTTAATACATTCACTTACCTGGTTTCCTTAGCAATGGAGCATTCCACCGCAATTCTCCTTCACCTCGAACATTTCACATCACAGTAGTTAAAACAAAACCCTAAAAGTTCTAATCAGGAATCCATCCTAAAATCTATCGTCTAAATACATATGTATATATTCCCAAATCCCCTAGTCAAGCACTCTGTGCATATTTAAATACTCGAAATCTAAAACGGCTAGATTCAACCTAGCAACTAAACTCAGCCGGTTATCTAAATGTTCAGATACGAAACAGAAATGCCATTACTAAGCTCAGATTAACAAATGTTACTATTATCCCTCTGTCATTGAAGAAACCGAACCTCACATTTTAACTAAAAAAAACAGAGTTCGAAGTAACTAACCAGTAACTACATTGTTAAAATCTTACCTAAAGCGTGGGTTAACAGAGTGAAAGCTGAAGGATCAGTCGTCGATGAGAGGGAGTCGCTGGCAGAGAGATGGAGAGCTCGGAAGGATGAGGAATCGCAGAGAGGGAATGTCGGCTACAGTGAGGTTTTTGAAAGGTTTAACGATTTCCCTTTCAAATTTATATGCAGGGATATCCTCCCTAATTATGATTCTGCCATCCCATAAATTGAAACAAATGAGCCCAGACATTAAATTTTAAATTAAAGATCAACAATAAAGGTGACAGTTAATTCCGTTAAGAAAATCACCTGGCTGAAAATGTCTGGTGTTACACGTATGGATGTATGTAGGTATTTTGAGTTATTTTGGATAGAAAAGATAGAACATTATAGGATGTTTGGATCTGGATTAGTGGATAGGCTTACGTTTTGAAGTTTTTAAACGTTTTGGAAACTAGTTTTGTAAATGTTTGGTAATCCACTTTATAGGGATATGTTCGGGTTTTAAACATATCCACGCGGTTTGTTTTCATACAGTCATACCACGTTTTAAAATGCGTTTTGAGTCGTTAAACGAGGGATTATGGGAGTGTGAATTGTAAGTAGGAGGGAAAGATTTGTTATGTTGAAGTTGTTATAAAAGAAATGGTTAAGTGTTAAGGAGTATGCAGGAAAATGAAGGAAGAAAGAGTGAGGGGGGAGCCGAGCTCTATGGAAAAATTCCAGAGAGCTTGGCGATCGATCGCCTATTTTGGGCGATCGACCACCCCTCCCTCTGGTCGCACCCTCCTGGCGTGTATCGAGCGATCGCCTGGAGAGGTGATCGCTGGCAAAAATGCAATCGCCGATGGGCGATCGATCGCCTGTTTTGGGCGATCGATCGCCCCTGCATTTTAAGGGGCAATTGTCCCTTTTGCCCTCCTTTCCTCAGCCGATTGCTTTTAAGTTTTAATTATGTTTTCTTTTAATTGTTTTAAAGTTTATTAAAGCTAGCCTAGCTCAGTGGTACTCCTCATTCGTAGCCTGGGTGCTTGTCCCTGAGGGCCTGGGTTCGAGTGGGGAGGAAGGCAAAAACCCACTGCAGGGGGTGAGAAGATCGTGAGTACACGTGGTACGGCCTGAGGGACCCCAAGTGGTAGGGATGCACGACTTCTGGGCTCGGTCTTCTGGGCCTGAGGGCTGTGGGACGCGCTGTGGTCGTTACACTATCAACTTGATTCACAAAATAATTGACTATCAATGGAAATAATGAGAAACTCATCATGATAACATAAAGTTGTAATCCATTTAACCTCCTACAAAGTGCTTGAGCATAGTATAAAAACTTTCCATAAACTTCATCACTTAACTTTAACCCATTCAAAAGTAAAATAATTTCTTTGAAAACACTTGAAGTGTGTCACCACAGTATAAAATGGATCCACATAATTGCTTATGCTCAAATAAACTTCCATGCTAAAGTGTCATTTTCCCATGAAAGTAGTAAAAGACCAAGGAGGGGAAACATATTACAGGTTGCATTGAACTCAAGTTGCCTTGAAGTTTTTTAAACCGGTGCAATGTGGCGCTATGTTGGCTGTTGAGTAGGATGTCATCACGGAAATCCAAACACCATCTAATAATGTCATCCTTAAAGGGTAGTGCAAAGTGAGAAAAATCTCAGTAATTTGGGGTGCTCCATGAGTCATTTGAAAATGATAGCCAACTTTTCTTGACTTTCCTTTCCTCCATGGCTTGGTATTCAAGAGTGCTTTGCCTAGATTGGAAAGGAGTTAGTTTGAGATTTTTTCCATTAGACTTGAATGAACTTGGTTCCTTGTAATCTTCATACACCATCTTCTTGTCATACGGCTAAGATGTGCCAATATAATAAGGATCCTTATTCTCGAAACTTTTCAAATCAAAGTATTTGATGAAAGGATCCCCCAATAGGGGTTGCAACATTCTTTCCTCTTCTCAGTTTAAGGGAGTTAAAGGACTTTCAACTTCAACGAAAAAATCTCATTTTGAACATGAATTTCCTCCCCATGCTCATTTCCTGCTTCCATGGTTGCTGCCAAGGATGTGTCTTTACTTTTCATTTCAAGAAAAAATCCTTTAATATGCTGAACAATCCCACAATTTTCATTGAGGCCGATTGGGTAGGTATCTCTACAAGATTAATGTTGATTTCTTCAACCCCCTTTGACCCTTCTGAAACTATTGGCTCCTTAGATTTGTCTTTTCCTTTCTTCCTGGTTTCTTCATCATGAGCCACTTGCTCTGGCTTGAGTGGAGCAAACTTAATAATTTTTGCTCCAAACTTAAAAGAGTAGAAGTTTGAAAATCCATCATGAGTAACTCTCCTATCGAACTGCCATGGTCTACCCAATAAGAGGTGGCTAGCACTCATGGGTACTACATCTCAAAGAACCATGTCTTTGTATCCTCCAATGGAAAAATCAATGCACACTTCTTTGGATACTTTGATGTCATCTTGGTCATTCAATCTCCAAAGCTTGTAAGGTTTAGGATGAGTGGTGGTTTCCAACTCAATATTGTCTACAAGTTCTTGGGGGGCCATATTTGTGAAACTACCATCATCTATAATAAGGTAGCACAACTTTTCCTTGATAAGGCAGCGTCTCTGAAAAATATTTTCCTGTTGACAATTCTCCTCATTTGTCTCTGTTATAAGGACTCTTCGGGACACAATTATAATTAACAAAATAACACCAAAATTAGGTCACAAAATTCAGCAACTTGCCAAAATTGTAACTTCCTCGATTCTAAACCAAATGGCATGAAATTTTAAGACGTCCTTAAACAAGGCGTGAAAGAACTATCTTGAACATTTCAGAGGTTAAATTGCAAAGATGAAAAAGTTATAGACAAAATACCGAAGGTCACTGAAATTCTGTTACTTGTTCCGGCAGAAAATAGAACACCAAATTTGGGATGGTGTAACTCCCTCATTTGAAATCAGAATGACGTGATTCTTGTTTAGATTAAAGCTCTGGATGTGAGATTGTTTGTATGTAAAAAAAAAGATATTGAATCGGTCATGACATAAAGATACGGATGATCCACTGCTGGCTGGTCCGCAAGGAAGTAAGTCTGTTCCTTTCGGATTAGGGTTTTCCGAGTTGATTGTTTTGTGTGCCGTTTTTGATCATCATGATAGCCAAACAAAATACACAAAATTTTCAGAAAATAATCTCAAGAATACACGGTGCTCTGATACCAAATGACACAAATCAACTGTGACAACTTGTGTTTAAGCACAAGCATTAGATCCCTCTCGGATTTCCAATTGATGATCACTGAAAGTTCACCAGATTACAAGCAAAATAATCACAAATAAATGAACTCCAAAAATCATGAAAATTTAACAAAACCTTACTTGATATGTTGACAATAACCTCTGAAAATTTCAGAGATAAATTCGTAGAATTGAAGAAGTTATGAAGAAAACACCGATGTTGGTTTGATAGGCGCTAATTTAGGGCACTTAGCAAGACTTGGTTATTTCGGATGAAGAACTCTTTAATAATCTGAATATGAGAGTTTTTGTTGCCTTATGGGGATGCCTACTATCAACTAAGAGAGTAAGAAGGAAGCACTAATAAGAGCTTTCTAGAAAACTCACAAGATTGGAAGAAAATTTTGAAGAACAAACAACTCGGGTGTGTGTGCCACGTGGTGCTTGAGAGCTTTGGGGTTTGAGAGCAAAAACTTCAATATTAATCAAATTCAACTCCTGACAATTAGCTAAAGAGGGATTAAATACCTCATTACCAAAACAAAAATTATGTTAAAACGATAGGAGAGAGAAAAGAAAGGTTTAGAAAATAAGAAAACTACTTCTGCTGTGGGAACCCTAACCGTGTGCGCACGATCTCGTGATACTATTCCACTTTTACCCTCCCGCATGCATGCAGCCATGTATTTCCATCCAATCACATTTTTACTCATGTGCAGCCATTCAATCTTTTATTTTATGTGAGCTACTAACAAAACTAAGAAGGTTACATAATTTGATTTAAGAAAAACAAATTCCTCATTCCATAAATGTTGTGGGCACAAACCTCTCTGTAATTGGCCTTGTTGACTAAGTATACAATGTCCAATTTACACGATCCAGCCTATTCTAGAATTTGTGAGATGTTAGTTACATTCTTTACGAAGCACACTTATTGTAATAACATCATAAAGGCAGTTGAATATGTCCATTAATCCTCAGAGGTCAGTTTTCTAGTAGTTTTTATGGAAAGTCCAATAATCTTTTGATGTGTGCTTGATTTTCCATTTATGCCTTACCTTGAAGAATGTCATGTTGTAAGTGGATGCTGAATTAAAGATATTGATTTTCTTAAAACATGTTCCTCCATGAAGAACTACAAAAGAAACACTTGAAAATTGGTTAGAAAATCTCCATGGGATTATTCTTGATGAGTGACGGATTCACGGCACATCATCTTCTCAATGTGAAATACTATTTTTTGTCTGTGTTTGCTGGTGCGAAGTCGGTAGATAAATTTGACGTTGAATGGAAATTGTGTCATCGTCAAGTGTGCGATTGTGAAAAAAGCTTGAGGAGTTGTACACTCAGAAAATCGGCTACAACAAGTTGTATTTGATGAAGAACCTTCTAGGGTTGAGCAATGACTGATCACTTGAATACTTTTCAGGGAATTGTCAATCAATTGGCTGAAATGAGAATCAACTGTGATGAAGAGGTTCAAGGGTTGATACTTCGTGGGAGTAATTCAGAATGTTGTTGTCCAACTCGGCCCCAGATGATGTTTTGGCTATGGATATAGTCAAGAGTAGAGTTCTGAATGAGGAGATGAGAAGAAAGTCGATGAGTTCTTCTTCGCAGTCAGACGTTCTAATTATTGAAAATAGACGGATGAGTCAAAGCAAAGGTTTGGGCAACATAAAGTAAAGTGAAAGAAAGTCATAAAAATATGCCAACTTTGAGTGTCATTATTGTGGAAAGAAGGGACATATCAAGAGGTTTTGTTGAAAATTTCTTTGGGAGAATTCGAATGCAAAGGGAAAGGAGAAGAAGGTCGAAGATGGTGATAAACGCGAGAAGGTAGCCACAGTCACTGAAGAGTTCTTTATTCTATATGATGGAGAAATCGTAAATCACGTCTGCCAAGATACGAGTTGGGTGATTGATAATGGTGCTTCGATACATGATACTTCGCGAAGAGATTTCTTTGCGTCCTACACTTCCTGTGACTTTCGAAGTGTAAGGATGAAAAATGATGACGTTGCAAAAGCCATTCTATTTGGGAGAAGTGCAGTTGGAGAGTCATAACGACAACACCTTGGTTTTGAGAGGTGTTAACCAAATCCTCGACATCCGCATGAATATGATCTCAATAGGAAAACTCGACGATGAAGGGTTTGACAACACCTTTCGTGATGGAAAATGGAGGCTCACCAAAGGCTCTTTAATTGTGGCGATAGGTGAAAAATACTCCTCATTATATGTGAAGCATGTGAAGATCGTGGATTCCATAGTATATACGATAGACCATGAAGGAGTGGTAGATCTTTGGCACATCCGGCTTATCCATATGAGCGAGAAGGGATTGATCATTATAGCCAAGAAGAACTTGCTATCAAGTATAAAAGATGGCTCTCTAAAGCAGTGTGCGCATTGTTTGGCAGGCAAGCAGACTCGAGTTGGCTTCAAGAGAGCTCCTCACTTGTAGAATCTGAGCATTCTCGACATGGTCTACTCCAATGTGTGTGGTCCGATGAAGACGAGAACACTTTGTGGTGCGCTATACTTTGTGACTTTCATCGAGGATCATTCAAGAAAGATTTGAGTGTATATGTTAAAGTCAAAAGATCAAATGCTAGACGTTTTCAAGCAGTTTCATGCTCGGGTTGAAAGAGTAAAAAGTGTGAAGCTCAAGTGTATTTGGACAGATAATGGAGGTGAGTACTGCAGTCCCTTTAATGAGTATTGTAGAGAGCAGGGTATTCGTTATCAAAAGACACCTTTAAAAACTCCTTAGTTGAACGAATTAGCTCAGAGAATGAACATGACACTTGTTGAGAGAGTTAGATGTTTGCTCTCGTAGTCACAGTTGCCGAGATCCTTTTGGGGTGATGCCTTGAGTATAGTGAATCATGTTTTGAATCTCACGCCAAGTGCTCTGTTGGATTTCAAAGTTCCAGATAGGATTTGGTCAGGAAAAGAAGTATCTTATAATCATCTACGCATCTTTGGTTGCAAGACCTTTGTTCACATTTTGAAAGATGAGCGGTCGAAGCTTGATGTGAAGACGAGGCCGTGTCTGTTTATTGGTTATGGTCTTGATGAGTTTGGCTACAGGTTCTATGATCTGGTGCAGAAAAAGCTAGTCAGAAGCAGAGATGCACTGTTCGTGGAAGACCAAGACATCAAAGACATCGATAAGGCAGAAATGACAGATAGGTACAGTGATGATTTGATTGATTTGGATCTAATTTCTACGCTTGTCGTGCATTCCGATCAAGGGGGAGCAGAACCAGAGCATGATACTAGTCCTGCAAATGGCGAAACCTCCACAGCTAATGATGTTGAACCGATTGAGCAAGTCAAAAAAGAGGTTCAAGAATTACCACACGAACCTCCTTTGAGGAGATCCACTAGAGAGCAGCGCTCTTCGACGAGATATACTTCAGATGAGTATGTAATGCTCACAGATGCCGGAGAGCCAGACACTTACTAAGAGACGATTTTTGTTGATGACAAGAAAGAATGGTTGAAAGCCATGGAAGAGGAGATGCAGTCTCTTCACGAAAACCACACTTATGACTTGGTGAAGTTACCACAAGGCAAGAGAGCTCTCAAGAACAGATGAGTCTATTGGTTGAAGACTGAAAATGCAAGCTCACAACCAAGGTACAAGGCTCGGTTAGTTGTGAAAGGGTACGGGCAAAAGAAGGGAATCGACTTTGAAGAAATATTCTCACTGGTGGTGAAGATGTCCTCGATTCGAGTTGCTCTTGGTTTAGCTTCATGTTTGAATTTGGAGATCAAGCAACTTGATGTGAAAATTGCATTTCTTCATGGAGACTTGGAGGAAGAGATCTATATGGAGTAGCCTGAGGGATTCAAAGTCCAAGGAAAAGAGCAACTTGTGTGCAAGTTGAAGAAAAGCTTGTATGGCCTCAAACAAGCTCCACGACAGTGGTACAAGAAGTTTAACTTTTTCATGGTGAGTCACAGGTACAACCGGACATTGTCAGATCATTGTGTGTTCATCAAGAGGTATTCCGATGATGACTTTATTATTCTCCTCTTATATGTTGTTGATATGTTGATCATAGGCCTGATACTAGCAAGATAGCTAAGTTGAAAGGAGAGCTGAGTAAGTCCTTTGCGATGAAAAACTTAGGTGCTGCGAAAAAGATACTTAGTACGAAGATCTCTTATGATAGGAAGAATGGAAAATTGTTGTTGTCTCAGGAAGACTACATCGAGAAGATACTTAAAAAATTCAACATGAATAAGGCCAAAGTTGTGTGTTCTCCCATTGCAGGTCAGTTCAAGCTCAATTCGGAGCAATGTCCTACAAGTGAGAAAGACAAGGCAGACATGATTTGAGTTCTTTATGTGTCTATAGTTGGCAGTTTGATGTATGCCATGGTCTATACTTGACTCGATATTGCTCATTCTGTTGGAGTAGTTAGCCGATTACTCTCCAATCTTGGTAAAGAACACTAGGAAGCAGTGAAGTGGATACTCAGATATCTCCGAGGTACTTCCAGGCTGTGTTTGTATTTCGGTCGTGGTGATCCTATGCTAGTTAGTTATACCGATTCAGATATGACCGGTGACGTTGATCCTAGGAAGTTTGTTTCAGAATTCTTGATGACTTTTTCAAGTGGAGCCGTGTCTTGGCAATTAAAACTGCAAGAATGTGTTGCGCTGTCCATCATAGAAGTTGAGTACATTGCAATTACTGAGGGTTGGAACGAGACTTTGTGGATGAGGAGATTCCTTGAGAAATTGGGTTTACACCAAGAGAAGTACGTTGTGTACAGCGATAGCCTGAGCGCTATCTACCTCTCCAAGAATTCGTCGTTTCATTCAAGGTCCAATCATATTGATGTGAGGTACCATTGGGTTCGAGACTTGCTCGCGACAAAGCAGTTGTACTTGGTAAAAGTGCACACCAATGAAAACAGTTCGGATATGTTAACGAAGCCTTTGGCAAAGGAGAAACTCGAGGCTTGTCGGTGAAAAGCGAGTTTTTCAGAGCCCACATCTATCCCGTATGGGGAGTTTGTTGGGATCCAGGTCTAATGTATGGGCTCAGATTCATAATGTGTTGGTCTATTATGTAAAATTGAGAAAGCTTCAGAAACATTAGAGTGTGAAGACGCAAAAGGCTTGTTCGAGAAGCCACTGCACAGAGCTCTCCTCTGCTCAAGTCGAAGTTCGTGTTCTGCTGTTTTCTGTTAAAAGAAGAGAAGCTCCTCTTTTTCAGAAGAGAATGTATTTTTGTTGTTTTTATTCATGTAGTTTGCTGTTTTGGTTTACAGAAATCTAGGAAGAATGACCCAACTGCTAAACTTAAGGATAATCATAACCCACAAGAGATGAACCTAAATATACTTGGGTGATCATTAAATAAAATAATTGCATAAACTTGGCAAAAAATGAAATGTGTTGAAAGATCTAATATGAATAATGTAGTCATCCAACTGATTAAAAATAAGACTTCGAAACAAAAGAAACTCTCATAAGAAGATCTTGGATCCTCAACTCCTATTGCTAGGCCCGTGTCACTCGAAAGTACTCCTAGAAAGTATTATTCAATTGGAATGAGTTGATTATAGTCAGCAGAGATTTTAATGTTATATCAAATGTGTTTAATTCTTTTCTTTTATTATCATGCATGAATTTTGGCTTTCAACATTTTAGAAAAAAATAATTCCACGGAATCCTTTGCTTTTAAAAAAAAAAATTATCTTTTTTGAAAAATTGTGTCACCCATGAAAAATGACCTAAATAGTCATCCAGATTGGATGATATCCAACATAGACACCTATAAAAATGACATGATCTCTAATTAGATTTGGGGACTCTCACTGCAGCGCACGTCGCTTGACCATTCTAGAATCTATTCGTCTGTGGACACTCAACCCGCGGACGCACCACCATCGATTGTTAGGTCCCATTCATGACCTTCTCCATCCTTGGGGTAGGAGTTTTTGCCTTCCCAGTGATTTGAACCCTGGCCTCTAGGGCTTATGACCAAGAGTTCCCCATCACTGGTACAACTTGAGCTACAGTCGATGGCAGTGCGTCTGTGGGCTGAGTCGATTGCGGTGCGTCAACAGGCTAGGTCTCCACAGAAAAAGGTGGTAGGTCGTTACATCGTCGCTAAAAATACACACCTGCACGAACCTTTAGTTGTTGGAGAAAGTCCAAAAAGATCTTTAAATTATGCAGTCAGGGACAAGTTAACCCCTAAACTATATTTGGGTACAAATCAATCTTTAAACTATCTCCAGGGAACAAGTCATTCCTTGCCGACACATTTTGTTAAATTCACTAGTGGTTGCCCGCGTTCTAAGTGCGGGTGATTGCGTTTTAAGTGCAGGAGATCTCGTTTTAAGTGCGAGCCACCGCGTTTAAGTGAGGGCAACCACTGTGGTTGACCTCGTTTAGGCCGTGGTCACCCACGAACGACCACATATATATATATATATATTTGAGGTTGCCCTTGGAAAGGCCGCGCCCGACCTAGGGTTTCCTCCGACAATTTTTTCGTCTCCCTTGTTTGTTCAATTGATGGATCCACGTGTTATTGCTTGACGTTTTTGACCTCCAGTACTTAGCCCTCCATCAATTTTTTCCATTGCTACACCATTTCTTCGCCAATTCACCATAAATCTGTGCCCTAAACGAGGTTAACCACGATGGTCGCCCTTACTTAAACACAGTCACCCGCACTTAAAACGTAGTTGCCTGCACTTAAAACACTGTCGCCTGCACTTATAACACGAGTGTTCGTAAGTGAATTTAACATAACGTGATAACAAGAATTGACTTATTCTTTGAAAGTAGTTTAAAGGTTGATTTGTACCAAAACATAATTTAGGGGTCCTTACCTCATATTTTAAGGGTTTCTTTGGTTTTTTCTTTTAGTTGATTAACATACACAACCATCAAACAACTTGATGTGAAAACTGCGTTTCTTCATGGTAACTTATAGAAAGAGATCTACATGGAGCAACCCGAGGGATTCAAAGTAAGAAGAAAAAAGCAACTTGTGTGCAAATTGAAGAAGAGCTTGTATGGCCTCAAACAAGCTCCACGACAGTGGTACAAGAAATTTGACTCTTTCATGGCGAGTCATGGGTACAACCGGATATCGTCAGATCATTGTGTGTTCATCAAGAGGTATTCTGATGATAACTTCATCATTCTTTTCTTGTATATTGACGATATGTATAGACCATGATACTAGCAAGATTGCTAGGTTGAAGGGAGAGTTGAGCAAGTCTTTTGCAATGAAAACCTTGGGTGCGGCGAAAAAGATACTTGGTATGAAGATCTCTCTTGATAGGAAGAATGAGAAACTTTGGTTGTCTTAAGAAGACTACATCGAGAAGGTACTTAACAGGTTCAACATAAGTAAGGCCAAATTTGTGTGTTCTTCACTTGTAGGTCACTTCAAACTCAATATAGAGCAATGTCCTACGAGTGAGAAAGACAAGGAAGATATGAGTTGAGTTCCTTATGCATCTGTCGTTGGTAGTTTGATGTATGCCATGGTTTGTACCCGACCCGATATTGCTCATTCCGTTGGAGTAGTCAGCCGATTCCTCTCCAATCCTGGCAAAGAACACTGGGAAGTGGTGAAGTGGATACTCAAATATCTTCGAGGTACTTCCAGGTTGTGTTTGTGTTTTGGTGGCAGTGATTCTATGTTAGTTGGGTATATCGATTCAGATATGGCTAGT
Organism: Begonia masoniana; assembly: GCA_022432975.1. NCBI lineage: Eukaryota > Viridiplantae > Streptophyta > Magnoliopsida > Cucurbitales > Begoniaceae > Begonia > Begonia masoniana. The sequence continues at coordinate 30,407,591 of CM039507.1, read as the reverse complement.
GACGTTGATTCTAGGAGGTTAGTTTCAAGATTCTTGATAACTTTTGAGGGGGAGTCGTGTCTGGTCAATCGAAACTGCAAGAGTATGTTGCGCTATCCATCACAGAAGCTGAATATATTACAATTACTGAGGGTTGCAAGGAGGATTTGAGGATGACGAGATTCCTTGAGAAATTGAGTTTGCGCTAAGTGAAGTATGTTGTGTTCAGTGATAGCCAGAGGGCTATCCACCTCTACAAGAATTTGTCATTTCATTCGAGGTCCAAGCATATTGATATGAGGTATCATTGGGTTCGAGATTTGCTCGAGATGAAGCAATTTCACTTGATGAAAGTGCACACCAGTGAGAATGGTTCATATATGTTGACAAAGGCTTTGCCGAAGGAGAAGCTCGAGGCTTGTCAGCGAAGAGCAGGTTTGTTGGAGCCCTCCACATGAGCTGGAGGGGGAGTTTGTTGGGATCCGGGCCACATGTGCAGGCTTGGATCAATAATGGGCAATGACCCATTATTGAATAAAACCTAGTTGAGAAAGCTGTATATAAGTTGTGTTTTTGCTTCCTATAAACTAGTGTGGTTGTAAAGAATATAGTTTTAATTTTCAGAAGAACAACGCATTCTTTTCAAAAATGTCTAGCAAAACAAATCAAAACCACACAATATGATATCCAGGAATGTATTAGAGCAAACAATAACAATCAAACCATAAAAAGGATGAAACTTGTGGAGACCCGAACTATATAAACTAAAAAAGGTAGTTGCTTGAAGAACAAATGGAGGTCTTCAATCCAACTTGAAAAAAGCTATAAAAACTAACTTTAAAAGGATGTCAATTATCCCAAAACTTCAACCAACAGTAACAAACAACTAAATTGATGAAATACAAAAGAAACTATGGAATGGATCGATTGGAATATGCAAGGAACAACACGATTGAAAAATGGATGAATGTAGATGTTTAGTTGGGTTCTCTTTCATGAAATCCTCAATAAATTAAAGATTAGATGCATCAACTATTACTCTTGCAACATTGAATAATTGTTGCAGAGGTAAAACGGTTAAACTTTACTGTTTTTAGTAAGGAAGATGTCAAAGGAAAGAAATCTCATGGCTTTCCTAGTCCACGGTTGGTCGAATCGCCTTCTCACTCTAATCGAACTTTTTTGTCTTCAATCCTAACTCTAAATGACTTATATAATTATTAACTTAACTAGGAATAATCTGGTCTTTTGATAAAACTACTGTTAGAGTTTGGTGTGACCCGAATTCTATTTAGGTTAAGTCTGTGGTCCCGCATTAGAATCTTAGTTAGAGTTTTGTTTTCTCTATAAATTCATGTAAGCTAGAGTCGTAAAACTTGTGGTTGTATTTTAATCTGTATAGTAGATTTATTTCTCTGCCCGTGATTTTTTCTCGAAAGAGTTTTTTCACGTAAATCTGGTATCCCACAATAGTATTTTCTTTTTTTTCCGGTTATCGTTCGATTTCTAAAATGTGGTATCATAGCCTGGTTGGGAAAGGGAGAGTATATAATTTGAGTTTCATGGTTTGTCAAAACATCAATTCTGTTAGATCTTTCAACATTGAATAATATTTTTGTAATTTTTCAGAAAATTAAAAATTTTTGGGGAAAAATGTAAAAAAATGAGGGAAAATTGTTGCCCCTACCATTCGTCTTGTACATGAAGACTTTTACTTCTCTGTTGTCTAGCCGCCATTAAAAAATTGTTGCCTTATCCATCGTGAAAGCTCTGGATTTTTCCATATTTTGAGTTTTCTAGTGTCGTTGTCCCTCCGAGCCACAGTTTCGTCCTTAGAAGGTTTTCTATTCATCATTGTTTGTCACATATTTGCTTCATTGTTCCTTTATTCTCATATTAAGCCGTTTTGATTAGGTCTACCGCGAGTGTCTTTTTCAAAGTTTGATTTTTGTCAAAAAAAAAATTGAATCCTTGAGATTTTTGAAAATTTTTTGGGAGATTAAATTTGATGATTTTTGCATATTTGGAATTGCAAGAATATCTTAATATTAGAGATTGTTTTTTGTTCAAATTCAAATCAAATTTGAACTTTGTGATATCTGCAATTGGATTTGATTTGATTTTGAGGCTAATTTGTTATCTCAAAATATCTGAGTTTTAGGATTATCTTTTTGAATATTGTGTTATACATGATTTTCTGCTTCAATTTTTGGGGTGAATATTTTATTGAAACCAATGATAATTTATTGACTATTGTTTTTTTTGGGGTGATGAGATCTTTACAATAGATATTCCACTTTGAATTGATATTCTGATAAGAACCCCGCCAATCGATGACGAAATCCGTAAACAAGACAAGGAAATCAATACCGTTCGTAGACAAGTTTGAATGGAAACCGTGACCCGTTACCTAGGAGGTAAGAACCTTGGTATGATGAAGATGCCACAATCAACTATGGAATGCTTATTGATCAGTCAGGGAGAACACCACATATGAAATTTGAAGAGTTCTAAAGGAAGTCCAAAGAACCGAAGAGAATTTCATCTTCACAAATATGATAATTGATGTTTATTCATTGAAACAAGCCTTTAAATAGGTTGAGGTTCGGAATCTTCTAGAGCTTGGATCAGATTGACGCACTTAGGTGGTAAACATGGGCTTCCGTCATTGGGCTTCCATAAATCTCATTGAGTCCATAAATCTTGAATCAGCCCATTAAGTGTCTCCTTGAATTTCCTCGCTCGAGCTCTTGTAATTGGTCCAACGGACACCTAAATAGGATCCTTTGGATACGCTCATTGATTTGCAACATTCCCTCCTCTTGAAAAGGATTTGTCCTCAAATCGCCTCCTGCATCAAACAGACCCAAATCAGTAACATTGAAAGTGGCACTAACATTATACTCACTTGGTAAGTCTAGGTTATATGCATTGTCATTAATGCGTTCTAGGACTTGGAATGGGCCATCTCCTTTTGGAAGTAACTTGGAACGCCTTTGCACCAGAAATATCTCTTTCCTCATATGTAACTAGACCCAATCTTCGGGTTCAAAGACCACCTTGGAATGCCCCTTGTTAGCCTTCTTTGCATATTGCTCTGTTTTTCTCTCAGTGTTGAGTCTTGCATTCTCTTGAATCTGCCTTACAAACTCAGCCTTCTTGTTGCCAACTAAGTTAGCACGCTTAGACATTGGTAAAGGAGATAAATCCAATGGGGTTAACAGATTAAAACCATACACAAATTCAAAAGGTAAAATTTAGTAGGAAAATGATTAGTTCGGTTGTAAGCAAATTCAACATGTGGTAAACAATTCTCCCAGGTCTTAACGTTCTTACTAATGATAGCACTTAACAAAGTTGACAAAGTTCTATTTAGTACTTCAGTTTGACTATTAGTTTGTGAGTGACAAGTGGTAGAAAACAAAAGTTTAGTACCTAACTTACTCCATAAAGTCTTCTAAAAATAGTTTAAGAACTTCGCATCTCTATCTGAAACAATTGTTCTAGGCATACTATGTAATCGCACAGTCTCTTTAAAGAATAAATCAGCGACATGTGAAGCATCATCCATTTTATGATAGGGGATAAAATGTGCCATCTTTGAAAACCTATCTACAACCACAAAAATTGAATCCTTTCAACGTCTAGTCCTATGTAAATCTAAGACAAAATCCATTGAAATATCAACCCAAGGTTTACTAAGGATAGGTAGTGGTGTATACAAACCATGGGGCTGCACTCAGGATTTTGCTTTCTTACATGTAATACACCTACTACAAATTCTCTCAATATATCTTTTCATGTGTGGCCAAAAGAAGTGTTCCTACAAAATAGCTAAGGTCTTAGCAATACCAAAATGCCACATTAATCCTCCACTATGAGACTCCCTAACCAACAAATCACGCAAAGAACAATTTGGAACACATAACTTATTTTCCCAAAACAAGAATCCTTTGTGTATAAAACTTACCTACTGCATTTTTATCACGAGCCTGAAACTCCTCACAAAAATCTTAGTCCAAAGGGTACAATTCTTTAATGTGTTCAAAACTAAGGAATTTCACATCAAGGGTTGAGATTAATGCGTATCTACGAGAAAGGGCATCGACAAGCACATTCTCCTTACCTTGCTTATACCGGAAGATGTATGGAAATGTCTCGATGAACTCCATCCAATAGGCATGCCTTTTGTTCAACTTGTGTTGCCCCTTCAAGTGCTTCAACAACTTGTGATCAGTGTGAATCATGAACTCCTTAGGCCAAAGTTATTGCTGCTATGTTTTCAAGGCCCGAATCAATGCGTATAATTCCTTGTCATAAGTTGGGTAGGCTAGAGCTGCCACACTTATCTTTTCACTAAAATACGTAATTAGTTGTCCATCTTGCATAAGTACAATGCCAATACCTATGCTGGAAGCATCACATTCAATCTCAAACATTTTATCAAAGTTAGGTAAAGATAATAATGGAGCGTTTGTCAAGTTTTTCTAAATTAGTTGAAACGCCTCTTCTTGCTCTTCACCCCACTTGAATCCAACGTTTTTCTTGATCACTTCAATGAATGGTGCGACCAAAGTGCTAATGTCTTGTAACACCCCGAGTTTTCTGAACTCGGTTTGTTACTCATAAACCCGAACGTAATTAAGAAAATTTCAGACCAAATTTAAAACTTCGCTCGAAAGTCAAAATTTGACATTTTCTAAAACCTCAAAACATTTAAAGAATTGCAGTGGAAATCATTTGAGGAAAATAGAGTTGAACAAATTTACGGAACGATGCTTAAATAATCGGTTGAGAAGTTAAGGAGTAATCGGTCAAAAGAAATAAAGGTTTAATTCGCGGAATACTTTAAAAGTTGCAAAAGTCAAATGCATCTGCCGCTGGACAAAGTTAACGGAAGAGGCTGAAACAGATAACAGAAGGCTCCTTCCGGTGACAAAACGACAAAACTTCCACTTCATCTTCCGGTAAGTCTAATACACGACATCCACCGGTCACTAAACGACAAGACTTCTACTACAGTCTTCTGATTAGTTTAATACGCTACGTCCACCGGTCATAAGACGACAAAAGTCTTCCTACATCTTCCGATGACGTCAGTCAGATGATTCCTTCATCCGATCGACTTTGTTTTACATCTACCGGTGACGTTAGCCAGATGATTCCCTTCATCCAACCTCTGCCGATCGCTAAACAACAAATTTTATTTATATCTTCCGATGGCTTCCTCTGAAGACATCATCCGATGACTTTACTGAAGACATCATCCGATGGCTTTACTGATGACATCTTCCGATAGACAACAGAACAACAACTCATCATCTGCCGATAGGCATCATCTACCGATAGAGAACAGAGCGACATTTCAACTACTCCTTGATATGCAAACACAACTCTACTACAAAAGGGAATTTGCTTACTTCGCTGAAACCATTCAGAAAAAATTCAAACTAATGCATTACTCAAAATCCAGTAAGTACTAACATTAAAACTCAACAGAATACTATTATCTGAAAATTCTCAAAACATATTCAAAATATTGAAACCACTACTGTCATGAACGCTCAACATACTTAAATTGAAATATTGTCAACTAAACCTTCACACCAACTGACATCAGTTAAACCGCCCCATTAATTACCAGATTGTTGCAAAGTTGCACTCCTCCAACCAGTCTAGTCCTCAGCTAACTCAGTAAACACACCTGCTGTCACTTCTTCACCTATATCACAAAACTCATCTATTAGCCTAATGCTAAGTAAGTAAAGCAATAATGTAATGTAATGCTGAAACATAAAGTCCTAAATATGCAGTTTCTACTTTCTCATCTTAGTTGCATATGCATCGTTCTGATCTGACCCCCCTGTGAAATTGGGAGTTGGATCACTTCTCCCAAAGTATAAATATCCACTGACTCCTTAAGGGGCGGATTACTTCCCTTAATAGTAAATCTGATTCACATAGCTGTTTCTGATCTCCCTGTTCGATGAGAAGCGGATCAAGTTTCCCAAAGTCTAAATATCCTCTGTCTCATTAAGGGGCGGATTACTTCCCTTAATAGTAAATCTGATTCGCATAGCTGTTTCATTATGTTCATTCCTTACCAAGCCAACATGCATTCAAATTCATTTTTGTATACTTTTAAAATATGATGCATGACATACAGACACATTCAAGTAAACAAAATCCTAATGTTTTGTGATGTAGGCCCGAAGGCACAAGCATAATTCACTTACCTGGCTCCTAGAAATTATCTGGTTGCTAGTTACTTCAGAAATCTGCCCACCTAAGTTCATAAAAGAACATCAATTAAACCTTCACTAAACTTCACCAAGAATCAAACAAAACTCGAGGAATCCAGTTAGAAATTCTACTACCCGAGCATTCCCATTAATCACCAAAACCCGAACCTACCCTCATTCGCAGCATCCTCAAAATCCTCACATTGTACTCCCTCAGGTATCTAACCACTATATCGTAAGAGAAATGAGGAAAACTTACCTAGGTTGAAGGAGAATCGGGTGAGGGAATCGCCTAGAGAGTTCTGTTGCAGGGCTGAAGGCTGAAAGAGGAATGGTAAGCAAGATAGTGGCGGCTACAGTGCATTAAACCCAACCCTCTTCCTTAAATACGTTATCCACTTTTGAAATTTCCAATTTACTCTTATACCCTTGTTTAGTCACTCAATAACCCTACTTTAATTATTGCCTAATAAAGTGTATACCATTTATAATAAAAGAGAGCTGGTTTGATAGAACCGAGTGTTACATGTCTTTCACAAATCAACCACAGAAACTAGCAAGTCCATGAAAGCTTCGTACCTCACCTATGCTTGTAGGGCTCGGCCATTCTCGAATTGCACGGACCTTTTCATCATCAACCTGTATTCCTTGTGCATTAACAACAAAACCAAAAAACACTAGGCTATCGATGAAAAAAGTGCATTTTTTTAAGTTAGCAAATAACTTTTCTTTTCTAAGAACATTCAAAACTAATTTCAAATGCATGACATGATCATCAACGTTTTTGATATAAATGAGGACATCATCAAAGTAAATCATAACAAATCTACCTACGTGAGTCTTATGAGTCCTAGTTCCCAACCATCTAATTGGAATTGCTTTCATTCTATCTTCTCTCTTCCATTCCTACGGAGTCAAACGATCCCCCCGCTTTTCCTGAGCCAATACGTTCTGCTCTAGCCAGAAAGTCTACTTCTCGGAATGCCGCCCCAAGCGAGAAAGAAAGAAGAAATAATATCAATCAGCAAGCAATCTTAAGAGGCATAGACTTGGATTTATGCAACACCTTTCTATTTCCCTTTAGTAACTTAGCTCAATCAAGGAAATAAGCCCGTAGTACATCAATATCTGATATCTTTACCCACCGATTGGACTTTCTTAAAGGGTAGGCTTGGAGGTACGGGTTCAAGCCCGAGGCAACTTAGCATAGTCAAAGTGTGCATGCAAAACATGATTCATCAATCTCATAAAAGTACTTGGAGCATTAGTTAAACCAAAAGACATTACTAACCACTCATATAATCCTTGCTTTGTCTTAAAGGTAGTTTTCCATTCATCTCTCTCTTTCATGTTTATTTGATGATATACACTTTTGAAATCAATTTTAGAAAATCCACAAGCACCATACAACTCATCTAGCATGTCATCTAAGCAAGGGATAGGGTGTCAATACTTTACCGTAATGTTGTTAATAGCCCGACAATCAATGCACATTCTCTAAGTCCCACCCTTCTTAGGCACAAGTAGAACCGGAATGGCGCATGAACTCATGCTCTCCCTCATGTACCCTTTCTCCATTAATTCATGTACCTGCCTTTGAAGCTCCTTTGTCTCCTCGGGATTGCTCCTATAGGCTGGTTGATTTGGAATCGTTGCCCCGGGTACAAAATCAATTTGATGTTCAATCCCACGAATTTGAGGTAATCTTGATGGTATTTTCTCGAGAAATACATCCTCGCAATTCTGTAAAAAAGAGATAGTACTGCTCGAAAAATTTCCGGCAATGTCATTAGTACACAAAAAAGCCTCTTTGTACATAAGTACTATCAAGGGGTATTGTAGATGTAAAGCTCTCTTGATCTCATTTTTTTTTTTTTGCAATGAAATAATTTTTTTCCTCTCTAAAACTCACCACGACCGAATATTATTTATTTTTTTCTCTTTCCATATCTTGGGCCTCTCTTTCTTTTTATCTCGATTTTTCACTTGCCTTTGCTCCCTCTTTTTTTTTCTCACTCTTTTCTTTTTTATCTTTTTTAATCACTTTCTTTTTGTAAACTCACTTGATCCTCATATACTTGTTGTGGTGACAAAGGTACAAGAGTAATTGGACATTGATTGAGTACAAAAGAGTATTTATTGGTAAATCCATCATGCTTAACTTTTCGATCAAATTACTAGGGCCGCCCCAACAAGTGTCCTGCTTACATCAGAACGACATCACATAATACTCATCTTCATATTTCCAATCTGAAATGCAACTAGCACCTGTTTGGTTACCTTCACCTCCCCACTATCGTTCAACCATTGCAACTTGTACGGCCGGGGGTGTCTCAACGTGGGCAAGCGTAATTTCTCCACCATGGCTGCACTAGCAACGTTTGTACAACTACTACCATCAATAATCAAACTACATACTTTATCATTGACGTAACACCAAGTGTGAAAAAGGTTCTCATAATGCAACTCATCCACCTCTTTGGCTTGCACACTCATAGCTCTTCTTGCCACCAACAAATCACCATGTACAACAAATTCTTCCTAAAAAGCATCCTCTAATGGTGGCATTTCTTTGGTGTCAAAATCTTTGTCATCGGTCACAATTTTGCCCTTGTCTTGCATCACCATAACTCGCTTGTTCGGACATTGACTCCCTATGTGAACCTTGCCTTGACATTTAAAACACTTAATGTCACGATTTCTAGTAGTAGAAACTTCGGGTTTACCTTGCGAATCACGGTTGGTGTTTTCAGACTTATAGTCAGGTTTAGGCTTGATAGTTGAGGACGATTGTGGCTTGTCCTCCCTTCATGAAAAATTCAGTTTGCAAGGGGTAGATCCCTTGTTATGGCCTGCACGTGTGCCTCCCTTCTTTTTGAGCTGTCATTCTATAAGGATGACTCTGTGCACCATTCTTCGATCTCCACAAAATGTTGCATCTCCACTTGGTCATGTATATCCGAATTCAACTCTTGCAAAAACCTGGCTATGGTTGCCTCTGGGTCTTCTTGACATGCCAAGGAGGCCGATCACCCGTTCACAAACAAAGGTCCAGATTTTACTCAATCTCTTTACTAATGACCTTGTTTCTTTTGCAGTTGTTGATCTCGTTGAGGATGTGGCATGGGATCCAAACTTGATGGACATGGATCACCCTCTTCACCTTCTGTCATGGAGTATCTCTTGGAAGAGCTCGGATTACCATGAAGAAATTATTAGAGCACCAGCTAGAGTATCAGAAGCCAGAATTTGTCTTCCGGGAGACAACTCCATGTAATTTTAGCCTTTTTTATTTTATTTGGAAAACTCTAGGCCATTAGTTAGGCTTTTATCAACATTTAGACTTAGTCACGCATGGTGGCTTGATTGGGGTGACCACCATTTGGCCCATTGTTGAGCTATCACATGACCATCACTTGACCCATTGATGAGCTATTCCTTGGCTCATTCCTTGGCCCATTGGGAGTTGGCATTTAGGGCACTTAGACTTGGCCCATTGGGAGTTGGCAGTTGGAGCACTTGGAGCATTTGTACTTGACCCATTGGGAGTTAGCATTTGGAGCACATGGAGGGAGACTTGGCATCATCTCGACCTTCCCTTCCTTTGGTCATCCATGGCTCTCATTACATCTTACTTATGGAAACCTAATCTAGCCTAGGTCTCTATATATAGCCTACTCTTTGTAATGGCTAAAAACCTTTGCCAAATTTATCAATTGAGTGTTGTTTTCCTTTGAGCCAAAGTGTTCATATTTGCCTCGGTTTTGGAAGTAAAACCGTGAGGAGAAATTGCCTCCATTGTTAACAAAGCTTGAAGGTAGCTTTGTTAATTCTTACCTTCTTCTTCATCCTTCTCTCTTTGAGAGTTTAAAGAGGAGTTGAAGAAGGAGATACCTTCCCTAAGGTGGTTGAAGTTTTCTTTGGAAAACTTCTTTGCTTCCAAGCCTAACATTGAGATAGCTTGGGAGGCCTCCAAGGGGCAACCTCACACCCACGATTTCCACTCCATTTCATTCATCTTTTTCACTACTTTTTGCCACAGTTTTCACCTACACACACTCACCTTCATTTCATCTTTTAAGCATTTTCCATTTCATCTCCATCATCTTCTTCATTTTGAGCATTTTCAGCAACTCACATTTACACCCGAGCACACATTGTATTTGTTGGTTTTTGAGCTAATTCTTTTGAGGGCTTGACTCGTCAAGTGGTATCAGAGCTTGGCACTTCCCCTGAGCATTGTTATTGCAAAAAAATTATTTTCATTTTGGGTAAAATCGGACTTCAAAGTGTGAGCAAAATTGGGTGAAGAAAGACACATTTAGTTTTCCATAAAAACCCATTTTTGAAGTTATTGTTCCATTGCTTTAAAACCAATTTTTTCCTCAACTTTTTCCTCTATTTTTTAGCTCTTTCTCATCATAATTTCATCCTCTAACAATCTCTAGTTGATCATTTTGTAGATTGATGAGAGTCAAATAAGGTTTGATCCTCATTGGTGTCTGCGGGTTTTGGGTGTCTCTTCCTCTCTTCTTTTTTCAATTTTTATTTCTTGTTTTAATCTGTTTTATTTGGTTATTTCGATTTTGTTTTTACGTTTCCAGGAAGTTCTTGACCTTATATTAACTCCTAAGCATTGATATAACAAACATATTTAAGAGTTATTCGTAAACTTGCCCATTTAATCGGACTTGTGCTAAACCCGTGGAGAACAATTTAATTTCTAGATTTTCGATTAGATTTGAATCTGATTTTGGGATATTTTGCTTCTAACTTTTGATTGATATTTATTCCAACAAGTTTATTAACTTAATTTTATCATATTGTGGCTGCTTGTTTGGAAAAATTCGGGTTACAAATGTTATAAATTGAACCGGTTGATAATATGCATGTTAGCGCCTACAAGATGTTTGTTAAAATGCTACGTTGAGATTTTTGAATTTTGTTTTATTCGAATCTGTCTTAATTAACATATCCAGCATCTAAGGACTAAAATGTATGCTTAATAGAACTTGTTTATAAGATTGAATGATAATCTAAGTGAATTTAATTGCATAATCAATCAATCTTACAAAACTTTTTTTTTTTGTTTTGTTCAAAACCGGTTTGATGCAAAATTGACAATCAAAATCTACCAACCTTTTTCATGTATCCTTACCATATTTGAGTCCTCTTGCCTTGTACTAATGTTATATTATCTAATAAATTGAAAAAATCATCAAATTTGGTAGAAATTAATTGGTTTTGAGGTTCCTAAAATTATAATCAACATATAGAGAAAACTGTTTTTTTTTTTTTTTTTAACAAACCAATTTGGAATGCATAATTCACCTTTAAAATCAACCAAGTTTTTGCATAATCTTTGTTTAAATATTGATATAGTGATTTAGTGCTAAAGTTATAAGACTTGAATGTTGCTTAAAGTCATCAACTTTGATGTTATTAATTTAATTTGGGATTGTTTAAAAATCACTAATAATAAGCCCAAAAAATTGTTTTTTATTGGTAGTTTATAAAGTGTTTGATAAAATGTCTCACTTAGTTTTATACCTAGTTTGTGTTATTATTCCTAGTTTATGTTATTGCCTTAAACTTTTTCTAAGATTTTAATCACTTCATTAAACTTCCCTAAAGTTAATTAAACTTTAATTTAAAACAAATTAATTAAATTAAAAATTGAAGAAAAGACAAAACTTATGAGTTAACCAATTTCCTAAAACTTAAATTTAACACTTTTCCTATCCTATACTTTAAGCACTTCAACACTTAACCTAATTATAACTTCCTAACACATAAATGGTTAAGACAAGGAGCAGAACTATCCGAGAAATCATTTAAAACATGGACAACACTCGTGGTAAGGAAGTTCCATCTACCGAGTCCTCCACCCATCACGAGGGTGAATCAAGCATGCAAGGTCAAATTGAAGGCTTGATTAAAGCGGTGACTTCCCTAACCCAATGAGTTGAGGACATGGACTTAAGATTCAATCAATCCCTGGACACACAATCCTCGTAGGGACATCCATTCCAGGGACACCTCCCTAGAAACCCCAATCCAACAAAGAATACAACGCCCCCATGGAAGAAATCCTCAACAAGATCATTGAGATCACCAAGAGGAAGATAAATGAGTTGAACGATCCCGAAGAAGAAATCCTCGCCAAGATCCTCGAGATCACCAAGAGGATGATGAATGAACCGAACGCCCAAGAAAAAGAAGATTTCAAGGATATGACTATTCAGAAGATGATGAATGGACGTTGGACGAAGAGGAGAATTACCGTCCACGTAGTTGTAAAGATGACCATGATCTTAGGAATGCCAATGTGTCTATTCCACCCTTCACTAGGACATGTGACAAAAACACATTCCTGGATTGGTTAGACAAAGTTGAGAAGGTCATCGAATGCCATGACTACTCCGAGAGAGTTAAGGTCTAGTTGGTCTCTCTCGAGTTATCAGGCCATGCCGCCTTATGGTGGACCGACCTCAAGGCTAAGAGGTTACTAGAATATGGCGATCCCATCACTACATGGAGGGAGATGAAAACCCTCATGAGAAGGAGGTTCATACAAAAGCACTACAAGCATGAGCTTTACCAATAATTGAATAGCCTTAGATAAAATAGCCAGTCAGTGGACGAGTATCTCGCCAAATTTGAGACCCTCAAGATGCGTTGTGGCTTAGAAGAAACCGAGAAACAAAAAGTGGCTAGGTTCATTCATGGACTTAATCGGCATATTGGAGACATAGTGGAGTTGCAACAATTGGAGACCCTGGATAAGGTCATCCAACTAGCTCTCACCGTGGAGAGATAACTCAAGAGGAAGAAGACAAACCATTATCCTTCTAAATTCACACCTAGACCACAAAATTTCAACAAGACTACCACCACTACTATGACTCGAAATGATGGAAAAAGGCATTTTAACAGGTATTGGCTCCCTAAAGAAGTAAGTGTGTAACGACCCCATTTCCCAGTAAGATATTGTCCGCTTTGGGGATTGGGCCGCAGCCCAATATTCTCCCCTCACGGCTTTGTTTGGCGAGAACTTCCCGGAAGGTCACCCAACCTGGAATAGCTCTCGCCGAAGCACTTTTAACTTCGATTGTGACGACCCCCTTTTTACGACCTGTCACCTTCCGGTTCACCCACGCGAACGTACCGCCATCCGAGTTCTGGTTCGTGCAGCTATCGTACCATACTTACACATCCGGGTCATCACAATCACCCCCCCTCGGGGGCCCAACATCCTCGTTGGCCACATTTCCGGTTGGGTACAGGCTCTGATACCATTTGTAATGACCTCATTTCCCAGAAAGATATTGTCCGCTTTGGGGATTGGGCCGCAGCCCAATATTCTCCCCTCACGGCTTTGTTTGGCGAGAACTTCCCGGAAGGTCACCCAACCTGGAATAGCTCTCGCCGAAGCACTTTTAACTTCGGAGTTCTTATGGGATCCGTTGCCAATTGTGCTCCAAAACGCGTCTTGCTATGTTGGAAGGATCTCTTTACATATGTTTCATTTCCACATACTTCCCCAAGCGATGTGGGATTGTGACGACCCCCTTTTTACGACCCGTCACCTTCCAGTTCACCCGCGCGGACGTATCGCCATCTGGGTTCCGGTTCGTGCAGCCATCATACCATACTTACACATCCGGGTCATCACAATCACCCCCCCTCGGGGGCCCAACATCCTCGTTGGCCACATTTCCGGTTGGGTACAGGCTCTGATACCATTTGTAATGACCTCATTTCCCAGAAAGATATTGTCCGCTCTGGGGATTGGGCCGCAGCCCAATATCCTCCCCTCACGGCTTTGTTTGGCGAGAATTTCCCAGAAGGTCACCCAACCTGGAATTGCTCTCGCCGAAGCACTTTTAACTTCGAAGTTCTTATGGGATCCGTTGCCAAGTGTGCTCCAAAACGCGTCTTGCTATGTTGGAAGGATCTCTTTACATATGTTTCATTTCCACTTACTTCCCCAAGCGATGTGGGATTGTGACAATCACCTTTTTACGACCTGTCACCTTCCGGTTCACCCACGCGAACGTACCGCCATCCGAGTTCTGGTTCGTGCAGCTATCGTACCATACTTACACATCCGGGTCATCACAAAGTGGTGTGACCAAACCCATAGGGAAACTTCAAGGGCCCAATTAAGGAAACAATCAAGTAACTAAGCCCAACAATCAACAGGCTCGAGACAGCCAATGCTATAAATGCTTAGGCAAAGGACATTATGCTAATGAATGCCCTACCCGTAGGGTAATGGTAATCAAGGAATCCACCAGTGAGTGGGAGAGTAAAAATGATGAAGGGCAATACGATATGGACGTAGAGAAGGAAATGATGGAGGAAAGTGGCACCGATGGTGATGAATGCCCGCCTCAAGATGGGCCTCTACTTATGATTATTAGAAGAGCCCTTATCTCAAAGAACACGAAAGATGACTGTCAAAAGGAAAACATATTCCACATTCGATATGCGGTAAAACTTAAAGTGTGTTCACTTATCATTGATGGAGGTAGTTGTGTGAACATTATTTCTAAGGAGATAGTCGACAAGTTAAAGTTGCAAACTGTTGAGCACCCTCACCTCTACAAGTTGAGGTGGTTGGATGATCGTGACGACATTAAAGTGAACAAGCAAGTGACCATCGACTTTACTATTGGCAAGTACAAGGACTAGGTCCTTTGTGATGTCGTTCCAATGAACGCTAGTCACCTGCTATTGGGTCGACCCTGGCAATACGACCGTAAGGTGACACATGATGGTTTCCTCAACAAGTACACGTTAAAGTTCAGAGGTAGGATGATTAAATTACTACCTATGACTCTGGAGCAAGTGGCACAAGACGATGCCAAGAGGAAAGAAGAAAAGAAAAAGGAAGTTCTGTTAATGTCAAAGCACGAGTTGAGGTCATCTATTGTCAAAGGAGAAACACTTATTTTGGTACTGTTTCGAGATCGGGTTATGGAGTTGGGTGAGATTCCCTTAGTTGTCCAAACCCTACTTAAGGATTTTCAAGGTGTCTTTCCCGAGGAGTATCCACGAGGATGGACGCTTTTACGTGGCATCGAACAACAAATAGCCCTCCAACCTGGTGCTATGCTTCCTAATCGACCGACCTACCGTATGAGGCCTGAAGAAGCAAAAGAATTACAAGAACAAGTAAGTGAGCTATTGGACAAAGGATACATCTGAGAATCCATGAGTCCTTGTGCTGTTCCTACCTTACTTGTACCAAAGAAAGACGGCACCATGAGGATGTGTGTCGATAGTCAAACGATAAATCAAATTACCATCAAGTATCGATTGATGATACCTAGGCTCTAGGACATGTTGGACGAACTCAGTGGAGCATCCATATTTTCAAAGGTGGATTTGAAAAGTGGTTACCACCAAATTTGTATGAGAGAAGGTGACGAGTGGTAGACTGCCTTTAAGGCAAAGTACAGATTGTTTGAGTGGATGGTTATGCCATTCGGTCTCACAAATGCCCCTAGTACTTTCATGCGGTTGATGCACCACGTCCTTAAGGATTTTCTTGGCCAGTTTATTGTCATCTATTTTGATGACATCCTAGTCTATAGCTTTGACCTTCCCTAACATTTAAACTACTTAAGCACCTTATTCCAAGCATTGAGGAATGCAAAATTGTTTGAAAAATTGAGCAAATGTTCTTTCGTCCAAGAGAAGGTACACTTTCTTGGATTCATCATATTGAAAAATGGGATGGGAGTTGATGAGGACAAAGTCAAAGCCATTAAGGAATGGCCTACTCCTAATAGAATTTCTGAGGTTCGTAGCTTTCATGGACTAGCCTCCTTTTAAAGGAGATTTATCAAGGATTTTAGCTCTATTGTAGCTCTTATTATTGATTGTACGAAGAAGGGAGTAGAATTTGCATGGACTCCTGCCTGCCAAAGGAGTTTTGAGCTTATTAAAGAAGAGTTATGTCATTCTCTTGTTTTACCTCTTATGGATTTCAATAAGGTCTTTGAAATCAAAAGTGACGCGCCCGGAGTTAGTACTGGCGTTGTATTAATGCAAGAGGGTAAGCCAATTGCATATTTTAGTGAGAAATTAAAGGGGTCAGCTCTCAATTACTCAACTCATGACAAGGAATTCTATGTTGTCAACGAGCATTAGAGCAATGACAACACTATCTCTTATCTAAAGAGCTTGTGATACACTCCGACCATCAATCTCTTATGCATATTATGAGTCAACACAAACTCAACAAAAGACTTGCAAAGTGGATTGAATTTTTGGAGCGGTTTCCTTACAACCTCAAGTATTTGAAAGGAGAAAATAATGTTGTCGCTAACGCTCTATCCCGAAAAAGAATCCTATTTATTGAATTGGGAGTTAGATTTTTTGGATTTGATTGGATCAAGATCATGTATGAATCGAATTCCAACTTTGGTTTGCACTACACACATTACTTGGAAAAAGCCGAAGAAGGATATTATATTATAGATGGATTCCTACTAAGGGGAGGAAAATTATGTATTCCTAACTGTAGCTTAAGGCTAAACCTTGTCAAGGAAGCCCATAGCGGAGGCCTTGCGGGACATTTTGGGGAAAAGAAGACCCTTAGTATGCTTAAGGAGAATTTCTTCTGGTCGCATATGATGTGAGACATGCACCGATTGATTGAGTAGTGCATCGTGTGCAAAAGGGCCAAAAGCAAGGTCCTACCCCAAGGATTGTATATGCCATTACCCGTCCCAACTCACTGTGGGTTGAAATTAGTATGGACTTTGTTTTAGGATTGCCGCAGACCTCTTGAAGTAAGGATTCCATTATGGTGGTCGTTGACCAATTTTCAAAGATGGCACATTTTATTGCGTGCAACAAGACATATGATGCGACCTTGATAGCCGATCTTTTCTTTAAGGAGATTGCCCGTCTCCAAGAAGTGCCTCACTCAATTATGTCAGATAGAGACACAAAATTTTTAAGCACTTTTTGGAAGGCATTATGGAAGAACTTGGAGACCAAGTTATGCTTTAGTACATCTTTTCATCCCCAAACTGACAGACAAACAGAGGTCATCAACCAGACCTTGGGTACCTTCTTACGAACAGTCGTGGGCAAGAAATTATCAAATTGGGACACTGTGCTACCACATCTTGAATTCTATTACAATCGAAACTTTCACTCCACCACCCAGTAAACGCCCTTCAAAGTAGTCTATCGATTCAATCCTTCCACACCGTTGGATCTCGTCCCTATACCCACCAAGGATCTTGTTAACCCATCCGAAGCTAATAAGGTAGAGCAATTTAAGAAGTTGAATGAAAAAGTACATAAAGCCATCGAGAAGAGTAATGAAGAATATGTTAAACACGCAAACAAAGGTCGAAAAGAAGTTGTGTTTGAAGTAGGAGATTTGGTTTGGTTACATCTACACAAAGAGCGTTTTTCAACCAAAAGGCGATCTAAATTGCTCCCTAGAGCGGACGGTCCCTTTAAGATAGTAGAGCAGATCAATAATAACGCCTATAAGTTGGAGCTATCTGGCTATTATAGAGTATCGACGACATTCAATGTCCAAGACATGTCACCTTACAAGGGAGAACATCTGGAAAATGAGGAAATCAAAACATTGGATTTGAGGTCAAATCCTCATTCACCCGGAGAGGATGACATGCCAAGGAGGCCGATTACTTGTTCACAAACAAAGGTCCAAACTTTACTGAATCTTCTTACTAATGACCTTGTTTCTTTTGCAGGTGTTGATCCCGTTGAGGATGCTGCATGGGAGCCAAGCTTGACGGATATGAATCACCCTCTCACCTTCTGTCATGGAGTACCTCCTTGGAGAGCTCGGATTACCATGAAAAAATCATTAGAGCACCAGCTGAAGTATCAGAAGCCGGAATTTGTATTCTGGGAGACAACTCCATGTAATTTTAGCATATTTTTTTCTTTTATTTGGCAAACTCTAGGCCATTACTTAGGCTTTTATCACCATTTAGACTTAGTCACGTATGGTGACTTGATTGGGGTGACCACCACTTGGCCCATTGTGGAGCTATCACATAACCATCACTTGACCCATTGATGAACTATTCCTTGGCCCATGGGGAGTTGGCATTTGGAGCCCTTAGAGCATTTAGACTTGGCCCATTAGGAGTTGCCATTGAGATAGCTTGGGAGGCCTCCAAGGGGCAAGCTTCACACCCACGATTTCCACTCCATTTCATTCATCTTTTTCACTACTTTTTGCCACAGTTTTCACCTCACACACTCGCCTTCATTTAATATTTTAAGCATTTTCCATTTCATCTTCTTTATCTTCTTCATTTTGAGCATTTTCGGCCACTCACATTCACACCCGAGCACACATTGTATTTGTGAGTTTTTGAGCTAGCTCTTTTGAGGGCTTGGCTCATCACTTCTTCTGCATTGGCTCTAATCACGGCCTTCTCCATCTCTTGATGATACTCTTCTACACTTCACTGTCCTTGCTTAAGTCCCTGCAACCTTTTGTACAACTCTCTGTAGTAATGGCTAGGCATAAAGCGCTTCTTCATCGCCGTCTTCATCTCCCCATGTCTCAATAGGACGCTGTCGATTCCATCGCCTATTTATCAGCAACTGATCCCACTAATCTCGCCTTCTTTATCTCTGAATAATTATGGTAATCAAAAACCAACTCCACCTTCCTCTCCCACTCAAGATAGGCTTCCATATCGGCCTTCCCTCAAAATGATGGAACTTTCATCTTAATGCTGCCCAAATTATTGTCCTCTTGATTCCTTGCTTCTCTATTCTCATTCCCTTGCCTAAACCTATCCTGGTTCACTAGTGGCTCTTCCAACTCCTCTAAATCTTCAAACTCCTCCTCTTCTTCACGGTCACCCCATCGCTCTCTTTGCTGCATCCACCTAGGTGGAGGTCTAACGGGTTGATTTCGTTGACTTATATTTTGCAATTCCAACATATCCATCCGCTCATGAAATTGCTCATTCTCGGCCCACACTATCCTCCTTACCTCACCCAATATCGCCTGTAATTGGAGGTTCAGAATGATTGGCTGTTGATCCTCTGCGACGGCATTTTCTCCTGCATTTTGTGACGTGGCTATAACCTGCAAAATGAGGTTAGCAAAGAAAATATAGAAGGATCTCACTTCTCTCCCTCAGTGTTTTGCTCAGATTACGAATCACTCAATCGTCTTTCGTGTTTATTATTGTTTTTTTGTTTCGCTCAATTGACTGTTGCCCTTGATTATGCTCACCTCTCTTCTCTTTTTCTCAGTCGTGAATTCTCTTTCGGTTTCTTTAAAACTAACGAACAGTACCCAGATTTCACATGAGGCAATTCACTAGAAACTTATCACACAAACTCAGTAATATGAACATGTACGAGCAAGATTTCAGAATCACAAAAAATAACGCAAATTTTAACCCAAAAATGTCACACATTCTGGTAAAGTCATATTAGACTCCTTGTGTAACGCCCCCAAACCCACCCCGGCTTGGTGCGCTACGTCGCTAACCCAAACCGTGTTTAAAACGAATTTTTAAAATAATTTTTGACTACAACTTTTCAGCGAAAACACGAAAATCATTAAAAATAGACACGTTTGCTTTACTAAAAACAATCGGGCAGCATAACGACTAAATTACTAAAAACCCAAAACCTGAAAATCAAACCGTTTATAAAGCATATCCAAAACAATATTTGATTATTCTATGAAAAATCCAGCAGCATAATGTTTAATTTGTATAAATCTCAAAGCATCAAAATATATATCAATTCAGTAACTCCCAAAAACATCAACCAAAAGAGCTATAAAACTACTATCATTTACACAACAAAATCTGACAAAACTACTGACAAAACTACCTATATCTCATTCACAACTCATACTTCTCCCGAAGATCATGGTCGAGACGCCCCAACAAGTACCCGCACCGGCATACCGCGTACCTCACCGACTGCATCCCAACCCTAGTTTTCCACATAGCTCTAACCTGTAATGACGTCGTCACCTACACCACAGAACACAAAATGTAAGCCTAATGCTTAGCAAGTAGGGAATTAATGCACATCAAAAGAATAATGTAACACAACCCCTGACACATGAAGTTTCTACTCGCTCAGTTGCACTTGTTTCATGTGCGTTTCATTGCAAGTGCTAAACTGCAACTCCAGTAGTCCCTCGCAGGTACCACCTTAACGCGACTGGGAAACTCTACTAGAGTTCCTCGCAGGTGTTACCCTAACGCAACTAGGTGACTCAACTCTGCTAGTCCCCCCACAGGTACCACCTTAACACGACTGGGAACTCTACCAGAGTTCCTCGCAGGTGCTACCCTAACGCGACTGGGTGACTCTAACACAACCACATTGCATTTCAACTCACACCGCCCTTACGTTTCCAGCTCACCATTCAAAACCATGCTAAAAACTTGTTGGTTTGTAGTTTGAAAACCGTGATGCATGTCACACAAAATGCTCAATACGAAACAAAACAAAACAACCAAAACAAAGCAAACAAACAATTCCCTACCGTTCCATGGTGTAGGCCCGAAGGCAAAACACAGACATCCTCTACTTACCTGGCTACTCGGCACTCGATTGTTCACTTCGTCCAACCAAACTATTCGCTCGACAACCTAACAAATAGGAAAAATAACTTAGCAATTATTCTAGAAAATTCTAAAGAAATCTTAAACCCAAAACTAACTAAAATCAACCAACTAAACAAAACAAAACCTAAAACCCGATTTTCTCACTATTTTTAGCGTCCAACTTCGAACGGCCATAACTCCCTCGTTTTTCAACGGATTTCGACGTGCCACCCCAATTCGGAAACCTCTACACGTCTACTATCCATTGAAACACTCAATTTAACCAAAATAAATTCAATAGCCAACCTAAAATCCAGCAAACAGAATCGGCCACCATAATTGTAAAAAAACCAATTTTCCAAACTTACTTCCAATCTTTAATTTCTTTCCAAAAACCACCTAAACCAATTCATTCAACAACCAAATCATCAAATTTGGAAAGAAAACTAACATTTAAACTCCATTTTCTGATTTCATCATTTAGAGTTTTCAAACCCTATGTAATACCTCACAAAACACCCTAAAAACTTCTAAAAACAACCCCTAAATGCATAAAACTCAAAACCCCATCAAAAGTTTACCTTAATCTCTTGAAAAGCTTGAAGAAAAGATTATGGAGGAACCCTAAAGCTTGCTGCAAATTTTCGTGGAGTAATGGGGAGGAAGAAGGGTGTTTTTCTAATTTATCCTAACTTAACTTTCACTTTTGACAATTTCCACAAAACTTTTGAAATTTATAAATTAACCATCACTTTTCTTTTCTTCTTTCATCCAACGTGGCTGCCTCCTTAACCCACATTTTCCATTCATTTTTTTATCACAAATTCTTCTTTCCTATTGGTTGTTAAGTCTTTTGACTTTTCAACACACTTTTAGTTTTTGAATTGTCAAACATTCTTTCTTCCCTTTTTCTTCCAACGTGAAAGGCACTCCTAAACTCCACTTTTCATTCTTTTTCATACCCTTCAATTATTAGCTTTATTTTCTTATTGGTTGTTATTCATTTGAAATTTCAACCATTCACTACTATTCTTCACTCTCTAAATAAAAGGTTTAGGAAAACTCTAGGGCCTTAATTATACTCCTCTAACACCTCCAAATCTAAGGTATTTACGTTGGAGGAAAATTCCCGGGTGTTACACCTTTTCCTAACTTCATGCATGCCAACGTGGAAGACCTTTTATTCTCCTTAACTTTTGCATTCAACAAGAATTTCTCTCAATTATTTTATCCCCTAACAATCCTAACTACTCTAACATAGTGTTTTCTCAAAATTTTCACTTCTTGACTCCTATACATAACATAACTCTAAGATGCATGTTAAACTCCTCTAATCACCGAAACTCCTTTAATCCTCGAATTCAAGGCCTACATGTGTCGTAGGAAATTCCTGGGTGTTACACCTGGATACTCAAATAATGGAAAGGAAACAAAAAATTTTAAGTAATCAGACAAATAAAATAAAGGGATAGGAGAACCTGACCAAGAGCCTGAGCTCTGATACCAAACTGATACGAAACCCGTAAACAAGACAAGGAAATCAAGACCGTTCTTAGACAAGTTCGATTTGAAACCGCGACCCGTTACCTGTATGGAGGTAAGAATCTTGGTATGATGAAGATGCCACAATTAACTATGGAATGATTGATTGATAAGTAAGGGAGAACGCCACAGATGAAATCCGAAAAGTTCTAAAGGAAGTTCAAAGAACTAAAGAGAATTTCGTCCACACAAATATGATAATTGATGTTTAATTCTTTGAAACAAGCCTTTAAATAGGTTGAGGTTCGGAATCTTCTAGAGCTTGGATCAGATTGACGCACTTAGGTGGTCAACATGGGCTTCCATGAATCTCCTTGAATCCATAATTCTTGAATCAGTTCAGTAAGTGCCTCCTTGAATTTCCTCGCTCGAGCTCTTGTAATTGGTCCAACGGGCACCTGAATTGGATCCTTTGGATACGCTCCTTGATTTGCAATAGATTCGATAGTTCATTAGGGAAGGAAAACAATAGTGGCATTGTAAATGGTTGGATTGATTTAATATGACAAGAATATTAGTTTTTTCTTTAGCAGTTGAAAGGCCACTTCATGCTGTTCATTCCATTCAATTTTTCTCATTTTCTGGTTAACTTAGTTAACGGTGCAACAAACTTGAAAAATCCTTGCACAAATCTTTTTTAACACTTAACCCCTAGAAAACTTCAAATCTCTAAAAACTGGCTAACGTTCATCCCAATTATGAACAACTTCTATATTAGAAGGATCACTAGTTATACTGTTTCTAGAAATTTAACTTCTTCTAACCAGAATTTGTATATATTGAGCTTTGCATATAACTCATTGTCTAAGTAAATCCATAAACAATGTTAAATGTTTTTCATGTTCTTTTCTAGAGAGAACATAAATCAAAATGTTGTCAATGGATACTATTACAAAATCATCCAAGTATTGTTAGACTACTCTATTAATCAAGTCCATTGCAGGTGCATTCATAAGATCAAAGGGCATCAATAAATTCTCATAATGTCTTATCTTGCTTGGAATGTTTTCGTATGAATATCCTCCTCTTTAATTTCTTTTTAATGGTATCCTTTTTCAAAAACCAACAAAATCCCCTCAAACTGATCAAATAAATCCTTGATGATAGGTAATGAGTATTTATTCTTAATGGTCACTTTATTTAATTGCATACAATATATGCACATTCTTAGGGTTCCTTTTTACTTTTTAATAAATAAAATTGGAGCACCTCTGTTTATTGGATATCCCTTAATATAAAAAAAAGACACATTCAATATGCAATCTAGAATATCCAACCAAATAGTATCAACATACAATAATGACCACATAAACATTCTCAAATCATAATCAACAAATCAACTACAGGTTAATTATAGGTTAATCCATTATAGTTTGTATTCAGTCGAACCTAATTGATTTGAGTTGAGTCTTTATCCTTTCTCTTAGATGTGTCCCTCAAAATGTTTGTAACACCCGGTTTTATCAAACTAATTCTCTATTCTTTTAAATTAATGGATGACTAGGCAAGGGCATAAGGGGTAAATAGAAATTTTAAGTGGATAACCTATTTAAGAAAAGAGGTTTGGGTTTAATGCACTGTAGCTGCCATCATTTCATACTTTTCCTCTTCGGGTTTTCAGCTCGAGTAGCAGAGTTCTCTAGCCGATTTTCCTTGCTCGATTCTCTTTCAACCTAAGTAAGTTTTCCTCATTCTCTTGCTTTTTAGTAGTTAGATAACTGAGGAAGTACAATGTGAGGATTTCAAGGATGCTGTTGATGAGAGTAGGTTTGGGTTCTTGGGGAATAAATGGGAATGTGCAAGCAGTAGAGTTCCAAACTGGTTTCCTTGTTCTTCTGGTTAATTTTTGGTAAAGTTTAGCGAAGGTTTGATTGATGTTCTGTTATGAACTTAGGTGAGAGAGCTTCTAAGGTAGCTTACAGCCGAGCAATTTCCAGGAGACTTGGTAAGTAAAGTTTGCTTCTACCTTGGGGCTTACATTACAAAACAGTAGGATTATGTGTGTTTGAATGTTTGTATGTCATGCATCATATTTTGAAAATTTATGCGAAAATGAATTTACATGAAATGGCATGGTAAGGAATGAACAGACTGTAACAGTTGTTAAGGGAACTAATCCGCCCCTTAACCAAGAGAGAGGATGTATGACTTTGGGGGAAATGATCCATACCCCAATTTCTTAGGGGGATCAGATCAGTTTGTTAAGGGAACTAATCCGCCCCTTAATCAAGAGAGAGGATGTATGACTTTGGGAGAAGTGATCCAACTCCCAATTTCACAGGGGGATCAGATCAAAAACGATGCATATGCAACTGAGATGAGAAAGTTGAAACTGCATATTTAGGAATTTATGTTTCAGCATTACATTTCATTATTGCTTTACTTACTTAGCATTAGGCTAATAGATGGGTTTTGTGATGTAGGTGAACAAGTGTCAACAGGTGTGTTCACTGAGTTTGCTGAGGACTAGTCTAGTTGGAGGAGTGCATCTATGTAACAATCTGGCAACTGATGGGGTGGTTTAACTGTTGTCAGTGGATGAGAAGGTTTAGTGAACTATGATTCAATTTAAGTGTGTTGTGAGTTTCTATGATAGTGGTAGTTTTGATGTTTGAATTCAATTTGAGACTTTTCTGATAATGATACTCTGTTGGATTTAATAGTGGTGTTTACTAAAGTTTGGAGTAATACACGGATTTAAATAGTTTTGAACGATTTTTTAGTAAAATGCTCAAATTCTTTTGGTAGTCAGAGCTTTCTTTGTGTAGAGAGAAAATGCTCAATGAGCTGCTATATAAAGTTGTTGTTCTGTTGACTATCGGATGATGTCTTCAGTAAAAGCCATCGGATGATGTCTTCAGTAAAGTCATCGGATGATGTCTTCAGTGGAAACCATCGGAAGATATAAGTAAAAAATTTGTCGTTTTGTAACCGGATGATGTCGAGTAATTTATCCATCGGATGATGAAGGTAAAAGTCTTTTGTCGTTTTGTAACTAGATGATGTCGAGTATTTTATCTACCGGAAGATGTGAGTAAGTATAGTTGTTGTTTTGCGATCGGCTGAAGTTAGAAGAGTGATTCTTTCGGCTGACGTCATCGATAGATGCGAGTAGCAAAAACTTGTCGTTTTGCGATCGGGTGAAGTTGGAAGAGTGATTCTCTCGGCTGACGTCATCGGCTGAAGTTGGAAGAGTGATTCTTTCGGCTGACGTCATCGGTGGAAGTCTTCAGTTCATTTCCTCTTTGTTGACCTTGTCTAGCGGCAGATGCGTTTGACTTTTACAATTTTCACGTTTCCATGCTTAAGTCTTGGTCGAACCAATTCCTACTATTTCAATTGATATTTCCAAATATTGATTTACAACCCCGTTTAATCTCAGCTTGTTTTCAAATGATTTTCCGCTGTGAATTTTAACGTTGTGATTTCAGTGAACATCGAGTTTTGACTTTCAAGTGAAATTTTAAGTTTGGTCCAAAATTTCCTAGTGATGTTCGGGTTTATGAGTAACGAACTGAGTTTAGAAAACTCGGGGCATTACAATATGGTATCAGAGATATTCAGTTAAACCGTTCAAAAAATTACTCATCAGTGTCAGTCGTCGCATGGGAGTACTCCAACAACTGTAAGTGTTCATGTTAACCTTAGTTATTAGATGTTTATGAAAGTAGTTAACCTTGTGCAGGAATTTAGTATAATGGCCAGACGCCCAGGGAGACCTAGAGTGCCAAGGGAAATGCCAAATTTGAAAGGTGAGGAGGACCCTAGTGTGATTAGGCAGCTGACAGAATTGGTGCGTTAGCAAACAGACCTAGTGCGTCAGCAGTCCGATCAGTTAGGAGTGCTGTTAAACCGAGAGGTGCAGGGAAGTGCCAACTCGAGTTCTAGCAATGAACAATCTGGAGATAGATTTCGAAGACTAAGACCACCCACGTTTGTTGGACAGTCATCTGATCCGGTTATTGCTGAAGGGTGGCTTAGAAAGATTAAAAGTATGTTTAGGTGCGCCAACATTGGAGAAGGAGACAAGGTCACGTTGGCAACATTTCACTTGGCTGGTGAAGCTCAACTTTGGTGGGAAACAATAGAGACCACCACTGATGTCTTAGCGATGCCTTGGTCGCAATTCAAAGACATTTTCCACGAAAAGTATTTCAACAGTACTGTCCAAACTACAAAGAAGTTGGAATTTCTAAACTTGAAGCAGACAGGGTCTGTGGCCGAGTACAGTAGACAGTTCGAGTCCCTGTCCAGGTTTCCTGGACATTTTGCTCACAGGGACAAGGATAAGGTGTTCAAATTTGTGCATGGACTGAAGCCAGAAATTTATCGAGGAGTTAAATTTCGTGGTATTAAAGGCTTGTCATTCAGTGAAGTTGTGTCTACTGCTCTGGAAGTGGAAGAAGCTGAAAGGAAGTGTGCTGGACCAAAAGAGGTCCTACAAAAGTCGTTCCAGCCACACCATCAAAGGGGAATGAAGAGGCCTAGTGAAGGCCAGAGTAGCCAAGGAACAGGAGGGAAGGTACAGAATGTCAGGAAATTTCCCCAGTGTCCCAAGTCCTTGAAGTACCACCCGGGCGAGTGCAGATTGGGTTTTGGGAAGTGTTTCAACTGTGAGGAGGTTGGACACACGATCAAAGAGTGCCCGAAGCCTAGAATCACTAGATGCTACAATTGTAACAAGATCGGCCATATTAGCAGCGATTACCCAGCTCCTAAGAGTGGCCCTGCTATGGTTAAACCGAGGATATTCTCCATGATGGAGTCGGGCGATGATGAACAGCCTGCTGTTGTGTCAGGTACTATGCTGGTCAACTCTTTACCCACTTTTACATTGATAGATTCTTGTGCAACACATTCATTCATAGCATCTGCATTTGCTGATAAGTTAGATGTAAAGCTTACCCCTACTAAGCATGTGTTTAATGTCGCATTACCCTCGGGTGAACGCATGCACTCTAACTGAGTGATGCTTGATAGTGCTGTATTTGTAGTAAACATGAACCTACCTGCTAACCTCATTATTATGGATATAATGGGATTTGATGTAATCCTAAGAATGGATTGGCTGTTTAAGCATTATGCCACAATCGACTGTAGGACTGAAGTAGTTAGTTTTCAACCCCCTGGTGGTTTGAAACATACCTTCCAAGCTCTAAAGAAGAGTAAGGAAATGTCTGTTATGACCTCTATAAATTGTGGACCCTCACCATGCAGAGAGTACTTATGCTTCTTGGCCAGTGTTTTAGATACACAACTAATAGGAAAAGAAACTCCCCAAAATGTCTTAGTTGTCCAAGATTTCCCAGAAGTATTCCTAGATGACCTTCCTGGTTTGCCTGCCAGATAGGGAAATTGAATTTGTTGTAGATGTTTATCCCGGCGCTGAACCCGTGTCTAAGAATCCCTATAGATTAGCACCTACGGAGCTTAAAGAATTAAAGAAACAGTTGGAGGAATTATTGGATAAGGGGTTCATACGCCCTAGCTTTTCACCGTGGGGTGCACCTGTTCTCTTTGTCAAAAAGAAAGATGGATCGATGCGTATGTGCATTGATTATAGGGAATTGAATAAGTTAACTGTCAAGAACAAGTATTCATTATCGAGGATTGATGACCTATTTGACCAACTTCGTGGTGCACGAGTTTTCTCTAAGATTGATTTGAGGTCAGGTTACTACCAACTAAAAGTCAAAACCGAAGATATTCCAAAGACTGCCTTTCACACAAGGTATGGACACTATGAGTTTCTAGTTATATCCTTTGGATTGACAAATGCACCGGCAGCCTTCATGAATCTTATGCATAGAGTGTTTCAAGAGTATTTAGACAAGTTTGTTATTGTGTTTATAGATGATATTTTAATCTATTCACGTTCTAGTGAAGAACATGCAGAACATTTGAACTTAGTATTGGAGGTGCTAAGGCAGCACCAACTCTATGCCAAGTTTTCCAAATGTGAGTTTTGGCTAGACAGAGTTCACTTCCTTGGTCATGTGATATCTGGTGATGGAATATCTGTCAATCCAGCTAAGGTTCAAGCAGTTAAGGAGTGGCCCCAACTGAAGAATTCTGTAGATATTCGAAGTTTCCTTGGACTTGCAGGGTATTACAGGAAGTTTATTGAAGGATTCTCAAAGATTGCAACACCCCTCACTCGGTTAACTAGGAAAAATATGAAGTATGTGTGGACTAAGGATTGTGAGAATAGTTTTCAGACCTTGAAACAGAAACTGACCAATGCTCCAATTTTGATCCTTCCCGTTGATGATGGTAAATTTAGCATTTACTGTGATGCATCCAAGATTGGACTTGGCTGTGTCTTGATGCAATAGGGAAAAGTAATAGCTTATGCATCTAGGCAGTTGAAAACACATGAGAAGAATTACCCTACACATGACTTGGAATTAGCTGCAGTTGTATTCGCACTTAAGATTTGGAGGCACTACCTGTATGGACAGACTTGTGATATATTCTCAGACCATAAAAGTTTGAAATATATCTTTACACAGAAGGAATTAAACACGAGGCAACGTCGATGGTTGGAATTTGTAAAGGATTATGATTTTGAGATTAAATATCATCCCGGCAAAGCAAATGTTGTGGTAGAAGCCTTGAGTAGAGTGACAACTTCAGCCTTAGCCTTGATTCTTGATGTACCATTAGCCTTTGAGTCTGAATTCCAGAGGTTTAATCTAGAAACAGTATCCAGTGTATCAGCTATACTCTCAGCCATAACCTTAAAGCCTACTATTTTAGAGAAAATAAAGGAAGCTCAGACGAATGATGACGAGTGTAACAAGTACAAGTTAAGCATGGAATCTACGGACAGAACAGATTTTAACTATTCTGCTGATGGAATCCTTAAGTTTAGAAATATATGGTTTGTCTCTGCCGTTAAAGGACTTCGTGATGAGATTCTTTTTGAAGCACACTCTTCCAGGTTCTCTGTTCATCCTAGGAGTACAAAGATGTACAAGGTTCTTAAACAGCATTATTGGTGGCCAGGTATGAAACGAAGTGTGGCAGAATATGTAGGATCATGTTTGTGTTGTCAGCAGGTTAAAGCTGAGCATCAGAGACCTGCTGGAATGTTACAACCTTTACCAGTTCCCAAATGGAAATGGGAGCAAATAACGATGGACTTTGTGGTAGGATTGCCTAGAACGACTAAAGGACATGATGCAATTTGGGTGATAGTTGATCGTCTAACCAAATCAGCTCATTTCCTACCAATAAAGGTGACTTACTAGATGGATCAACTTGCTGAATTGTATGTGTAAGAAATTGTTAGGTTACATGGAGTTCCAAATACCATAGTTTCAGACCGAGACTCTAGATTTACATCTAAGTTTTGGAAGAGTTTGCATCAGGCTATGGGTACACAGCTCAACTTTAGTACAGCCTTTCACCCTCAAACAGATGGACAGTCCGAAAGAACCATCCAAATATTAGAGGATATGCTTCGTGCATGCATATTGGATTTTCAAGGTTCCTGGAGCAAGTACCTATCCTTAGTAGAATTCTCTTATAATAACAGTTTTCAGGCAACTATCGGTATGACACCGTATGTAGGATCATGTTTGTGTTGTCAGCAGGTTAAAGCTGAGCATCAGAGACCTGCTGGAATGTTACAACCTTTACCAGTTCCCGAATGGAAATGAGAGCAAATAACGATGGACTTTGTGGTAGGATTGCCTAGAACGACTAAAGGACATGATGCAATTTGGGTGATAGTTGATCGTCTAACTAAATCAGCTCATTTCCTACCAATAAAGGTGACTTACTCGATGGATCAACTTGCTGAATTGTATGTGTAAGAAATTGTTAGGTTACATGGAGTTCCAAATACCATAGTTTCAGACCGAGACTCTAGATTTACATCTAAGTTTTGGAAGAGTTTGCATCAGGCTATGGGTACACAGCTCAACTTTAGCACAGCCTTTCACCCTCAAACAGATGGACAGTCCGAAAGAACCATCTAAATATTAGAGGATATGCTTCGTGCATGCATATTGGATTTTCAAGGTTCCTGGAGCAAGTACCTATCCTTAGTAGAATTCTCTTATAATAACAGTTTTCAGGAAACTATCGGTATGACACCGTATGAAGCACTGTATGGACGAAAGTGCAGATCTCCTTTATACTGGGACGAAGTTGGTGAAGCACAGTTGCTTGGTCCTGACATTGTGCAACAAACTGTTGAGAAGGTTGCCCTCATCCGCCAGAGGATCTTAACAGCTCAAAGCCAGCAGAAAAGTTATGCCGACAGAAGACGCAGAGAACTAGAGTTTGAAGTAGGTGATGAAGTTTTCCTCAAGGTATCACCATTTAAAGGAGTTGTGAGATTCGGGAAGAGAGACAAATTGAACCCCAGATTTATTGGACCACTCACTATTCTGAAGAGAGTTGGGAGAGCAGCCTATCAGTTGCAGCTACTGGCTTCTATGGAGGGGATACACAGTGTGTTCCATATTTCTATGTTGAAGAAGTGCATAAGGGATCCATATCATGTTGTGAAGCAGCAGGGTATCGAAGTTCATCCTACCCTTACCTATGAGGAGAAACCAGTAAGGATCCTGGACTATGCAGCAAAGGTATTGCGCAACAAAGAGGTTCCCTTAGTGAAAGTCTTATGGCATAACCAGAACATAGAGGAGACAACCTGGGAACGTCAGCAAGACATGATGGACCAACATCCAGAATTATTCAGGTACTGAATTTTTGAGGACAAAATTCTTTTAAGAATGGTAGATTGTAACACCCGGTTTTATCAAACTAATTCTCTATTCTTTTAAATTAATGGATGACTAGGCAAGGGCATAAGGGGTAATTAGAAATTTTAAGTGGATAACCTAATTAAGGAAAGAGGGTTGGGTTTAATGCACTGTAGCCGCCACCATTTCATACTTTTTCTCTTCGGTTTTTCAGCTCGAGTAGCAGAGCTCTCTAGGCGATTTTTCTTGCTCGATTCTCTTTCAACCTAAGTAAGTTTTCCTCATTCTTTTGCATTTGAGCAGTTAGATAACCGAGGAAGTACAATGTGAGGATTTCAAGGATGTTGTTGATGCGAGTAGGTTCGGGTTCTTGGGGAATAAATGGGAATGTGCATGCAGTAGAGCTCCAAACTGGTTTCCTTGTTCTTCTGGTTAATTTTTGGTAAAGTTTAGCGAAGGTTTGATTGATGTTCTGTTATGAACTTAGGTGAGCGAGCTTCTAAGGTAGCTTACAGCCGAGCGATTTCAGGAGACCAGGTAAGTAAAGTTTGCTTGTGCCTTTGGGCCTACATCACAAAACAGTAGGATTATGTGTGTTTGAATGTTTGTATGTCATGCATCATATTTTGAAAATTTATGCGAAAATGAATTTACATGAAATGGCATGGTAAGGAATGAATAGACTGTAACAGTTGTTAAAGAAACTAATCCGCCCTTAACCAAGAGAGAGGATGTATGACTTTGGGGGAAATGATCCAAACCCCAATTTCACAGGGGGATCAGATCAGTTTGTTAATGGAACTAATCCGTCCCTTAATCAAGAGAGAGGATGTATGACTTTGGGAGAAGTGATCCAACTCCCAATTTCACAGGGGGATCAGATCAGAAACGATGCATATGAAACTGAGATGAGAAAGTAGAAACTGCATATTTAGGAATTTATGTTTCAGCATTACATTTCATTATTGCTTTACTTACTTAGCATTAGGCTAATACATGAGTTTTGTGATGTAGGTGACTCCGGCTAATAGATCACTCCGGGACATTTCAAAACGGAGACTATTTTTTTTATAAGCAGACAGAAAACAGACTGAACTTTTAAGATTAAAACCTTAAATCTTAACAGAGAAGGAAAACATTTTCGGGACTTGGAATCAAAACAGAAAAAAGAAACAGTTAAAAATTAGACTACAGAATGAATGGCAGAAGGAGCGCAGGCAGAGAGGAAGCTGGAAGCAAGGAGAAATAAACAGTGCAATCGTGGACATGAACAGTGAAATCGGTGGATGTAAACTACAACAAGGTGAACAAAGAAATCGGTGGATGTGAACAGTGCAATCGGGGATATAATAAGACAAAAGTGAACAGTGATCGGTGGATGTAAACTACACAGGTGAACAAAGAAATCGGTGGATGTAAACTACAACAAGGTGAACAAAGAAATCAGTGGATGTGAACAGTGCAATCGGTGGATATAATAAGACAAAAGTGAACAGTGATCGGTGGATGTAAACTACAACAAGGTGAACAAAGAAATCGGTGGATGTGAACAGTGCAATCGGTGGATATAATAAGACAAAAGTGAACAGTGATCGGTGGATGTAAACTACAACAAGGTGAACAAAGAAATCAGTGGATGTGAACAGTGCAATCGGTGGATATAATAAGACAAAAGTGAACAGTGATCGGTGGATGTAAACTACAACAGGTGAACAAAGAAATCGGTGGATGTAAACTACAACAAGGTGAACAAAGAAATCGGTGGATGTGAACAGTGCAATCGGTGGATATAATAAGACAAAAGTGAACAGTGATCGGTGGATGTAAACTACAACAAGGTGAACAAAGAAATCGGTGGATGTAAACTACAACAAGGTGAACAAAGAAATCGGTGGATGTAAACTACAACAAGGTGAACAAAGAAATCGGTGGATGTAAACTACAACAAGGTGAACAAAGAAATCGGTGGATGTAAACTACAACAAGGTGAACAAAGAAATCGGTGGATGTAAACTACAACAAGGTGAACAAAGAAATCAGTGGATGTGAACAGTGCAATCGGTGGATATAATAAGACAAAAGTGAACAGTGATCGGTGGATGTAAACTACAACAAGGTGAACAAAGAAATCGGTGGATGTAAACTACAACAAGGTGAACAAAGAAATCGGTGGATGTAAACTACAACAAGGTGAACAAAGAAATCGGTGGATGTAAACTACAACAAGGTGAACAAAGAAATCGGTGGATGTAAACTACAACAAGGTGAACAAAGAAATCGGTGGATGTGAACAGTGCAATCGGTGGATATAATAAGACAAAAGTGAACAGTGATCGGTGGATGTAAACTACAACAAGGTGAACAAAGAAATCGGTGGATGTAAACTACAACAAGGTGAACAAAGAAATCGGTGGATGTAAACTACAACAAGGTGAACAAAGAAATCGGTGGATGTAAACTACAACAAGGTGAACAAAGAAATCGGTGGATGTAAACTACAACAAGGTGAACAAAGAAATCGGTGGATGTAAACTACAACAAGGTGAACAAAGAAATCGGTGGATGTAAACTACAACAAGGTGAACAAAGAAATCGGTGGATGTAAACTACAACAAGGTGAACAAAGAAATCGGTGGATGTAAACTACAACAAGGTGAACAAAGAAATCGGTGGATGTAAACTACAACAAGGTGAACAAAGAAATCGGTGGATGTAAACTACAACAAGGTGAACAAAGAAATCGGTGGATGTAAACTACAACAAGGTGAACAAAGAAATCGGTGGATGTAAACTACAACAAGGTGAACAAAGAAATCGGTGGATGTAAACTACAACAAGGTGAACAAAGAAATCGGTGGATGTAAACTACAACAAGGTGAACAAAGAAATCGGTGGATGTAAACTACAACAAGGTGAACAAAGAAATCGGTGGATGTAAACTACAACAAGGTGAACAAAGAAATCGGTGGATGTAAACTACAACAAGGTGAACAAAGAAATCGGTGGATGTAAACTACAACAAGGTGAACAAAGAAATCGGTGGATGTAAACTACAACAAGGTGAACAAAGAAATCGGTGGATGTAAACTACAACAAGGTGAACAAAGAAATCGGTGGATGTAAACTACAACAAGGTGAACAAAGAAATCGGTGGATGTAAACTACAACAAGGTGAACAAAGAAATCGGTGGATGTAAACTACAACAAGGTGAACAAAGAAATCGGTGGATGTAAACTACAACAAGGTGAACAAAGAAATCGGTGGATGTAAACTACAACAAGGTGAACAAAGAAATCGGTGGATGTAAACTACAACAAGGTGAACAAAGAAATCGGTGGATGTAAACTACAACAAGGTGAACAAAGAAATCGGTGGATGTAAACTACAACAAGGTGAACAAAGAAATCGGTGGATGTAAACTACAACAAGGTGAACAAAGAAATCGGTGGATGTAAACTACAACAAGGTGAACAAAGAAATCGGTGGATGTAAACTACAACAAGGTGAACAAAGAAATCGGTGGATGTAAACTACAACAAGGTGAACAAAGAAATCGGTGGATGTAAACTACAACAAGGTGAACAAAGAAATCGGTGGATGTAAACTACAACAAGGTGAACAAAGAAATCGGTGGATGTAAACTACAACAAGGTGAACAAAGAAATCGGTGGATGTAAACTACAACAAGGTGAACAAAGAAATCGGTGGATGTAAACTACAACAAGGTGAACAAAGAAATCGGTGGATGTAAACTACAACAAGGTGAACAAAGAAATCGGTGGATGTGAACAGTGCAATCGGTGGATATAATAAGACAAAAGTGAACAGTGATCGGTGGATGTAAACTACAACAAGGTGAACAAAGAAATCGGTGGATGTAAACTACAACAAGGTGAACAAAGAAATCGGTGGATGTAAACTACAACAAGGTGAACAAAGAAATCGGTGGATGTAAACTACAACAAGGTGAACAAAGAAATCGGTGGATGTAAACTACAACAAGGTGAACAAAGAAATCGGTGGATGTAAACTACAACAAGGTGAACAAAGAAATCGGTGGATGTAAACTACAACAAGGTGAACAAAGAAATCGGTGGATGTAAACTACAACAAGGTGAACAAAGAAATCGGTGGATGTAAACTACAACAAGGTGAACAAAGAAATCGGTGGATGTAAACTACAACAAGGTGAACAAAGAAATCGGTGGATGTAAACTACAACAAGGTGAACAAAGAAATCGGTGGATGTAAACTACAACAAGGTGAACAAAGAAATCGGTGGATGTAAACTACAACAAGGTGAACAAAGAAATCGGTGGATGTAAACTACAACAAGGTGAACAAAGAAATCGGTGGATGTGAACAGTGCAATCGGTGGATATAATAAGACAAAAGTGAACAGTGATCGGTGGATGTAAACTACAACAAGGTGAACAAAGAAATCGGTGGATGTAAACTACAACAAGGTGAACAAAGAAATCGGTGGATGTAAACTACAACAAGGTGAACAAAGAAATCGGTGGATGTAAACTACAACAAGGTGAACAAAGAAATCGGTGGATGTAAACTACAACAAGGTGAACAAAGAAATCGGTGGATGTAAACTACAACAAGGTGAACAAAGAAATCGGTGGATGTAAACTACAACAAGGTGAACAAAGAAATCGGTGGATGTAAACTACAACAAGGTGAACAAAGAAATCGGTGGATGTAAACTACAACAAGGTGAACAAAGAAATCGGTGGATGTAAACTACAACAAGGTGAACAAAGAAATCGGTGGATGTAAACTACAACAAGGTGAACAAAGAAATCGGTGGATGTAAACTACAACAAGGTGAACAAAGAAATCGGTGGATGTAAACTACAACAAGGTGAACAAAGAAATCGGTGGATGTGAAGCAGAACACAGAACACAGACAATTCAGAACATAAACTATAACGTTTCTACCAAAAACAACCCGAATGAAACACCTAGTACCTCCGTGATGTAGGGCCTTAAGGGCCAACCTACGGTTATGAACTTACCTGTTATCCGCGATGCAGTTGGCTGAAAAGTCTCAGAAATGCACAGATCTGTAACAAGCATGTAGAGAAATAAACAATGCTGCAAATGCTAACTAACAAGTTAGAAGAATCAGCAGCAACACGTTTCAAATCTTTAGAAAACACACCAACGTGTTTTCATCCAAAGACAGTGAGTTTTTCACTAAATACCATAACCCTAAACTTCGATAAAAACCCACATTAAACTTGTCCAAACTTGTTAGCATGAGTAGATGCTTACTTTTTGAAGAAGGAAACAGAAGAATGCAGGAGAAACAAGGTTTGGTACTTTGTTTTAGTCGCCAGGAAGAGAGAAAGCAAAGAGGGAAGGGAAGAAGCAGAGAAGTGAAATGCATATTTCACGTAGGAGGAAGGACTTAGCTTCTTCAACAAGCTGCCAAGTGTCAGCTATCCATTAGCTATCTCCCACCAACCTTAATTTCTCTCCAATTTGCCCTTCCATGCATTTCAAACTTAGTGTTTTGTTTAGTTACACATTTGTTTGGTTCCCAACACAACACATATTGTATTAATATTAAATCAATCCCACAAAATGATTCAGGAAATAATTACAGCCAAAAGGCCGGGTGCTACATTCCACCCACCTTAACAGAAATTTTTTCCCCAAAATTTGCCTAAGCGAATAACTCCGGATATTGGGCCCTAACATCCTCTTGTCTTTCCCACGTGGCTTCCTCCACATTATGATTGTGCCACAAAACTTTCACCAATGGGACTACCTTGTTGCGCAACACCTTGAGTGACATATCCAATATCTGTATAGGCCTTTCTTCATATGTCAGCGTCGGCATGATATCAAAGTCCACCTGTTTCACGATCCGAGTTGGATCTCGTACACACTTCTTCAACATCGAAACATGGAAAACATTGTGAACTCCATCCATAGACACTGACAGTTGCAGTCTGTAAGCCATACTTCCCACACGCTTCAAGATGGAAAAAGGTCCAATGAACCTCGGACTGAGCTTCCCTTTCTTGCCAAATCTCATCACGCCTTTGAAAGGTGACACTTTCAGGAATACTTCATCGCCCTCAGCAAACTCTAAGACTCTCCTCCTATGGTCCGCATAACTTTTCTGTCGACTCTGAGCAATCTTTATTTGTTGCTTGATAGCAGCTATCACCTCGGACATCTGCTGTAATATCTCAGGGATGATAAACTTGGTTTCTCCGACCTCATCCCAACACAATGGGGATCTACACTTTCTGCCGTAAAGAGCCTCATAACGAGCCATGCCAATTGTAGCCTGATAGCTATTGTTGTAAGCAAACTCCACGAGTGGCAAATATCTACTCCAAGGAGCATAAAATTCCAGCACGCACGACCTTAGCATATCCTCGAGTATTTGGATTGTTCTTTCAGACTGTCCGTCAGTTTGTGGATGAAAG
This sequence comes from Begonia masoniana, assembly GCA_022432975.1. Taxonomy (NCBI): domain Eukaryota; kingdom Viridiplantae; phylum Streptophyta; class Magnoliopsida; order Cucurbitales; family Begoniaceae; genus Begonia; species Begonia masoniana. The sequence continues at coordinate 30,370,055 of CM039507.1, read as the reverse complement.
GCTGTGCTGAAGTGTAACTTTGTACCCAAAGAGTTTTGCAAACCTTTCCAAAACCTGGAAGTGAATCTGGGATCACTATCTGAGACGATCGACACAGGAATGCCATGCAGCTTAACTATCTCACTGATGTACAGCTTTGCGTACTGATCCATGGAGTACGTCGTCTTCACAGGTAGAAAATGGGCCGACTTCGTCAACCTGTCCACTATGACCCAAATGCTATTATGGCCTTTAGCTGTCCTTGGAAGGCCAACAACAAAGTCCATTGTGATGTTCTCCCACTTCCATTCGGGAATCGGAAGAGGTTGAAGCGTTCCACTTAGTCGTTGATGTTCAGCTTTGACCTGTTGACATATCATACAAGACTCCACATACTTGGCCACTTCATTCTTCCTATTCGGCCACCAGAAGTGAAGTTTCAAGTCCTAATACATTTTTGTGCTTCCAGGATGCACAGAGAAAGAAGACGAGTGAGCCTCTGACAAGATGTTCTTTCGTAACTCTTCATCCTTCGGAACATACCATCTATCCCTGAACTTCAGAATACCATCTCTCGAATAACTAAAATCGGAAGAAATCATTGGTACCTTGCTCACCATATCAGCCATCTTCTTTGAATTGGTCTTCTGGGCCTCCTTAATTCGGTCCAGGACGGTGGGCCGTAGCGTCAAGTTTGCTAGTATGGCCGACAGCCCAGAAACTATCTCCATATCAAACTTCTGTATCTCAGTCCTCAAAGGCATCGACACGGCCGATATAGCTGGTTGCATAGTATCTGACATCCTGCTCAATGCATCGGCTACTACGTTAGCTTTACCTGGGTGGTATTTAATCTCAACATCATAATCTTTTACAAATTCTAACCACCTCCTTTGTCTCATGTTTAACTCCTTTTGAGTGAATATGTATCTTAAACTCTTGTGATCAGAAAACACCTCGTATGATTGTCCGTATAAGTGGTGTCTCCATACTTTCAGCGCAAACACAACTGCCGCTAACTCAAGATCGTGAATAGGGTAGTTTTGCTCGTGGTTCTTCAATTGTCTGGATGCGTATGCTACAACTTTCCCTTCTTGCATTAATACACATCCCAAGCCTATCTTGGATGCATCACAGTATACGCTGAACTTGCCATCTTCAACTGGCAATACTAACAGAGGAGCAGTGGTTAATTTCTGTTTAAGTGTCTGAAAACTCACCTCACATGCTTCAGACCACTTGAACTTGATTTCCTTCCTCGTTAAGCTGGTCATAGGCTTCGCTATCACAGAAAATCCCTTGATGAATTTCCTGTAATAACCAGCTAGTCCGATAAAGCTCCGTACCTCGCTTGCATTCCTCGGCCTTGGCCAGTCTCTTACAGCCTCAATTTTGGCCGGGTCCACAGACACTCCTTCAGCAGACACCACGTGGCCTAGGAAATTAATCCTACTCAGCCAGAATTCACATTTTGATAGTTTGGCAAATAATTGATGCTGCCTCAGAGTTGATAGCACAATTGCCAAGTGCTCCTCATGCTCGGCCTTACTTCTGGAGTAAACCAGAATGTCGTCGATGAAAACGATTACAAATTTATCCAAGAAATCTTGGAATATCCTGTTCATCAGGTCCATGAATGCTGCCGGAGCATTAGTTAACCCGAACGACATCACCAAGAACTCGTAATGCCCGTACCGGTTCCTGAAGGCGGTCTTTGGAATATCATCAGCTCTGACCTTCAACTGGTAATAGCCGGAGCGTAAGTCAATCTTAGAAAATACCCGAGCCCCTTGTAGCTGGTCAAATAAATCATCGATTCTCAGCAACGGGTACTTATTCTTGATCGTCAACTTGTTCAGCTCACGGTAGTCAATACACATCCGTAGGGACCCATCCTTTTTCTTGACAAACAAGATGGGAGCACCCCACAGAGAGAAACTAGGGCGCACAAAGCCCTTGTCCACCAATTCCTTTAGCTAAGCCTTCAACTCCCTCAGCTCAATTGGCGCCATATGGTACGGATTCTTCGATACCGGTTCAGCACCAGGATATATATCAATCTCAAATTCGATTTCACGATCAGGTGGCAATCCCGGTAAGTCATCTAAGAAAAACTCTGAGAAGTCTCGAACTACCAGAATATTTTAAAGTTCCACCTCATTTTGCCTTTGGACATCCACTACATGGGCCAGGAATCCGATGCATCCTGACTTCATCAGTTGTTGAGTTTTTAAGGAAGATATAACAGGCATACGGTGTTTCTTCGGTATTGCCTGGTAAGAGAATTCTACCTCATTCTGGCGTTTAAACGACACAAGCCCGAACCTACAGTTGATGGTGGTGTGATGTCTAAACAGCCAGTCCATCCCCAGAATGACATCGTACCCTTTCAAACCGATGACGATAAGATCGGCAAACAATTTTTGGTCTCCTACTAACACTATATCACCCCGTACAACCTGCTCGGAGTGCATAAACTCTCCGGACGGTAGTATAATGCTGTATGGTTGATCTGACGGCGTACAACAAAACTTTTGTCTAACTATGAAGTCCATGGCCACAAACGAATGTGTGGCCCCCGTGTCCCACAAGGTATAAGCAGGTGCATCACATACTGAAATTGTACCTGTAATCGCTGTGTGCTGATCAGCGTCATCAACATCCTCCATCATTGCAAACACCCTAGGTACGGTAAGGTTTGGTCTCGTGTCCGGCAACGGGCAATCCCGAACATGATGGCCTCCTTTGCCACATCAGAAACATTGGCCGGTAATAAATCTACATTCTCCTCTGTGAAGTTTCTGGCACCGCGGGCATATTGAAAGTTGAGGAGCCCCCATTGGTCTCTTTCCTTTATCTTGATAATTGGTGGTCTCATTAGGCCTCTTAATGCCCCTGTTCTGCTGTTGTTGGGGTTGCAAATTCTGACTTCTCTGTTGTTATTGTTGAGGAACATTCCGGATAATCCCTCTTGATTGATCTCTCTGTCTCTGAGACTTTGCTTCTAAGGCCTCCAACTGATAGGCTTTGGCCACCACTTTTGTGTACAGTGCCTCATCAAATCCCCCATATGAAATCCCTCGTAAGAGGTCCAACTTCAAACCCTAAATAAATTGGTGCACCTTGTTTTCGTCAGTGGCTACCAAATGAGGTGCATATCGGGATAATGATTCGAAGTTCTGAACATATTCTGCCACTGACCCATATTGTCGCAGCCGAGAGAACTCAAGCAACTTTTCCTTCCTCACTCCTCGGTCAAAGTACTTCTCGTAGAAGATTTTCGTGAATTCTTCCCAGCTTAATGCCACTGTAGTCGACTGCACTGTGTCCCACCAAAATCCAGCACTTTCAATGAGATAGAACGTGGCACAATTAACTTTCTTGTTGTCTTCCACTCCTGCATAACTGAACATCTTCTCCATTGTTCGAATCTAGGTTTCAGCACGGGTTGGGTCTGTAGACATTCCATAGAATGAAGGCGGCTGGAGTCACCGGAATCTATCTCCACTGTTGTCACGTGAAGCATTTCCATGGTTATTATTGTTATTGTTCCCGCTGTCTTCTCTGGCCATCATACGTTCCACATACGGGACTGTACTCCCACCAGTTCGGTTAGTCGGTCAATGGCACGAGAGCTTTCGCTTGACTCTTCCTGATGCCCTCTCACCATTTTTAAGGAAACCTATTAACAGAATAACCTAATTTAATAAACAGAACCTTTTACAAAAATTTTAAACACTCACAGTTTGTGGAGCAATCTCACGTGGCGGCTGTGCAGTTAGACATTTCACAGAACCGGTTTTAAAACCTTGTCTCTCTAATACCATAACTGTGACGACCCCCGACCCGGTCGGGGATGAGGAGCCATCACTCTGGGATATTTCAAAACAGAGACTATTTTTTTTTTATAAGCAGACAGAAAACAGACTGTACTTTTAAGAGTAAAACCTTAAAGCTTAACAGAGAAGGAAAACATTTTCGGGATTTGGAATCAAAACTGAGAAAAAGAAACAGTTAAAAACTCGACTACAGAATGAATGGCAGAAGGAGAGCAGGAAGAGCAGGAAGACTGGAAGCAAGGAGAAATGAAACAGTGCAATCGGTGGACGTGAACAGTGAAATCGGTGGATGTAAACTACAACAAGGTGAACAGTGCAATCGGTGGATATAATAAGACAAAAGTGAACAGTGATCGGTGGATGTAAACTACAACAAGGTGAACAAGAAATCGGTGGATGTGAACAGTGCAATCAGTGGATATAATAAGACAAAAGTGAACAGTGATCGGTGGATGTAAACTACAACAAGGTGAACAAAGAAATCGGTGGATGTGAACAGTGCAATCGGTGGATATAATAAGACAAAAGTGAACAGTGATCGGTGGATGTAAACTACAACAAGGTGAACAAGAAATCGGTGGATGTGAACAGTGCAATCAGTGGATATAATAAGACAAAAGTGAACAGTGATCGGTGGATGTAAACTACAATAAGGTGAACAAAGAAATCGGTGGATATGAACAGTGCAATCGGTGGATATAATAAGACAAAAGTAAACAGTGATCGGTGGATGTAAACTACAACAAGGTGAACAAAGAAATCGGTGGATATAATTTTAAACCTCAAAAACGATTAAAAACACACGATTTTGAACATGTCTGAAAACACGATAGTAACTTAAGAAAATCCAACTGCATGGACAACTCTAAAACCAGAAGCCATCCATGCATAGACTAACAGGAAATATTCCAAACTATTTCAGAATACTTCAGAGCATAATCCAACTGTCAAATACAGCACAACAGAAGGCATGAAAATTGTAAACTTTCAATACCCGATTCTAAACAAGATTGTAAAACATACTTTATAATTGACAGATTTAAAGAAACAAATTTCATGGATAGTTCCAAAACCAGAAATCATCCATGCACAGATTAACAGAAAATATCCCAAACAATTCCAGAATACTTTAGAATATAAACTTAACTGTCAAATACAGCGGTTTTAAACATTGACACCGAATCTATACATTGTTTCAAAATCTCAGAGACAGTACAGAACTTAACATATAATTACAGAATTTCTCAAAACAGAAGTTTTTAAAACAAACACAGAACGACAGCTGAAATTTAAAAACAAAACAGCAGAATCATAGTAAAGTTTCACAGACTTGTACATCATTTTAAAAAAACTTAAACCTCAGGACAGAAATATGTCTGACTGCAGTAGCCACCCCGAGAGCTCGAGCCACCAGCCACCTAGTCATCAGACTAAGGCACAAAGTCCTCATTTTTGGGTTTAGTACGTACATCAGAGAGTTAATCTATGAGCCTAAAGCTCAGTAAGAACATATAAAATGCAGTGCCTAAAGCTCAGTAAGAACATATAAAATGCAGTGATGCATATGCTATGCATGCGGTTTTTTAGAAATTCAGTGACAGTACAGTACATTACGTTTAAGTGGCAGTGGGGTATAAGTGGGGCTTATAGGAGAACTGGCGAATAGTGGGTGCACTATCAGGCAAAACGGTTATACGGTACAGTACAGAAACAGATCTGGGGGCCAGTCCCCGTCCCACACTTAACCGATACATTTCAGTCAGATTTTATCTTGTTTAGTTTCAAACAGTGTACAGAAATCGGTTTTGCATGAACTTTCGGTGAGAACGTGTATGCATGAACATTTTCAGTGCCTGAACTTACAATAGCAGGCGACAGAAATAACAGAACATACTATGAAGCAGAACACAGAACACAGACAACTCAGAACATAAACTATAACGTTTCTACCCAAAACATCCCGACAGAAATGAAACACCTAGTAACTCCGTGATGTAGGGCCTTAAAGGCCAACCTACGGTTATGAACTTATCTGTTATCCGCGATGCAGTTGGCTGGAAAGTCTCAAAAATGCACTAGATCTGTAACAAGCACGTAGAGAAATAAACAATGCTGCAAATGCTAACTAACAAGTTAGAAGAATTAGCAGCAACACGTTTCAAATCTTTAGAAAACACGCCAACATGTTTTCATCCAAAGACACTGAGTTTTTCTCTAAATACCATAACCCTAAACTTTGGTAAAAACCCACATTAAACTTGTCCAAACTTGTTAGCATGAGTAGATGCTTACCTTTTGCTGAAGGAAATAGAAGAATGCAGGAGAAACAAGGTTTGGTACTTTGTTTCAGTCGCCAGGAAGAGAGAAAGCAAAGAGGGAAGGGAAGAAGCAGAGAAGTGAAATGCAGATTTCACGTAGGAGGAAGGACTTAGCTTCTTCAACAAGCTGCCAAGTGTCAGCTATCCATTGGCTATCTCCCACCGACCTTAATTTCTCTCCAATTTGCCCTTCCATGCATTTCAAACTTAGTGTTTTGTTTAGTTACACATTTGTTTGGTTCCCAACACAACACATTGTATTAATATTAAATCAATCCCGCAAAATGATTCAGGAAATAATTACAGCCAAAAGGCCGGGTGCTACAGAACAAGTGTCAACAAGTGTGTTCACTGAGTTTGCTGAGGACTAGTCTGGTTGGAGGAGTGCATCTATGTAACAATCTGGCAACTGATGGGGCGGTTTAACTTGTGTCAGTGGATGAGAAGGTTTAGTGAACTATGATTCAATTTAAGTGTGTTGTGAGTTTCTATGACAGTGGTAGTTTTGATGTTTGAATTCAATTTGAGACTTTTCTGATAATGATACTATGTTGGATTTAATAGTGGTGTTTACTAAACTTTGGAGTAATACACAGATTTAAATAGTTTTGAACGATTTTTTAATAAAATGCTCAAATTCTTTTGGTAGTCAGAGCTTTCTTTATGTAGAGAGAAAATGCTCGATGAGCTGCTATATAAAGTTGTTGTTCTGTTGACTATCGGATGATGTCTTCATTAAAAGCCATCGGATGATTTCTTCAGTAAAGTCATCGGATGATGTCTTCAGTAAAAGCCATTGGATGATGTCCTCAGTAAAGTCATCGGATGATGTCTTCAATGGAAGCCATCGGAAGATATAAGTAGAAAATTTGTCGTTTTGTAACCGGATGATGTCGAGTATTTTATCTACCGGAAGATGTGAGTAAGTATAGTTGTCGTTTTGCGATCGGCTGAAGTTGGAAGAGTGATTCTTCCGGCTGACGTCATCGGTAGATGCGAGTAGCAAAAACTTGTCGTTTTGCGATCGGCTGAAGGTTGGAAGAGTGATTCTCCCGGCAGACTTCATCGGCTGAAGTTGGAAGAGTGATTCTTCCGGCTGACGTCATCGGTGGAAGTCTTCAGTTTATTTCCTCTTTGTTGACCTTGTCTAGCGGCAGATGCGTTTGACTTTTATAATTTTCACGTTTCCACGCTTAAGTCTTGGTCGAACCAATTCCTACTATTTCAATTGAAATTTCCAAATATTGATTTACAACCCCGTTTAATCTCTGCTTGTTTTCAAATGATTTTCCGCTGTGAATTTTAACGTTGTAATTTCAGTGAACATCGAGTTTTGACTTTCAAGTGAAATTTTAAGTTTGGTCCAAAATTTCCTAGTTATGTTCGGGTTTATGAGTAACGAATTGAGTTTAGAAAACTCGGGGCGTTACAATGTTGGCTTGGTGGTCATGAACTTGCATGTTGGTTCATCAAAAAGATGAGCTTGAGTTGGAGCTTTGGGAGCCAAAGCTCTAATGGATAATTTTAATTTTCCCATCAAATAAATTTGTAATATAGTCTTCATCTTGATATTATTTTATATTGGATACCAATACCTATAAAATATAGATAACAATAAAGGTTAATTAATATTAGGCTTTGGACCTAATGATGGATTTAAATGGCTGATCGTCCTCTTGGATTTGGCCTCAACTCCGAGCCTTCATCACAAAACTTTCTACCAAGCAACACCAACTTGTCATCTACCTTCTAAGAAACTAACTGATATCGAGAAACTTGTTCACCAAAAGATTGTTCATTGCATAAAACTCGCACTTGAGAACATGCCATTCAAATTGAATTTGTATCCGAAGAATAAATCATAAGGGTGAGTGAATGTAGAACATTCTATATTTTGAAAGCTTTGTGTATGTTCAGGTCTACTCAAGATTTGACACTATCATTGTTGTTGGTATGCTATAAGGATTTGACGCTCATCTTAATCACTAGTAATTTTGTTACAAAAGTTCACACTCGCGTTTAATCAATACATATATTTATCACCACACTTATCCCAAAACTAATGATGTAATGTAACACTAGACTTGTTATATTTATCACTGTTTTCCTGGACTGGTGATAAGTCTTGAAAAAAAGTTATTTCACTAGTGCATTTTATGATTATATTGTTAAAAATCAGTGATGAAACAAATAAAAATGCGTATTCTATTAGAGAATGCTACAACATCGGGTGCAACATCAACTTATAAAATATTTATTTTTCTTTTTGTTTAAAGATAATTATTTCATAATTGATATTTATTGTAGACTGATGTTGAAGTTAATGTGAATATTGGCAATTCTCATAAGAATAAATAGGTCCCACGGTTGTTTATGAGAGAGAGAAAAGAAAATTTTAAAGAAAGAAGAGAATATTGACAAAAGAGGATAAATATATTTTAGAATTTAAAACTTAAAAATGGATCTGAGGTGAAGGAGAGAAGATTTGGAAGACTTTATAAGGTAGGCAACAAGAGAGAAAATGTTATCCATTGGAGAATGGGAATAGATTCTTTCTTCGAAGGCTGATATGAGACCTTGTTGCTACAGTGCCAACACAAATCGCATTGCAGAGAAGATTTTTTTATATTTTTTACATGATAATCTCTTCTTCTTTCTCTTATGCTTGTTCTTCTATGTGCTAATTCTTCAAGTGACTATAATGAGAGCGTACTGAACTAATTAATTTCTTATGAAATGTTACAATATCAAGTTGAATAATTCAATATGTATTTGATTGTTATTTTATTCAATATTTGCCACATGCATAAAGATTAAAATTTCTATTTTATAAGCCCGAAAATAGAAATTGAGATTGGTATTGAATTGCATGAATTATTAACTCAATGTGACATGTGTTAATTCTAAGCATTTTTATATCAATTTGTTTAATTCTTATGAATATATAGAATAGTGTTTCAGTGAAATTCTAAGTAATATTTATTTTTCATAGTCTGAAAAAAAATTTGAAAAGAATTAATCAAGTAACTATGTCAAGCCTTTATTCAAATAGTATTTTTTAAGTCATTTAACTTTATGTTGCATCATTCCATGCAACATTTTGTACTAAAGAGATTATATAGTAATGGAAATCACTTTGAACCCATGCATCTTATTCGACTTTCATACCTATTTTATTATTCTCTTTTTCAATCAATCATTATTTTAGTTTCATACCCAATTAAAATTATTCCACATTGATTTAGATTTTGATATATTTGTATCGTGGGATTGATAACTTATTTACTACTTGATTTCAATATGTATACTTGCGTAATATACTTTTTGCACAACAACGGGGCCAATCAATTTGATGACAGACGTTGCAAAAAAAAAAAATGAACAGTATAACTGATGAGCTTTATGCTGCCAATCCAACATCTTCTAAAGGTTAATTTAGAACCAAAATCGTTGGAAAAAATGTAGTTCAATATTCATGTATTTCTACAGCCTGATACGAACTAAAGAAGCTCAAAAATTAAAGCTTCAATAAAAGATTTTTCAAGTACAGATAAAAATTCATTAAAAGAATATGATGTCTTTGAATGTAGGGAACAAGTATTTTTGAGTCAAATATTACAAAAAAAGTCAAAAATATGCATGAAGTTACAAATATTAACTAATATAGTTATATCAACGAATTTTTTTTAATTGTAGTTATATTAACTAAATTTTTTTGCATTAATTTTTTTTAGGTTTCGTATACGTGGAGTTGATCAATTCACATCATCTACAAGCTTTTGTTGGAAATTAGTTTTGTGGTATCAATTTATTATTAAAAATTTAATTTTATATGTAGTTTTATTTATTATGGATCCTTGCAATTATAATATTGATAATAATGACATAGAGAAAATTAGAGATTTAAATCTTACATTTTCTATAGGAAAATCATCTACACAAGCATCCACTTTACCTAGAAAAAAGAAGACATAAAACTTCGGATGTATGAAAATATTTTAATTTAAAAGATATTTAAATTATGGGTAAAATAGAAACTAGAGCCCAATGTAAATATTGTGCTAAAAATTATGTTTATATTTCTGATAGCTCTACTAACACCATTAGTAGACATTTTCAAAAATATCACTTAAATGAGAAAACACGAGATTTAACACAATCTGTAACACCCGAGGATTTTTCCTCAACGTGTGTTGCTTTAGATTTAATTAATTTACGTTATGTTAGTTATTGGGTTAAGTAATTATTCTCGGGAGTAGTTAGACTGAGAGTGAGGTGAGAGATGTTAACGGATTAGTTAGTTTAAAAACGTGAGGGCGATTTAGTAATTAGTTAAATAAAAATTAAATGAAACAAATAAAAAAAATATTTTTATAAAAAATAAAATAAATAAAAAACAGAATGGCATGAAGCCATTCTGTTTCCCTTCAGCCCGAGCTCCCGACGCGAGGGGGGAGAGCCGAGCGACGTCCATGCTCCGGCGACCATCGCGATTCCTTGACGTTTTCCGGCCAGACAACGTCGGCGATTCCAGGGCTGCAGTTTTCGGCCGTCTTCGCACACGAACCGAACGGGTAAGCCCTTTGTTCCCCTGTTTTCGGTTCTGTCGTGGTGTAGGGTGGGGAGCGAGTTTAAGCTCCGATCATCGGCCATTTTCGGGTGATTTTGGCCTGAGATTGTCGGGTAGTGGGCTGGCAATAATCGCCTGGCCGTGAGGAGCCCAATTTGGGCGAAAATTAGTAAGCCCTCTTTGGGCATTTCGGGTTTTGGTATGTGTAGCTCGGGATTTTGGTTAGATTATTCAAATTGAAGGTGTGGGTGGTTGATTGGTGAGCAATTGAGTGAGAATTGATGAAAAACCAAAATAGGGAAAATTCCGGATAAAGGGGCAGTTCGGGTTTTTGCCAAATTTGACCTAGCTACGGTCGTTTGTTTTAAAATTCCTTTTGGCACGTTAAAATAGGTTATTAGAGGAGTACGTGGCTGTTGGAATCGTTCGATTCCGATATCCGACGCAAAAGTTACGCGAGTTTGACGTTTTGGGTCGGTTTTTACCGAACCCAAATTAGTGGCCTGTTTAGTTAGGTTTTAGTTGGATTAGGCTAGAAATAGTAGTTTGAGAGTAATTGGTGAATGTAGGCTTGATTTAATGAAGTTTGAATATTTGTCGTAGGTCGAGCCGTAGGTGGACAGGTAACCAAAAATCCTCATCGGGCTAGGACGCCAGGTAAGTAGAGGACATTTGTTTTGCCTTAGGGCCTACACCACAGAATGGTAGGATTTATTGTTTGATAGTTGTGTTGTTTATATTGAGTTGTGTGGGAATGAATTGCTTGGTTATTGTTGTTGGTGTTAGTTTGGTTGTTGTTGTTTGGTGTTGTTTGTTCATTGTTGTTTGGTGATTGTTTGGTTGTTGTGGTTATTTTATGTTGTGCATTGAGTGAGCATGAGTTGTAAGCACGGGTTTGATGATGAGTGAGCATGAGTTGTGAGCACGGGTTTGATGAGTGAGCGTTATAGGTAATGAGGCAATTAGGAATGCAAAGTGATCCTGTGTAGAGTTGCTTCGCCGGGGAGTAGTGCTCGTGGAGCACCTCGGGAGGGTCTCTACAAGGGATGTGTTGTGTGAGTGATATTGTGTAGAGTTGCTTCGCCGGGGAGTAGTGCTCGTGGAGCACCTCGGGAAGGGTCGCCTCACCGGGGAGTAGTGCTCGTGGAGCACCTCGGGAGGGTCTCTACAAGAGATGTGTGTGTTGTAGATTGTACAATGATATTGAGTAGAGTTGCTTCACCGGGGAGTAGTGCTCGTGGAGCACCTCGGGAAGGGTCGCCTCGCCGAGGAGTAGTGCTCGTGGAGCACCTCGGGAGGGTCCTCTACAGAGTGAACCGTGGTATTGAATAGATTTGCCTCGCCGGGGATTAGTGCTCGTGGAGCACCTTGGGAGGGTCTCTATGAAAGATGCACAGGTAAAAGATTAATAAATGGAGAATGTAATTGAAACTAGCAGTGAGTGTAGAAGTTGCATTTTGTGTCGTGCTGTGTTAAAGAGTAAGGCATCCTTTCGGGTGCGGGCAACTAGTATTGTCTGGCCGTGTTGTCGTGTTGTGTTGAGTCGGGTTGTTGAGTTGCATTGTGGTGTTGTGGTGTTGTGTTGCTTTGTCGTGCTGTATTAAAGAATAAGGCATCGTTGATGCAGGCAAATCTGTGTTTTGTTTCGTGTCGTTGTGTTGTTTGGTTGTTTTGTTCAGTTCATTGTTGTTTGGTGTTGTTTGTTCATTGTTGTTTGGTGTTGTTTGTTCATTGTTGTGTGTAGCTTGCATTTTATCTAGTCGTATTTGTTAATCCCTACTTGCTAAGCGTAAGCTTACGTGTGCGTGTGTGTTGTGGTGTTGTGGTGTTGTGGTGTTGTGGTGTTGTGGTGTTGTGGTGTTGTGGTGTTGTGGTGTTGTGGTGTTGTGGTGTTGTGGTGTTGTGGTGTTGTGGTGTTGTGGTGTTGTGGTGTTGTGGTGTTGTGGTGTTGTGGTGTTGTGGTGTTGTGGTGTTGTGGTGTTGTGGTGTTGTGGTGTTGTGGTGTTGTGGTGTTGTGGTGTTGTGGTGTTGTGGTGTTGTGGTGTTGTGGTGTTGTGGTGTTGTGGTGTTGTGGTGTTGTGGTGTTGTGGTGTTGTGGTGTTGTGGTGTTGTGGTGTTGTGGTGTTGTGGTGTTGTGGTGTTGTGGTGTTGTGGTGTTGTGGTGTTGTGGTGTTGTGGTACCTTTACTGCTCTTTGGAGATTTCGTATGCTGGATAGTTGAGTATAGGTATTCTGGATTTGGTTGAGATTGGACTGTGTGTAACGCCCCGAGTTTTCTGAACTCGGTTCGCTACATAAAGTTTGATCATGACTAAGAAATCTCTTTTTTTTTTTTCTATTAACTTCGCTCGACAGTTAAATTTGACATTTTCTAAAAGCTCAAATTATTTAAATCTTGCAGCGGAAATTCGTTTAAACAAAAATAAAATTAACAAAGACCACGTTAAAAAAAAACGTTAGAAATCTTATCAAACAATCGATTAAGAAGCAAAGGTTTAACTCGTGAAAATACTTTAAAAATCGGAAAAGTCAAACTCGTCGTCCGCTTGAACAAAGTCAACTGGTGTTGTGGTGTTGTGGTGTTGTGGTGTTGTGGTGTTGTGGTGTTGTGGTGTTGTGGTGTTGTGGTGTTGTGGTGTTGTGGTGTTGTGGTGTTGTGGTGTTGTGGTGTTGTGGTGTTGTGGTGTTGTGGTGTTGTGGTGTTGTGGTGTTGTGGTGTTGTGGTGTTGTGGTGTTGTGGTGTTGTGGTGTTGTGGTGTTGTGGTGTTGTGGTGTTGTGGTGTTGTGGTGTTGTGGTGTTGTGGTGTTGTGGTGTTGTGGTGTTGTGGTGTTGTGGTGTTGTGGTGTTGTGGTGTTGTGGTGTTGTGGTGTTGTGGTGTTGTGGTGTTGTGGTGTTGTGGTGTTGTGGTGTTGTGGTGTTGTGGTGTTGTGGTGTTGTGGTGTTGTGGTGTTGTGGTGTTGTGGTGTTGTGGTGTTGTGGTGTTGTGGTGTTGTGGTGTTGTGGTGTTGTGGTGTTGTGGTGTTGTGGTGTTGTGGTGTTGTGGTGTTGTGGTGTTGTGGTTCTGCTCTTTGGAGATTTCGTATGCTGGATAGTTGAGTATAGGTATTCTGGATTTGGTTGAGATTGGACTGTGTGTAACGCCCCGAGTTTTCTGAACCCGGTTCGCTACATAAAGCTTGATCATGACTAAGAAATCTCTTTTTTTTTTTTCTATTAACTTCGCTCGACAGTTAAATTTGACATTTTCTAAAAGCTCAAATTATTTAAATCTTGCAGCGGAAATTCGTTTAAACAAAAATAAAATTAACAAAGACCACGTTAAAAAAAACGTTAGAAATCTTATCAAACAATCGATTAAGAAGCAAAGGTTTAACTCGTGAAAATACTTTAAAAATCGGAAAAGTCAAACTCGTCGTCCGCTTGAACAAAGTCAACAAAAGGAGAAGACTTTTTGGAGACTTCATCCGGTCGCTAAACGAAAAAACATAAAATTTAGTCATCCGGCCAGTCTAACAGGGACATCCACCGGTCACTAAACGACAAAATATAAATTTAGTCATCCGGTCAGTCTAACAGGGACATCCACTGGTCACTAAACGACAAAATATAAATTTAGTCATCCGGTCAGTCTAAGAAGGACATCCACCGGTCACTAAACGACAAAATATAAATTTAGTCATCCGGTCAGTCTAACAGGGACATCCACCGGTGACGTCAGCTGGATGATCTCCTCATCCAAATGACTTTCTCTATATCAACCGGTGACGTCATCCGGATGATCTCCTCATCCGAATGACTTAACCCTTAATATCTGACGAGCAAAAGCTCGACATCAACGGGCGACTAAAACACTCGACATCATCCGATAGAAAAACAGGCACAACTCTAACTACAGACAGAAATTTTTCTTGCCTCTCCAAGACCTTTCAAAGACAATTCAAACCATTCCATTAATCAAATCCAGTAAAAACCAACTCTTAAAACTCAACAGGTTGCTAGAATTGATAATATTCAAAATATATTTGAAATACTAAAATCTCTACTGTCGTGAAAACTCGACCTACTCAGACTAGATCATTATCAACTAAACCTCAACATCTGCTGACACCAGTTAGCCCGCCTCAACAGTTTACCAAGCCGAGACATGGATGTACTCCTCCAACCACATCAATCATCTGTGCACTCAGGAAACTCACCTGCAGTGTCCTCAACACCTACATCACAAAACTCATCTATTAGCCTAATGCTAAGTAAGTAAAGCCAACAAGATATAAATTCCTAATATGCAATTTCTACTTTCTCAACTCAGTTGCTCATGCTTCGTTTCTGTTCAGATCCCCCTGTGAAATTGGGAGTTGGATCAACTCTCCCAAAGTACATACATCCCTGTCTCATTAAGGGGTGGATTAATTCCCTTAACAGTGAAACTGATTCTCCTGTTCAGATCCCCCTGTTAAATTGGAAGTTGGATCAGCTCTTCCAAAGTACATGCATCCCTGTCTCATTAAGGGGTGGATTAATTCCCTTAACAGTGAAACTGATTCTCATGACTGTTTCAATATGTTCAATCCTTACCATGCCAATCATGCATTCAAATTCATTTTCGTATGTTTTAAAACATGATGCATAGAATACAGATTCACACAAGTAATCATAATCCTAACGTTTTGTGATGTAGGCCCGAAGGCACAAGCAAACTTCACTTACCTGGTCTCCTGGGAAGCTTGTTGAAACCTCTCCCTCGGGAGTTTGCTCAAACCTAGTTCCACAAATCGAACATTAATTTAAACTTTCGTCAAACTTCCTTCTAGCTACCCAGAAAGCTAAGGAAATTAGTTTGGAAGCCCTAATCGTAGTGCATTCCCGATTCAACTCATAAACCGAAATTAGCACTCACATACCGCATTCTCAAAACTTCATTTATCAACCCTCGACAGTTACAATGTAGCAAGAAATAGAAGCAAAACTCACCTAGTTCTGAGGAAATCGCTGGAGGGATCGAAGAGGGTCTCCTATCGCGCTCTGCTAAGCTGAGGAGCTGAGAGTGGAAGAGGAAATGAAATGAAACAGTGGCGGCTACCTCATTAACACTTCCCTTAAATACGTTATCCGCAATACAAATTCGCAATTACCATCTTGCCCCTGCCTAGTCACTTAATAACCTAATCAACATTTCACTCAATTTTAAACCATAAGATTATATACCTTCGTTTAATAACTTATTTTGATTTATATTGAAACCAGGTGTTACAATCTACCCTCCTTAAAAGAATTTTGTCCTCAAAATTCAGTACCTGAATAATTCTGGATGTTGGTCCATCATGTCCTGCTGACGCTCCCAGGTTGTCTCCTCTACATTCTGGTTGTGCCATAAGACTTTCACTAGTGGGACCTCTTTGTTGCGTAATACCTTCACTGCGTATTCCAAGATCTTTACTGGTTTCTCTTCATAGGCAAGGGTAGGACAAATTTCGAGGTCTTGCAGTTCCATGATTTGGTTGGGATCCCTTATGCACTTTTTCAACATAGAAACATGGAATACGTCATGTATTCCTTCCATAGAAGCTGGTAGCTGCAACAGATAGGCTGCTCTCCCAACTCTTTTCAGAATAGTGAACGGTCCAATAAATCTGAGGTTCAACTTGCCTTTCTTCCCGAATCGGACAACTCCTTTAAATGGTGATACTTTAAGGAAAACTTCATCACCTACTTCAAACTCTAATTCTCTTCGTCTTTTATCAGCATAACTCTTCTGGCGGCTTTGAGCTGTCAAAATTCTCTGTCGGATGAGGGCAACCTTCTCCACAGTTTGTTGCACAATATTAGGACCAAGCAATTGTGCTTCACCAACTTCATCCCAGTACAAAGGAGATCTGCATTTTCGTCCATATAAGGCTTCATACGGTGCCATTCCTATTGTTGCTTGAAAACTGTTATTGTAAGAGAACTCGACCAATGGTAAATATCTACTCCAAGATCCTTGAAAATCCAATACGCATGCTCGGAGCATATCTTCTAAGGTCTGAATAGTCCTCTTGGATTGTCCATCCGTTTGAGGGTGGAAGGCTGTGCTAAAATTAAGCTGTGTTCCCATAGCCTTGTGCAGACTTTTCCAAAACTTAGATGTAAATCTGGAGTCTCGGTCTGAAACTATTGAACTTGGAACTCCATGCAATCTGACAATCTCTTGCATGTACAATTCAGCAAGCTGATCCATTGAGTAAGTTATCTTAATTGGCAGAAAATGAGCAGATTTGGTTAAACGGTCAACTATAACCCAGATTGCATCATGTCCCTTTGCTGTCCTAGGTAGTCCAACAACAAAATCCATTGTTATTTGTTCCCATTTCCATTCAGGAACTGGTAAAGGTTGCAATGTCCCTGAGGGTCTTTGATGTTCAGCCTTGACTTGCTGGCAGACCAGACATGACTCCACATACTCCGCCACACTTCTCTTCATACCTGGCCACCAATAATGTTGCTTAAGATTTCTGTACATCTTTGTACTTCCAGGGTGAACTGAGAATCTGGAGGAATGTGCCTCATATAGGATCTCCTTCCTAAGCTCAGTATCGGCCGGAACCAACCATCTATTTCGAAACTTGAGAATTCCGTCGGCTGAGCAGTTGAAATCCGACTTATCAGTGGAATCTATGCACAACCTATACTTATTACACTCAGTGTCATTCATTTGGACCTCCTTTATTTTCTCCAAAATAGTTGGCCTCAAAGACATGGCCGAAAGCATGGCTGACACACTTGGCACAGCTTTCAAGTTAAATCTTTGGAATTCCGTCTCTAAAGCTATCGGTATGTCTAGAGTCAAAGCAGAAACTAAAGGAGTCACTCTACTCAAAGCATCTGCCACTACATTCACCTTGCCAGGGTGGTACTTGATCTCAAAATCATAGTCTTTTACAAATTCCAACCATCGACGTTGCCTCATGTTTAATTCCTTCTGTGTGAAGATATACTTCAGGCTTTTATGATCTGAGAATATTTCACAGGATTGTCCATACAAGTAATGCCTCCAAATCTTAAGTGCAAATACAACTGCAGCTAATTCTAAGTCATGGGTATGGTAGTTCTTCTCATGCGTTTTCAACTGTCTAGAGGCATAAGCTATTACTTTATCATCTTGCATTAACACACATCCAAGACCAATCTTGGAAGCATCACAATAAATGCTAAACTTACCATTATCGACAGGAAGGGTCAGAATTGGAGCATTGGTCAGTTTCTGTTTCAAGGTTATGAAACTATGTTCACATTCATCAGTCCATATGTACTTCACATTTTTCCTGGTTAACCTAGTAAGGGATGTGGCAATCTTTGAAAATCCCTCGATGAATTTCCTATAATACCTGCTAGTCTAAGAAAACTTCGAATATCAGTAGCACTCTTCGGTTGGGGCCACTCCTTAACTGCTTGAACTTTTGCTGGATCAACAGATATGCCGTCCCCAGAGATGACATGTCCAAAAAAGTGAACTTGGTCCAACCAGAACTCACACTTAGAAAATTTGGCATAAAGTTGGTGCCTTCTCAATACTTCTAACACTAAACTCAAATGTTTTGCATGCTCATCCTTAGTGCTAGAATAGATTAGGATGTCATCTATGAATACAATAACAAACTTGTCCAAATACTCGTGAAACACCCTATTCATGAGATCCATGAAGGCTGCTGGTGCGTTTGTCAAACCAAAAGACATAACCAAAAACTCATAATGTCCATATCTTGTGCGAAAGGCAGTCTTTGGGATATCTTCAGATTTAACCTTCAACTGGTAATAACCGGACCTAAGGTCAATCTTAGAGAAGACCCTTGCATCCCTAAGTTGGTCAAATAAGTCATCAATCCTCGGCAAAGGGTATTTGTTTTTGACAGTTAACTTATTCAATTCTCTATAATCAATGCACATACGCATTGATCCATCTTTCTTTTTGACAAAAAGAACAGGTGCTCCCCATGGTGAAAAGCTAGGGCGTATGAACCCCTTCTCCAACAAATCCTCTAACTGTTTCTTCAATTCTTTAAGTTCTGTTGGTGCTAGTCTATATGGATTTTTGGACACAGGCTCGGCACCGGGGTAAACATCTACTACAAATTCAATTTCCCTATCTGGTGGCAAGCCGGGAAGGTCATCTAGGAATACTTCAGGGAAGTCCTGGACAACTAAGACATTCTTGGGACTTGATTTTTCTACTAGTTGTGTGTCTAAAACACTGGCCAAAAAGCACAAATACTCTTTGCATGGGGATGGTCTACAATTGACAGAAGTCATTACAGTCATTTCCTTACTCTTCTTCGGAGCTTGGAAAGTATGGTTTAAACCTCCAGGGGGTTGAAAACTAACAATTCCAGTCCTACAATCTATTGTGGCATAATGTTTAAACAACCAATCCATTCCTAGGATTACGTCAAATCCTATTACATCCATAATAATGAGATCAGCAGGCAGACTCACGCTTCCTACAAGCACATCGCTGTCAAGCATCACTTGGTCAGAGTGCATGCGTTCACCAGAAGGCAATGCAACATTAAACACATGCAGGGAAGGGGTAAACGACACATCTAACTTAACAGCAAATGCAGATGCTATAAATGAATGCGTTGCACCAGAATCTATCAAAGTAAAAGCAGGCACAGAGTTGATCAGTATAGTACCTGACACTACAGCAGGCTGTTCTTCACCCGACTCCGTCATGGAGAATATTCTTGGTTTGATCATAGCAGGGCCATTCTTAGGAACTGGACAGTCTCTGCTAATATGGCCGACTTTGTTACAATTATAGCACCTGGTGATTCTAGGCTTCGAGCACTCCTTGACCGTGTGTCCAACCTCCTCACAGTTGAAACACTTTCCCAAGCCCAGTCTGCATTCTCCCGGGTGGTACTTCAGACACTTAGGACATTGGGTAAATTTCCTGACGTTCTGCACCTTTCCCCCTGATCCATGGCTATTTTGGCCTTCACTTGGCCTCTTCGTTCCCCTTTGCTGGTGTGGCTGGTTAAACCTTTGTGGGACCTCCTTTGGTTTAGCACACTTCCCTTCAGCTTCTTCCACTTCCAGAGCAGTGGACACAACTTCACTGAACGTTAAACCTTTAATGCCACAGAATTTGACTCCTCGATAAATCTCCGGCTTCAGTCCATGCACGAATTTGAACACCTTATCCTCGTCCTTATGAGCAAAATGTCCAGCAAACCTGGACAAGGACTCAAATTGCCTACTATACTCTGCCACCGACCCTGTCTGCTTCAAATTCAGAAATTCCAACTTCTTTGCGGTTTGGACAGTGCTGTTGAAATATTTTCCATAGAAAATATCCTTGAATTGTGACCAAGGCATTGACAAAACATCTGTGGTGGTCTCTATTGTTTCCCACCAGAGTTGAGCTTCGCCAGCTAGATGAAAGGTTGCCAGCGTGACCTTGTCTTCTTCTCCTATGTTGGCACACCTAAACATACTTTCGATCTTTCTAAGCCATCCTTCAGCAACAACAAGATCAGATGACTGACCATCAAACGTGGGTGGTCTTAGTCTCCGGAATCTATCTCCAGAATGTTCACTGCTAGAACCCGAGTTGGCACTTCCTTGTGCTTCTCGGTTCAACAACACTCCTAATTGATCAGACTGTTGACGCACTATATCAGTCTGCTGACGCATCAATTCTGTCAGCTGCCTAATCACACTAGGCTCCTCCTCGCCTCTCACATTTGGCACTTCTCTAGGCACTCTAGGTCTCCCTGGGCGTTTGGCCATTATACTAAATTCCTGTACAGGTTAGTCACACTCTTAAGTATCTATCAACTAAGGGTAATGTAAACACTTACTGTTGTTGAAGTACTTCCATGCAACGACCGGCACCGATGAGTAATCTTTTGAACGGTTTAACTGAATGTCTCTGATACCACACTGTAACGCCCCGAGTTTTCTGAACCCGGTTCGCTACATAAAGCTTGATCATGACTAAGAAATCTCTTTTTTTTTTTCTATTAACTTCGCTCGACAGTTAAATTTGACATTTTCTAAAAGCTCAAATTATTTAAATCTTGCAGGGGAAATTCGTTTAAACAAAAATAAAATTAACAAAGACCACGTTAAAAAAAAAAGTAAATCTTATGAAACAATCGATTAAGAAGCAAAGGTTTAACTCGTGAAAATACTTTAAAAATCGGAAAAGTCAAACTCGTCGTCCGCTTGAACAAAGTCAACAAAAGGAGAAGACTTTTTGGAGACTTCATCCGGTCGCTAAACGACAAAACATAAAATTTAGTCATCCGGCCAGTCTAACAGAGACATCCACCGGTCACTAAACGACAAAATATAAATTTAGTCGTCCGGTCAGTCTAACAGGGACATCCACCGGTCACTAAACGACAAAATATAAATTTAGTCATCCGGTCAGTCTAACAGGGACATCCACCGGTCACTAAACGACAAAATATAAATTTAGTCATCCGGTCAGTCTAACAGGGACATCCACCGGTCACTAAACGACAAAATATAAATTTAGTCATCCGGTCAGTCTAACAGGGACATCCACCGGTCACTAAACGACAAAATATAAATTTAGTCATCCGGTCAGTCTAACAGGGACATCCACCGGTCACTAAACGACAAAATATAAATTTAGTCATCCGGTCAGTCTAACAGGGACATCCACCGGTCACTAAACGACAAAATATAAATTTAGTCATCCGGTCAGTCTAACAGGGACATCCACCGGTCACTAAACGACAAAATATAAATTTAGTCATCCGGTCAGTCTAACAGGGACATCCACCGGTCACTAAACGACAAAATATAAATTTAGTCATCCGGTCAGTCTAACAGGGACATCCACCGGTCACTAAACGACAAAATATAAATTTAGTCATCCGGTCAGTCTAACAGGGACATCCACCGGTCACTAAACGACAAAATATAAATTTAGTCATCCGGTCAGTCTAACAGGGACATCCACCGGTCACTAAACGACAAAATATAAATTTAGTCATCCGGTCAGTCTAACAGGGACATCCACCGGTCACTAAACGACAAAATATAAATTTAGTCATCCGGTCAGTCTAACAGGGACATCCACCGGTCACTAAACGACAAAATATAAATTTAGTCATCCGGTCAGTCTAACAGGGACATCCACCGGTCACTAAACGACAAAATATAAATTTAGTCATCCGGTCAGTCTAACAGGGACATCCACCGGTCACTAAACGACAAAATATAAATTTAGTCATCCGGTCAGTCTAACAGGGACATCCACCGGTCACTAAACGACAAAATATAAATTTAGTCATCCGGTCAGTCTAACAGGGACATCCACCGGTCACTAAACGACAAAATATAAATTTAGTCATCCGGTCAGTCTAACAGGGACATCCACCGGTCACTAAACGACAAAATATAAATTTAGTCATCCGGTCGGACATCCACCAGTGACGTCAGCTGGATGATCTCCTCATCCAAATGACTTTCTCTATATCAACCGGTGACATCATCCGGATGATCTCCTCATCCGAATGACTTAACTTTTAATATCTGACGAGCAAAAGCTCGACATCAACGGGCGACTAAAACACTCGACATCATCCGATAGAAAAACAGGCACAACTCTAACTACAGACAGAAATTTTTCTTGCCTCTCTAAGACCTTTCAAAGACAATTCAAACCATTCCATTAATCAAATCCAATAAAAACCAACTCTTAAAACTCAACAGGTTGCTAGAATGATAATATTCAAAACAAAATATATCGAAATATTAAAATCTCTACTGTCGTGAAAACTCGACCTACTCAGACTAGATCATTATCAACTAAACCTCAACATCTGCTGACACCAGTTAGCCCGCCTCAACAGTTTACCAAGCCGAGACATGGATGTACTCCTCCAACCACATCAATCATCTGTGCACTTAGGAAACTCACCTGCAGTGTCCTCAACACCTACATCACAAAACTCATCTATTAGCCTAATGCTAAGTAAGTAAAGCCAACAAGAAATGAAACAACGAAATATAAATTCCTAATATGCAATTTCTACTTTCTCAACTCAGTTGCTCATGCTTCGTTTCTGTTCAGATCCCCCTGTGAAATTGGAAGTTGGATCAACTCTCCCAAAGTACATACATCCATGTCTCATTAAGGGGTGGATTAATTCCCTTAACAGTGAAACTGATTCTCCTGTTCAGATCCCCCTGTTAAATTGGAAGTTGGATCAGCTCTTCCAAAGTACATGCATCCCTGTCTCATTAAGGGGTGGATTAATTCCCTTAACAGTGAAACTGATTCTCATGACTGTTTCAATATGTTCAATCCTTACCATGCCAATCATGCATTCAAATTCATTTTCGTATGTTTTAAAACATGATGCATAGAATACAGATTCACACAAGTAATCATAATCCTAACGTTTTGTGATGTAGGCCCGAAGGCACAAGCAAACTTCACTTACCTGGTCTCTTGGGAAGCTTGTTGAAACCTCTCCCTCGGGAGTTTGCTCAAACCTAGTTCCACAAATCGAACATTAATTTAAACTTTCGTCAAACTTCCTTCTAGCTACCCAGAAAGCTAAGGAAATTAGTTTGGAAGCCCTAATCGTAGTGCATTCCCGATTCAACTCATAAACCGAAACTAGCACTCACATACCGCATTCTCAAAACTTCATTTATCAACCCTCGACAGTTACAATGTAGCAATAAATAGAAGCAAAACTCACCTAGTTCTGAGGAAATCGCTGGAGGGATCGAAGAGGGTCTCCTATCGCGCTCTGCTAAGCTGAGGAGCTGAGAGTGGAAGAGGAAATGAAATGAAACAGTGGCGGCTACCTCATTAACACTTCCCTTAAATACGTTATCCGCAATATAAATTCACAATTACCATCTTGCCCCTGCCTAGTCACTTAATAACCTAATCAACATTTCACTCAATTTTAAACCATAAGATTATATACCTCCGTTTAATAACTTATTTTGATTTATATTGAAACCAAGTGTTACACTGTGTGCAGGTACTTAGCATTTTGGAGGCGCCATTTTCAGGCGTTACTTTGCCGAAATTTTTGGGAAAAGACGTCGTGGTGCTTAGCGGTTAGGATTAAGGGAAATTAACGAATCTAGGCTTATTTTAAATTATGTTTTAATGTGGGATTGGTTAGCAAAGTAGCGCACCGAACTAGGGTGGGTTCGGGGGCGTTACACAATCTCAATTAAATGTTAGTGGTAGTGGCATTTTCACATATTTACAAAATGGAATGAGAGAATGAATAACACAACTTGTAGCACAATCCGAGTTGCCTTTATCATTCACCGATAGTGAAGTATCTGAAAAATTTATGAAATAATATGCTCTCGTAGTTTTAAACGTGTCCCTCGAAGTACTACGAGAAATGATATTCGTAAAATATTTATGGATATGAAAATTAAATTAATTACATTTTTTTCAAATGCTCTTTTAATGTTTAATTGCATTACTTCCGATTTATGAAGTGCACGTAATGTTGTTGGTTATATAGTTGTAACATCTCATTTTATTGATGAATCATGACAATTAAATAAAAAAATTTTAAGATTTCGTAATTGTGAATATTCTCATTTTGGCAACACCATCTATAGATTTATTATGACAATATTGCAAGAATATTCTATTAAAGATAGAATTTTTAGCATAACTCTTGATAATACTAGTGCTAATGATGTTACTATTTCTCAATTTAAAGATTATTTACAATTAGTTGTTACTCGTGGTTCTCTTTTTCACATAAGATGTTGTGTCATATTTTAAATTTAGTTGTTAAAGATAGTATGTTATATATTTTACTGCATGTTGAATTAATTAATTCCGCAATTTCTTATATTATTGGGTTTAATTCGAGACAACAAGAATATAAAGATTTTTGCAGAGCTACCCAACTTAAACCAAGAAAATTAAAACCGACGTAGATAATAGGTTGAATTCAACTTATTTGATGTTGCAAAATGCTAGGCTATATTGATAAGTTATTTGTGTACTTTTATTAATGATAAGACAAATTATTAACATTGACAAATCTAGTTATGATATTGTTAATATATTTCTTGATTTTTTAAAACCTTTTTATCATACTACAAATCAATGTTCTAGAATTTATTATCTCACTTCTAATATTATTCTTTCTATTTTTGTAAATTTAACATGTAATTTTTTAAAAAATTGATTAGTAGATGAATTTAGTAATATTTTTAATAAAATGAAAAAAAAATTTTAAAAATATTGGCATAATATTCCTCTTATTTTTTATTATGCATGCATCATGGATCCAAGATTTAAATTAAAAGGAGTATGTCTTATGCTCAATAAGATTTCTACAAATTTATGTATTGCACATTTAATTACTATTGATGACATAACAAATGGAGTTGCTAATTTATATGCTTTTTATGAAACAAAATATTCCAATGTTAATCGTTATTATTCACGACCTCCACATACCGTGTAACGAACCGACTATCGTATCTAACGGGTCTTGAAGTCGTACTCATGGTCTTCTCCCCACTGGAAAGGAAGTTTCATACCTTCCCCACCTCGAACCCAGAATCTTCGAGCTAAAGTCCCAAGTCCCATTAGAGTTAGTACCACTAGGTTGGGTTGAGGACCAAAACTCGTGCAGCCTTCCTCCATTTTATGAAGCTTTCCACGCCAGCACCCTATCCTTTTCTTGCAAGGAAACTCAAGGTCAGTTAAAAAATAAGTTTTTTTTTTTTTTTTTTTTTTTATGAAAAAAGGTTGTTATATCTTGAAAAGGTGGTGGATTTTATGGGTTTTATGGAGTTTGGTCGAACTCTAATATGAATTCACGAAAATGGTTAGGTTTTCTCTATTTCTTGATTGTTTTGATGTTTAGATTGGATATAATGGATGTTATGGAATGATTTGATGAAAAGTTTCAAATGAATGCATGAACGTTCAAGTTGGAAAATTAGAGAGCAGTTTGGAAATATGAACTTCTCGGTTCAGTGAGCTGGTTTTAATCAAATATTGGTTTAAGCATATTAAAGTACACCCTCTGAGTTATCTATAGGCTTTGGAATTTTCGAATTCGGATATGTATAGTAAAATATATGAGATTTTGAAGTTATGCTAAATTATTGGACAATTTCTGAAAAATTTGATAAGAATGGTTAAAGCTGGTTTCTTATGGCTTGAAAGTAATTATTGAAAAGGGTAAAGTGCAATTTGGCCCCTACAACTAGGTGAAATGAACAATTTACACCGTAAACTTAGATAATGGGCAATTTGGCCCCTACCGTCATTTTTTCCGTTAAAAAATCAAGTTTTTGTCACGTGATCAACTTTTCTTCCCGAGATGCCCCTGCATGGAATCAGAACCGGACCGGACCGGTTTGATTAATTCCACTAGGGTTTTTTTCTTTAATGAAATCTTGTCTCTCTCCTCTTCGAAAGACAGGATTTTCCTCTCATTTCCGAGTGCCAAAACGCAGACCCCCCCCCCCCCCCCCCGCCGCCTCGCTCACTTTCTCTCCCGAGACCCCCCTCCTGAAATCCTGTCTTTCTCCTCTCTTTGCGTTCGCTGCGCTCTCTCTCGCTCGCTCTCTCTCCCGAGACCAAAAGGCTCGCTCGCGCTCAACTCTCTTTCTCATCTTTTTCTCGGCAATTTTCTGCTCCTCTCCAAATATTCGCCTACTTTTTTCCTTCGAATCAACATCTCTCCTCTTCCCGCTAAACTTCAAATGGCATCTACATCCCGCAGCAAGCTAGTTGATCGCAAGAGAAGGTCAAAAAATCCTACTCCAGCGAATGAAATTGAGGAACCAACAACTTGGCCATCTCCTTTCTTCAAGAATGCTGCTCTTTGAAAATGTATGAAGACGAATTCAAATTCAAGCCCTTGATTTTGAGTAGAAAAGTGGAATTCGATGATTTAAGTAGCTCAAATTTGGTTTAGCCTTTGAAGAATTTGGGGTTATTTGATCTGTTTGACTGTGATGGCCCGTATTATGAGAAACCAGTGAGAATGTTCTATGCCAATTTTGAACATTGTCAAAGGCCATTTAAAATTGTTAGCTATGTGTATGGCAAACACAAAGAATTTTCCTCACGTTCTATAAATACAATTTTAAACTGTGAATTTAACAATGAGGCTGAAAGGTATTATGAGGCAGCTAAAGATCCAGAATTTGTGGGCACCAGTGAAGGTACTGCCTTTTTTAGGATGATTGTTAAGGACCCTTGCCGATACCTTCCAACAAAACCGAAGACAAAGGACTTAAACGTGCGTGCTAGGCTCCTCCACCATATGATCACATACAATCTCTTACCAAGAGATGGACATAGAGATCACATAAGTGGTATGGATCTCTATGTTTTATATAAAATCTTTCGACAAGAATCATTTAATGTGAGATATTTGATTGTGAAACGGATGTTGCAAGTCTTCAGCAACGCTGCAAAGTCCCTACCATTTAATCTTCTTTTATTGAAGATTTTTAAGGAGAATGGAGTCCAAATTGCAAAGACCAAAATCTCATTACTCTGAAGAAAACTAACACATACACCACATCCACTCTAGCTCGGATGAGGTTTGGGCTCAATGGTGAAGGTAAGTGGATTTTTAAGAGAAACCAAGTTGGAGCACTTGAAGCTGGACCATCCCACAATGGAAGTTGATGAAGGTGATGAAGGTGGTCACGAGCCTGAACACACTACGGAACCCCCCTCTACTGCATCTAGAGGCAACTTCTCTAACTTTAAGGAACATTTCAACTTTTTGGCGACAAATGTTACTAGCATCGGCACCACTTTTGACTCCTTTCAGAACGTGGTTTTCGATCGCTTGATCGGTTGGAAGCGAAGACAGAGGATCTCCATCAAGATATCATTGAGGTTCACATGCATCTTGATTATGTTCAAGATTATTGGTACGGGTTCAGAGGTGCTCCAGCCTCTTCTCCAGCCATTCCTCCAGTAGATCCTCCAGTCGAGCCTTTCGATGATCCCTGTTACTCTCCATCATAATGATATTTTTGTCTGTGTGATTCTCTTGGTTTGCTAGTATCTTAATTTTGTTGTATATGTTATTCTTTTGTTGTATTAGTTTGGTGTTGGTAATAGTAGAATATTGTTATATAATTTTTCAGTTGATATTGGAAATGCTATCTTATTTGTGTTGAATGGCTTATGGTATGTTTTAGTGTGTTATGATAATTGACTGTGAAATATTTATTGTTTTTAGAAAATTTGAGCAAATATATGAAATTTATCAACTGTGTAATAGTTAAAAGGAAGAAAATCAGTTCGGAGTGCTTCAAGTGTCGGCCCCAAAATGCAAGTGTCGACCGAACTTGTGAAGAAATGGAGACAAAAGAATCGAAGCAAATCAAGTGTCGACCGATCTTGTGAAGAAATGGAGATAGAAGAATCGAATATGAAGAAGAATCCAAGTGCAAACATAAGCAAATCAAGTGTTGACCCCAAAATGCAAGTGTCGACCGAACTTGTGAAGAAATGGAGACAAAGAAGAATCGAATGAAATCAAGTGTCGACAGTTGAATTCAAGTGTCGACCAATCTTGTGAAGAAATGGAGACAGAAGAATCGAATATGAAGAAGAATCCAAGCGCAAACATAAGCAAATCAAGTGTCGACCCCAAAATGCAAGTGTCGACCGAACTTGTGAAGAAATGGAGATAGAGAAGAATAGAAGCAAATCAAGTGTCGACCGATCTTGTGAAGAAATGGAGACAGAAGAATCGAATATGAAGAAGAATCCAGGCGCATTGTACTAAATCGAAACTTCCTATTTTTCAAACCAATCCAAAAGACTTTTATTAACATAAATCTCCATTCATTTCTACAAAATATTTCCACAAAATATTTGTACATCATATCCATATCCATACATTTGTCCATAATAAAAATCATATCCATGTCTATCAAATACATGTCTATAAGTAAATGTTCTCAAAGGCAATCAAGTTCATATCAGCATTACAAGATCAGTCTCTGTGAATGTCTTGCTGTACTGAAGACTCCTGCATGATGTAAACAATTGATTGTTAACAATAATGAAGTATGATGTAACAAATTGGAAAAGAGAAAACACAATACTAACTTGGGTTCCGATGCAAGCTGCAGAAAACCCAAACAAAGTTGATCTTCCTCGTGATGTTGATGCACTGGCTTCCATGGTAGAATCAATAGTTACTCCTTTACACGTTCTAGCATTATGGTTCAGACCCCGACATTTACTACACTTGATAACCTTACGCATCTTGCCAAATCTACTCTGACCTTGAGGTTCATCAACATCCCTCGTTCTCTTCTTTTTCGGCCTGCCAGGTGGTCTCTTCACAATCAGTGGCTGAATTTCACCCATAGCTGAAGGTGGCCACATGTCTACGTCATTCATTGGATATACGAACTGGGAATATACCGTCAAATATGTCTACCGATGGTAGCAACAATCAATGTACGATTCAATGTCTCTTCTCATGAATGATATGCATGATACAACATGAACACATGGTATGCCTGCGAGCTGCCACCGGTTACAACTACAAGTAGCGTTAGCTAAGTCAACGACGAATTGTTGATGGGCATCACTAACTTGAAATCTTTCACCTCCACCTCTGGTTGCACACCAATTTTTAGCTCCATCTCGTAGTTTGACCAATTTCTTTCTTATAGGAGAGCATAGTAGTCCGTTTTGTTGCTCAATTTGTTCATACCTCTTACAAATTCTTGCCATTATTGTCGTTCTTATCATTTCTATCATGGTCACAATCGGCTTATCACGTGCTGGTAAGATGAAGGCATTGAATGACTTGCTCAGATTGTTCAACGTCAGCTCACACTTCGATCTGTGACTGAAAGCATGTCTGCACCAGTGCTTCGCATCATACTCCGCAAGATATCTATATGCTGCTTCATCGAAGCCCTGTAGCCTCTGGATTTCTTTCACAAAAATTTCACGTGTTGTCGCAATTGAAGCATTCCATATAATGTCTTTGTAGAGTTTTCCGCGAAACTTATTCTTGAACTTTGCGTACATATGACGTACGCAAAATCGAACCTCTACATCTGGTACATGTTTTCGAAGTACTACTTCCAAACCCTGCATCAAATATATGTCATATGTTAGTAGGTGAAAGCATATAAATTTTGACAATGATCACATATACTGACTTTTTGTTGATCGGAGATGAATGTCCAGCCTTCACCACGATCAGATCCAATATCCATCAACAACAACCTGAGAAACCATTTCCAAGACTTCTTCGACTCAACATTGACAACAGCCACTGCAACAGGATATATTCCGTCATTTGTATCTACATCGATAGCGGTTAGAAGTTGACCAGGACATGCCCCCTTCAAGTGACACCCGTCCAAACTTATTACCGGTCGACATCCGACTAAAAGGCCTCTCTTACATGCATCTAAACACATGTAAAGTCGCTTGAATATGGGCTCTATTTGACCATCAACCTTGTCAACATTAATAACGAAGGCGCTACCAGGATTGGATCTCAGAACTTCTTCCGCATAAGACCCCATCTATTTATATTGCACAGTTGAATCCACATTTACAGCCCTCATCCTTGCCCTGATTTCTAGGCTAGGGCTGATGGTGACATTAAAGTCTCGCCTAACTGTGTCAATGATAGATGATATTTTCCACCGAGGTTGGCTTCTAAATCGATGCAAATAACGTTTTTCCACCCACTTAGCTGTTGCATGTCGACTCTCCATTGTGCGAGCACAGTCATGAACATCATTCAACCTCTTCACTTGGAAAGACTCTTCATTTGTCACCTTTGATGCGTAGAGTCTCCAAGGACAACCTTTCTGGCAAACCGCTTCTATTCTTGCTTTCTCATGTTTGGTAAATCGGATGTCAAATCCATTAACCAAAGAATAATCAGAGATTTTTTTCCTAATTTTAGCCAATGAGCTAAATTTGTCTTTCAAACATATTTCTAAAGAGTTGTTGACTGATTCGGCAGTGTCCGCTTCATGCATCGTATCATCGGATTCAGCAGTAGAAAGATTGTCATCAGGTAAGGAGGCTGAAACTGATGGAATCGGAATATGAATTGGATCCCATGCTCACCCACAGCTGCAACATCTACATGAGTTGGATCTCCCGCTTCACCGATAGCTGCATCATCTACATGAGTTAGATCCCCCGCTTCACCAACTTGAGGACCACCATCAAACTCTGATGCATCAAAGGACTCATCATTTCTAGCCTCTTCCTGACAGATGCCTTCATGGTCTACGTACATATGAATGTGACGTTTGTGATCCAATGCCCCAACCATTTGAAGTACATCATTATCGGACTTCACAGTTCGCAATCCGTTTTCCATTCCTAATGGAGGCTCCACGTAATACAGAGTCTTCCATACTCCAGCTACAACATTTACCACCATGTCGACAACCTCAAAAAATGACATCTTATCAACATCAATATTTGTCACTAGTGCATCATCTCCACCCACGTACTGTAAATTATTCTTCTTAACAAACTTCCCTCCATAGTGAAAGTCAATTGAAAATGTGTCCATCTTCTTCCCTGCAAGGTTACATGGATTTAATTTGATTAAGCCAGTTTTGGTATTTAAATTCTAAACATTTTCATACACATTTACACTTTTAAACAAATAGTCTTCCAAATGAAAAGTCTAGAAAATTCGTTCAGAATAAGAGCAGAAAATTTACCACCAAAATCATTGGCAAGATCAACGTAAACTTTAGCGACAAACATTAAAACATCGAAGTACGAAATCAAATTTCAGCAACGAAGTTCAGAAACTCTAACTATCCAATAACAACTATTGGTTCAGATTTCACACTCTAAAAAAATAAAGAACTTCTATAATTATAGTAAACGTGAGAAATTTTTACCTTACCGTTGTCAGTAAGCGTGAGAAATTTTAATTTTTGTTAGTTTGGCGACTGGTGAGAGAGAGTCGAGAGTCGAGAGAGAGAGAGAGCGAGAGGGAGCGTGGCGAATGCGAAGAGAGTAGAAAGACAGGATTTCAGGAGGCGGCGATCTCAAGAGAGAGAGCGAGCGAGGCGGAGGGTCTGCGTTTTGGCACTCGGAAATGAGAGGGAAATTCTGTCTTTCGAAGAGGAGAAAGATAGGATTTCATGAGGGTTTAAAGAAAAAAACCCTAGTGGAATTAATCGAACCGGTTCTGTAGCGACCCTTACTCGTATCCTAATTTTACCATATAAATTTTTCATTTCATCTTTTATCCATAAACCTTGTAGTATTTATGCGGAATTTAAATCGTAGACTAAATTGTTAAAACCATTCCAAATCTATTTGCTTAAAAACAATTTAAATAAAACTTAAAACAATTTCTTAAAACAATTAAAACAAATAGTTAAAACAATTAAAATCATTTAATCAACGGCGGAAGGCAAAAAGGGACATTGTCCCGAAATGTAAAGGGGCGATCGATCGCCCAAAATAGACGATCGATCGCCTGTGAAGAAAACTGAGGGGCGATCGATTACCCCTCTCTGGGCGAACGATCGCCCTTCGACGATCGCTTGCCCATCACCTGGCGATCGCTCGGCACACGCTCTGAAATTTCTTCTAGAGTGTGACCAAGTGGGGCGATCGATCGCCCTCCCTGGGGATCGATCGCCAAGTCCTCTGGAATCCGAATTCCAGAGGACTTGCCTCCTCTTTCTTTCTTCTTTTCTTCTTTCTTTTTCCTTGCATTCATATACATATAACCTACACTAAAACTTCAACATACTCTACTCCATAAACACGTAACATACGATCACTCAAACCTCACCCATTTCACACTTCACCAATCACCCAAAATACACGACTCAAAACACAATTAAAACATAACCCGATTTCATAAAAACAAACCGCGTGGATCCGTTTAAAAACTTAACATTTCTTCCTGTTCAAAATCACCAAGCGGTTTATAAAATAGTTTCAAAAACATTTAAAAACATCAAAACGTAAACCTATCAACTAATCAGATCCAAACATCCTAATATGTTCTATCTGTACAGATATTTTCCTTAAACATTTTCTATCCAAAATAACCCAAAAAAACCTACATACGTCCCCACGGGTTAAAATGCACCGAATGCCCAGCGCACTCCCACAGGCCATCCTCCTTCAACTGCATCATTCCTCGGGTGGAGGGATCTCGTCCTCACCTATGTCAAGATCACCTACACCATAAAGACACTTATGAGATAAAAATCTCAGCAAGCTCTACGTAAATGCTAATGCATGATCATGTATGCACCGTCCATGTCATTTCATATATCAGTACGTGTCAGTCTATGGTTATCGGAAATGCTCAATAGATGGATAGGGCATGTCCAGCAGTTAGACAGCCCACACCATCTGAAGGGAGGAAAACCCGCTCACCACGGAACGCCAGGTCTGAACCTCATCCCCGATAACCCCATGTCATGGTTATTTACTGTGATATTTTACTTGCCTTTACATGCATGTCCTTTTCATGAAATCCGTGCGTAAATTCGTTTTCATGACATTTTTTAAAACCATGATGCATGAACAGTTCAATATAAACATAAACATACATAAAGGCATACCATCAAAACACTACAAATACCATCAAAACACTATAGCAAACAACCTATAGAACAACCGAACCTAAACTACCCAACTGAAACAATAAGACGAAACAATGACCAACTTAAACAAACAATGCACCAACGTATCCTTAACAATAAACTCTGACATATGGTGTAGGCCAATCGGCCATAGTAAGTCACGAGAACTTACCTCGTGCGCGTTGAACTTCAAGCTCTGTCCACGAGCGTTGTTTACCTAAGGCAAATTCACAATTTGTCGTTAAAACGAGTTTGAATCATTAACGCCAAAATTATCAAAATCCTTAACTAGGGAAATCTCTAAATTTTAACTTAACTAATCGAAGCATTTTAACAACCAATTAACGCTCGATACATCGAACCACCAATCACGAGTTTTTCCAAAAATCCCTAATTCCTCGAATTTTAACTTTTCTCACAAATCAATTTAACTTCGTCCAACAACGTTCAATACGTCCTTTATATAAACCAACACGATAAACCTATCAATCTCGAACCCTAAATCACGATTTTAACAGAACCCTAAATCACGAACCTTAATCGTTTAAACTCTGTAAAAACTGAAATAAACCTTGCTAAAACCTTAGAATCGTACCTAGGGTCGGGATTGGAGAAGAAAACGTGAAGAACGGAGGTTGATCGGAGAGGAAGCGCCGTTGGAAGGGAGAGATCGCCGTGAGGGAGAAAATGTCGCCGTGAGAGAGAGGGAAGGGCAATGCAGAAGAAATTGTGAAGTCTCAGAGAAGAGAAGAGAAGAGAAAATTTTGTTTTTAATAATTTGGCTTGGCAAATTACCAATTTGCCCTTCCTTTGATTTTCTATTTGTTTCGTCCTTCGTTTCGTTAATTGTCTAACGATTTGGTTTCTCCAAACTTTCTTATTTTGCCAATAAATCCAACTTATTACTAGGGTTCCATTAAAACTGTCCGTTGGCAATTCGGACTTCGTTTACTATTTTTACCAAAGTATCCTTTATATTACGATAAACGTAATTCTCGTAAAATTAGCGTTAAACTTCTAAAATTCCCGAAATTTTCTTAAAATCCTTATTAATCATTAGGGTCGTAATAACGCTTTCTTTTAGTAAAATGGACTTGATTTGACATATTAACAAAAATGCCATTTACATTAAAATATTTATATTCCGTACAGCCGGGTATTACAGGTTCGGTCCGGTTCTGATTCCATGCAAGGGCATCTCGAGAAGAAAAGTTGATTACGTGACAAAAATGTGGTTTTTTAACAGAAAAAATGACGATAGGGGTCAAATTGTACTTTACCCTAGTTGTAGAGGCCAAATTGCCAATTATCCAAGTTTATGGTATAAATTGTCCATTTCACCTAGTTGTAGGAGCCAAATTGCACTTTACCCTATTAAAAATGTATATGTTTAGGTTTTACAACTCAACAAAGAAGAGTGATTGATTTCCTAAACTTCGCTCAGGACTCAAGGTAAGTGCATGTTGCATGTGTTTTTGCCGATGGGCCTACACCACAAAGAGTTAGGAAGTTGATGGTAGACTGATTTAAATTGGAGAATTATAGATTTATAAATCATAACTGTCACGACCCGTAATTCGATCGTGAAACTACTCTAGCTTTTCGTGAAAACCATATTTTTCAAAAATGCCTATCCTGTATATTCCTTCAACCATGTTTAACCAATTTTCTTCAACCTATCATCCATACATCCACTTAATGATTCATATTTTAAATCATCCCCAACATGCATAGCCATATTGTTTTAAATCAACTCATAAAAATGATATACTTTGTCATTTCATAGCGAAAGACTTACGATTAAAGCAAACCCATCCTTCAAAACGTAAGTAAATCAAAACTAAGTTTGAATAGAACATTTCAGCTAACAAATTCTTTTAATCAAAACATTTAAAACTATATACATACGTTTCACAAAAAATGTTGTAACGCCCCGAGTTATCTGAACCCGGTTCGTCACACCATGCCCGTACATGATTAAAAATTTCAACCGTAATTATTTATTTATTTTTTTAAACTTGCAGCGGAAATCGTTTGAGTAAGATAGAGTTAAACAAAACTATTGTACAATGCTTGAGTACTCAGTTGGAATTTTGAGAAATAATCGGCAAAAGGAATAAAGGTTTAAATCATAGAATACTTCGTAAGTTTCAAAAGTCAAACACATCGCCCGCCGAACAAAGTCAACAAAAAGAGGCTGAAGCAGAAAATGGAAAACATCATCCGGTGGCAAAACGACAAAGTATTCTCTACATCATCTGGTGGATTTACACACGACATCCACCGGTCACTAGACGACAAAAGACTTTCTACATCATCCGGTGGATTTACACACGACATCCACCGGTCACTAAACGACAAAAGACTTTCCACATCATCCGGTGGATTTACACACGACATCCACCGGTCACTAAACGACAAAATGTACTCTACATCTTCCGACGACGTCAGCCGGATGATTTCCTTCATCCGATCGACTTTGGTCTACATCCAC
Source organism: Begonia masoniana (assembly GCA_022432975.1). Lineage (NCBI taxonomy): Eukaryota > Viridiplantae > Streptophyta > Magnoliopsida > Cucurbitales > Begoniaceae > Begonia > Begonia masoniana. Next base: position 30,334,228 of record CM039507.1, on the reverse strand, counting down.
CGGTGACGTCAGCACGCATCTGCCGATGAGTTTACTAAGACATCATCCGATAGAACAAGCTATATTTACCAATCACTAAACGACAAATTTCATTCTATATCATCCGATGGCTTCCACTGAAGACATCTTCCGATAGACAACAGAACAACAACTCAACCTACGGAAAAGAAATTTACTCACTTCACTGAAATCATTCAAAAATGTTTCAAACCATTGCATTACTAAAAATTCCAGTGGGTGCCATCACTAAATCCCAACAGAATGCTATTAACAGGAAAGTCTCGAAATCGTTTTCAAAACATTGTAATTACTACTGTAATGAAAAGTTCAACATACTTAAATTAAAACACTGTCAACTAAACTTTCACACTAACAGACAATAGTTAATCCGCCTCATCAGTATACCCGTTCGTGGCAGAGAAATGCTCCTCCAACCCCATCTATTCGTCAGTAAAATCAGGGAATTCACCTGCTGTTTCCTCAACACCTACATCACAAAACTCATCTATTAGTCTATTGCTAAGTAAGTAAAGCAATAATGAAATGAATTGCTGAAACATAATTTCCTAAACATCCAGTTTCTACTTTCTCATCTCAGTTGCATACACATATGTTCATAAACTGATCTGATCCCTCGGTTCCCTTGGGAGTGAGATCAATTCTCCCAATGTCATACATCCTCTACTCGATTAAGGGGCGGATGAATTCCCTTAATAGTTGTTCAGATCCCTTGGTTCCCTTGGGAGTGGGATCAATTCTCCCAATGTCATACATCCTCTACTCGATTAAGGGGCGGATGAATTCCCTTAATAGTTGTTCTGTCACATTCAGTTCATACCTCACCATTCTTACATGGAAATTCATTTTCGTAATCTTTCAAAAACATGATGCATGACATACAAAATCATTCACAACATGCATAACCCTACTGTTTTGTGATGTAGGCCCGAAGACACATGCATACTTTACTTACCTGGCTCTCCTGGAAATTGTTCGGTTACCACTACTCGGGAAGCTCTGTACACCTAATGTCATAAGCAGAATACCGATTAGATCATCACTAACCTTAACCTTATATCGTTCAGAAACCTAAGAAGCTAGTTTGGAAACTCTGGTTATCGAACATTCTCAACACTAAACCCGAACTCAACACACTCGCAGCCTCATTAAAATACACGCATTGTACTCTCTCTGCTATACAGCCACTAAAATCTCAAGTTAACGAAAGGAAAACTTACCTAGTTTGAAGGAGAATCGGGCGAGGGAAAATCGCCTAGAGAGCTCGACTGCTTGAGCTAAAAACCCAAAGAGGAAAATAAGGGAACAGTGGCGGCTAAACCTCATTAAACCCTCTCTTAAATGCGTTATCCACAATAATTTGCAATTTACCATTTTGTCCTTGCTCAATCACTTGTTGACCTAATCACTAAATCACCCATATTTCAATTATAAAACATTCTCTATAAATGGAAAAAGGTAAATCGGTTAATGGAAACCAGGTGTTACAAATGTATATCAGAATAGCCCACAAGTCAAAATCGCTCCGACAGCTACAAGCGCACGCCATGGACAATCTCCGTCAACTGCATTATTTAGTGGGATTAAATTTAATAATGGATGAAAAGTCAATTTTGGGCAAACATTAGATACTTAGGCGTAGAGAAAATAGAAGAGAAAGTGAGAATGAATAAGAAGGGAGATGTTTTGGGATGGTTGGCATAGAAATCATTTAGTGAAAGAAGGTTGAGGGAAAAAGTTAAAAACATTTCTATTTAGTTAGGAATAACCTAACTAATACTTAGAAGTGGATGAGGTAGGTAAGAAAAATTATTAAGTGTCTTCCAATAGGAAGAAGACATTTAATCGATTCTTTTAATCTTATCCTCTTCTTTCTTAATGAAGACTTTAGCCTAGAGGTCCTTGATTCGAGCTGGGGAAGGCATGAAACTTCCTTTTCAGGGGGGAGAAGACCATGAGTACGACGTCAAGTCCCGTTACATACGGTAGCTGGTTCGTTACATACCGAGAGTTATCCTAGTAGTAGTACCGTGGTGGTGGAGGTAGATTTAGTCAATAATATAGTATTGATGATATATTGAGTGAATTACACATTGAAAATTATTCTACTTTTTTTACAAATGAACTCAATATTTATTTTGAACCTCGTTATCAATTTTCTCGAGATGAGAATTTTGATATTTTAGATTGGTGAAAAAGACATTCTATCAGGTATACTATTCTTTCTATAATGACATGTGATCTACTAGCACCTATTATTTTTACTGTAGCATCAAAATCTGCTTTTAGTGCAGATGGACGTGTTTATGATGAATGAAGAGGAATACTAGTACCGGACCTTGTGAAGGCATTCATTTGTATCAAAGATTGGACTGATGCTAAGACGAGAGATCAACAACGAGATGGTGAAATTTTTGAGGAGTTTACGAATTTTGATGTTGAAGACTAGAAATTCTTTTTATTGATTTTCTTTTATAATTTGAAGTAATTTTTTTTTTCAAATTTGTAATTTTTTTTCGAGTTTGTAATTTTTTTCAGTTTCTAATTTCTTTTTATATGTTAAAATATTTGTAGTAATATTTATTTGATATTTTTCATTGGATAGTCTCAAATAATTTTTTTATTAATAGATTCAATTTTATATACCTTAACATAACTCATTTTTAAATTAAATGAGTAAATATCGTTGACATATAATTATTAATACTTATTATAATTTTAAATAATTTTTTTAAAAAATTTATATTATATTAATATAAGTTTAAAATATTTATATACGCTCGGCTCGTTAAGCTCGGTTCATTAAGGCTCATTAGGCTTGTTAATTCAGCTCGGCTCAACTCGTTTAACTCATGACTCGTGAGCCGGCTCCGGTTGAAATTTTTGAAGGCTGGCTAATTAGACTCAGCTCGTTAGGCTCAGCTCGTTTAACTCGTTTGGCTCGGTGAGCAAGACTACTTGACGCAGCGGAAATTACAGCAAATATCGAAACTCACAAAAGCTGTTGAACAGCTCACGATTACCAGAAGTTGTCTTCTAAAATCTGTTGAATCGCGCACAATTACCAGATTAAAGGCATCAATTTCGAAACCCTAAGAGAGATCGAAAATTGGGGACAAGGCAAACTTTCATTCAATTCCAAAAACTCTCTAAACTCTAAAGAAAAGAAACTATTTATATCGTCTTAGGAAAATTAAATAAATAACGGAATTAAAAGAAATAAAAATAATTGCAAAAACAACGATAAAAGCTATGGGCTCCGGTAGTCGGGCCTTCGCAAAGCTCGATCTTGTTGCTTCAGAAAATCCAATGCGATTTGATCCACATCATTCTCCCCAAGGACGAAAAAATTCGACCGCGAATTGTTAGCAGCATCATCATCAGAAGAGTCACCGTGAAAAGGAATCAAATGCTTGATGTTGAACACATCTGCAGTGCGAATATGACTTGGCAACTTTAATCTGTAAGCATTTGGGTTGATCTTCTCGACGACTTCTAACGGTCCAAGCTTTTTGGAAGATAATTTGTTGTAATCCCCAACAGAAAAACGCTCCTTAGTGAGAACTGCCCAGACAAAATCACCAACTTGAAATTCAATATGCCTCCGTTTCCGATCTGCCACCTGTTTATTTTTCTGACTTGCTTGTTGTAGGTTCTCATGAACTGTCTTGTGAACGTCCTGCAAGCTGTTCACAAAATCTTCCGCTTTTCCTTGTATCTTTGAACCTGATCCAATCGCTGATCGACGATCTGGGCGATTCGTTCATCCAACCCCACCTCGTTAGTGCGATCGTAAATTTCTTCAACCCGTTGTTGTCTTTGATTCTGATTTCTTCTACCCGCCATGGATGCAAGAATTGGTTTGGCTTTGATACCAACTGACGCAGCGGAAATTGCAGAAAATATCGAAACTCACAAAAACTGTTGAACCGCTCACGATTACCAGAAGTTGTCTTCTAAAATCTGTTGAATCGCGCACGATTACCAGATTAAAGGCATCGATTTCGAAACCCTAAGAGAGATCAGAAATTGGGGACAAGGCAAACTTTCATTCAATTCCAAAAACTCTCTAAACCCTAAAGAAAAGAAACTATTTATATCGTCTTAGGAAAATTAAATAAATAACGGAATTAATAGAAATAAAAATAATTGCAAAAACAACGATAAAAGTTATGGGCTCCGGAAGTCAGGCCTTCGCAAAGCTCGATCTTGTTGCTCCAGAAAATCCAATGCGATTTGATCCACATCACTACTTCTGGCTCAGCTCAGCTCGACCTGCTCATTTGTCATCTCTAATTTAAACACTAGAGTTGTAACTCTTTGAAAAATAATTTATGATTAAATAAATTTTGAGCTTTTGAGAGAATTTTCTCTTACTGTGACGACCCCCCGGATCCGATCGGGGCCGAGGAGCCATCACTCTAGACATTTAAAATGTGACATATATTTTTTTTTTGGACTTTTAAAACTTTACACAGAGAGAACTCTCACTGGAATTGAGGACTGGAAGACTACAATGAATAACAGAAGAAGACAAGAAGACATATAAATGGCAGAAGAAAAAAAAACAGAAAGACAGAAGGCAGGGATATTAAAAACTTGGATGAGTACTCTTGACGAGTGCAGGAAGACAGGGAGAAATTTAAACAGGAAAAACTAAATAGACAACAAGATGCAGTGGAAGACTTAATAACAAAAAAAATGTGAAACATAAATTGGAAGACATACTGTGGAAGGCTACAGTGGATGACAGAAGCCGTGGACAATCGGGAGCTGTGGACGTTTAAAAATTTGTTGTCGTTTAAAAATAACAAAGGCTGTGGACTTTTGAAATAACTGAGGCTGTGGACGTTTGACATAACAGAGGCAAAACAGTGGACACAGAAGTCCGTGGACGTTTACAATAAAAGACAAAAACAGTGGACACAGGAGTCCGTGGACGTTTAAAATCAAAGGCAAAAACAGTGGACACAGAAGTCCTTGAACGTTTAAAATCAAAGGCAAAAGCAGTGGACACAGAAGTCCGTGGACGTTTAAAATAAAAAGGTCAGAAACAGTAGACAAACAGAAGCCTGTGGACGACATTATCGTCCACAACTTTGGACGACTAACACTTAGCCGAATACTTGGAAACTCGAAAGATAGAAACTGAAAACAAAATAGACAACAGAAACTGGAGGCAGAATGACGTTATCGTGGACGATAACGTTTTGACGTTATCGTGGACGATAACTTTGGATGATAATACTTGGCCGAATAAAAGAGAGAGACCGAAGACAAAATAGACAACAGAAACTGGAGGCAGAACGGACGTGGACGACTAAGTCCGAAGGCAAAATGGACGATGTTATCGTCCACAACTTTGGACGATAACTTTGGACGAATAACACTTAGCCAATTACTTGAAAACTCGAAAGACAGAAACTGAAAGGCATAAAACAGAAGGCGTGGACGTGGACGTTTGAACTTAAAAGACATAAACATATGCTCTGCCGATCGATCAGTTACCCCAGGCGATCGATCGACAACCTCTCTGTTTGACGACTTACTTCTTTTGACACAGAAAGCATCAAACTTCAAACCCGACTCAAAACATAGTTTTAAAACATGCTTGAAATCATGACAGAAATTCAGGAAAAACCATGCATTCAGACCAACCCATGCACAACAAAATCCCATACAATTCCAGTATATAAAAAGGATACAACTGTCAAACAGAGGTTTCAAAACATCAACACAATTCTATACATCGGTTTTGAAAGAAAACCCAAAAGTTGTACAGAACTTGACATAACTTTAGAAAATACATTCTCACAGGAATAACATTTGTCTGACTGCAGCAACCAATCCCCATAAGCTTCAGCTGCCAACTACATAAACTCATCAGCTTGAGGCACAGGGTCTTCATCTGGAGGATCCATACCTACAACAGGGAGTTCAACTATGAGCCTAGAGCTCAGTAAGAACATGAAATACAGTGATGCATATGATGTGCATGAACATTTTCAAATACATGAACATTTCATTACATTATGTTTCACTGGACAGGAAGGTATAAGTGGGAGGAAGAGTTGGCGCAACAAGAGTACATGCCACAACTGGACATAACAGGAGTACATGACAGGATCTCAGTCCTCGTCCACACTTAACCATACATTACATTCGCATTTTTAACTTTCATAATTTCAAATCCGGTGCTGAGAAACATTTACATGGTTTTCCAGAAAACGTGTATGCATGAATAGATACGATGCTTAAACTCAACATATACAGGCAACAGAATAAAAACAAACATGAAACAGAACACATTTAACTTAAAACCTAACCTATAACCTAATTACCCGAACCAAAACCTAGTATCTCCATGTTGTAGGGCCTTAAGGGCCATCTTATACGCATGAACTTACCTGTTGTCCGAAATGCAGCAAGTTTTGTACGCACGTCAACTGCGGTTCGCGAACCATAGGTGGAGAAAAAAAATGAAGAAAACAGGAAAAATGTTGAGGTTAAAATCGCCGTTGGTCGCCTGGAAGAGAGAAACAGAGAGGAGAATGAAAGATGAGAAGTGTTTCACGTAGGAGGAACAGAAAAGGGTATTGGCTTCGTCAACAAGTTCGCCAAGTGTCCATCATCCATTGGTTTCTTCCCACCAACCATAATTTCTTCCTAATTTGCCTCTCCATGCATTTCTAACTAATGGTCTGTTTAGTTTAGTTACATCTTAGTTTTGTTTTTATTCCATTATCTCATCAATATAAGCTCCGTCGATTTGTTTTCCAACAAAACATTCATTGTATTAATATCAAATTAATTCCGCTTAGATGATCCAGGGAATAATTACATAGGCAAAATGCATATTTTTCAAGGTAAAATTTGAGAAATTAACTTGTAAGTCTGGCCAAGGTCCTTACTTTATAACGTTGATTCTATAGGCAAGGTATCACTTGGGTCAAGAAGAATAAGTAATCCTTAATACCTACGTATACCTATAGAGTTAATTGCTAGGAGGCATCCTGCAAAAACTGGTAAATCGTAACAGACAAAGACAGTGCAAAATCACAATTCATCCAACCCAACCATGTCACGCGCCCTATTCTTCCGACTAATTTAATTTGCTAAAAACTAATTTAAACTGACAACTTCTTAAGTTCTTGCTCAGCCATATTAAAACATCACCAGAGCACAACAGTTGTACAGCATTAAACGCCAACTATAAACAGCAAATGGAGAGAGCTCATCACTTGGGTTCCTCCCCTTCACCCCTGCCCTGTTCAGCACCTGAGTTCCCAGCACCGTCAGTAGATGCGGCTCCAACCTCAACATTATCTCGCTTGTTTCCTCCACGGACATCAGATTGTCCTGCACTTTGACCTACGAGACTGGACTCTAGATGATGAGACTGAGAGGGATGCAGTCCATTGTTGCTTCCAATGGGTCTCATTCCCATTTGCCCTTGAATTCCTTGCTGGTGTAATTGTTGATGCGAATCTTGCATTTGATCCAAATTGGAGAGGCATTTTTAAAGGAAAAAATCCTGGCTGCTGAGTCATTGCAGTAGCCTGCGGGTGCGGCATCTCGAGAATGTTTCAGATTTTGCGTAGGGAAGCACTCCCTCCACTGCTGAATGCTCCACTGCACTTTCGGAGGAGGCGGTGTCTTAAAGACTTAAACTCGTAAACATAACACGTCTCCCTACTTGGTACTTACATCAAGATTTTCGCTTTCTTTATTTATTTAAAATATGTTTATTAACCCTCCCATTTATAAATTACATTTCAAAATATTTTTTTCAACCAATCAAACTTCTATATTTTAACTGTTAATATTTAGACATTATTATGAATTTATTCATTAAATTTAGCACGTGTATACTATATTTTTTATTTACTAAGATATTTTGACTTGATTTCTAATTCTTCTGGTGATTTTTAACTTGAATTGTAATACAATACAATATAAAGTTAGAATCACCAAAAGATTTAAAAATCAGGTTTAAACAACTGATTTGTTAGAATACATGATATACATGTGTAAGATTAAACATAAAAATTTATGACAAAGTTTAAATTGCTAATAGTTAAAAAATGAAAGTTTAATTTATATAAACCAATACTTGAATATCTAATATGTGAATGATTTCAAACGTTAGTATATAAATTGTACATTACACTTAAAACTAATTAGAATTAATAATATAAGACTTCGTGAAGCATCACTATATGGCATATCCAACATATACTAGGATGCACCAAAACTTCTTAATGTTAGTTGTTCCCTTTTTAATGGTAAAACAAAAATTGTAACATATAATAAATCATAGGATGCTGTCATATTGCAAATAAAGAAATCATAATAAACCATAAAAAGTACACATATTAAAACAATAATCAATGAAACTTTTCCTTCTAGTACTTCTCATTAGATGCTGTTTTCCGAGTAATTATTATATATAATATAGAGTCATTTGTACAATAATAAAAGCAACGTATTCATAGTTATATATATTTTTAGAAAAATGGAGTTTGATTGATGATCTTGTCTAAAATATTTATAGAAGGTGCTTTCTGTTTGGTAGTAAAACTAGTACAAAATAATGCAAATTCAAAAGGTGACACTCTACAAATATAATCTCGCAACTTCATATACAAGTTTTTTATACACAAGTTTTATAAAGGAAAAAAAAATAGCTAAACATTGCCTTCAACATGGGTGGTTATAGGCTGAAACATGGTTAGCTCTAAGTCCTAAAAATGAGTGGTTGTATGCCTGAACATGGGTAGTTTTAAGCGATAAACTCGAGTGGTTATAAACTTAAACATGGTAGCCTAATCTCATGCAAAACCCAACACTTAATAGTAGGATTATACATATAATTTCCATCATTAGCACTAATGATTTTGACTATGCTCAAAGGAGTAGGTCACGACTTGCAGTCAACATCTCAAACTTAGAGACAATGTCAAGTAAACATAGAGTTTGAGTAAGAAATAAACTAATATGATCTCAATGTACCTCAATCCCAAGAAAATGATGAAAATCACTACGATATGTGAGAGAAAATGTGTAATGTAGTTCCCAGCAAAGAAACATCACTTCTTGTAATTATAAAGTCATTTATGTAAATGTTGAGGAAAACAGTCTATAAAATTCGATTATGTAGCAAATAATTTTTTTTCCTATGTGTAATTAAAATATATTATTATGTTAATTCATAATACGCCACAAAATAAAGTAGAAAATAACGAGACATCGAATATAACACGGTTCGACAATGTGTTTACGTTCATGGGGCCAAAATCTTATATAATCTTCCATAATAAAATAATGGGTACACTCTAATCATTTTTAGAATAAACTAGAAGAAACAATGGGAATATCGATTAATCACGAGAATCAATGTTCTAGACAAACAAAAGAAAATAGAGCGATCTCACCAAACTAACTAGTGATACAATTAAGTGACTTTGTCTCTTTAATAATTAGAACAAGTAGAATTTTAGATCTCGTCGACACGAAGAAAACTCTAAATCTTGACTGACACGAAGAAGAATCGATCGTTCGATATTGCATGCCAAGATGAAAAATCCATTTTTTTTCTTCGCTCTCTAGCCAAATTTCACTATTCAATTCTTTCTCTTCAATATCCTTTTAAAAACAACAAATCTTTCTCTCTTTTTTTTTTCATCTTGTGGGCTCACCTCAAGTAGGGGTTGAACCCAACAATAAATAACAACAAAAATAATACAATTTTTAGTTTGATAGATGGAGAGGCCGAATCACATTGAGATTGCATGAAATTCCAACTATGAAGAGTATTCTTTAGCTGGTCATGCCAAGAACAAGGTGGTTGTTTAATCCATAAAGTGGCTTTTCAAGTTTACACACATGGTGAACTTTTGTACAGTTGAGAAATAGAAATTGATGTATTCCAGAGAAAAGAAAAGCAGAGAAAGAAGAAGACGACAGAGAGAAAGTAATCTGTTGTATATTTTTCCTTACTAGTGTGATATTACAAATGTACAGTATATAGGAAAAAGGTAGATAATAAAGGAAATAAATAAAAAGAAAATGATGACTAATTTAATCTAATTGAATGACTATGCATACGCTAATATCCACCCTCAAGAGCAAGGCCGTTGGCCGAAGATCTTGGATATAAAGATAGAAAAGCTGGAAGGTGGGAGAGGCTTGGTAAGAGCATCGGCAAGCTGATTCTGTTAAGGAGTAAGCTAAACCAGTAACGATTTTTGTTGTACCTTTTCTCGAACAAAGGGGAAGTCAATTTCAACATGTTTGGATTTTGAGTGTAACACGGGGTTGGATGCTAGATATGTCGCACTCAAATTATCACAAAAAATTATAGGGATATCGGGTGATGTAATACCAATTTCACGGAGTAAGGATTGAAGCCAAAGAATTTCGGCAGCTCCATTTGCGACGCTTCGATATTCAAACTCTATGCTTGATTGAGAGACGGCCTTTTGTTTTGTTGAGGACCAAGAGATAAGGTTTGTGCCCAAAAATATGCAATAGCCACTTGTACTTTTTCGATCATCCGAACAAGAAGCCCAGTTCGCATCTGTATAACAGGTCAGGTTAAAATGAGTCAAATGAGAGAAGGAGATACCTAAAGATAGTGTCCCTTGAAGATAATGGAGAATACACTTAACGAATTGCCAGTGAACATCTGAAGGTGCATGCATAAATTGACAAACTTTGTTGGCTGCAAAGGCAATGTCTGGTCTTGGAAGACAACAATATTAGAGACTGCCTACAATGCTACGATAAGTCGAGCCATCAAGTAACGGAGTACCAGAATTCTTGGATAGTATTAGGCCCGATACCATCGGAGTAGGCACAGGGTTGCAAGAACTCATCTTAGCCTTAAGAAGTAATTCAGAAATATACCGAGATTGAGAAAAATACATACCAGTAGGAGTTCGAGTAACTGAAATGCCAAGGAAAAAGGAGAGAGGACCAAGGTCACAAACTACAAACTGACGATGTAAATAATGGAGAAACTGGTCCATAAGAGAAGTGGAGTTACTCGTCAGAATAATATCATCGACATACACAAATGAGAATAATAGAGGAGTGTTTCCGACAAATAAAGAGGTATCTGGTTTTGATGCTGAGAAACCCCATGCAAGTAGAGCAGAGTACAACTTATTGTACCAAGCTCGAGGAGACTATTTTAGTCCATATAAGGCTTTCTGTAGTAGGCAAACACCAGAAGCATTAGAAAGATCAACAAACCCTGGGGGTTGTTGCATATACACCGTGTCAGTGAGATCTTCATGAAGAAAAGCGTTGCTGACATCAAGCTGTCTAATAATCCAACCAAAAGAGAATGCCAACGATAAAATAGTGCGAATGGTTGTATGTTTGACAACCGGGCTAAAAGTTTCATCATAGTTGATACCTTTAGTCTGATCATACCCTTTTGCCACTAACAAGCCTTATATCGGTGGACAGAGCCAGAGTTAAGCTTGACTTTAAACACCCATTTACAATCAATAAGCTTGGCACCTTGAGGTAGAGAAACAAGTTGCCACGTGTCATTCTTGTGGAGAGCTAAAATTTCTTCTTGCATAGCAACCATTCAATGATGGCTTTTAGAAGCTTGTTGGAAAGTTGTTGGTTCAAGATGTAAAGTGGCTTGGGCTTGTAGAGCCTTTGGCTTAAAAAATGCCATCTTTGGAGCGGGTTCTCATGGAATGATGATTGACGGTAAGTAAACTATCTCTCGGGTTTGAGGTGATAATTGGGCTAGGAGAAGGGAGATGAGGTGCTATGGAAAAGGTAGGAGAAGTAATGGAGTTGGTAGGTATAGGGTCGGGTAAGATGTGAGGGTGGAATGGGAATGGTGTAAAATGTAATGACGTGAGTGGGACCGAGAAGGAAGTAGGTGATGTAGAGGAGGAAGTATATGTGGAAAAGGGAAAGGATGACTCATCAAAGGTGACATGACGGGTGACATAAATTTTATTTAACATATAATTTAGGCATAGATAGCCTTTGTGATGAGGACTGTACTCGAGAAATGCACAAAGAAGGGAGCGAGGCTGTAATTTATGAGTGTTGAAAAGACGAAGGAAGGGAAAACAGAGACAGCCAAAATCACGTAGTGATGAGTAAGGCAGAATAGACCCAAACAAACATTCAAACGGGGATTTGTTGTTTAAAATAGGAGTAGGTAGATAATTTATTAGAGTAGTGGTAGTAGCAAAGGCATAAGGCCAAAAATGTTGAGGAACGGACGCATGAAAAAGAAGAACCAAACCAGTTTCGACAACATGACGATTTTTGCGTTCCACACGTCCATTTTGATTTGGAGTGTGGGACAAGAAATCCGATGATGAATGCCAAGAGATTTAAAAATAGTAGATAAAGATTGGAATTCGCCACCCTAATCAGATTGGACAATTTTAATAGGAAAACCAAACTAATTTTGAACAAGCTTGTGAAATTCTTGAAAAGTTTTAAGAACATCACTTTTCAATTTTAAACAATACATCCATGTAAAACGAGTGCAGTAATTAATAATTAACATAAAATAACGAGCACTAGTAATAGAGAAAATAGGGGAAGGACCCAAAACATCCATGTGCACAAGATCAAAAGAAGAAAGTGCATGAGAAGTTGAAATTGAAAATGGTAACCAATGGTTTTTACTCAACTGACAAGCAGTACATAATTGAGGTAAATTAAGCTTGATAGAAGGGACATTATAGAGACGCAATACAGAATTTAAAACTGGAACTGATGGATGGCCGAGACGAAAGTGAAACAAATTTGAAGAGGAACCAGCGGAAGAGCAAACAGGGACGGAGGGATTGGTGGCTATAGACAGAGCGCTGGCCACAGAAAGAGGAGCACAAGGGGTTTTATAGAGGCCATTACTGAGGAGTCCTCGAAGAATTGTCTGATGGGATCTCTGATCCTTAATCAGAAAATAGTCAGAGTGAAATTCAAAAAGATTGGATTTTCACGACATAATTGATTAATACTAAGGAGATTATGAGAAAGTAATGGAGTATGATAAACATTGCGTAAGAACAAACGGCATTTAGCAGTGGGAATAATGGCGGAACCAGAGTTAGCGATAGAGTGAGACTACCGTCAGCCGTCAAGACATTTGTGGAGCCATTGTATGGAGTAGGGTTGAGCAGCAAAGAAGAATCGGGAGTGAAATGGTGGGTTGCTCCTGAATCTAGCAGCCAAGGGGATGAAGTCGCAGAAATGGCCGAAGAAGGAATCGGCAAAAGTCCGACAGTGTTATCCTGTGTAGGGGAAGGGAAGAGATGCTGGGGTGGGCTGGAGTAATTGGGTGGGTAGGGGGCAGGTCTAGGATAATTGTTAGGATAGTGGGCTGGACTGTTAGGCCGGTAGGAGGCATTGAGGCGGTGGTAGCAGACCGCTGCGATGTGGCCCATTTTATTACAAATCTGACAACGAGGCTTGAATGAAGAGCTGGGCCATGCTGAATTCTGATTTGGTCCAAGGCCCAATCCGCGTCCAGATTGGTAGTTCGCCAATGGAGGCACAAAATTAGAGCTGTGAGTGTCAGAGTGACCGTAATGGTAGAACGGCCAAGGAGGGCAGAACGACCTCTGAACGGCAGCGTTGGCTTGAAAGGAGCTCGGGGTCTGAAGCTGGGTTGAAGTGTTCTATTTCTCCAAGCGAAAGTCATAACTCAGCAAGAGGCTATGTACTTCCTCCAATGGCGGTTCATCCTACCGATTTGTGATGGAAGTCACAAATGGGTTGTAATTGCTACCGAGACCGGCAAGGAAATAAATGACATGATCGCGGTATGAGACAGGTCGTCAATGGTGGATAGAGTGTTGCAAATCGAGGTAAGTTTTCGAATATAAGTTGCTGCTGGGAGACCATCTTTAGACAGGTTATGGAGTTGGCTACGGAGGTCGGTGATGCGGGGTAAAGAGGAGGAAGAAAATAATCGACCAAGGGCAAGCCATATATCCGTGGAAGTATTGAAGCTAACAATTTGAGGAAGAATAGATTCAGAGATTGTTGAGAAAATCCAATTCATAATGAGCTGGTTATATCTCTGCCAGAGGGTAAAATCTGGGTTAATCTGGGTGGAAAGAGAATCGAGAAATTGCAGAGGAGTTGGGAAGGTTCCATCAAGAATGGTATCAATACCATTGGCGATAACATTATTCAGTGGCTGTGATTTCCATATAATGTAATTTGTAGAATCAAGCTTAATAGTAAGTGTTTGATTAATGGAAGGGAAGGGAGACAGGGAGGCGACCAGAGGAGAAGAGGGGACTGTTGAAGAAGATGAAGCCATCGGCTCTGATACCAAGTTGAGAAATAGAGATTGATGTATTCCAGATAAGAGAAAAGCAGAGAAAGAAGAAGACGACAGAGAGAAAGTAATCTGTTGTATATTTTTCCTTACTAGTGTGATATTATAATGTACAGTATATAAGAAAAAGGTAGATAATAAAGGAAATAATGACTAATTTAATCTAATTGAATGACTATGCATACGCTAACATGTACATCAACAAAACCGTGATGTTGAGTCTTAGATGCAGTTTCTTGAAGTGTCCCATTCAAGAAAGTATTTTTGACGTGAATTTGCTTATCGCTACAATGCTTTAAAGTGACAATAGTAAGAATAATCCAAATAGTAGATGCCTTAGCTATTGGATTAAAATTTCAATATAATTTATTTCAGGAATTTGAAACTACCAATTTGCCATAAGATAAACTTTATACCTCTGCATGGAACCATCGGTATTGTGTTTGAGACGAAATACCTATTTCTTAATATCTAAATTCATGTTTGGAGATGAAGAAACCAATGACCATATGTTATTCTTTGCAAGAGATGCTAATTCTTCATGCTTGGCTTCCCTCAAATTTCTACCTTGACGAGCTAATTTAACTGTGGTAGGCTCTAAAATAGAAGAATTTGTCATAGCTTTAGGTTTGTGAATTTCAGCTCTACCTCTATTGATCATGTTGTGAGTTTCTATTTAATTCTTTTCTCTTCTTTGCTCATCACTAAGATTAAAACAAGAAGAATATTGTACTGCAGATCAATCTTGTTTATACATTAGGTTTGAAGTCTCGTTTGTAGCAACCCAAATCACGTCTCCGTCTCGGTTGAATGTTCCATTGAATCGGTGTTGAAGTGTTGTTGATTTAAAGAATTTTCATTTGTTTGTAGCAAGAAATTCTTGTGGATTTTTTGCATCAATTGTTACATTGGTTGACTCTAAGAAAGGAAAAGACCAAACAGCTCGAGATGAACTATTTATGTTGGAATGGTTTTCGAGATTGATTCAACTCCTTGGTGACAAAATTAGATTTTAAAAAGGAAAATCATTTTCATTAATCGAGGTGAACTATTTACGTTGGAATGGTTTTCGAGATTGATTCAACTCCTTGGTGACAAAATTAGATTTTCGAAAGGAAAATCATTTTCATTAAAAACAACAGTTCTTGTTATATAAATTCTTACATTAGGATTTGGAAAAAGATACCTTTTATGACTTTAACTACATCTTAAAAACACACTTTTGATTGACTGAAATCGAAATTTGTTTTTTAATATAACCTTCAACAAAGAAAACATGCAAACCAAATACTTTAAAAAGTTCGTAATTTAGTTGTTGACTTAAAAGAACTTCAAAAGGTGGTTTGAGTTTAATAATAGGCGTAGACATCCTATTCATAAAGATAACTTAAAGTTTGAATAGTATACAGCTAACATTTAAGAGGCATTTTGACATTACTTATTTAAAATTAGACCGGTTTCCACTATGTGTTTGTGTTTTCTCTTTGCTCTACAATTTTTGAAAAGATGTATGAGGACTTCAACTCCACAATTTTAAAAGTTTTAGAAAAATTTCTATATTCACCTTATCATTCTGATTGAACAATCTAAATTTTTGTGTCAAATAATTTTTCAAATTGAGCAAACATTTTCACTGCTTCATCTTTGCTTTTTAAGGCATAATGTAAGTGTGCTTCCTGTGATCATCCTAGAGGTGTATATAATACCTAAACCTTTTACAATATGTTATGCGTGTCACTCCCCATAAATCTGAATTATTTAACTTTAGTGGTGATTGTGCATGACATATTGATGTAGGAAAAGGTAATGAATGTGTAACTCCCCGAGTTTTATAAACCCGATTCGTTACTCATAACCCGGACATAACTAAGAAATTTTGGACCAATTTAAAACTTTGCTCGAAAGTCAAAATTTGACATTTTCTTTCTAAAACCTCAAAACGTTAAAACTTGCAGCGGAAATTCTTTTGAGCAGAATAGAGTTAAGCAAAGCTATAAAACAATGTTAAAAAAAAAAAAGAATCTGTTAAAATATTAAGAAAATAACTTGGCCGGAAGAGATGAAGGCTTAAGCGTGAAATACTCAAAGTTCTTAAAAGTCAAACACATCATCCGCTGAACAAAGTCAACGAAAAGGGCAAAAACAAAACCGAAGGTTTCCTCCGATGACGTCAGCCGGATGAATAATTCATCCAACTTCTGTCGACTAGAAAACGACAAGCTTTGCTACTCGCGTCTACCGATGACGTCAGCCGGATGATTCGTTCATCCAGCCTCTACCGACTACAAGACGACAAAACTTTTACTCACGTCTTTCGATAGAACAAACTACATATACCGATCACAAAACGACAAACTTCTACTACATCATCCGATAGGTTTAATACCCGACATCCACCGATCGCTAAATGACAAAAGACTTTTACCTTCATCATCCGATGGATAAAATACTCGACATCGTCCGGTTACAAAACGACAAAAGACTTTTACCTCCATCATTTGATGGATAAAATACTCGACATCATCCGATTACAAAACGACAAATTTTCTACTTATATCTTCCGATGGCTTCCACTGAAGACATCATCCGATGATTTTACTGAAGACATCATCCAATGACTTTACTGGAGACATCTTCCGATAGACAACAAAACAATAACTCTACATCTGCCGATAGACATCATCTACCGATAGATCAAAAATACTCGACGAAAACAGCATAGCAACAATTCCACTCTAACAAGAAAACTCCTACTGCCCGTGGAACATGAACATTTTACTAAAAAACATTCAAAACTATTTAAATTAGTGTATTACTCTGAAATATGGTAAAACCACCATTAAACTGACAGAGTATCATTAACAGAAAAGCCTCAAGATGTATTCCAAAAACATTAAAACTACTACTGTCATAATAACTCAACGTACTTAAATTGAAACATTGTCAACTAAACCTTCACAACTACTGACATCAGTTAAACCGCCCCGTCAGCTGCCAGTTCGATGCATGAATTCACTCCTCCAAACTGCCTTGCTCTCAACAGACTCAGAGAACACACCTGCTGTCTTTTCTTCACCTACATCACAAAACTCATCTATTAGCCTAATGCTAAATAAGTGAAGCAATCATGAAATGAAATGCTGAAATGTAAATCTTAATCATGCAGTTTCTACTTTCTCAGCTCAGTTGCATTCACATTCATCGTAATCTGATCTCAATATTCCATTGGGAGTGAGATCAACTCTCCCAAAGTCATAAATTCTCTTCATCAATTAAGGGGCGGATTAATTCCCTTAACAGCTATAATGATCCCCAGATTCCCTTGGGAGTGGGATCAACTCTCCCAATGTTATAAATCCACTTCATCAATTAAGGGGTGGATTAATTCCCTTAACAGCTATAATGATACGTTCTGTTCATGCCTCACCATATATTCCATGTAAATTCATTTTCGTATTCTTTCAAAACATGATGCATGACCAAACTGAAAACATTCAACATGCAGAAAACCTACTATTTCGTGATGTAGGCCCAAGGGCACAAGCACACTTCACTTACCTGGCTCTCCTGGAAATGCTCGGTGTTGCAAACAACTTTGGGAGCTTACTCAACCTAAAACCATGGACAGATTATCGATTAGATTTTACTAAACCTCATTCTACACTATCCAGAAGCCTAAGGAAACTAGTTTAGGAGCTTAGTTCGTTATACATCTCTGATTACCACAAAACCCGAACTAGTTTGCTCCCAGCATTCTCGAAACTCACATTTATCCACTCCCCAAATCATCGATAGTTACCAAAGCAGCAAGAAATCAAAATAGAACTCACCTAGTTTGGAGAAAATTGGATGGAAGAATCGCCTAGAGAGCTCTGCTGCTTAAGCTAAATACCGAGAGGGGAGAGTAGGGAAAGAGTGGCGGCTACAGTCCATTAAATCCAAAATCCCTTTCCTTAAATACGTTATCCACTTTTTAAATTTTCAATTACCCTAATTTCCTTGCCTAGTCATCCATTAACCCTACTTTCATTATTGCCAAAAAGTGTGCCATTAATTAAAAAAAAAGAATATAGAATTGGTTTGATAGAACCAGGTGTTACAATCTACCAACCTTAAAAGAATTTTGTCCTCAAAATTTAGTACCTAAACAGTTCTGGATGTTGGTCCATCATGTCTTGTTGGCGCTCCCAAGTTGTCTCCTCAATGTTCTGGTTATGCCATAAGACTTTCACCAGTGGAACTTCTTTGTTGCGCAACACTTTCACAGCATACTCTAGGATCCTTACTGGTTTCTCCTCATATGTAAGAGTAGGAAGAACTTCAATACTCTGCTGTTCCACAATCTGTGATGGATCTCGTACACACTTCTTCAACATGGATACATGGAACACATTATGGATTCCTTCCATAGAAGCCGGTAGCTGCAACTGATAAGCTGCTCTCCCAACTCTCTTCAGGATAGTGAACGGCCCAATAAATCTGGGGTTCAACTTACCTCTCTTCCCGAATCTCACAACCCCTTTAAATGGTGATACTTTGAGGAAAACTTCATCACTTATCTCAAACTCCAATTCCCTACGTCTCTTATCTGCATAACTTTTCTGCCGGCTTTGAGCTGTCAAGATTCGTTGCCGGATAAGAGCAATCTTTTCCACTGTCTGTTGCACAATATCATGACCAACCAAACGTGCTTCTCCAACTTCATCCCAATATAAGGGAGATCTGCACTTACGCCCATACAATGCCTCATAAGGTGTCATTCCTATTGTTGCCTGAAAGCCGTTATTATAAGAGAACTCTACTAATGATAGGTACTTACTCCAAGAACCCTGAAACTCTAATACACATGCACGAAGCATATCCTCTAATGTCTGAATGGTCTTTTCAGATTGTCCATCTGTTTAAGGGTGAAAGGCTGTGCTAAGGTTAAGTTGTGTTCCCATAGCTTTATGCAAACTTTTCCAAAACTTAGACGTAAATCTAGAATCTCGGTCAGAAACTATAGCGCTTGGAACTCCATGCAAACATACAATCTCTTGTATGTACAATTCAGCAAGTTGATCCATCGAGTAAGTCATCCTTACTGGTAGGAAGTGGACTGATTTGGTTAAACGATCAACTATCACCCAAATTGCATCATGACCCTTTGCTATTCTAGGCAACTCCACAACAAAGTCCATCATTATTTGTTCCCATTTCCATTCAGGAACTGGTAAAGGTTGCAATGTTTCTGATGGTCTCTGATGCTCAGCTTTAATCTGCTGACAACACAAGCATGATCCTACATACTCTGCCACACTCCTTTTCATACCTGGCCACCAATAATGCTGTTTGAGATCCTTGTACATCTTTGTACTCCCAGGGTGAACAGAGAATTTGGAAGAATGTGCTTTAGAAAGAATCTCATCTCGAAGTTCTTTAATGGCAGGAACAAACCATCTATTTCTGAATTTAAGGATTCCATCAGCAGAATAACTAAAATCTGATTCATCCGTAGAATCCATGCTTAGCTTGTACTTGTTACGCTGGTCATCATTCGTCTGAGCTTCCTTTATTTTCTCCAAAATAGTAGGCTTTAAGGTTATGACTGAGAGTATAGCTGATACACTGGATACCGCTTCTAGATTAAACCTTTGGAATTCTGACTCTAAGGCTAATGGCATATTGAAAATCATAGTTGGGGTTGGTATTGATACACTACTCAAAGCATTAGCCACAACATTTGCTTTGCCGGGATGGTATTTAATCTCAAAATCATAATCCTTCACAAATTCCAACCATCGCCGTTGCCTCATATTTAATTCCTTCTGTGTGAAGATGTATTTCAGACTTTTATGGTCCGAAAATATATCACAACTTTGACCATACAAGTAATGCCTCCAAATCTTAAGTGCAAAAACTACTACAGCTAGTTCTAAGTCGTGTGCAGGGTAATTCTTCTCATGGGTTTTCAATTGTCTAGAGGCATAAGCTATTACCTTACCGTCTTGCATCAACATGCATCCAAGACCAATTTTGGAAGCATCACAATAAATGCTAAATTTACCATTTTCAACGGGAAGGGTTAATATTGGGGCATTGGTCAGTTTTTGTTTCAAGGTCTGGAAGCTGGATTCACATTTTTCTGTCCATGCATACTTGATGTTTTTCCTAGTTAACCGAGTGAGAGGTGTAGCAATCTTCAAGAATCCTTCAATAAATTTCCTGTAATACCCAGCCAATCCAAGGAAACTTCGAATATCAGTGGCATTCTTCGGTTGGGGCCATTCCTTAACTGCTTGAACCTTTGCTGGATCAACAGATATGCCATCTCCAGAGATGACATGACCTAAAAAGTGAACTCTGTCCAACCAAAACTCACACTTGGAAAACTTGGCATAAAGTTGGTGCTGTCTAAGTACTCCTAACACCAAACTCAAATGTCTTGCGTGCTCGTCCTTAGTACGCTAATAGATTATGATATCATCAATAAACACTATAACAAATTTATCCAAATATTCATGAAACACTATATTCATAAGATCTATAAAGGCTGCTGGTGCATTTGTCAATCCAAAAGACATTACCAAGAACTCGTAATTTCCATACCTCGTGCGAAAAGCAGTCTTTGGGATATCTTCGGTTTTGACCTTTAGTTGATAGTAGCCTGACCTTAGGTCAATCTTAGAGAAAACACTGGCACCATTAAGCTGATTAAATAAATTGTCGATTCTAGGCAGTGGGTACTTGTTCTTGACGGTTAACTTGTTCAATTCCCTATAATCAATGAACATACGCATTGATCCATCCTTCTTTTTGACAAAAAGGACAGGTGCACCCCACGGTGAAAAGCTTGGACGTATGAACCCTTTTTCTAATAGCTCTTCCAATTGTTTCTTTAATTCCTTAAGCTCCGTACGTACAAGTCTATAGGGATTCTTAGATACAGGCTCCGCGCCTGGGTAAACATCTACAACAAACTCGATTTCCCTATCTGGCGGCAAGCAAGGAAGATCGTCTAGAAACACTTCTGGAAAATCTTGGACAACTAAAACATTTTGGGGAGTTGCTTTCCATACTAGTTGTGTATCCAAAACACAGGCCAAGAAGCTTAAGTACCCTCTGCATGGAGTGGGTCTACAATTTATAGAAGTCATCACAGACATTTCCTTACTCTTCTTTAGAGCTTGGAAAGTATGTTTCAAACCACCAGGGGGCTGAAAACTAACTACTCCAGTCTTACAGTCGATCGTGACATAATGCTTAAACAACCAATCCATTCCTAGGATTACATAAAATCCCGTTATATCCATAATAATGAGATCAGCAGGCAGATTCATATTTCCCACTAATACAACACTATCCAGTATCACTTCGTTAGAGTACATGCGCTCACCAGAGGGTAATGCTACGTTATACACATGCTCAGTGGGGGTAAACTGTACATCTAGTTTATCAGCAAATGCAGAGGCTATAAAAGAATGTGTTGCACCTGAATCTATTAAAGTAAAAGCAGGGGTAGAGTTGATCAATATGGTACCTGACACCACGGCAGGCTGTTCATTATTGCCCGTCTCCATCATGGAGAATATCCTTGGCTTTACTTTGGCAGGGCCGCTCTTCAAGGCTGGGCAGTCCCTGTTGATATGGCCGACTTTGTTACAATGGAAACATCGAATGATCCTGGGCTTCGGGCAATTCTTGAACGAGTGTCCAATCTCTTCACAGTTGAAACACTTTCCCGATCCGAACCTACATTCACCCAGGTGACTTTTCAAACACCTCGGGCACTGGGGATACTTCTTGGTGTCCTGTACCTTCTTTCCTGTTCCTTGACTGTTCTGGCTTTCACTAGGCCTTTTTGTTCCACTCTGTAGATGTGGTTGGATAAACTTCCGTGGGGTTTCTCTTGCTCTAGTATACTTCATTTCCGCATCCTCCACTTCCAACGCAGTGGACACAACCTCGCTGAAGGACAAGCCTTTGATGCGGGTAAACTTGACTCCTCTGAAAATCTCTGGCTTTAGTCCATTCATAAACTGAAACACTTTATCTTCATTCCTATGGACGAGATGTCCGGCAAATCTTGACAGGGACTCGAATTGTCTGCTGTACTCAGCCACTGACCCCGTCTGTTTCAAGCTCAAAAATTCAACTTTCTTAGCGGCCGGGACAGTGCTGTTGAAATACTTCTCATAGAAAACTTCTCTGAATTGTGTCCAAGACATAACCAGGGCATCAGCGGCGGTTTCTATCGACTCCCACCAGAGTTGAGCTTCGCCAACCAGGTGGAATGTTTCCAGAGTGACCTTGTCTCCTTCCTCGATATTGGCGTACCTAAACATACTCTCAACCTTTCTGAGCCACTCTTCAGCAACAGTGGGATTAGTTGATTTCCCATCAAATGTGGGCGGCTGAAGTCTCCGAAATCTGTTTCCTGAGTGCTCACCGCTAGAACTCGAGTTAGCACTTCCTTGTACATCTCGGTTCAACAACACACCCAACTGATCGGACTGTTGGCGCACTAAATCAGTTTGCTGACACACTAAATCTGTTAGCTGCCTAATCACACTAGGCTCCTCTTCACTTCTCACATTCGGCATTTCTCTTGGTACTCTAGGTCTCCCTGGGCGTCTGGCCATAATACTAAATTCCTGCACAGGATTAACTACTCTCATAAACATCTTATAGCTAAAGCTAACATAAACACTTACAGTTGTTGGAGTACTCCCATGCAACGATTGGCACTGATGAGTAATCTTTTGAACGGTTTAACTGAATGTCTCTGATACCATACTGTAACGCCCCGAGTTTTATAAACCCGATTCGTTACTCATAACCCGGACATAACTAAGAAATTTTGGACCAATTTAAAACTTCGCTCGAAAGTCAAAATTTGACATTTTTTTCTAAAACCTCAAAACGTTAAAACTTGCAGCGGAAATTCTTTTAAGAAGAATAGAGTTAAGCAAAGCTATAAAACAATGTAAAAAAAAAAGAATCTGTTAAAATATTAAGAAAATAACTTGGCCGGAAGAGATGAATGCTTAAGCGTGAAATACTCAAAGTTCTTAAAAGTCAAACACATCATCCACTGAGCAAAGTCAACGAAAAGGGCAAAAACAAAACCGAAGGTTTCCACCGATGACGTCAGCCAGATGAATCATTCATCCAACTTCTGCCGACTGCAAAACAAAGCCTTTGCTACTCGCGTTTACCAATGACGTCAGCCGGATGATTCGTTCATCCACCCTCTGCTGACTACAAGATGACAAAACTTTTACTCACGTCTTCCGATAGAACAAACTACATATACCGATCACAAAACGACAAACTTCTACTACATCATTCGATAGGTTTAATACCTGACATCCACCGATCGCTAAACGACAAAAGACTTTTACCTTCATCATCCGATGGATAAAATACTCGACATCATCCGGTTACAAAACGACAAAAGACTTTTACCTCCATCATCTGATGGATAAAATACTCGACATCATCCGGTTACAAAACGACAAATTTTCTACTTATATCTTCCGATGGCTTCCACTGAAGACATCATCCGATGACTTTACTGAAGACATCATCCGATGACTTTACTGGAGACATCTTCCGATAGACAAAAGAACAACAACTCTACATCTGGCGATAGACATCATCTACCGATAGATCAAAAATACTCGACGAAAACAGCATAGCAACAATTCCACTCTAACAAGAAAACTCCTACTACCCGTGGAACATGAACATTTTACTAAAAACCATTCAAAACTATTTAAATCACTATATTACTCCGAAATATGGTAAAGCCACCATTAAACTGACAGAGTATCATTAACAGAAAAGACTCAAGATGTATTCCAAAAACATTAAAACTACTACTGTCATAATAACTCAACGTACTTAAATTGAAACATTATCAACTAAACCTTCACAACTACTGACATCAGTTAAACCGCCCCGTCAGCTGCCAGTTCGATGCATGAATGCACTCCTCCAAACTGCCTAGCTCTCAACAAACTCAGAGAACACAATTGCTGTCTTTTCTTCACCTACATCACAAAACTCATCTATTAGCCTAATGCTAAATAAGTGAAGCAATCATGAAATGAAATGCTGAAATGTAAATCTTAATCATGCAGTTTCTACTTTCTTAGCTCAGTTGCATTCACATTCATCGTAATCTGATCTCAATATTCCATTGGGAGTGAGATCAACTCTCCCAAAGTCATAAATTCTCTTCATCAATTAAGGGGCGGATTAATTCCCTTAACAGCTATAATGATCCCCAGGTTCCCTTGGGAGTGGGATCAACTCTCCCAATGTTATAAATCCACTTCGTCAATTAAGGGTCGGATTAATTCCCTTAACAGCTATAATGATACGTTCTGTTCATGCCTCACCATACATTTCATGTAAATTCCTTTTCGTATTCTTTCAAAACATGATACATGACTAAACTGAAAACATTCAACATGCAGAAAACCTACTGTTTTGTGATGTAGGCCCCGAGGGCACAAGCACACTTCACTTGCCTGGCTCTCTTTGAAATGCTCGGTGTTTGTAAAAAAAAAAAGAATCTGTTAAAATATTAAGAAAATAACTTGGCCGGAAGAGATGAATGCTTAAGCGTGAAATACTCAAAGTTCTTAAAAGTCAAACACATCATCCACTGAGCAAAGTCAACGAAAAGGGCAAAAACAAAACCGAAGGTTTCCACCGATGACGTCAGCCAGATGAATCATTCATCCAACTTCTGCCGACTGCAAAACAAAGCCTTTGCTACTCGCGTTTACCAATGACGTCAGCCGGATGATTCGTTCATCCACCCTCTGCTGACTACAAGATGACAAAACTTTTACCTCCATCATCTGATGGATAAAATACTCGACATCATCCGGTTACAAAACGACAAACTTCTACTACATCATTCGATAGGTTTAATACCTGACATCCACCGATCGCTAAACGACAAAAGACTTTTACCTTCATCATCCGATGGATAAAATACTCGACATCATCCGGTTACAAAACGACAAAAGACTTTTACCTCCATCATCTGATGGATAAAATACTCGACATCATCCGGTTACAAAACGACAAATTTTCTACTTATATCTTCCGATGGCTTCCACTGAAGACATCATCCGATGACTTTACTGAAGACATCATCCGATGACTTTACTGGAGACATCTTCCGATAGACAAAAGAACAACAACTCTACATCTGGCGATAGACATCATCTACCGATAGATCAAAAATACTCGACGAAAACAGCATAGCAACAATTCCACTCTAACAAGAAAACTCCTACTACCCGTGGAACATGAACATTTTACTAAAAACCATTCAAAACTATTTAAATCACTATATTACTCCGAAATATGGTAAAGCCACCATTAAACTGACAGAGTATCATTAACAGAAAAGACTCAAGATGTATTCCAAAAACATTAAAACTACTACTGTCATAATAACTCAACGTACTTAAATTGAAACATTATCAACTAAACCTTCACAACTACTGACATCAGTTAAACCGCCCCGTCAGCTGCCAGTTCGATGCATGAATGCACTCCTCCAAACTGCCTAGCTCTCAACAAACTCAGAGAACACAATTGCTGTCTTTTCTTCACCTACATCACAAAACTCATCTATTAGCCTAATGCTAAATAAGTGAAGCAATCATGAAATGAAATGCTGAAATGTAAATCTTAATCATGCAGTTTCTACTTTCTTAGCTCAGTTGCATTCACATTCATCGTAATCTGATCTCAATATTCCATTGGGAGTGAGATCAACTCTCCCAAAGTCATAAATTCTCTTCATCAATTAAGGGGCGGATTAATTCCCTTAACAGCTATAATGATCCCCAGGTTCCCTTGGGAGTGGGATCAACTCTCCCAATGTTATAAATCCACTTCGTCAATTAAGGATCGGATTAATTCCCTTAACAGCTATAATGATACGTTCTGTTCATGCCTCACCATACATTTCATGTAAATTCCTTTTCGTATTCTTTCAAAACATGATGCATGACTAAACTGAAAACATTCAACATGCAGAAAACCTACTGTTTTGTGATGTAGGCCCGAGGGCACAAGCACACTTCACTTGCCTGGCTCTCTTTGAAATGCTCGGTGTTGCAAAAAACTTTGGGAGCTTACTCAACCTAAAACCATGGACAGATTATCGATTAGAATTTACTAAACCTCATTCTACACTATCCACAAGCCTAATGAAACTAGTTTAGGAGTTTAGTTCGTTATACATCTCCGATTATCACAAAACCCGAACTAGTTCGCTTCCAGCATTCTCGAAACTCACATTTATCCACTCCCCAAATCATCGATAGTTACCAAAGCAGCAAGGAATTGAAATAGAACTCACCTAGTTTGGAGAAAATCGGATGGAAGAATCGCCTAGAGAGCTCTTCTGCTTGAGCTGAATACTGAGAGGGGAGAGTAGGGAAAGAGTGGCGGCTACAGTACATTAAATCCAAAATCCATTTTCTTAAATACGTTATCCACTTTTTAAATTTCCAATTACCCTAATGCCCTTGCCTAGTCATCCATTAACCTTACTTTCATTATTGCCAAAAAGTATACCATTAATTAAAAAAAAAATATAGAATTGGTTTGATAGAACCAGGTGTTACAGAATGAAAAGGGAAAATATCACAAAAAAGAGTTATTTTCATCTAGAGTCAAGTGAGTTGAAAATTTCATATGAAATTTCGTTAGACGGGTGACCAAATCTCCTATGTCATACCTTACTTCTTTTAATAGCAAATGACCTAGAGTGACTAGAAGATGAGTAAGGTTTGCTCACTCCATTTCGAGCCCAATTAACACAAATTGTCTTTAAGTATTCATTGAAGCAGAATTGACAAGTGTGTATTTTACACAAAAAA
The DNA here is from genome assembly GCA_022432975.1 of Begonia masoniana. Lineage (NCBI taxonomy): Eukaryota > Viridiplantae > Streptophyta > Magnoliopsida > Cucurbitales > Begoniaceae > Begonia > Begonia masoniana. Next base: position 30,306,976 of record CM039507.1, on the reverse strand, counting down.
CTTGTTGCGAAAAATCCTACGCAAGTGAACGTGTCGCAAAAGTAATAAAATGTATAAATACGAGTCGAATCCACGATGACTATTTTTACTAAATATCAAACAAACTTAATTCTAATTTAAATTGAATGTTGAAACTTTGATAATTTTAGATTTAAATAGAACAGCAAAGTAATTTGATTAAATAACTGAAATTAAATGAGTTTAAAAATATAATGAGAAAGCTCTAGGGTTTTCGATTTTAGTTAAATTAATCATATTTAATAATCCTAATTCAATTCATTAATTTCTATTTCCATGTGTTGATGGTAATTTCACAAAAGTATTTATCAACCTCTCTTGAGTAACGATAAACTTATTCAACTAACAAATTATTATCTCTCGGTCTCTAATCCTGAGAATTAATTGAATACATTAAGACTGAGAAATTAAAATATCACATAAACGCATTAGCTATCTCTAGTCTAACATCATTTTCATGGTAAAATATTCAGTGCACGATTATTTTTCATTTTTTGTATCTTAAAATAATCCTACAAACATGCTTTTGTTGATCAAGGAATCGCAAGCAGTAAGAATATAATAAATTACTCAACACAATTACGAAAAAGAAAATCAATAACTTGAATTAAAGGAAAAACTAAATAGTCATAATTCGGCTACATCGTAGCCCTAAAAAAGAAAATTAGTTCATGCTAAGATAAAGAGAAACAACGAGAATAATAAAGATGTTCATAGTTTAGAAGATGAAGAGAAAGAAAAACTCCAAAATCTCCTTTCTCCCTTGCTCTCGCTCCGTTTTGGTCTTCGTCTCACTAGGGCTGGTTCTCCATTCTATCTCTCCTTCTTTTTCCCTTGTTAACCTAATTCAGGTGTTAATCTGGCGTCCCTCTTAATCAACGGCCGAAATTGTCTTAATTAAAAAAAAAACTTAATTCAGATATTTCTTTTAATCCCAACCGCCGATCGATCGACCGAGCTTCTACTTAATATCATTAATCTTTTCTCTTAGCCGATCGATCGCCTAACGTGTGACCAATTGATCCGCATCTCCTCTGTTCGTGGAACATCGGCAATTCTCTTCAGCCGATCGATCGGCACATTCACTGTCTCCACTTTACAAATTATGGAGTTTTAGCCGATCAATCTGCCTCTGCAAGAACACTTCGATTTTGGATTCTCAATTTGTTTTGTTTTGTCTTGTAGCGCATCCAATTATTTTCGTTGAAACTTCAACCTGTTTTATGTCATTTTATCTGAACACTCACACTAAAAATATTAAATTCATTCAAACACTTGAGAAAAACTTATCAAATCAAGTATAAAAGAGCATAATTAAGTGTGTGAAATACACTCTTATCAAGAACGCTATCTCATTTTCTCGTCCTTGAGAAAATAACACTTTGGAATGAAACTCAATAAATACATTATTATTAAATGTTAATTGTGAAAAACTGAGCAAAGTTTTTATTAATAAAAGGCACAAGCAAGACATTTTTTAGTCTTAACACTTTGTGTATTCAAAGATGGCAGAGTTGTCATTCCAATATGAGCAACAACAAATTTTGAACCATTTCCAACCATTAACTTGCCTGAAATTTTCTCTGCCTGGTGTTAATGTAGCCCCTTTGATTCTGACCTTCATACTGATTGTTGTTCTTAGAATTAAATTGATTTTGTTTGCAGTTATTGGCTAGGCTACAAGAACTCCAGTCCTGTTTAGGGGTGTTGCATTCAATTGCTCTAGTCGACTTTCATAGGTCGTCAATGTTGATGGTAGCTCTCCATAGGAAATTGACTCCATGCTTTTGATCTGGCCAACTATTGGGGTATACGTTTATTTGGAACAACAAATACTTTGGTGATAACATCATTACTTTCAACTGGCTTTCTGGCCAAATCCAAGAGTTTGCAATTGACTTAACTAAGTTGAGAAATTCTTCAGTTTTCACTGAGCATTTTTTAAACTTTTGCAATTCTCTAGTTAGAAGAATAATACAAGACCTGTTTTACTTTTCAAAATATTGTTTGGTGCTTACCAAAGATCCCTTAAAGGTTTTGAAACCCATTATTTGAGCTACATGAGTTGAATTGTATAATGAGGCTAACAGAAGCTGATTTTTTTTGTCACGACCCTAAGTTGAGACAGGATAGAGTACTCAACTGCCCAGCTGAAGACGTGGTTCATGATTCGCAGCGGAAGATCTAAAATCAAATAAACAATTGTCTAAATCAGATGGGTTGAATTCCACGTACGTGTCACACTGGTTATAATTATCCACACTAGAGAGAGAACATAGTTAATTACTCACCAAAAGAAAAGAAATAAAATAGTTCAAATGAAAAAAGAATAATAGAGGAACAACTCACAGAAGAAGCTAATCCTGATCCCCACAATTCTTTACTGGGAAAATAGATAGTCCTTGGGGTGACTATTAAACTTATTAAAAGTCCAAAGACTAAACTCAATGTATGTGAAAACTGCATGGATGAATTTATATTAATTTTTTTTATCATTTTAAAAATAGGCTTCATGAGCTATCAGGAGCTGAGTTTAGAAAACTCCGTTACATACTATATCGTAACTATTTTTGAAAAAGAACCCATAATGAAAGGATTTGATGAATGACCGCAAAATTGCGTTGAGATGACAAGCCTAGGCACAAAGAACAACCCAAGAAAAGGCCCAAGGGCAACCCAAGAAGGCTTGCAAAATGGGTTCAAAATGGCATAGGCGCCATGACTCCGAAAAAGGGGCATCGCAGGGCCCAAACAACCAAGGATCATGGCTTCCTAGTCAGAACCACAGTGCGTTGCACGTGTCAACAACGTGACACGATGTTCATCATTGTTGCAACATTTCTCCTTTTTCCAGAAATGCCTGAGAGACAGTTGCATAACGCCACGATGTCAAGTGGGTATTTGGCCCTCTTCCCTTTGAAAAAAATACAAATTTTCCCCAATTTTCGAAGTTATCCAAAAACAAACCCAACATGTTGAAAAAGATGGTCTATAAAATTCGATTATGCAGCGGATAAATTTCTTTTTTCTTCTTTGTGTGATGAAAATAAATTATAATATCAATTGATAATAGTCCCAAAATGAAATAGATTATTATTAACGTGGTTTGACAATGTGTCTGATTTGATCTTCTACTATCAAATAATGGATACAAAATAATTATTTTTAGAATAAATTAGAAGAAACAACAGCAAGAGTGATTAATCTCGAGAATCAATATTCTTGGAAAACAATAGAGTGATCTCACCAACTGGCTGACGATATAACCTAAGTGACTTCTTTTCTTCAATAATCGACCTGGTAGAATTGTAGATCTCATCAACACAAAGAACACTGTGAAATCTTGGCTGAAACAGAGAAGAATCGACCGTTTGATCTTGCACACAAAGATCGAAAATCCCAAAGAAAAAAAAATCTCTTTATCTTTTCTTCTCTCTAGTCAAATCTAACTCTTCAAATTTTCTCTATCTTATTTTCTCTCTCTTCAAGCTTCTTTTAAAAAACCACTTCTCTATCACTTTTTATTTTATTATTATTTTTAATTATGTGAGTCCATCTCATAATAGAGCCAGAACCCAATAAATCTCCCCCTCCACCTCATACGAAAAGTTTCATCATTCATGCTATTCGCATGCAACTCTCAAACTTCTTCTTAAGCAATGACTTTGTCATCATATCAGATCTATTCTCATCGGTGTGAATCTTCTCAACAAAGAACTCATACGCTTGTTCTTTATCTCGCACCCAATGGTATCAAACATCAATATGTTTGGATCTTGCATGGAACATAAGATTCTTGCAAAGGTGAATCATACTCTGATTGTCAAAATAGAGAACATATTTTTCTTGTGAAAGTCCCAACTCTGTAGTAACCTCTTCATTCACAAAACTTCCTTGCAAGCTTCAGTAATAGTTAAATATTTAGCTTCTGTAGTAGATAGAGAAACAAATTTTTACAATCTTGACTACCAACATACAGCTCCCCTTGCAAAAGTAATCATATGCCTAGAAGTTGATTTTCTCGAATCAACGACGCCTATCAAATCAGAATCTGTATAACCATACATTACAGGCTCCCCATTACCATAGCATAAACATATTTTGGTGGTATCTATGAGATATCTAAAAATCTATATAACTATTGCCCAATGTTCTTTTCATGGATCAGAGAGAAATCGACTAACTACTCTGACGACATGAGCAATATCTGGTCAAGTGCATTCCATAGCATACATCAAACTACCCATTGTTGATGCATAAGGTACTTTACTAATAATTTTTTTCTCTTTGTGACTTGTAGGACTATGTTTCGAGCCCAACTTAAAATGATTTGCAAGTAGAGAAAAAACTACTTCTGCATTGCTCATATTGAATCTCCTTAATCCTCTTTCATTGTACTTTTCCTGAGATAACTACAATATTCAATTTTGTTTGTCGCGAGTAATTTTCAAACCTAGAATTTGTTGTACAGGTCCAAGTCTTTCATTGTAAAAGACTTAATGAGCTCTTCTTCAACATGTCAATCTTCTTGACGTCTTGACCCACAATTAGCATATCATCTACGTACAATAGTAGAATGATGAAATCATCACTAGCGTCTCTTTTCATAAATACACAGTGGTCAGAATTAGTTCTATTGAATCCTTGACTTGTCATGAAAAATTCAAATTTCTTGTACCATTATTGTGGTGCTTGTTTCAAGCCTTATAAGCTTTAGTCTACAAACAAGATGTTCTTTGTCTTTGACTTTGAACCCTTCGGGTTGTTCCATGTATATATCCTCTTCCAAATCTCCATGAAAGAATGATGTTTTCACATCGAGTTGTTGAATCTCGAGATTCAAACAAGCAGCCAAACCCAAAATTGTTCTGAGAAATGTCATCTTCACAACTAAGAGAAAATTTCATCAAAATCAACACTTTACTTCTGATTGTATCCTTTCACAACCAATCTGGCTTTATATCTTAGCTATGAGAAACTGTCGTCAGATTTCAACTTGTAGACCTATTTATTTTTTAGAGCTTGCTTGCCCTTAGACAACTTTACCAATTCATATGTATGATTCTTATGCAAATAATTTATTTCCTCTTGCATTACTTTTTGCCATTATGTCTTTTGTTCATGAGACATAGCTACTTGATAAGTTTTTGGTTCTTCTCCATCTGTAAGCATCACATATGCATGGGCGAGATATCTCCTAGAAGGCTCTCTATCTCTTGTTGATCTTCTTTTTGGAACTGATGTCGAAGAATCTTTCAATCTGATCAATCGATTGAAACTCATCATCTGTAGAAATACCCTGATCAACAATATCACCATGATCTTCCTCCCTGATTCCTCCGTAATTCTCAATTACTGAAGGTGTACTATCTGGATCCAAACTAGCAGGAAATTCTAGAACCGAGTAAGGTCTCTCTGCCTTTTTAGTTTCAACTAATTGGTTTTCTAAGAAAACAACATTTCTGCTTTTTATTATCCTTTCAGTAGCTGGATCCCAAAACCTATACCCTTATGTGAATTACCCAAGAAGATACACTCTTTGGCTTTATCATCCAACTTGGATCATTCGTCTTTCAGAACGTGAACATAGGCTCTGCACGCAAACACCCTCGAGTTCTTGTAAGCAACATCTTTCCCTATCCAAACTCGTTTAGGAACATCACCATCTAGCGAAGCTGAAGGAGAAAGGTTAATCAAGTCAACTGCAGTCCTCAAAGCTTCCCACCAAAAAAGTTTAGATAACTTGACATCATAGAGCATACATTTGATCCTTTCTAGAATCGTTTTATTCATTCTCTCTGCCACTTTATTCTGAGGAGGATTTTTAGGCACAATCTTCTCAAGTTTAATACCATGGCTCTTACAGTATTTTTCAAATGGCCCTTTATATTCACCACCATTATCAACTCTGACACATTTAGGTTTTCTTCCAGTTTCTCTCTCTACCCTGGCATGAAATTCTTTGAAAACTTATAATACATGATCTTTTGTTTTCAGAGCAAAAGCAAACACCTTTCGCAAGTGATCGTCAATAAATGTAACAAAATAATATGCACCATTGAATGCCTTATCTTGCATACTATAGACATTTGTATGAATCAAACCAAGAGCCTGATGTCTCCTAGAGAGGTAGATACTCCGAAACACAACCTTTTGAGATTTTTCAGACAAACAGTGCACACAAGTCTTCAAATTCAAGCAGCTAAAACCAGGCAAAAAATCGCATCTTGACAAGTGTCTGAAGTCTATTCTTATTAATGTAACCCAACCTTTTATGTCAAAGCTCAATATCATTTGACTTTTAAGTGATATTTATTCTTCTTTACATAACTTTGTATGTATGTAGTAAAAAGTATTAGTCTTCTTTCTTCTGGCTATAACTAGGAAACTAGTGGAGAGCTTCCATTTACCACTACCAAAATAGTTAACAAAGCCTTCATCATCTAGCTTACCAGTAGATATCAAATTCAGCCAGATATCTGAAACATGTCTAACATCTTTCAATGTCAACTTGCAGCTTGAATTGGTTTCCATATTAATATTACCAATTCCAACAATCTTTGATGTACTATCGTTTCCCATCTTTAGCTGACCATAATCATCATTAGTGTAAGATGAGAAGTATTCATCATGTGACGTAACACGATACGAAGCACCAGAATCAATAATCTAAGTACACAGTGGAAGTGTCAAATTCACACAACCTTCATTATAAGCAGTAATCACATCATCATCAACGGCATCTGCAATAGTCTTTGTGTCACTATCATGCTCATTATCTTTCCCTTTGGATTGTTCTTTATTCCATATTCTGCAATTTCTTTTCATATGTCTTGACTTCCTACAATGAAAACATTTAATTGTTTTTCCTTTCGACTTAGATCTCCCTCTGGATGAACTCCTTTTATGTTGATCTCTACATTGACTTCGACCATTTCTTTCATTTTTCTCACTAACAAGAGAATCTCCGCTAGAAGAATGACTCGAATTCTTTCTTCTAACTTCCTCGTTGAGTAAACGATTTTTAGCCATATTCAGAGTTAATTTACCATCTAGTGCTGAGTTAGTAACGACCATTATTCCTATACCTTAATTTTTCGTAAATTTTTTTTTTCTTTTATAACCCTAATAAAATTTTAACTTCTACACCTCTAAATCGAAGTCTCGGATTCTTGAAATCGTTTAAAATCATTGAATAAAACCATAAATTAAACTGAGGAAGAATGCAGTGCAAAATGCCAAGGGCAAACTTGTCCAAAACAAGAAAACAAGGGGCGATCGATCGGTCATTTGATAGCCTATCGATCGGCCCTTGCACAGCCGATCGATTGCCCCCTTTTTGGCGATCGATCGGCTAGCGCTCTGGAAAACCAGAGCGCTTAGCCCTCCAACAGCCGATCGATCGGCCCCCTTTGGCCGATCGATCGGCTAGCGCTCTGGAAAACCAGAGCGCTTAGCCATTTCGTTGCCGATCGATCGCCCTTACTGGCGATTGATCGGCGAACTCTCTTGATTTTACAATCCAGAGAGTTGCCTTGAATCTTTCTTCCTCCCTACACATATCACACACTTCACAATTTCCTTCCTCTACCATTCTCTTCATCAACCTACTTCTAAACACATTTCATAACAAACACTTCAACTCTCATACATTCCTCACTCCACCATTCACCTAAAAAACCGACTCGAAACGTATTTAAAATATAGTAAAATTTCGTGAAAACAAACCACGTGGATCTGTTTAAAAACTAAACATTTTCCTCTGTTTGAAAATATCAAAAACACAACAAAATACTATCAATCCTCTAAAACACTATACATTAACAATCCAGTTCCCAAGCATCCTAAAATGAGTCATCTAACTCTAACACACCCAAAATACCTATACAACTTTCCCCCACGGGTCAAAATAGCGTCGACTGCGCCAGCGCACTCCTACGAGCATTCTCCATCAACCTGCTCATACGTCGGGTGGAAGGATGTCGTTCTCACCTATATCAAAGTCACCTACACCATAGAAATAACTTATGAGCTAAAGGAGCTCACCATAGACTTACATCGCGTCCGTAGCACACCGAGCTCTGTCCACGAGCGTTGTTCACCTAAAACATTTCACAACACACGGCATTAAACCGAGCCTAAATCATCGAACTTTGAAAACTAACGAAGCTCCTAACTAAAGAAAATTTCCTAAAACTCTATTTTGACTCATTGAGGCATTTTAACGAGCAATTCGCGCTCGATATTCAGAAACCTCCATTAATGGAGTTTCTAAGTTCTCCAATCAACCAAAAACCTCAACAACCCTCATTAAACCAACTAACTCTCACCAATCACTATAAATACGCCCATTAGAGTCATAATCACGCTAAACCTATCGATTTCAAACCTTAATCCATGTTTTTTAACAAAACCCTAAACAAACCCTAACCGTTTAAACTCTAGAAATCGAAATCTATCGTCCCGAAACTATAGATTTTTACCTAGGGAGTGTTTTCAGAGGAGAATTGTGAAGGATTGATCGCCAGAAGGAAGAGCTTCGTCGGTGGAGAGGAGAACGCGCGAGGGAGCGGGGAATCGCCGAGAGGAGAGTTTGAGAAGATAGAGAAGAAAATCATGCAAGTGTTGAGGGAGGGAGAATTTTTGTCATTTTTAATAAAATTGACTTGCCCAATTACTATACCGCCCCTCCTTTTGATTTTCTATTTGTTTCCTCACTTATTTTGTTATTTAGTCATTGATTTGTTTTCTTCAAATTTCCTTATTTCATCATAAATTTCAATTTATTATTAAGGCCCTATTAAAACTTTCTATTCATAAAACGAACTTAATTTGACATATTTACAAAAATGCCATTATATATTGGAATAATAAATTCTGTAAAACCGGGTGTTACATTCCATCTACCTTAATTAAAATTTTGTCCTCAAAATTTGATTATACAAACAGTTCAAGATACCTAGACATCATATCCTGTTGCCTCTTCCAAGTGGCCTCTTCCACGTCATGGTTCCGCCATAGAACTTTCACCAGCAGAATCTCTTTATTGCGCAATACCTTGATAGAGGATTCTAGAATTCGTACTGGCTTCTCCACATAGGTCAGTGTTGGTTGCACCTCTATCTCTCTTGTCTCAATGACATGTGATGGATCACGTACGCATTTTCTAAGCATTGATACGTGAAATACATTGTGGATGCCCTCCATCGATGCTTGAAGTTGTAACTGATATGCCATTTTTCCAATCCTTTTCAAAATAGGAAACGGCCCCATATAACGAGGGTTCAACTTACCTCTTCTTCCAAACCGCATCACACCCTTAAATGGAGAAATCTTCAAGTATACTTTGTCACCCTCATTGAACTTCAATTCCCTCCGTCTAGTGTCAGCATAGCTCTTTTGGCAGCTCTATGCTATCTGTATACGTTGCCTGATAACAGCGATCTTCTCCGCTGGTTGCTGTAAAATATCTGGGCTGATTATACTAGCCTCGCCTACCTCATCCCAATATAGCGGAGACCTGCATTTCCGACCATACAACGCTTCGTATGGAGCCATGCCAATCGTAGCCAGGAAGCTATTGTTGTATGAGAACTCAATCAACGACAAATATCGGCTCCACAAGCCCTGAAACTCCATCATGCAAGCTCTGAGCATATCCTCAAGAATCTAGTTTGTTCTTTCTGTCTGTCCATCAGTCTGAGGATGAAACGCTGTACTGAAATTTAGCTGAGTTCTCATCGCCTTATGCAGACTCTTCCAGAATTTTGAAGTAAACATGGCATCTCTATCAGAGACAATCGAAATGGGTACTCCGTGCAATCTGACAATCTCCTGCACATACAGCTCGGTAAGCTGATCCATAGAATAGGTCATCTTTACTGATATAAAGTTGGCCGACTTTGTCAAACGGTCCACTATTACCCAGATGCCATCGTGTCCTTTTGTCGTTCTCGGGAGTCCAACTATGAAATCCGTGGAGATTTGCTTCCATTTCCACTCCGAAATCTGCAGTGGCTGTAAGGTTCCGGCCGGCCTTTGATGCTCTGCTTTAACTTGTTGGAAAACCAAACAGGTTTCCACGTACCTGGCAATCTCTCTCTTCATGTTTGGCCACTAGAAGTGTTGTCTCAGGTCTCTATACATTTTCGTGCTTCCTGGATGCACTGAGTATGCCGAGGAGTGTGCCTCAGTTAAGATCTCTCTCTTCAACTCCTCATCGTTAGGGACGTACCACCTATGTCTGAATCTCAATACGCCATCATCCGACAGGCTGAAATCGGACGGGTCCTCAAATATCATACTCGACCGATATCTCTCACACTCCAAGTCTTCCTTCTAAGCTTCTCGAAGTTTGTCAATCATTTTCGATCTAAGAGAAATGTTCGTGAGCATAGTGGACAACTCAGCTACAATCTCCATATCAAACCTCTCAATCTCAGACCTCAGCATTACCGATATAGATGCAAGCGAAGGCTGACTCGTAGTGGGCATTCAGCTTAAGGCATCAGCAACTTTATTTGCCTTCCCCGGGTGGTATTTGATTTCAAAGTCATAATTTTTAACAAACTCCAACCACCTTCTTTACCACATGTTCAACTCTTTCTGTGTAAACAGATACTTTAAGCTCCTGTGATCTAAGAACACCTCACCCATACAGATAGTGTCTCCAGATTTTTAACGCAAAGACGACGACTGCTAATTTCAGATCATGCGTAGGATAACTTTGCTCATACGGCTTCAACTGTCGAGAAGCATAAGCAATGACTCTGCCCTCCTGCATTAATACACACCCAAGTTTGATCTTTGAGGCATCGCAGTAAATACTGAACTTATCGCCTTCAACTGGCAATGTTAAAACTGGTGTCGTAGTCAATTTCTGTTTTAACTCCTGAAATCTCTTATCACAAGCAGCTGACCATATAAACTTCTCATTCTTCCGTGTCAACCGGGACAGAGGAACAACAATCTTTGAAAACCCTTCAATGAACTTCTTGTAATACCCGGCCAATCTGAGAAATCCACGTACCTCTCGCATGTTTTTAGGCTGCGGCCAATCCCTAACAACTTCAATTTTTGTCGGATCTACTAAAATTCCCTCCTGAGATATGATATAGCCGAGAAAATTAACTCGATACAGCTAAAACTCGCATTTAAAGAACTTAGGGTACAATTAGTGCTGACATAGAATCCTCAGAACAATTCGCAAGTGCTCCTCGTGCTCTTCCTTTGTCTTTGAATAGATCAAGATGTCATCAATGAAGACGACGAAAAACTTGTCTAGATAGTCCTTAAAAACACGGTTCATCAAATCCATAAACGCTGCAGGGGCATTCGTAAGTCCAAAAGACATCACAAGAAATTCATAATGCCCATACCTCGTTTGGAATGTAGTCTTTTGCATATCTTCTCTCCGGACCTTCAACTGATAATAACCCGAGCGTAGGTCAATCCTCGAAAACACTCGGGTACCCTGCAGTTGGTCAAACAGGTCATCTATTAGGGGTAATAGATATTTATTCTTCACCGTTAGCTTATTCAACTCTCTGTAATCGACGCACATTCTGAGAGTTCCGTCCTTCTTCTTGACAAATAGAACTGGCGCACCCCAAGGAGAAAAGCTGGGTCGAATGAACCCCTTGTCTAACAGCTCCTCTAACTGAGATTTCAGCTCCTTTAGTTCAACAGGTGCTAGCCTGTATGGATTCTTTGATACAGGCCCCGAGCCTAAATAAACATCAATAGTAAACTCGATCTCCCTGTCCGGTGGTAATACGGGAAGATCGTCGAGGAAAATCTCAGAGAATTCTCTAACTACCAGAAGGTCTTCTCGTTTTACCCCGTTAAGCAACTGAGTATTAACCACTGTAGCCAGATAAACTGAGCATTCACCTCTAAATTGCTCTCGGACCTTCATAGAATAGGAAGTAGGCGACCCACTTAACCTATTCATCGCCTGATAAGAAAACTCTTCTTTATCCGGGGGTCGAAAAGTCACTATCCCGGACCTGCAATCAATTGTGGTGATATGGCGTGACAGCCAATCTATCCCCAAAATAAGATCGTACTGCTCTATGCCTATAACTATCAACCGGGCATAAAGGGTGTCATTCCCCACTAAGACGACGTTGCTCTGAAAAATACGATCAGACTGCATATACGCTCCCAAAGGCAGCATCACTCTGTACTCACACTCTGCTAACTCTGGCACTAACCCCAATATAGACACACATGCAGTTGAAATAAAGGAGTGCGTAGCCCCCGTGTCTATCAGTGAGAATACCGTTATACCAGTGATTAAAATAGTACCTGCTATGACAGAAGGTTGAGCCTCGTCGTCGACATCACCAGGCTCGATAAAGGCAAAGATTCTCGGCATGACTTTTCTCTGATCCCTGCATGGCTGGTCTCTATTTACTTTCGGGCAATCTCTGACATAATGGCCAACCTCACCACATCGATAGCACATATTCGTGCCAAACCTACAATTGCCACTATGTTCTTTCTGGCACTTAGAGCACAGAGGGTGTCGAGGAGTCTCCTGGACTTACTTTCCTTTCCCATGATCACCCTTTCCATCATAGGGCCTTTTCACTCCTCGTTGTTGTGGTTGCTGTTATTGCCCTCTCGGTTGCCAACCCCGATTATGAGGTCGAGGTTGAATTTCACGAAAAAAGCCCCTAGCAGGCTCCCTTGGCTTAATACATGTTAACTATGCAGCTTCAAAGTCTAAAGCTCTTGCTGCGATATCTGAGTATGGCACATCTAGAATCCCAGACACTATAATATTCTTTCAAATTTTCAGATTCAGTCCATCCATAAATTAGTGCACTTTGTCTTCATTGTCGCTCACTAGTCGTGGCGCAAACCGGGATAAAGCCTCAAATTTTTGAATATATTCCGCAACTGTACCAGTCTGCTTCAGCTGTGCGAATTCCATCTTTTTAGCTGCCCTCACTGTACGGCTGAAGTACTTATAATAGAATACGGTTCTAAATCGTTCCCAAGTCATTATCGTAACATCTGTGGTCGCTTTGATGGAGTCCCACAAAAATCGAGCGTCCAACGCCAAGTGGAAAGTGACATATGCGACTTTATCTCCGTTTTCTATCTTCGCATACGCCAACATGTCTTTCATCGTTCGGATCCATTCCTCGGCCATAGTGGGGTCTGAAGACTGTCTGTTAAATACCGAAGGTTGCAGCCTTTGGAACCTCTCCATACCCCGATCATTTGGAACGACCATCTCACGGGCCCTGTGATCCTCACGATTTACTAACCTCTCAATTTGCTGAGCCTGTCTATCCATATGCTGAGCCTGACGGTCTAGCAAATCTGTCAGCCTATTCAAGGTTCGTCTCTAGCGTCTCTCGCTCGAACCATTTTATAACTCCTATAAAAGTTAAAACAAATAGTCCTAAGAAACAAAAACAAGGAAATAAAATAAAACGTAAAAAAAAAAAAAAAAAAAAAAAAAAAAAAAAAAAAAAAAAAAAAAAAAAAAAAAAAAAAAAAAAAAAAAAAAAAAAAAAAAAAAAAAAAAAAAAAAAAAAAAAAAAAAAAAAAAAAAAAAAAAAAAAAAAAAAAAAAAAAAAAAAAAAAAAAAAAAAAAAAAAAAAAAAAAAAAAAAAAAAAAAAAAAAAAAAAAAAAAAAAAAAAAAAAAAAAAAAAAAAAAAAAAAAAAAAAAAAAAAAAAAAAAAAAAAAAAAAAAAAAAAAAAAAAAAAAAAAAAAAAAAAAAAAAAAAAAAAAAAAAAAAAAAAAAAAAAAAAAAAAAAAAAAAAAAAAAAAAAAAAAAAAAAAAAAAAAAAAAAAAAAAAAAAAAAAAAAAAAAAAAAAAAAAAAAAAAAAAAAAAAAAAAAAAAAAAAAAAAAAAAAAAAAAAAAAAAAAAAAAAAAAAAAAAAAAAAAAAAAAAAAAAAAAAAAAAAAAAAAAAAAAAAAAAAAAAAAAAAAAAAAAAAAAAAAAAAAAAAAAAAAAAAAAAAAAAAAAAAAAAAAAAAAAAAAAAAAAAAAAAAAAAAAAAAAAAAAAAAAAAAAAAAAAAAAAAAAAAAAAAAAAAAAAAAAAAAAAAAAAAAAAAAAAAAAAAAAAAAAAAAAAAAAAAAAAAAAAAAAAAAAAAAAAAAAAAAAAAAAAAAAAAAAAAAAAAAAAAAAAAAAAAAAAAAAAAAAAAAAAAAAAAAAAAAAAAAAAAAAAAAAAAAAAAAAAAAAAAAAAAAAAAAAAAAAAAAAAAAAAAAAAAAAAAAAAAAAAAAAAAAAAAAAAAAAAAAAAAAAAAAAAAAAAAAAAAAAAAAAAAAAAAAAAAAAAAAAAAAAAAAAAAAAAAAAAAAAAAAAAAAAAAAAAAAAAAAAAAAAAAAAAAAAAAAAAAAAAAAAAAAAAAAAAAAAAAAAAAAAAAAAAAAAAAAAAAAAAAAAAAAAAAAAAAAAAAAAAAAAAAAAAAAAAAAAAAAAAAAAAAAAAAAAAAAAAAAAAAAAAAAAAAAAAAAAAAAAAAAAAAAAAAAAAAAAAAAAAAAAAAAAAAAAAAAAAAAAAAAAAAAAAAAAAAAAAAAAAAAAAAAAAAAAAAAAAAAAAAAAAAAAAAAAAAAAAAAAAAAAAAAAAAAAAAAAAAAAAAAAAAAAAAAAAAAAAAAAAAAAAAAAAAAAAAAAAAAAAAAAAAAAAAAAAAAAAAAAAAAAAAAAAAAAAAAAAAAAAAAAAAAAAAAAAAAAAAAAAAAAAAAAAAAAAAAAAAAAAAAAAAAAAAAAAAAAAAAAAAAAAAAAAAAAAAAAAAAAAAAAAAAAAAAAAAAAAAAAAAAAAAAAAAAAAAAAAAAAAAAAAAAAAAAAAAAAAAAAAAAAAAAAAAAAAAAAAAAAAAAAAAAAAAAAAAAAAAAAAAAAAAAAAAAAAAAAAAAAAAAAAAAAAAAAAAAAAAAAAAAAAAAAAAAAAAAAAAAAAAAAAAAAAAAAAAAAAAAAAAAAAAAAAAAAAAAAAAAAAAAAAAAAAAAAAAAAAAAAAAAAAAAAAAAAAAAAAAAAAAAAAAAAAAAAAAAAAAAAAAAAAAAAAAAAAAAAAAAAAAAAAAAAAAAAAAAAAAAAAAAAAAAAAAAAAAAAAAAAAAAAAAAAAAAAAAAAAAAAAAAAAAAAAAAAAAAAAAAAAAAAAAAAAAAAAAAAAAAAAAAAAAAAAAAAAAAAAAAAAAAAAAAAAAAAAAAAAAAAAAAAAAAAAAAAAAAAAAAAAAAAAAAAAAAAAAAAAAAAAAAAAAAAAAAAAAAAAAAAAAAAAAAAAAAAAAAAAAAAAAAAAAAAAAAAAAAAAAAAAAAAAAAAAAAAAAAAAAAAAAAAAAAAAAAAAAAAAAAAAAAAAAAAAAAAAAAAAAAAAAAAAAAAAAAAAAAAAAAAAAAAAAAAAAAAAAAAAAAAAAAAAAAAAAAAAAAAAAAAAAAAAAAAAAAAAAAAAAAAAAAAAAAAAAAAAAAAAAAAAAAAAAAAAAAAAAAAAAAAAAAAAAAAAAAAAAAAAAAAAAAAAAAAAAAAAAAAAAAAAAAAAAAAAAAAAAAAAAAAAAAAAAAAAAAAAAAAAAAAAAAAAAAAAAAAAAAAAAAAAAAAAAAAAAAAAAAAAAAAAAAAAAAAAAAAAAAAAAAAAAAAAAAAAAAAAAAAAAAAAAAAAAAAAAAAAAAAAAAAAAAAAAAAAAAAAAAAAAAAAAAAAAAAAAAAAAAAAAAAAAAAAAAAAAAAAAAAAAAAAAAAAAAAAAAAAAAAAAAAAAAAAAAAAAAAAAAAAAAAAAAAAAAAAAAAAAAAAAAAAAAAAAAAAAAAAAAAAAAAAAAAAAAAAAAAAAAAAAAAAAAAAAAAAAAAAAAAAAAAAAAAAAAAAAAAAAAAAAAAAAAAAAAAAAAAAACCTGCCGACGACTAGTCAACGGAATAGGCCATATATAAATAACAGGCTTCTGCCGATGACGTCAGCAGGATAACTTAATTATCCAGCTTCTGCCGATGACGTCAGCAGGATAACTTAATTATCCAGCTTCTGCCGATGACGTCAGCAGGATAACTTAATTATCCAGCTTCTGCCGATGACGTCAGCAGGATAACTTAATTATCCAGCTTCTGCCGATGACGTCAGCAGGATAACTTAATTATCCAGCTTCTGCCGATGACGTCAGCAGGATAACTTAATTATCCAGCTTCTGCCGATGACGTCAGCAGGATAACTTAATTATCCAGCTTCTGCCGATGACGTCAGCAGGATAACTTAATTATCCAGCTTCTGCCGATGACGTCAGCAGGATAACTTAATTATCCAGCTTCTGCCGATGACGTCAGCAGGATAACTTAATTATCCAGCTTCTGCCGATGACGTCAGCAGGATAACTTAATTATCCAGCTTCTGCCGATGACGTCAGCAGGATAACTTAATTATCCAGCTTCTGCCGATGACGTCAGCAGGATAACTTAATTATCCAGCTTCTGCCGATGACGTCAGCAGGATAACTTAATTATCCAGCTTCTGCCGATGACGTCAGCAGGATAACTTAATTATCCAGCTTCTGCCGATGACGTCAGCAGGATAACTTAATTATCCAGCTTCTGCCGATGACGTCAGCAGGATAACTTAATTATCCAGCTTCTGCCGATGACGTCAGCAGGATAACTTAATTATCCAGCTTCTGCCGATGACGTCAGCAGGATAACTTAATTATCCAGCTTCTGCCGATGACGTCAGCAGGATAACTTAATTATCCAGCTTCTGCCGATGACGTCAGCAGGATAACTTAATTATCCAGCTTCTGCCGATGACGTCAGCAGGATAACTTAATTATCCAGCTTCTGCCGATGACGTCAGCAGGATAACTTAATTATCCAGCTTCTGCCGATGACGTCAGCAGGATAACTTAATTATCCAGCTTCTGCCGATGACGTCAGCAGGATAACTTAATTATCCAGCTTCTGCCGATGACGTCAGCAGGATAACTTAATTATCCAGCTTCTGCCGATGACGTCAGCAGGATAACTTAATTATCCAGCTTCTGCCGATGACGTCAGCAGGATAACTTAATTATCCAGCTTCTGCCGATGACGTCAGCAGGATAACTTAATTATCCAGCTTCTGCCGATGACGTCAGCAGGATAACTTAATTATCCAGCTTCTGCCGATGACGTCAGCAGGATAACTTAATTATCCAGCTTCTGCCGATGACGTCAGCAGGATAACTTAATTATCCAGCTTCTGCCGATGACGTCAGCAGGATAACTTAATTATCCAGCTTCTGCCGATGACGTCAGCAGGATAACTTAATTATCCAGCTTCTGCCGATGACGTCAGCAGGATAACTTAATTATCCAGCTTCTGCCGATGACGTCAGCAGGATAACTTAATTATCCAGCTTCTGCCGATGACGTCAGCAGGATAACTTAATTATCCAGCTTCTGCCGATGACGTCAGCAGGATAACTTAATTATCCAGCTTCTGCCGATGACGTCAGCAGGATAACTTAATTATCCAGCTTCTGCCGATGACGTCAGCAGGATAACTTAATTATCCAGCTTCTGCCGATGACGTCAGCAGGATAACTTAATTATCCAGCTTCTGCCGATGACGTCAGCAGGATAACTTAATTATCCAGCTTCTGCCGATGACGTCAGCAGGATAACTTAATTATCCAGCTTCTGCCGATGACGTCAGCAGGATAACTTAATTATCCAGCTTCTGCCGATGACGTCAGCAGGATAACTTAATTATCCAGCTTCTGCCGATGACGTCAGCAGGATAACTTAATTATCCAGCTTCTGCCGATGACGTCAGCAGGATAACTTAATTATCCAGCTTCTGCCGATGACGTCAGCAGGATAACTTAATTATCCAGCTTCTGCCGATGACGTCAGCAGGATAACTTAATTATCCAGCTTCTGCCGATGACGTCAGCAGGATAACTTAATTATCCAGCTTCTGCCGATGACGTCAGCAGGATAACTTAATTATCCAGCTTCTGCCGATGACGTCAGCAGGATAACTTAATTATCCAGCTTCTGCCGATGACGTCAGCAGGATAACTTAATTATCCAGCTTCTGCCGATGACGTCAGCAGGATAACTTAATTATCCAGCTTCTGCCGATGACGTCAGCAGGATAACTTAATTATCCAGCTTCTGCCGATGACGTCAGCAGGATAACTTAATTATCCAGCTTCTGCCGATGACGTCAGCAGGATAACTTAATTATCCAGCTTCTGCCGATGACGTCAGCAGGATAACTTAAGTCACTTACCCAGGGTGGATTAGTTCCCTTAACAGATGATTGATCCCTGATACAATGGGAGGTGGATCGGTTTTTCCCAAGGTATGAATCCAGTTATGTTCGATTAAGGGGCGGATTAATTCCCTTAAAAATGTATTGTCTCAATCTGTTCACAACTCACCATGCTACTTCATGTAAATTCATTTTCGTTTTCTTTCCAAAATATGATGCATGGCAATTGAAATGAAACATACTTTCATGCATACAAGAAAATCCTAGTGTTTTTGTGATGTAGGCCCGAAGGCAAATACAAACTCTACTTACCTGGCCCTCCTGGAATTACTTGGTTGCTAGCTACTTCGGTTTAGCTCAAACCTAAAATCGTAGGCAGTATGTTAGTTATACTTCATTCTAAACAATCCAGGAGTTTAAGGAAATAAATTATGGAGTTCGGATCTTCGTGCATTCCCATTTCACAGAAACCCGAATCTATACCAAATCATAGCGTTTTCCTCGAAACTTCATACATTGTATTCCCTCAGCTATCTAACTACTAAAATCACAAGAAGACGAGGAGAGTTCACCTAGGTTGAAGGAGAATCGAACAGGGGAATCGCCTGGAGAATCCTGCTGCTCGAGCTGAAAAACCGAGAGGAAATGAGGGAAAGGGTGGCGGCTACCGTGAAATAACTCAAAACCTCTTTCCTTAAATACGTTATCCACTTTTTAAATTTCCAATTACTCATATGCCCTTGTCTAGTCATCCACCAACCCTACATTTAATATTGCCATATAAAATGCACCATTAGCTACAAGAGATAGAGAATTGGTCTATATAAAAACCGGGTATTACAATCTACCCTCCTTAAAAGAATTTTGTCCTCAAAATTCAGTACCTGAACAATTCGGGATATTGATCCATCATGTCTTGTTGGCGTTCCCAAGTTGTCTCTTCAAGGTTTTGATTGTGCCACAAGACTTTAACTAGTGGGATTTCTTTGTTCCGCAATACTTTTACAGCAAAGTCTAGGATCTTTGCTGGTTTCTCTTCATAAGAAAGGGTTGGTTGAACTTCAATACTCTGCTGTTCCACAATCTGAGACGGATCCCGCACACACTTCTTCAACATGGAAACATGAAACACATTATGGACTCCATCCATAGAGACTGGCAGCTGTAACTGATAGGCTGTTTTCCCAAACTTCTTCGAGATTATGAATGGTCCAATAAATCTAGGATTCAACTTCCCTCTCTTTCCGAATCTTACAACTCCCTTGAAAGGTGACACCTTAAGGAAAACTTCATCTCCAACTTCAAACTCCAATTCTCTGCGTCTCTTATCGGCATAACACTTCTGTCGGCTTTGAGCTGTCAAGATTCTTTGTCGGATAAGAGCAACTTTCTCCACAGTCCGTTGCACAATATCAGGACCAAGCAACTGCGCTTCACCAACTTCATTCCAGTACAAAGGTGATCTGCATTTTCGTCCATACAGTGCTTCATACGGTGCCATTCTTATTGTTGCCTGAAAACTGTTATTGTAAGAAAATTCTACTAAAGCTAGGTACTTACTCCAGGAACCTTGGAAATCTAAAACACAAGCACGAAGCATATCTTCTAAAATCTGAATAGTCCTTTCGGATTGTCCATCTGTTTGAGGGTGGAAAGCTGTACTGAAACTAAGCTGAGTCCCCATTGCCTTATGCAAACTCTTCCAAAACTTAGATGTGAATCTAGCATCTCGGTCTGAGACTATAATACTTGGAACTCCATGCAATCTGACAATTTCGTGCACATACAACTCAGCAAGTTGATCCATTGAGTATGTCATCTTCATAGGCAGGAAGTGGGCTGATTTGGTTAAACGGTCAACTATTACCCAAATTGCATCATGTCCTTTTACTGTTTTAGGCAATCCTACCACAAAGTCCATGGTTATTTGTTCCCATTTCCATTCGGGGATTGGCAAAGGTTGTAATGTTCCTGCAGGTCTCTGATGTTCAGCTTTAACCTGTTGACAACATAAACATGATCCTACATATTCTGCCACACTTCTTTTCATTCCAGGCCACCAATAATGCTGTTTCAGATCCTCATACATCTTCGTACACCCAGGGTGAACTGAGAATCTAGAGGAATGAGCCTCAGAAAGAATCTCATCACGAAGCTCTTTAATGGCAGGAACAAACCACCTATTCCTAAACTTAAGGATTCCATCGGAAGAATAGTTGAAATCCGATTTGTCCGTGGAGTCTATGCTTGACTTGAACTTGTTACAGTCATCATCGTTCGACTGAGCTTCCTTTATCTTCTCAAGAATAGTAGGTCTTAAGGTTATGGCCGAAAGTATAGCTGATACGCTAGATACTGCTTCTAGTTAAACCTTCGAAATTCAGATTCTAAGGCTAACGGCATACTGAAACTCATAGTCGGGGCTGATGTTGCTACCCTGCTCAAGGCATCTGCCACAACATTTGCTTTTTCCGGGATGGTACTTGATCTCAAAGTCATAATCTTTTACAAATTCTAACCATCTACTTGCCTCATATTTAATTCTTTTTGAGTGAAAATAATTTCAGACTTTTTGGTCTGAGAATATTCACAAGATTGTCCATACAGATAATGTCTCCAAATCTTAAGTGCAAACACCACTGCAGCTAATTCTAAGTCATGCGTGGGGTAATTCTTCTCATGCGTTTTCAACTGCCTGGAAGCGTAAGCTATAACTTTCCCGTCCTGCATCAAGACACAGCCCAGTCCAATCTTGGATGCATCACAGTAAATACTATACTTACCACCTTCACTGGAAGGGTTAAAATAGGAGCATTGGTCAGTTTCTGTTTCAAAGTTTGGAAACTAAGTTCACATTCATCGGTCCATGTGTACTTTACATTCTTCCTAGTCAACTTAGTGAGAGGTGTAGCAATCTTGTGAAAATCCTTCAATGAACTTTCTATAGTATCCTGGCTAGTCCAAGAAAACTTCTGATATCGGTGGCATTCTTCGGTTGGGGCCATTCCCTAACTGCTTGAACCTTAGCTGGATCAACAGATAATCCATTTCCAGAAATGACATGTCCTAAAAAGTGAACTTGGTCCAACCAAAATTCACACTTAGAAAAACTTGGCGTATAGTTGGTGCTGTTTCAGTAATCCTAACACTAAGTTTAAGTGTTCTGCATGCTCCTCCTTGGTTTGGATAGATTAGAATGTCATCTATAAATACAATGACAAACTTGTCCAAATACTCATAAAACACTCTGTTCATAAGATCCATAAAGGCTGCTGGGTGCGTTTGTCAAACCAAAAAGACATGACCAGAAACTCATAATGTCCATACCTAGTACGAAAGGCAGTCTTCGGGATATCTTCAGTTTTAACCTTAAGCTGGTAATAACCGGATCTAAGGTCAATTTTTGAGAAAACTCTCGCACCTCTAAGCTGGTCAAATAAGTCATCAATTCTCGGCAAAGGGTATTGTTCTTGACTGTAAGCTATTCAATTCTCTGTAATCAATGCACATGCGCATTGATCCATCCTTCTTCTTGACAAAAAGACAGGTGCACCCCATGGTGAAAAGCTAGGGCGTATGAACCCCTTCTCTAATAGTTCTTCCAATTGTTTCTTTAGTTCCTTGAGCTCAGTGGAGCTAATCTATAAGGATTTTTAGACACAGGCTCGGCTCCGGGTATACATCTACAACAAATTCAATTTCTCTATCTGGCGGTAAGCCAGGAAGGTCATCTAGGAATACCTCAGGAAAATCTTGGACGGCTAAAACATCTCGAGGACTCGATTTTCCTATATGCTGTGTGTCTAAAACACTAGCTAAGAAGCACGAATACTCCCTACACAGGGAAGGTTAGTGGCAATAGAAGTCATCACAGACATTCCTTACTCTCTTTGAAGCTTGAAAGGTATGTTTCAACTTACCCAGGGGGTGAAAACTACTACTCCGGTTCTACAATCAATGGTGGCGTGGTGTTTAAACAACCAGTCCATACCTAGGATTACATCAAATCCTATTATATCCATAATTATAAGATCAGCAGGTAGACTTACATTCCCCTACTAACACATTGCTATCTAGCATCACTGGTCAGAGTGCATGTTTTTCCCCAGAGGGTAAGCAACATTAAACACATGCATGGAAGGGGTAAACTGTACATCTAATTTATTGGCATAAAAGTAGATGCTATAAATGTAGTGCGTTGCACCAGAGTCTAATAAAGTGAAGCAGGTACTGAATTGATCAATATAGTACCTGACACTACGCGAGGCTGTCCTCTTCTCCTGACTCTACCATTGAGAATATCCTCGGTTTAACCATAGCAGGGCCACTCTTAGGGATTGGACAGTCTCTAACCATGTGTCCTGTCTTGTTACAGTTGAAGCATCGAAGGACTCTGGGCTTGGTGCAGTCCTTGAACGAATGCCCGACCTCCTCACAATTGAAACACCTTCTAGAAGTCCACCTACACTCCCCCGGGTGATTCTTCAAACACGTTGGACATTGGGGAAAATTCTTGACCTTCTGTATTTTTCTTCCTGCTTCCTTGCTATTTTGGCCTTCACTTGGCCTCTTCATTCCCTTCTGCTGGTGTGGCTGGTTAAACCTTTGCGGGGTCTCCTTTGGTCCAGCACACTTCCTTTCAGCCTCTTCCACTTCCAGAGCAGTGGACACTACTTCACTTAATGTCAAACCCTTTATACCGCAGAATTTTACTCCTCGGTAAATTTCTGGCTTCAATCCATGCACAAACTTAAACACCTTATCTTCATCCCTGGGGGCAAAATGTCCAGCAAATCTGGACAGAGACTCAAACTGCTTACTGTACTCGGCCACAGACCCTGTCTGCTTCAAGTTGAGGAACTCCAATTTTTTTGCGGTTTGGACAGTACTGTTAAAATATTTCTCATAGAAAGCATCCTTGAATTGTGACCAAGGCATGGTCAGAACATCTGTGGTGGTCTCTATTGTCTCCCACCAGAGTTGAGCTTCACCAGCAAGATGGAAGGTTGCCAACGTGACCTTGTCTTCTTCTCCTATGCTGGCACACCTAAACATACTTTCAATCTTTCTAAGCCATCCTTCAGCTATGACTGGATCCGTTGACTGTCCATCAAATGTGGGTGGTCTAAGTCTCCTAAACCTATCTCCAGAATGCTCACCACCAGGACCCGAGTTGGCACTTCCTTGTGCTTCTCGATTCAACAGCACCCCTAATTGATCAGATTGTTGACGCACTATGTCAGTCTGTTGGCGCATCAACTCAGTCAGTTGTCTGATCACACTAGAGTCCTCCTCACGTCTTGGACTTGGTACCTCTCTTGGTATCCTCGGTCTTCCTGGTCGTCTAGCCATATGCTAAATTCCTGGACAGGGTTAAGTATGCTCGTAAATATCTAATAACTAAGGTCAAGGTAAACACTTACAGTTGTTGGAGCACTTCCATGCAATGATTGGCACTGATGAGTAATCTTTTGAACGGTTTAACTGAATGTCTCTGATACCAACCTGTAACGCCCCGAGTTATCTGAACCCGGTTCGTTACCACTAACGCAAACATCACCAAGAACTCTCGGAGCAATTTACAATTTCACTCGAGGATCAAGATTTGATGCTTATTAAAACCTAAAAATGTTTAAAACTTGCAGCGGAAAATCATTTAGACAAGATGTGAATTAATAAAAACTGTAAAATAATGTTTGAAAGAATCAGTTGAAGTGTTAAGGAATAATTAGTTGAAGGAAGTAAAAGTTTAAATCGTTAAATACCGATGGGGTGACAGAGGTCAAACGCCCCTGCCGACGACTAGTCAACGGAATAGGCCATATATAAATAACAGGCTTCTGCCGATGACGTCACGACTCAAACACAGCTGCCGACGACTAGTCAACGGAATAGGCCATATATAAATAACAGGCTTCTGCCGATGACGTCAGCAGGATAACTTAATTATCCAGCTTCTGCCGATGACGTCAGCAGGATAACTTAATTATCCAGCTTCTGCCGATGACGTCAGCAGGATAACTTAATTATCCAGCTTCTGCCGATGACGTCAGCAGGATAACTTAATTATCCAGCTTCTGCCGATGACGTCAGCAGGATAACTTAATTATCCAGCTTCTGCCGATGACGTCAGCAGGATAACTTAATTATCCAGCTTCTGCCGATGACGTCAGCAGGATAACTTAATTATCCAGCTTCTGCCGATGACGTCAGCAGGATAACTTAATTATCCAGCTTCTGCCGATGACGTCAGCAGGATAACTTAATTATCCAGCTTCTGCCGATGACGTCAGCAGGATAACTTAATTATCCAGCTTCTGCCGATGACGTCAGCAGGATAACTTAATTATCCAGCTTCTGCCGATGACGTCAGCAGGATAACTTAATTATCCAGCTTCTGCCGATGACGTCAGCAGGATAACTTAATTATCCAGCTTCTGCCGATGACGTCAGCAGGATAACTTAATTATCCAGCTTCTGCCGATGACGTCAGCAGGATAACTTAATTATCCAGCTTCTGCCGATGACGTCAGCAGGATAACTTAATTATCCAGCTTCTGCCGATGACGTCAGCAGGATAACTTAATTATCCAGCTTCTGCCGATGACGTCAGCAGGATAACTTAATTATCCAGCTTCTGCCGATGACGTCAGCAGGATAACTTAATTATCCAGCTTCTGCCGATGACGTCAGCAGGATAACTTAATTATCCAGCTTCTGCCGATGACGTCAGCAGGATAACTTAATTATCCAGCTTCTGCCGATGACGTCAGCAGGATAACTTAATTATCCAGCTTCTGCCGATGACGTCAGCAGGATAACTTAATTATCCAGCTTCTGCCGATGACGTCAGCAGGATAACTTAATTATCCAGCTTCTGCCGATGACGTCAGCAGGATAACTTAATTATCCAGCTTCTGCCGATGACGTCAGCAGGATAACTTAATTATCCAGCTTCTGCCGATGACGTCAGCAGGATAACTTAATTATCCAGCTTCTGCCGATGACGTCAGCAGGATAACTTAATTATCCAGCTTCTGCCGATGACGTCAGCAGGATAACTTAATTATCCAGCTTCTGCCGATGACGTCAGCAGGATAACTTAATTATCCAGCTTCTGCCGATGACGTCAGCAGGATAACTTAATTATCCAGCTTCTGCCGATGACGTCAGCAGGATAACTTAATTATCCAGCTTCTGCCGATGACGTCAGCAGGATAACTTAATTATCCAGCTTCTGCCGATGACGTCAGCAGGATAACTTAATTATCCAGCTTCTGCCGATGACGTCAGCAGGATAACTTAATTATCCAGCTTCTGCCGATGACGTCAGCAGGATAACTTAATTATCCAGCTTCTGCCGATGACGTCAGCAGGATAACTTAATTATCCAGCTTCTGCCGATGACGTCAGCAGGATAACTTAATTATCCAGCTTCTGCCGATGACGTCAGCAGGATAACTTAATTATCCAGCTTCTGCCGATGACGTCAGCAGGATAACTTAATTATCCAGCTTCTGCCGATGACGTCAGCAGGATAACTTAATTATCCAGCTTCTGCCGATGACGTCAGCAGGATAACTTAATTATCCAGCTTCTGCCGATGACGTCAGCAGGATAACTTAATTATCCAGCTTCTGCCGATGACGTCAGCAGGATAACTTAATTATCCAGCTTCTGCCGATGACGTCAGCAGGATAACTTAATTATCCAGCTTCTGCCGATGACGTCAGCAGGATAACTTAATTATCCAGCTTCTGCCGATGACGTCAGCAGGATAACTTAATTATCCAGCTTCTGCCGATGACGTCAGCAGGATAACTTAATTATCCAGCTTCTGCCGATGACGTCAGCAGGATAACTTAATTATCCAGCTTCTGCCGATGACGTCAGCAGGATAACTTAATTATCCAGCTTCTGCCGATGACGTCAGCAGGATAACTTAATTATCCAGCTTCTGCCGATGACGTCAGCAGGATAACTTAATTATCCAGCTTCTGCCGATGACGTCAGCAGGATAACTTAATTATCCAGCTTCTGCCGATGACGTCAGCAGGATAACTTAATTATCCAGCTTCTGCCGATGACGTCAGCAGGATAACTTAATTATCCAGCTTCTGCCGATGACGTCAGCAGGATAACTTAATTATCCAGCTTCTGCCGATGACGTCAGCAGGATAACCAAAATATGATGCATGGCAATTGAAATGAAACATACTTTCATGCATACAAGAAAATCCTAGTGTTTTGTGATGTAGGCCCGAAGGCAAATACAAACTCTACTTACCTGGCCCTCCTGGAATTACTTGGTTGCTAGCTACTTCGGTTTAGCTCAAACCTAAAATCGTAGGCAGTATGTTAGTTATACTTCATTCTAAACAATCCAGGAGTTTAAGGAAATAAATTATGGAGTTCGGATCTTCGTGCATTCCCATTTCACAGAAACCCGAATCTATACCAAATCATAGCGTTTTCCTCGAAACTTCATACATTGTATTCCCTCAGCTATCTAACTACTAAAATCACAAGAAGACGAGGAGAGTTCACCTAGGTTGAAGGAGAATCGAACAGGGGAATCGCCTGGAGAATCCTGCTGCTCGAGCTGAAAAACCGAGAGGAAATGAGGGAAAGGGTGGCGGCTACCGTGAAATAACTCAAAACCTCTTTCCTTAAATACGTTATCCACTTTTTAAATTTCCAATTACTCATATGCCCTTGTCTAGTCATCCACCAACCCTACATTTAATATTGCCATATAAAATGCACCATTAGCTACAAGAGATAGAGAATTGGTCTATATAAAAACCGGGTATTACAATGGGCGTCACCGGGGGTTTACTCTCACCAGATGGAGAGGGCACATTTGGCGGTTAGATAGCCCTGTCATACTCAGGGGGAAAAAACATACTCCTCCTCTCAAGACAGCCATGTCTGAACCCCACCCCGACAAGATTCATTACATACATTCATATTTTTATTAGTCGTTTCTTTTCATAAAACGTATGCGGAAAAACAGTGATGCAGAAATAAGAAATTATTTGCATGACTTTCGGGAAAAAACGTGTATGCATGGACATTCATTGTGCAGAGACTAACATACTGTAAAACAATTAACCTACTGTAAAACAGTTCAAAACACACATGAATAACAGGGAATCTAAACCATGCATTGAGCATGACACTAAACTTATGGCCGAATCATTTGACCCTAACTACCCAACGATAACCCGACGACATTTTTGACCTAGTCCTGCCGCGATGTAGGGCCTTAAAGGCCAAACCTACGCGTATGAACTTACCTGTTAACCGTGAAGTTGCAAGCTTTGTTCGTAAGTCCTCGCCTGATCAGGATCATTTACTGGAGGAAATAGAAGAAAACAGAAGAAACAAAGTTTTAGATTTTGTCTCTGTCGTCTGGAAGAGAAAAGGCAGAGAGGAGAAAAGAGAACAAAGAAGAGAAGTGAGGAGGGTTTCACTAGGAGGAAGAACATATCTGTTCAACAAGTTGAACACTTGGCATCCATCCATTGGCTTCCTCCCACCAACCTTAATTCCTACCTAAACTGCCCCTCCATTGGTTTTCTAACTAAATGATTTTTTGGTTACACCTTGTTTAGTTTTCCACTAAACATCCCAACAAATTTCACCAAAACATTCATTATATTAATATAAAACCTAATCCCGTTCGATATTTGCGGGTAATTTCCTGGCCAAAATTTAGGGTGTACATATGTTCAAGGCTAGTTGGTGAAGTATTGTTAAGTGTAGGTCGGATGGGTAGTTTAGGTTGATTGTGTATTAGCATGCTTTCATAGGTTCTTTTAGTATTGCTCTATGTTTTTTACTTTTAATGCACAATCCATGTCCATGCATCATGTTTTACGAACTAGCACGAAAGTTAAGAAAGATAAAATATGAATATAATGATCGGTTAAGTTGGGACGGGGACTGACATTCTGTTGAATTACTGTAATGTATCCCTGTAATGTGCCTGAAAGTGCACCCATGTATTCCTGTAATGTATCCCTGTAATGTGCCTGAAAGTGCACCCATGTATTCCTGTAATGTGCCTGAAAGTGCACCCATGTATTCCTGTAATGTATCCCTGTAATGTGCCTGAAAGTGCACCCATGTATTCCTGTAATGTATCCCTGTAATGTGCCTGAAAGTGCACCCATGTATTCCTGTAATGTATCCCTGTAATGTGCCTGAAAGTGCACCCATGTATTCCTGTAATGTGCCTGAAAGTGCACCCATGTATTCCTGTAATGTATCCCTGTAATGTGCCTGAAAGTGCACCCATGTATTCCTGTAATGTATCCCTGTAATGTGCCTGAAAGTGCACCCATGTATTCCTGTAATGTATCCCTGTAATGTGCCTGAAAGTGCACCCATGTATTCCTGTAATGTATCCCTGTAATGTGCCTGAAAGTGCACCCATGTATTCCTGTAATGTGCCTGAAAGTGCACCCATGTATTCCTGTAATGTGCCTGAAAGTGCACCCATGTATTCCTGTAATGTATCCCTGTAATGTGCCTGAAAGTGCACCCATGTATTCCTGTAATGTATCCCTGTAATGTGCCTGAAAGTGCACCCATGTATTCCTGTAATGTGCCTGAAAGTGCACCCATGTATTCCTGTAATGTATCCCTGTAATGTGCCTGAAAGTGCACCCATGTATTCCTGTAATGTATCCCTGTAATGTGCCTGAAAGTGCACCCATGTATTCCTGTAATGTATCCCTGTAATGTGCCTGAAAGTGCACCCATGTATTCCTGTAATGTATCCCTGTAATGTGCCTGAAAGTGCACCCATGTATTCCTGTAATGTGCCTGAAAGTGCACCCATGTATTCCTGTAATGTGCCTGAAAGTGCACCCATGTATTCCTGTAATGTGCCTGAAAGTGCACCCATGTATTCCTGTAATGTGCCTGAAAGTGCACCCATGTATTCCTGTAATGTGCTTACTGAACTTTAGGCTCATAGTTAAACTCTCTGATGTAAGTACGGATCCCGTGGATGAGGACTTTGTGCCTCAGGCTGACGAATAGGTAGTTGGTGGCTTGAGCTTTCGCGGGGGACGGTGGTTGCCAGGCAGATCAGACACGTTTGATCTGGGGGTGTGTTTTAAAAGTGTATGTTATATCTGTACAGCTTTTGGGATGTTTAAGATCTGTGTAAATGTTTTTAAAACCCTCGTTTAACATGTATATTTTGAAATATCCTGGAATTGTTTGGAGTTTTCCTTTTATGATTTTTGCCGGGATGGTCTCGAGTTTTTACTTCCATGAGTCTTATTTCTTTACTGATGTCATGTTTTCATGCATGTTTTAAAACTAATATTTTTTGACTCGGTTTTGAGGTTTGATGCTTCTGTGTCAAAAGAGGTAAGTTTTCAAACAGAGAGGTAGCCGATCGATCACCTGGGGTAACCGATCGAGCGGCAAAGTATGTGTATGTCTTTCAAGTCTCAAGTTTCCAAAAGAAAACAATCATCCACGCCTTCTGTAAAAGAGTTGTTCATTTTGCTCTGTGAACAGTCGTCCACGCCTTCTGTAAAAGAGTTGTTCATTTTGCTCTGTGAACAGTCGCCCACGCTGTTCTTTAAAACAGTCGTCCATGCTGCCCTTTGAAAATAGTCGTCCACGCTGTTCGTTAAACAGTAGTCCAGTTCTTGAGTCGTCCACGCTGTTCTTTAAAACAGTCGTCCATGCTGCCCTTTGAAAATAGTCGTCCACGCTGTTCGTTAAACAGTAGTCCAGTTCTGCAGTTGTCCACAGTACTCGCCCGTCGAGTAATTGTTGCAGTATTGGCTAAGGTTCGTCCATTCTGCCGTCTATTTTTAAATGTCCAAAGTCCATACTGCCTTTTATTTTAAACGTCCATGGACTTCTGTTGTCTACTGTTTTGTCTTTGATTTTAAACGTCCACGTCTTCTGTGTCCCAGATTCTGTCTTTGATTTTAAACGTCCACGTCTTCTGTTGTCCACAGATTCTGTCTTTGATTTTAAACGTCCACGTCTTCTGTTGTCCACAGATTCTGTCTTTGATTTTAAACGTCCACGTCTTCTGTTGTCCACAGATTCTGTCTTTGATTTTAAACGTCCACGTCTTCTGTTGTCCACAGATTCTGTCTTTGATTTTAAACGTCCACGTCTTCTGTTGTCCACAGATTCTGTCTTTGATTTTAAACGTCCACGTCTTCTGTTGTCCACAGATTCTGTCTTTGATTTTAAACGTCCACGTCTTCTGTTGTCCACAGATTCTGTCTTTGATTTTAAACGTCCACGTCTTCTGTTGTCCACAGATTCTGTCTTTGATTTTAAACGTCCACGTCTTCTGTTGTCCACAGATTCTGTCTTTGATTTTAAACGTCCACGTCTTCTGTTGTCCACAGATTCTGTCTTTGATTTTAAACGTCCACGTCTTCTGTTGTCCACAGATTCTGTCTTTGATTTTAAACGTCCACGTCTTCTGTTGTCCACAGATTCTGTCTTTGATTTTAAACGTCCACGTCTTCTGTTGTCCACAGATTCTGTCTTTGATTTTAAACGTCCACGTCTTCTGTTGTCCACAGATTCTGTCTTTGATTTTAAACGTCCACGTCTTCTGTTGTCCACAGATTCTGTCTTTGATTTTAAACGTCCACGTCTTCTGTTGTCCACAGATTCTGTCTTTGATTTTAAACGTCCACGTCTTCTGTTGTCCACAGATTCTGTCTTTGATTTTAAACGTCCACGTCTTCTGTTGTCCACAGATTCTGTCTTTGATTTTAAACGTCCACGTCTTCTGTTGTCCACAGATTCTGTCTTTGATTTTAAACGTCCACGTCTTCTGTTGTCCACAGATTCTGTCTTTGATTTTAAACGTCCACGTCTTCTGTTGTCCACAGATTCTGTCTTTGATTTTAAACGTCCACGTCTTCTGTTGTCCACAGATTCTGTCTTTGATTTTAAACGTCCACGTCTTCTGTTGTCCACAGATTCTGTCTTTGATTTTAAACGTCCACGTCTTCTGTTGTCCACAGATTCTGTCTTTGATTTTAAACGTCCACGTCTTCTGTTGTCCACAGATTCTGTCTTTGATTTTAAACGTCCACGTCTTCTGTTGTCCACAGATTCTGTCTTTGATTTTAAACGTCCACGTCTTCTGTTGTCCACAGATTCTGTCTTTGATTTTAAACGTCCACGTCTTCTGTTGTCCACAGATTCTGTCTTTGATTTTAAACGTCCACGTCTTCTGTTGTCCACAGATTCTGTCTTTGATTTTAAACGTCCACGTCTTCTGTTGTCCACAGATTCTGTCTTTGATTTTAAACGTCCACGTCTTCTGTTGTCCACAGATTCTGTCTTTGATTTTAAACGTCCACGTCTTCTGTTGTCCACAGATTCTGTCTTTGATTTTAAACGTCCACGTCTTCTGTTGTCCACAGATTCTGTCTTTGATTTTAAACGTCCACGTCTTCTGTTGTCCACAGATTCTGTCTTTGATTTTAAACGTCCACGTCTTCTGTTGTCCACAGATTCTGTCTTTGATTTTAAACGTCCACGTCTTCTGTTGTCCACAGATTCTGTCTTTGATTTTAAACGTCCACGTCTTCTGTTGTCCACAGATTCTGTCTTTGATTTTAAACGTCCACGTCTTCTGTTGTCCACAGATTCTGTCTTTGATTTTAAACGTCCACGTCTTCTGTTGTCCACAGATTCTGTCTTTGATTTTAAACGTCCACGTCTTCTGTTTGACTCATTGAGGTATTTTATCGAGCAATTCGCGCTCGATATTCAGAAACCTCCATTAATGGAGTTTCTAAGTTCTCAAATCAACCAAAAACCTCAACAACCCTCATTAAACCAACTAACTCTCACCAATCACCATAAATACGCCCATTAGAGACATAATCACGCTAAACCTATTGATTTCAAACCTTAATCCACGTTTTTTAACAAAACCCTAAACAAACCCTAACAATTTAAACTCTAGAAATTGAAATCTATCGTCCCAAAACTATAGATTCTTACCTATGAAGTGTTTTCAGAGGAGAAATGTGAAGATTGATTGCCCGAATGAGACTTCGTCGCGGAAGAGAGAACGTGAGGGAGCGGGGAATCGCCGAGAGGAAAGTTTGAGAAAAGGGAGAAGAAAATCGTGCAAGTGTTGAGGGAGAGAGAATTTGTGTCATTTTTAATAAAATTGACTTGCCAAATTACCATACCGCCCCTCCTTTTGATTTTCTATTTGTTTCCTCACTTATTTCGTTATTTAGTCATTGATTTATTTTCTTCAAGTTTCCTTATTTCACCATAAATTCTAATTTATTATTAAGGCCCTATTAAAACTTTCCGTTTATAAAATGAACTTAATTTGACATATTTACAAAAATGTCATTATATATTGGAATAATAAAATTCTGTAAAACCGGGTGTTACAGATATGCTAACTGGACCACAATGTTTCCCCAACTGTCTAGCATAGAACTAAGCAAAAGCAAAGCATGTAATTCATCATCTAACGTGATACCCATACCCAGCAGCTGATTCATTGAACCTTGGAACTCGTTCATGTGCTTATTTATACTACCTCCATCCACGTATTTCGAGCCTTTTAATTATGAGAGCTTTATTTGGAGCACTCTGAATTTCAAACAGTGGTTCTAATTCTTCCACAGTTGATCAGCTTTAGTCTCTATAGAAATACTATGAAACACACTTGCATCAACCCAATATATGATATAAGCGACACATTTTTGATGCATCAATTCCCAATCTCTATTTGTCTTGTCTCTTGGTCTCGTTACATCCCCATCAATTGGCTCATGAAGATCTTTACAAAAAAACATGTCTTTCATCATAGGTTTCCATATATAATAATTGTCAAACTTCAATTTTATCATCGAATCGAATCCTCGGCCATTTTAATTCATAAAAGAAATCCAAAAAATATATAAAGTGACAAACTTTATTGACTGTGGTGAAATTTGACCAAAATTGACTATCTAGAAATTTAGCTCTGATACCACTTGTTGGGAAAAACAGTTTATAAAATTTGATTACGTAGCGGATAAATTTCATTTTTCTTCTTTGTGTGATTAAAATAGATTATTATACCAATTGATATTACTACCAAAATGAAATAGATTATTATTAATGTGGTTTGACAATGTGCCTACGTCCACGGCACTAAAATCTAATCTAATCTTCCACCATCAAATAGTGGGTACACAATAACCCTTTCTAGAATAAACTGGAAGAAACAATAGTAAGAGCGATTAATCTCGAGAATCAATATTCTTAGAAAACAGTAGAAAAATAGAGTGATCTCACCAATCGACTGACGACACAACATGAGTGACTTCTGCTCTTCAATAATCGAAACCGGTAGAATTGTAGATCTCGTTGACACGAAGAATACTATGAAATCTTGGCTGAAACAGAGAAGAATCGACCGTTTGATCTTGCAAATAAAGATCAAAAAACCTGAAAAAAAAAATATTTTTGTTTCTTCTCTCTCTCTCCACAAATTTTCTCTCTTCAATCTCCTTTTAAAAAATTATTTTTCTCTCTTTTTATTTTTTTTTTTTTTTTTTTTTTTTTTTTTTTTTTTTTTTTTTTTTTTTTTTTTTTTTTTTTTTTTTTTTTTTTTTTTTTTTTTTTTTTTTTTTTTTTTTTTTTTTTTTTTTTTTTTTTTTTTTTTTTTTTTTTTTTTTTTTTTTTTTTTTTTTTTTTTTTTTTTTTTTTTTTTTTTTTTTTTTTTTTTTTTTTTTTTTTTTTTTTTTTTTTTTTTTTTTTTTTTTTTTTTTTTTTTTTTTTTTTTTTTTTTTTTTTTTTTTTTTTTTTTTTTTTTTTTTTTTTTTTTTTTTTTTTTTTTTTTTTTTTTTTTTTTTTTTTTTTTTTTTTTTTTTTTTTTTTTTTTTTTTTTTTTTTTTTTTTTTTTTTTTTTTTTTTTTTTTTTTTTTTTTTTTTTTTTTTTTTTTTTTTTTTTTTTTTTTTTTTTTTTTTTTTTTTTTTTTTTTTTTTTTTTTTTTTTTTTTTTTTTTTTTTTTTTTTTTTTTTTTTTTTTTTTTTTTTTTTTTTTTTTTTTTTTTTTTTTTTTTTTTTTTTTTTTTTTTTTTTTTTTTTTTTTTTTTTTTTTTTTTTTTTTTTTTTTTTTTTTTTTTTTTTTTTTTTTTTTTTTTTTTTTTTTTTTTTTTTTTTTTTTTTTTTTTTTTTTTTTTTTTTTTTTTTTTTTTTTTTTTTTTTTTTTTTTTTTTTTTTTTTTTTTTTTTTTTTTTTTTTTTTTTTTTTTTTTTTTTTTTTTTTTTTTTTTTTTTTTTTTTTTTTTTTTTTTTTTTTTTTTTTTTTTTTTTTTTTTTTTTTTTTTTTTTTTTTTTTTTTTTTTTTTTTTTTTTTTTTTTTTTTTTTTTTTTTTTTTTTTTTTTTTTTTTTTTTTTTTTTTTTTTTTTTTTTTTTTTTTTTTTTTTTTTTTTTTTTTTTTTTTTTTTTTTTTTTTTTTTTTTTTTTTTTTTTTTTTTTTTTTTTTTTTTTTTTTTTTTTTTTTTTTTTTTTTTTTTTTTTTTTTTTTTTTTTTTTTTTTTTTTTTTTTTTTTTTTTTTTTTTTTTTTTTTTTTTTTTTTTTTTTTTTTTTTTTTTTTTTTTTTTTTTTTTTTTTTTTTTTTTTTTTTTTTTTTTTTTTTTTTTTTTTTTTTTTTTTTTTTTTTTTTTTTTTTTTTTTTTTTTTTTTTTTTTTTTTTTTTTTTTTTTTTTTTTTTTTTCTGGTTGATAGCCCGCCACGATCCAGATGCCATGATGAAAAAACGACACAAAAATTGCTCGGCTCTTCTTCCCCTCTTAGTCTTTCCTGCTTTCTGCCAAACGAAAGGGGCTTCAGCCCCTTTTATAAAAAAAAAAAAAAAAAAAAAAAAAAAAAAAAAAAAAAAAAAAAAAAAAAAAAAAAAAAAAAAAAAAAAAAAAAAAAAAAAAAAAAAAAAAAAAAAAAAAAAAAAAAAAAAAAAAAAAAAAAAAAAAAAAAAAAAAAAAAAAAAAAAAAAAAAAAAAAAAAAAAAAAAAAAAAAAAAAAAAAAAAAAAAAAAAAAAAAAAAAAAAAAAAAAAAAAAAAAAAAAAAAAAAAAAAAAAAAAAAAAAAAAAAAAAAAAAAAAAAAAAAAAAAAAAAAAAAAAAAAAAAAAAAAAAAAAAAAAAAAAAAAAAAAAAAAAAAAAAAAAAAAAAAAAAAAAAAAAAAAAAAAAAAAAAAAAAAAAAAAAAAAAAAAAAAAAAAAAAAAAAAAAAAAAAAAAAAAAAAAAAAAAAAAAAAAAAAAAAAAAAAAAAAAAAAAAAAAAAAAAAAAAAAAAAAAAAAAAAAAAAAAAAAAAAAAAAAAAAAAAAAAAAAAAAAAAAAAAAAAAAAAAAAAAAAAAAAAAAAAAAAAAAAAAAAAAAAAAAAAAAAAAAAAAAAAAAAAAAAAAAAAAAAAAAAAAAAAAAAAAAAAAAAAAAAAAAAAAAAAAAAAAAAAAAAAAAAAAAAAAAAAAAAAAAAAAAAAAAAAAAAAAAAAAAAAAAAAAAAAAAAAAAAAAAAAAAAAAAAAAAAAAAAAAAAAAAAAAAAAAAAAAAAAAAAAAAAAAAAAAAAAAAAAAAAAAAAAAAAAAAAAAAAAAAAAAAAAAAAAAAAAAAAAAAAAAAAAAAAAAAAAAAAAAAAAAAAAAAAAAAAAAAAAAAAAAAAAAAAAAAAAAAAAAAAAAAAAAAAAAAAAAAAAAAAAAAAAAAAAAAAAAAAAAAAAAAAAAAAAAAAAAAAAAAAAAAAAAAAAAAAAAAAAAAAAAAAAAAAAAAAAAAAAAAAAAAAAAAAAAAAAAAAAAAAAAAAAAAAAAAAAAAAAAAAAAAAAAAAAAAAAAAAAAAAAAAAAAAAAAAAAAAAAAAAAAAAAAAAAAAAAAAAAAAAAAAAAAAAAAAAAAAAAAAAAAAAAAAAAAAAAAAAAAAAAAAAAAAAAAAAAAAAAAAAAAAAAAAAAAAAAAAAAAAAAAAAAAAAAAAAAAAAAAAAAAAAAAAAAAAAAAAAAAAAAAAAAAAAAAAAAAAAAAAAAAAAAAAAAAAAAAAAAAAAAAAAAAAAAAAAAAAAAAAAAAAAAAAAAAAAAAAAAAAAAAAAAAAAAAAAAAAAAAAAAAAAAAAAAAAAAAAAAAAAAAAAAAAAAAAAAAAAAAAAAAAAAAAAAAAAAAAAAAAAAAAAAAAAAAAAAAAAAAAAAAAAAAAAAAAAAAAAAAAAAAAAAAAAAAAAAAAAAAAAAAAAAAAAAAAAAAAAAAAAAAAAAAAAAAAAAAAAAAAAAAAAAAAAAAAAAAAAAAAAAAAAAAAAAAAAAAAAATTGATTTTTCATACTTTATCTACAAGTTTTTTAGAAAGCAAATAAATGGACTAAAACCTGCTGTAAGCATGGGTGGTTTATAAACTTAAACATGTAAAACCTAGCACCTAAAACTACTGCAGCTGAAAATAGAAATTATCAAAATAATGGCACCTTTTCCTAAGGGTGGCAGATACAATTTTAGAAGATATTTCCTTCGTAAACCTATTGCAGGAAATGAATCAATTGGAAGAGGGAAAAGAGATTTTGGAGAGAAGGAAAATAAAAAATAAATTGAGAGAAAAAAAACCACTATTTTATTGAAATATTTTAGCAATTGGCTTGATATGAAAATGCCTAAACTTAGATTCTAATTCTATTTATAAGACCCTATGGTACATGTGTAATACCATATATGAACCACCTAATTAATCACATTCATATACTAATACATAATGAATCTCCTAAGTACATGTACTAATGTACTTACATATACATGAATAAGAAACTTCTAGATGACTATTCACAAATACTTAGACTCCAATAAAAAAATACATTAAAAATATACATTAACCAACACAGATAAAATGAATTTAGTTTATGTTTTCAACATCCTTCCTTAAACTTAAATCCTTGTAACTCCGAGTATCATTCTTAGCTTGTTGAAAGTGTCATACTTAAGAGGCTTCGTAAAAATATCAGCAACTTGATCATCGGTCTTCACATACTTCACTTGCACTTCACTCTTTGCAATGCAGTCACGAAGAAAATGATACTGCGTATCTATATATGCTTGCTTCTATCATGAAACATATAATTTTTCCCCATGCAACAGCTAACTTATTGTCAACAAAAATCTTTATAGCTTTTTCTTGTGGTATTTGTAACTCCTTTAATAATCTTCTCAGCCATATAGAATGACATACACAAGATATAGCTGCAACATATTCAGCTTTACAGGTAGATAGAGTCACAATTTGTTGTTTATTCGAACTCCATGTAAAATCTGTAACACCCATGTAGAAAACAAAACATGTTGTGCTCTTTCAATCATCTATATCTCCACCCCTAATTTCTATTGCTCTATTTGACAAGCTTAAATTCATTAGGAAATGAACAAAGCAGGCCAAAATTAATTGTACCTTTGATATATCGAATAATCCATTTTGTCGCCTAAAAATGTGTCATGGTTGCTGACTCTATGAATCGACTGACCAACCCAACTTCAAAAAGAATATCTGGTCTTGTGCAAGTTAAATACCTCAAGCTTCCAACAAGGCTCTTGAAAGTTGTAGAATCAACTTTCTTTCATTTCTCATTTTTTGATAATTTTACTCCACATGCCATGGAAGTATTCACAGGCTGACAATTCTCCATCTTGAACTTATTTAGAATCTCTCTTGTAAAACCTTCTTGAGATATGAAAATACCATAATCTCCTTGATGGATCTCCATGCCAAGATAATATGCATTAGAATATCTATCATCTCAAACTCTTTGGTCATTGTTTGCTTGAATTCTTCATACATACTCGGATTATTCCCCGTAAAGATTAAATCATCAACATATAAACAAACAAATAAGATATCTCTATTTTGACGCACCTTAGCATAGATAGAGTGTTCATATGGACATTTGATAAGTCAATTTTCGAGGAAGTACTTGTCGATTTGAGTATTCCAAGCTCTTGGAGCTTGCTTCAGCCATACAATATATTTTTAAGCTTTAATACTTTATCTTCATAACTTTGTACAACATAACCTTCAGGTTGTATGACATAAACTTCTTCTTCAAGAACTCCATTCCAGCTTCAATACTTTGTCTTCATAACTCTGCACAACATAACCTTCAGGTTGTTCGACATAAACTTCTTCTTCAAGAACTCCATTCAATAAAGCCGATTTGACATCCATTTGATAAATCTTCCACTTCTTCTGAGCTGCTAGTGAAATAATCAACTAGATAGTTTCCAAACGTGCAACGAGAGCAAATACTTCACCATAGTCAATACCTAGACGTTGACTATATCCTTTCGCCACTAACCTGACTTTGTATTTCTCCACTACCCCTTTGCATTCTTCTTTTCTTTAAAGACCCACTTCACACTAATAGGCTTTTGGCCTTCCAGAATGGTTGCTAACTTACATGTCTTGTTTTTCTTAATTGAAGCAATCTTTTCATCCATGACAATCCTCCACTTTTCATCTTTCACAGCCTTTTCAAATACTGAGGTCTCACAATCGACAAAGTGACAAAAGAGAGTTAGATCTTCACTTAGATTTTGTGTTACCTCATGAAGATCTTTAAGATTTCTCATACGAGGGTCTCTCTCACTTGAGCTTCCACTTGAAGAAGATGAAGGTGTATATAATATTATTGGTGATCTTGGAGTTGTAGTGGGCTCTTTAACTTCGTTTACCTTGCTCCTCATCAAAGAAAGGAAAGAATTCATACATCCTTTTGTCTTCATCACATCAATCCCAAGAATCTTCTCATTAAACTCTACGTCTCTGCTAATAATTATCTTCCCAACACTTAGATCATAGAGCTTGTAGCCTTTGGAGCGTTTATTATAACCGATGAAGATGTATTTCTTTCTTTTATCATCAAGCTTTGATCTCTCTTGATCTGGGACGTGCACATAACTGATGCTTCCAAACATTCTCAAATGAGAAGCACTTGATATTTTTCCCCTCTATGCTTCTTGAGGTGTTTTGTCCAACAAGTTTCTTGTCAGGCACCTATTGGATAGGTAGACAACACATTCAACAGCTTCTGGACAGAACTCTTTTGACATCTTCTTTGCCTTTAGCATACTTCGGCCCATATTGAAAATGGTTCGATTCTTCCTTTCAACAATGCCATTTTATTGAGGAGATCTTGGAATGGTTAGGAATCGTCAGATGTCATTTGCTTCATAGAACTCATTAAACTCGTTAGAAGTAAACTCACCCATTATTTGATGTCAAGGCTTTAATGAAATAAATGCTTTGTCTTTCTACATATGCTTTAAATTTTCTAAAAACTCCAAAAAATTGAGATTTCTCTTTCAAAAAACAAACCCAAGTTTTTCTGCTAAAATCATCAATTAAGAGGAGAAAATACTGATTTTTATAGAACAACAGATGCTTAATCAGTCTGCATACATTAGCATGAACAAGTTGAAGTGGTTTGCTTGCTCTTGATGTCGTCTCCTTCGGAAAACTCTTTTGAAATTGTTCGTCAACAAGACACTCTTCACATAACTAGTCTAGTTGATCTATGGACGGTAAACCTTTCAACATCCTTTTCTGGCCTAATAACTTCAAGACACAGAAATTGAGGCTGCCAAGTCTCAAGTGTCAAAGCCATGAGGTATCCTTCACACAAGCCTTCAGACATCGAGTAATGTTGGCTTGAATATCTAGCAGAAACATTCTGTTTTTTGTCATTGGTACCTTCGTGATCACATTTCTTCTATCATCTTGAAGTAAGAGACTGCGATCCTTCATGTAAACTTCATAGTTTTTCTCCAAGAGTTGTCCCAAGGTCAAAATGTTGCTCTTCAAACTCGGAACATAATAAACATTGCTAATGAGTTGATGACCACCATTTTTCATACGAATTAAAATCATACTTTTGCCTTCGATTTGAACTTTGGAGTTATCTCGAAACGTGACTAATCTGGTCACCATGTTGTCGATCTCCATAAATTTTTTCATGTCGCCACACATGTGATTGTTTGTCGCATTGTCAAGCTAGCACATATTGCTCTAGCTTCCTTCTCCTCTTTTATAAGCAAGAAACATAGTTTCATTTGCCTCTTTGTTTTGAGCATAATTCATAGTTTCTTTGACATTTTGAGGACTCCAACAATCACGAGCATAGTGTTCGTACTTTTGGCAATTGTAGCAATGAACACTTGATTGATCATTTTGTCTTGAGTGGTTTCCTCTACCATGCTCTTTCACGAAATGACTCTTCTCTTTTTTGTCAAGATTTTGTCATCCTCGACTTCTTTCTCTACCTTGTCCATGTCCTTGTCTACGTCCTCTTCCTTGTTGGCTTCTCCCATGTTCATTCTCTTTCACCAAGAGCTTGGTGGCCAAAACTTGCTCTATCAGCTCATCCTTCTTCTTGTTGATTCTCTCTTCATGAGCTTATAAAGAACCCATGAGTTGGTCAAAGCTAAATCTTTGGACTCCTTGATAACTACAACCACATAATCGAACGAGCGAAGAACCTTTTCATTTACACAAACATCTTCCATTCTTTCTCCATATCTCTTCATTTGGTTTACAATCGCCAAAACCCTTAAAAAGAAATCTTGTATGGACTCAGATTCTCACATTCGCAATGCCTCAAATTCTCCTCGTAGGATTTAAAGACGTACCTTATTAACTTTATCAACTCCTTGATAGGAGTTTTGTAGAATCTCTCGTGCTTGCTTGGTGGTGGTCGCATTTGATACTCTCCCAAACATGACTTCATCCAAACATTGATGAATAAGGGTAAGAGATTGTTGATCTCTCTTACGCGTTCTTTAAAGAGTCTCCTTTTGGTTAGGAGTCATGGCAGAATCATCATGAGACTTCTCATAGCCTTTATCGACAATCTCTCATACGTTTTGCAAACCGAGCAAAGCCTTCATACAAATGCACCAATTCTCATAATTGTCTTTTATGAGTTGAGAGAAGTGGAATGAGAATGTAGAATTCGACATTTCTACAAGATCGAAAAACAGAACTCTGATACCAATTTGTTGGAATGAAGAAGAGAGATTTTTGGAGAAGGAAAAAAAATAAAGTGAAGAGGAAAGAACTCGAGAGAAATTATTTTATTGAAATATTTTGGCAATTGACTTGATATGAAAATGCCTAAACTTAGATTCTATATATAAGACTCTATGGTACATGTATAACACCATACATAAACCACCTAATTAATCACATACATATACTAATACATAATGAATCTCTTAATTAATTACATACATGTACTAATATATAATGAATCTCTTAAGTATATGTACTAATGTTCCTACACATACATGAATAAGAAATTTCTAGATGACTCTGCACAAATACATAGGCTCTAACAAAAGACACATTAAAAACACACATTAACCAACACAAATAAAATGAATTAAGTTTGTGTTTTCAACACCCTCCGTATCAAGATTTAATTCTTTATTTTTTATCTTATTTTATTTTTATCAAAGAGAAGGCAGGAATAGACGATTTAGAATAGGAGACTTGGAGGGAGTTTCGCTAATTTTGGTTATAGATTGTTCTTAGTCTTCTTCATTCCTCAAAGGTTGGTAAAAACTTCTTCACTCTATCCAAATTGTCAGAGTTATGTTGGGACTTGGATTTCACTCGTAGGTTTTTGGATAGTTTCCATTGTTTTGATCTAAGGATGGTAGATTTTTGTGTTATGAAGCATATGACTTTAGTTGAAAATATGTTGCTGTGAATTGGGAATACGTATTATATTGTTTTGAGTGTCCACAACTGCTAGAATATTTCATAATCATCTTCTCTAAATAACATTGGTAAAAACGTAGTACATAACCACAATACCAGTTGCACAAAATAAATAATAGCTGCCCAAACTAAGATAAACCTAAACTAAATAATCCATAACAGATGAACAAGAAAATAGTTGTTTCAAGTTGCAATGCCAAGAGCAATAATCTCTATTCTTCATCACTTCTCATTCCTTGATTCCGCCTATTGAAGTCTTGATTGTAATTTATTAATTACCTTTTCTCTGTCTCACCTATTGGATCATCGTACCAGAAAAAGAACTTGCATCCTCTTACGCCTCCTTGAGACAAATTAACCATTCTTAGACTGCAAGTTTATTGGATGGCAATGGCATAATATATATGCAACATGACAACCAATAAACATAACTTTTTAAACATTATTTACCTCAAACTTTTGACAACCAAAAAACCTTCGTCTAGTACCGATTTAGAAAGGAGAGAAATTCAATGCTCTTGCAATTGCCGAAGAACGAATTGAAAAGAAAACAAATGGAAACAATCCCTATGCTTTTATTGAGGGAAGTCTGCTCATACTTGTACCAGAGGTCGAGACCAAATATCAGTTTT
Organism: Begonia masoniana; assembly: GCA_022432975.1. Taxonomy (NCBI): domain Eukaryota; kingdom Viridiplantae; phylum Streptophyta; class Magnoliopsida; order Cucurbitales; family Begoniaceae; genus Begonia; species Begonia masoniana. The sequence goes on along the minus strand of CM039507.1, from coordinate 30,264,346 downwards.
GTCAATGCTGGGTAGATGTCAAATGTAATACTGGATTAGATCATCAAAAATCTGTAAACAAAGTATTAAGATACTTGCAAGTTTTGTTGTTTAAGTTTAGACACTTTGAGCTCAAGTATTTTTTTTTTCTGGAAAATTAATGAATTCGGTTTTTCATCATTATTGCATGTGCACATAACTGATTTGTATGAATAACAGAATTTGATTTTTGAAAAAAAAAACATTACAATTAGACTATGACAATATATCTATTACACTTCATGTTAATTATGGAATTGATACAGTGCACATGGAAGAAGTGTGTTGATTAAATGACATCTAACCACTATGAACCTTATTAATTTTCTACATAATGATGATTTACAACATAACCATTAAAGATACATTACAATTAGACTATGACAATATATCTATTACACTTCATGTTAATTATGGAATTGATACAGTGCACATGGAAGAAGTGTGTTGATTAAATGACATCTAACCACTATGAACCTTATTAATTTTCTACATAATGATGATTTACAACATAACCATTAAAGATGGATTTGACTTAAATTTTGCAAATTAAAGTTATCATTAAACCCTATTATGTACGCAAAGTGAGAGAATGTTACATCTTATTTTATAATAATATCTTATTATGTGTCTTAATTGATTTAATTAGAAAAATGACTAAAATAGATTTAACAAATTAATGGGCCTTGTCTATATTAATTTTAATGTGTGATTATAAAACAACATTGTGGCTCTCTTTGAAGGCTAAGAGAGAATTATAATGTAACACCCAAAAATTTCATTACATAATTTATTAGATGTATGTACTTATTTGTGTTTAAGTTACTAACGATAACAAATAGTAAATGTTATTAAATTATATTAAAATGTAGTTTATTAAGTTAAAAATAGAGAGTTGGTAAATTGCTAAGGGTTAAGCAAGACTAATAAAGGAAGGAAAATTTGTTTAGGAGTGGGCTCTTAGAAGATAATTTGGGCCAAAACTCGAGGGCTAAATGTTGAAGCCCAAATGAGAGTCATCAATTTTTATGATTTAAAGAAGCAAGATGAAATATGTCCACTAATGATTGGGAAGAAAGAAAAGATTGTGGAGGTAGACAACAAAACATGGTTGATAACTCATCATGCTTATGGCTTTACACCTCAACATTTCATCTCTCACTTAGCCACCTCAACCTTTCATCTCTCACCTAGCCAAAACATAGATAAGGATGATTCTCATTGGCAAGAAAGAGCCACGAAATTTCTCTCTTTTCTTTATATTGTAAGAAGATAAAGTGAAGCTACCTTTTGGAATTTAAGAATTTAAGTGTATATAAGAGGTTGTTTGGTGCACTTTGTGTTATGTTAAAGAAGAAGTTGTGGAAACCCACGAAGTTAATATCATCTATCTGAGTTTTCTTATTAAAAAGGTACACATATTTATGTTTTAAGATCATAGTTGGGGTTCTAGAGGGAATTAAATGTTAAATTATGTATGTTTAGTACACCTAATGCTAAGTTGTTCAAAACTATGAAATTCTGGACAGTTTCAGATTTTATATTATCAACCTAGTTTAACAGCATCTAATTGTTAAAAACGTTTTACCATGTTAAAGTAGACATCTTAAGAAAACTATGGGTTTTGGAATCGAAGCAATTGGATATGTAAACCATGAGATATGAGCTTTTGAAGTTGATACAAAATAGTGAGCTATATTTTAAAATTCTAATTCATTAAGGGTTAAATTGCTACATTATGTTCAAAGCAAATGTGGTGCATTACAAAGCCAATGGTGAAGTGGATATTTTATAGGTTTATCAAGCCCCAAAAGATTGAACAAGTTGTTGTAATTGTGTTAGGCTCAAGGTAAGTAGTGTTGTGTGTGTTTGGCCACTTGGTCTACATTACAAAGTGTTAAGATGATTATTATTATAAATGGTTCAAATTGGAGATGGAGATGTATTTTATGGATGTGCTATATTATAGATTTAAGTATTTTCCATTGTTATGTTATAATGTTGAATGATAAGTCTTTAGTAGTAACATAGATAAATTGAAATGGCTTGGCATTGAGGATATGAAATGCTTAGATTTTCATGTTCATACGTATTGTGCATGTATCATGCTTCATGTTTTACAAAAGTATTGAAAATGATTTATACATATGTTTATTTTGTAAGAAAGACTAAACGATATGAATGTAAGTAAATAGTTATTGTGGGGCAGGGCTCGAGTTTGGTTGTCCCGCATGAGGTTGACCAAACGGTACCTACTCCCCTTTAGACTGAATTACCCCCAATGACTGGACTGTAAAGTGAAAAAAAAAAATTGAAACTACATTGTTTTACAAATTGCATAATCATGGTAGTTTATTTAAATTATTCATTACACATTACTTGCTGAGTATTAGGCTCATTAGATGAACTTTGTAGTGTAAATGATGAAATTGCTGGTGAGAATTATGAGCACTAATTAGATTGGATGAGGCAGTTGACAGAGTATGTCCATGACGAGCACTTGTGGTTGTTAGAGCGATTTTGACCGGTGGGCGACTCTTTTAAGTATTTTGGTACGAAAAATATATACATAGTATGTAATAACATGTTAAAACAGACATGATAGTTAAGAACTATGTTTTGTAAATAGAAAATGGTCGAATGTAACTTTGGTTGTTATATATAAATAAATAATATATATATATAATAAGTTTAAAAATTTTGGGTCGTTACTTACAATCCCACCTAATAGATTGTAGTCCTCTCTACACTCCAAGATTGAGTTTTTTCACCATAAAAAAACTACCTACTACCAGGGTCAAGCGAGAGAAATTGAAATTTTACCGTTTGCTACATGTGTAAGAATTTCAAATCTATAACAATTAAAATTTACGTTGTCTAGATCTAATTATAGTACATGATAGTTTTTATTGTTAATGATTTAGGTAAATTAATAGTTTAGGCATAATTGTAATTAGTTGTTGGTATGCATATTACATTACAGTTTTCTAAATCAAGTTTACATATAGCTCTCATTTTTACTGGATTTGGAGAAAGGAGATCTTCTAGGAGGTCTTTCAAGAAGACTAGGTTGGTAAAGGGTCTATTGAATAGAAGAATACGATAGACTGAACATTTGGCTCGACAAAAAAGATAGTTGAGAAGGGGTTAAACTCATATTTTAGCAAAAGGTAAAAACCATTTTAAATTTCAAAGTATCGTTTTCTTTTTAAAACACCCCTTAAAGTATTAACCCTAATACCAAACAAACCTCAAACTATAAAAAACCTAACAATTCAAACCCCGGCGGATAGCCGATAGATACCCGTTCTGCATTTTACAAAGAGTACGGGGGGTCGTTCTCCATGGGGGTCAACGTGGGGGTGGCCCGCACAAGTGTGTTGCACATGGAAAAACACAAAGGGCCGTTTATTTTAGCTCGCCTCCCTCCACCCCCTTCATTCTACACGTGCGCTGGTGGTTCTACTCCCCTGCGTCGACCCCCGTAGAGAACGGGGGGCCATTATATTTAGCTTGGCCCTTTGTGTAACACGTGCAACGCACGTGTTACATAGAAATTTTAAAAAGGGGGTCTTGTCTTGAGTGAGTCCCCCCGTTCTACGGCTCGTGAGCAATTATTGATCAGGGATCGAAGAACGCGGGGGGCCGAGTCTGGCACACTGCCCCCGCGTCCCGTCCTGTGATCAATTATTAATCACTGGCCGAGAACGGGGGCCGATCTCGTTGGTTATTTAAGGAGATTAGCCCTTCACTCTCACTCCACACCTTCCTAAAACTCTACAATCTCGCAAATATTTTCTTGGTCAGGCAAATTTTCTCTGTATTAGCGACGTTAATAGATTCTGATTCAAGTTGATCAGTTGATTTTGATGAGACAACAACTTGTGATGCCGATATGAATTGGTATTTATACGACACGCCTGCATATGGTGATCTTCCAGCATTCGATCACTTGCATGGAAATGAAGAAATAAAGGTGCATTCGACTTCCAGAACTCTAAATGATGAACTTCGAACATTGGTCGGTTCGGGGATGATGAGGTGGAATGGAAAGCACACTGGTAAGAGAAGAAATTTGAATGGGGTTTTTTTTTAAAAAAAAAAACAATATAGTTATTTAAAGAAAATTAGAGCGCAAATAGCCGAATATTATTTGAAAAATGGTTATGGGATCAAATTCACTAAAAGTAAAAATCAGCGATTGACAGCTGAGTGTAAGTGACGACTGCATGCTTCTAAGATGCAAGATGACACGAACACGGCCTAAAACGTTCCGTGTTAGCACCTACAAAACAACAAATTAGTGAGGTTGTACGGATTACCGAGAACTCTGAAAAAAAAAAGAAAATAGAAATGAGTTAAAATGGACTTCAATGAACACGAAAGTTGAAAGAGATCTTACCACATAAATGAAGTACTAAACCATGCAATAACAAATGATAATATGATATGAATGGAAAATGAGAATGTGAACTCCAAAAATCGTCCGATGAGCTAAGATGACAGCTCTCGGCATACACTCCTTTCCAAGGAAAGAAATGGCGGTGATGGAGGCTAGTTTCAACCCACCTTCTAGTGCTTCCCTACTCCCATAAGAGTGGAGAGAAAAATGGGGATATTGTTCAACAAGAAATCAAGGTCTTGATAAACAAAAGAGGCACTCTCCACTTGGTTGAAATCAACCAATGCTACTTACCTTCTCGACAAGGTGACAAACCCCTTGGTTTTGGCTTTAACACAAAGTTTTAATTCTCATTCACCAACAACCAAATTACATACACTAATGCCATGTATTTATAAGCCTAAGGTGGAGGAGTTTGCAATTCAAATGGAGCCAAAACTTGTGGCTAGGATTGAAAATGTTGAGCGGCCGAGATTGAAGCTTCAATGGATGGCCGAGATGTTTACTTGAAGGCTTGATCCTTTGTGAGACGATGCCACGCCATTCTCCTTCCAATCTTCAGCTAGGTTCTACTTAATTTGTTGGAGCAAATTGGGTTTCAAGTGTGGTTGTCCCCTACCTTTGGTGCAAGCAAAAAAACTCTTATTCTTTTGCCAAGTGTGGCCGTGGGGGCCCTCTCTTTCTTTGCCTTCTTCCTCCATTTGTTTAATGCAATCTCCAACCACCACTAACCTAACAATCATCTAACCCTAACACATATCTAATGCATACATGCAATTATATAAGGCTAATATTAGCCAATGTTACAAAAAAGGCTAAAGTTTCCCAACAAAACACAACAAAAGTGGATTGCACGGTTTTGTTGATGGGAAAACCAATTCCCTCTTGAGCTTGATTCTCTTTAAACAGTGTCTTCCAAATGAGGACATGCATAGGTTGATCTTTATCATGTGTCTTAGCTGGAAATCCAATCTATGAAATAAGTCTTTACCTACAAAAGACATAAAATTATTAGTAAATAGATTAGGTAATGCTTGACCTCTAGTTTGTGATCGGGTGAAGGGTCTCCGAGGCATGTCATCCTCCCTAAGTGATTGAGAATTTGACCTCAAATCCTTTAATTTGGTCTCCTCGGTGTCAACTTCGTCGCCTTCGTAAGGTGAGAGATCCTAAACATTGAAGGTGGCCAACACACCGTGATGGGATTCGGGTGCCAACCGTGACACTCGAATCACATTTGCGGAAGCTAAACACAGAGGAGAGAAACACGCTGAAGAAACGATAAAAAAACAGAGGAGAAGGTAAACAGAAAATGGCGTAAATGGTGAGAAATGATACCAGTCGAAGTGGGAGGTGGGTGAGTCGAATAATACTCAGAGAACGCCGTCTGGATTGAAGGGAATCCTTGCCGGCCGGTAGACGTCAGATTAGCGCTACATCGGAAAAGCTTCTTCCCGCAGAAAGAGCTCCAGCATCGGACACAAGCCCTGTATCAATGTTTCTCCCACAGAAGCAACCGGCGGTGAAGATGGATGGTGAAAACCCGAAGCTGGCTGAGGAGTCGAAGTCGGTAGCTCTCAGCGCATGACTTCTCGAAGAGAAGACAACAGCCTTTGGGCGCAGGCTTCGCCATCTCCCCCGATGACCACTCATGGACAGAGAGGAACGAAGGAGAGACTAAGAGTGTTCCCGAGTAACCCAGACTTGGAACACAATTTCTGGTGATTCCATCGGGTGCCAAGCACCGCCTGTGGAAGAGCACCGACGAGAAAACCACCGAGGTTTCTCTGGAGATGAAGAACTCTTCACTCGATTTTCCAAAGATATGTATATTAACTGACTAACTAAACTATTACAGAACCTTTGATGAAGCTTAAATAGAGGCGGAGAGGGAGCTTCAGTCGAAGGAGGAAGAAGAAGAAGAGTAGACGAGAGAGAAAGAGCCGTTGGAGCGCTCTTCTGAATATATCCGTTGGCGTGAACCGGCTAGAGAAAATGGCTTGAACTGGTTTGGTTCAAGGTTGCTCTCCAGGCTGGTTCAGTTCTTTGCTCTTTGGTCCAGCTGGTTCAGCTTTTGGTTCAGCATTCTTTTAGCCTTGGTTCACTTGTTTCAGCCTTTGGTTCACCTTGGTTCAGCATCCTTTTAAAAACTATTACAAAAAAATACATTCTAAAAGGCTAAAAGTTTGCCAATTAATAAGTTTTAAACAAAACTAAAATTTCCTAAAAACATAAATTAAAATATAAGGCTCGTTTACATAATTTGGATTAAAGGAAAACAAATTCCTTCTTCATTGATTTCTTTCCAAGCCTTGAGAATCACCTACAAAATTTCACAAGTCCATTAGATAGATAAAATAGATAAAATAAATACATACCTTAACTTGTGCTCGACGGATCGGGGTCGTGGGCATATCACACCGTAATCTCCTGATAATTCTAACTTATAGGCGTTGTTGTTTATACGATCCAACACCTTAAATGGGTTGTCAGCTCTAGGGAGTAATTTGGATCGCCTCTTGTCAGGGAAGCATTCTTTCCGCAAGTGCAGCCACACTAAGTCTCCTTCATTGAATACTACCTCCTTTCGTCCTTTGTTGGCATGCCTTGCATATTCCTTATTTTTCTTTTCAATTGTTTTTCCACAAATTTGTGCAATTTCTTTATCTGGGCTGTCTTTTTCTCTCCTAACGGGTTTACTAAATCCTCAGTTAGCAGGGGTACAAGATTCAGTGGGGTTGAGGGGTTAAACAAATAGACGACCTCGAAGGGCGTCCGTTGTGTCGGGGAATGGACACTCCGGTTATAGGCGAATTCTAAAGCGGGTAGTAGGACATCCCAATCTAACAATTTCTTTCCTACTATGCTGCGTATGAGGGTGCCTAAGGTCCATTTGACCACCTCAGTTTGACCGTTCGTTTGGGGGTGAAAAGATGTACTAAAACATAACTTAGTCCCCAATTTATTCCACAAGGTTGTCCAAACTTTACTTAAAAACTTGGTGTCTCTATCAAACACAATGGAATGTGATATACCATGCAATCGGATGATCTCCTTAAAGAACAAATCAGCAATAAGGACTGAGTCGTCAGTTTTGGCACAGGCGATGAAGTGCGCCATTTTGGAAAAACGATCCACAACTACCATGATTGAATCTTTACTTCTTGTAATTTGTGGTAATCCTAGGACAAAATTCATGTTGATTTCAACCCAAGGATGGGTTGGTACTGGTAAGGGCATATATAATCTTTGGGGAAGGACTTTGCTTTTGGCCTTCTTACACACCATACATTTCCCCACTATATCATGCACGTCCCTCATCATGTGGGGCTAAAAAAAATGTTCCTTAAGTAGGTCGAAGGTCTTCTTCTCTCGAAATGACTGGCTAAGCCTCCACTATGCGCTTCTTTTACGAGGCACTTCCTCAAACCTCCGTTAGAAATGCATAACTTTCCTCCCTTGACCAAGTAGCAATCTAGGATGCGGTAATCTCCTTCGACTTTGCCTAGGCACCTAGTGTAGTGAGGTCCAAAATCTGGATCCGATTCATAACTTTCCTTAACCCACTCAAATCCAAAAAACCTAGTTCCTAGCTCGGTTAGAAGGATGTGTTTCCTTGATAATGCATCAGCGACCACGTTGTTTTCTTCTTTAAGATATTTTAGGGTGTGCAAAAATCTTTCCAGGAATTCCACCCACTTTACGTGTCTTTTGTTCAGCTTACTCTGACTCTTGACACGCCATAAGGCTTGGTTGTCAGTGTGTATGACGAACTCCTTCGACAGGAGATAGTGTTACCATTGCTCAAGTGCCCATATGACAACATAGAACTCCTTGTCATACGTCGAATAGTTGAGAACTATTCCTTTGAGCTTCTCGCTGTAATATGCAAGGGGTCTTCCTTCTTGCATGAGCACGACACCAATCCCAACTCCTGAGGCGTCACTCTTGATTTCGAACACCATGTTGAAATTAAGAAGTGCGAGGACAGGGGAGTTGCGTAACTTCTCCTCGATCAACTCAAAACTCTATTGGCACGCTGGGGTCCAATCGAACTCTTTCCCCTTCTTTGTACAGTCTGTAATGGGTGCCACTATCAAGATGAAATCCTTGATAAACCTTCGATAGAAGGAGGTCAATCCATGGAAACTTCGAACTTCAGATATTCCATTTGGCATAGGCCAATCTTTAATGGCCTTGATTTTATCCTCATCCGCCGTCATCCCATCCTTAGAGATGATAAACCCTAGAAAATACACTTTATCTTGGGCAAATGAGCACTTGTTTAAGTTGCCGAACAACTTGGCTTCCCCAAGGGTTTGGAACAGAATGCTACGGTGGCTTAGGTGTTATGGAAGGTCCAAGTTGTACACCAGAATGTCATCGAAGTAAATGACAACGAATTTGTCCAAAAATTCCTTAAACACATGGTGCATTAATCTCATTAATGTACTTGGAGCGTTCGATAATCCAAACGGTATCACCATCCATTCAAATAGCCCGTATTTTGTCTTAAAGGTTGTCTTCCACTCGTCACCTTCTTTCATTCGAATCTGGTGGTAGCCACTCTTCAAGTCTACCTTTGAGAATACGGATGCTCCGCTGAGCTCATCCAGCATGTCTTCTAGCCAGGGAATGGGAAATCATTATTTAACCGTTATTTGGTTAATGGCTCGGCTATTCATGCACATTCTCATGGTCCCATCCTTCTTTGGAACCAATAAGGATGGCACTTGCATGGGCTCATCGATTCTCTAATATAGCCATTGTTCAATAACTCACCCACTTGAGTTTGCAATTCTTTGATTTTCTCGGGGTTCATCCTATATACGAGGTGGTTTGATAGCGTAACCCTTGGTTGCAAGTCAATTTGATATTCTATTCCCCGTAAAGGTGGTAGTCCTTGAGGTAATTCTTAGGGAAAAACATCTTGGAATTGTTTGAGTAATTTCTGAACTAGGACAAGTATGACTCCTAGTTCTTCGATTCTATCCTTATAATATCATTATTATGGGATCTCCTCTTAGCATGGAGGCTTCTAATTCTTTTCTAGACATGAGAAAATTTGCCTTGTTCTTCTCTTCCTTCCGAATTGCATCGTCCTTGGCGATCTGCTCCTGCGTCATAGGTGCTAATTTAAATGATTTACCCTCGAACTTCAAGGAGTAGTAGTTGGAAAATCCGTCCTGGATTACTTTGCGATCAAATTTTCATGGCTTGCCTAAAAGTAGGTGGCTCGAACTCATTGGTACAACATTGCATAGCACGGAGTCCTAATACTTGCCCATCGCGAACTCGATCGACACTTGTTTGGTTACCTTGACATCATCTCTGTCATCTAACCATCTCAGCTTGTATGGATGGGGATGCACACTTGTCTTCAGCCTTAACTTGGTAACCATTTCTTTTAAGACAACATTAGCACAGCTTCCTCCGTCAATGATCAAGGAACACAACTTGTGTAACACCCGAATTTTCTGTACTACATGACGACCCTCAGGTCGTTACATCTTGTCCTTGACTAAGCAACGACTGTAGAATATATTCTCCCGTTGACAGTCTTCTCCTGTGTTCTTGGTTATAAGGACTCTTCGCCTGACCATCAGTAGAGGTCCCTCTAGGGCGTGAACAACTTCATCTTCTAATTCACTCTCCTCTACAACTTCCTCCTCTTCTTCATCTTCGTCCTCACGGATTAGTTCACCAATGGATTCCTTCAATACCATGGTACGCCTATTTGGGCACTGAGCCATATAATGACCGGTTCCTTGACACTTGTAGCACTTCAAGCTACTTGTCTTAACCTTATTGGCATATCTTCCAGTAGTTTTGGTAGTGGCGTTCTTAAGGGGCCAGTTCTGGGAGTAAGGCTTCTTCCAATCAGCCTTGGTAGTGGTTTTTCCAATTTCTGGTGGTTTAGGGGTATACTTGGAGATCTGGTCGGTCTTAAAGGTAAGGTTGGATTTATTCTTCCTCTTGAGTTGTCGCTCAACTTTCAAAGCCATTTGGACAACCATATCCAAGGATTCTAGTGGATGTAACTCCACTGCATCGGCAACGTCTTGGTTTAAACCACGGATAAATCTAGCGATGATTTCCTAATCCGGCTCTTCCATTTCTCCACGAATTCTGAGTGTCTCAAATTCTGTGAGATACTCTTTGACTAACTGACTACCTTGTTTGAGGCCATGTATTTGCAGGATCAACTCCTGTTTGAATTGGCTGGGTACGAATTTCTTTGTCATGATAGATTTCATCATCCTCCAAGTAGTGATTGATTCATATCTAATCCGGGCCCTTTTTGACTTTAGGTTAGCCCACCATGTAGTGAAGCATATTTTGTAAGCTCGACGGAAACTATTCGGATCTTAACCTTGTCGGAGTAGTCATAACAATCGAATACCATCTCGACCTTCTCTATCTAATCCAAAAACGTAACCCCATCACACGTTCCATTGAATGGAGGAATATGTAATTTGACATTTCGAAGGTCCTCATGATCTCTCTGTTGGTCGCGTCTGAATTCCTCATGGTTCCTTCAGTTAGGTGGACGAAAATTTTCTTGTTCGTCCAAAGTCCACTCATCCACTTCATTGTACTCATAGTTGTGGTACCTTCTATTTTCAGAGTCTTCATCACCATCCAAGGGCTCTTGGCTTCTATCACTTCTCCTAGGGTTTTCATTCCTCCTCCTAGGTGTGGTCTCTTGTGATAAGTCTCTACGGGTGTTATGTTTAAGTCCATTCATGGCATGTTCAAGTTTGAGATTCATATCATTGAGTTATTTACTTAAAGTGCTAATTACTCCACACAGACCATTAATTTTTCCTTGCATACTAGACTCACCCTCTAGATGGGTATGAGCCTCGGTTTGGGGAATTTCCTTATCCCTGTTCGATTATTAGTTTAATTTCTGGTTTGGTTCATGGATTTTTCCACTTCTTGTCATCATTTTTAATCTAGATCTTAGGAATGACTTAATAGGTTATGTGTCCTTAAACCTAGAGTGTTAGGCAAGTTACTTCAATCCTCAGATTTAAGCCTTTAAGTTTTGGTTCTTCTTATCTTTTTTTTTTTTTTTATAACTCTACAAACTAGAGCCTTAAACTTAATAATGTGTGTTGTGATTAGTTTGTAAGATCTTAGGATAGTTTTAATGGAAAGGTACCTAAGAAAAAAACAACTAAAATAACCGAACAGCACAAGTAGAAGTTAAAAGAAAAACAAAACAGTTTTTTGACTAAAACTTTAAGTACTATTAGAAATGTTTAAGAGTAGCTTAATAATTTGTTTTGAAGACTAAACTTGCAACAATATTTTACTACTAAATACAAAGATCAACTACAACAACAAAAAATGGTAAAGAACTCTTGACACATTTGACAGAATTTTTGGAATTTAACCAAGCTATTCTCGGTTTGTTACAAACAGAATTTTGTTCACTTCAATCAACAAAACAACAAGCTTAACGTACGAGTTTACACATTAATCCTTTATGCTCACATTCATAGATGTTAGGATGATACTGTAAAAGAAATAAATTAACCAACACAAATTAAACACAGCAGCAAAAAAAAAAAAAAATCGGTTTTAGCACATGCTCCTCGGCTATTACCAAAAACAGTTTAGTACCACTTTTAGTAACCAAAACATTAAGGAGTAAACAAGTTGCATGGTATTAATCTTTCATGTTCAAAGTCTAGGTTAAATGGAGATACTTACTGTGAAAATAACTAAGAGCACAATGCAACAAACAACAACCAAACAGATTCGGTTTGAGAAAACAGCAAACTGTTTTTTTAAAACCAACAACCTTAACAAAAACAAAAACAAATGCAGCTATTTAAACTTGATAAAATGAGCAAGGAAACATGATTACTAGCACAATGGGGAAGCTGTCTATGCTATGATACCACTTGATACAAACATGACCTGAAACGTTCTGTGTTAACACCCACAAAATAGCAAACTAGTGAGGTTGCGCGGATTACCGACAACTCTCAAAAGAAGCAAGTAGAAATGAGTTCAAATGGACTTCAATGAACACGATATTTGACAGAGATCTTACCACATAAATGAAGTATTAAACCATGCAATAACAAGTGATAATATAATAGGAATGGAAAATGAGAATGTGAACTCCAAAAACCGTCCGATGAGCTAAGATGATAGCTCTCGGAATACATTCCTTTCCAAGGAAAGAAATGGCAGCGATGAAGGCTGGTTCCAACCCACCTTCTACTGCTTTCCTACTCTCAAAAGAGTTAAGAGAAGAATGAGGATATTGCTCAACAAGAAACCATGATTTTGATGAAAAAAGGAGGCACTCTCCTCTTGGTTGAAATCAACCAATGTTACTTACCTTCTCGACAAGGTGACAAGCCCTCGATTAAGTGGGACCGTTTGTGACCCCTCCAGGCTCTCTTGGGAACTTACTTGGAAATGTAATTTTGTCTAGGAGATAGTCTTTCTTGGGAATTATTTGATCAGTACTCTCCACGTTATATTGTTTTATGTTAACTCTGTTTTTCTTTCAAATATTAGGGTTTACTGAAGGTTGTAGCAGATAAATTAGAACATGTCGAACACCGTTACTACCTCTGGCAAATGTATGCCAATTTCAAAAACCTATTTCGGAGCAGAGCGTACAAAGATGCGATGTGGAATGCAGTCAAAACAACCACAAGTTATCATTTCGAGATAGAAATGAGAAAATTGCATCAGCTTAACCCGGATGCCCATGCATGGCTTCGAGATGAGTAGCCTAAATATTGGGCTAGCCATGCGTTCTCTTCGATCCCCAAGTGCGAAATTGGCTTGAATAATTTGTGTGAATCATTCAATACAGTTCTATTGTCGCCAAGAGACAAACCGATCCTGACAATGTTCGAGATAATTAGACCATGCTTGATGACACTCAATCAACAGATCTTTTGTGTCCCCAGATAGGCAAAAAGCTTGAGAAGCTAGAAAATGCAGCTCAAAATTGGAGTGTTGTGTTTGCGGGAGGTGCACAATTTGAGGCAGAAACAGCAACGAACAATACATTGTCGACATGAATACGTGTGTGTGCCAAATGTACTAGGTGGGAGCTTACTGGAATCTCGTATATCTATTTCATTCAATGTATGTATTTCTTGAGAGTAGCACCGAAGAATTATGTGTATCGATGTTATCATCGGGCAACTTACCTGCAGATGTACTCACACTTTGTTCAACCCATGAGCGGCCACCAAATGTGGTTGTAAATACTAAATTTGAACGAACTCATCCTGCCAAGAAGATATCGCCAACCTGGTAGGCCGAAAAAGACAAGAGTGCGAGATGTCTTTTAGCCCTCAAGTTCAAAAATTAGTAAGAAGATCTCAAAGATGTCGTGTGGTATATGTCGGCAAAAAGGGCATAATAGTCGCACTTGTCCTCACCAGAGATCCACTTCAGGCGCTGTTTCGCAAGACACGTTTATAGGTTTCAACATATTTGACGGGACGCAGTTACAATCCAAAACATTTCACTCATAAACACAATGTAATTCTTTTTTAATATAGTTTTTATTCTATGTAGGAATCTGTGACGCGCGGCTAAGGCAAAAATTATTGACTGTTGTAATTTCCTTTCTTTGTCCATTTTTTCAATTTTATTAAAATAACCTAAAATAAAAAAATATTATTTAAATAAACAAAAAATAATAATTATAATTTGAAAAATATTTGCAATTACATGAAAATGAAATAAATATTACAGGAATGATTATGTTTGAAAATGAAAAGAAAGATGAAATCGAATAGGAAGGTGTTCGTTGGTTGGGGATCGAGTGAGTTTCAATCTATTTTTGAAATGAAAAAGATTAACCGTAATAAGATATACGATATGCTGGATTCACATTTTTCTGATTCTGATTATTCGAAGAATATGAATCTAGCATGTTGTGTATCTTGTTACGGTTAATCTTTTACCTTCCAAAAATAGATTGAAACTCACTCGATCCCCAACCAACGAACACCTTCCTATTCGATTTCATCTTTCTTTTCATTTTCAAACATAATCAATCCGTGTAATATTTAATTCATTTTCATATAATTTCAAAGATTATTCAAATTATAATTATTTATTTTATTTTATTTAAATAATATTTTTTTATTTTAGTTTATTTTAATAATACTTATTTATTATAAGTTATTCAAATTACAATTATTTATTTGTTTCAGTTTATTTAAAAATAAAAAATAAAATTGAAAAAATAGACATAGTTTCGTTTGTTTTATAACTCTTCCATAGCTATCTTCACACAAATCATGCAAATTCAAATCACAAATATATACACAATAACCAGATTTCAGTAAAAATACTATACATCAAGGCATAAAATAAAAGTATATCAAATTTACAGACGACAAGTAAAATACATAAAATGAAATACAACATTTAAACTATACTACTCAAGAGGGACATCGTCGTCTTCGGAAGCCATCCAATCTGCCATCCTCTCAGTGAGCTCTCTAAGGGACTCACTAGGATAGTCCTGTGACTGAACCACCTTTTGCTGCATCTCATACATATGTTGCTACACCTGATACATATGCTGCATTTGCTGATGCATCTGCTGCTACATCTCATACATCTATTACATATGTTGCATCATTACCCTTAAGTAAAAGACTCTCCACCTTTTCTATGGAAGGCTCTCGAGGACGAATTGTTGTAGCCGCTGCAAATAGATTATATTCCCCTCCCTGCCCTCCTAGTAAGTATAAATCCTTTGGACTAACCTTCTCACCTGTGGAAGCAAGATTGTTGTAGATAGAAGTCAGCTTCTGAAAAAAAACAAACAGCCGCAGATATACCATCTTTAGATAAAACTTTTCAAGGATCCCCCATATTTTTGATGTCTTTGTATAAGAAACTATTTGAGAAAGAAGAGAGACACACAAAAGTCCACAGTTCTCTTAATATAATATTGTCCACTTTTGATCATGAATTTGTTCTAAGGGTTTTCTCAAAATGTAAATTATTCACTTTTCCCACTAATATGGATTGAACCCTCACTGTTAACAGAATTTTTAGTTATCTTTTGTCCTCACAATCTATAGAAGCTGGTTTGTCTACACTGGACAATTGTGAGCATCTAGCTACACAATAAGAGTTTAATTCATAGATGGAAAGGATGGTAGAGAAAGCTATATAAGAAATAGAGGAAGGGTGAGCTCTATTTTTATTGGGTTGGACATTGAAGCTGGAAGACGCCATTGTCGAGCTCTAGTACTGTAACACCCGACATTTTTGGCCATGCAATTATTCCCCGAATTATTAAACGGGATTAATTTGATATTAATACAATGTATGTTTTTGTGAATTTTTCGGTGTGTTTTGTGGAAAGAGAGAGTTTCGGAGAAACCGAATCGGCGAACTAAATAGCAATTTAGTTATAAACCAATGGAATGACAATTTTGGAAGGAATTAAGGTGGTTGGGAGGGTGCCTATAGATGTTTGACACTTGTCAAGCTTGTTGAAGAGGCCATGCTACATCTTTTTTCCTCTCTTCAACGTGAAAACACTCCAAGTTTCTTCCTCTCCTCTCTGTTTCTCTCTTCTAGACGAAGTGCGACAAATTCCAAAAC
The DNA here is from genome assembly GCA_022432975.1 of Begonia masoniana. NCBI lineage: Eukaryota > Viridiplantae > Streptophyta > Magnoliopsida > Cucurbitales > Begoniaceae > Begonia > Begonia masoniana. The sequence goes on along the minus strand of CM039507.1, from coordinate 30,248,307 downwards.
TCTGTTTTCTCCTGTTTTCTCCAGTAAAGGTAACCCTTTACGTTAGTTAACGAGTTTAGTTAGTTATTCCTTAGTTTTGATGAAATTTAGGGTTAATGGTCCAGTTATATATGATATAGGTTCGTGAATCGCCGAGGACTTACGTGCAAGATTTTCAACTTTACGGACATCAGGTAAGTTCATATGCGTAGGTTTGGCCCTTGAGGCCCTACATCACGGATGTACTAGGTTTTTCGTGGTTGGGGGTTATTGTTTGGTAGTTAGGTCGTAAGTTATGTTCTAGGCTAAACGTGTGTTATTTTATGTTTAGTTTTAATATCATGTTGCCTGTTTAATTTATATTTAAGCACCGTATACGTTCATCCATACACATTTTCCGGAAAGTCATATAAATGTTTTGTGCACGAGATTTGAAGTTAAGAAAGATAAAATGTGAATGTAATGTACGGTAAGTGTGGGACGAGGACTGGCATCCTGTTATGTATCCCTGTTATGTGCCTGAAAGTGCACCCTTATTGCGCCAGTTCCTCTATAAGCCCCACTTATATCCCTGTCCACTTGAACGTAAAGTTATGTAATGTTCATGTATTTCAAAAGTCCATGAATAGCATATGCAACACTGCATTGTATGTTCTTACTGAGCTCTAGGCTCATAGTTGAACTCCCTGTTGTAGGTACGGATCCCGTGGATGAGGACTTTGTGCCTCAGGCTGACGAGTAGGTGCAGTTGGCGGGACGAGCTCGTGGGTTGGTTGTGGCAGTCAGGCGCTTTTTTACCTGTGGGGGTGTGGTTCTGAAGTGTATGCAAATTTTGTATAGTGTTGTTTTAGGATTTAGGTGATGTATAGGATCTGTGTAAATGTTTTAAAACCTCTGTTCTGACAGTTGTATTTTCTTTAAATGTACTGGAATTGTTTGGAAATCTTTTTCCTTTTAGGTTGTACATGGATTGTCTTGAGTTTTAGAGCTATTCATGCAGTTAGATTTCTTGAACTTCTGTCATGTTTTCTAACATGTCTAAAATTACATTTTGAATCGGCTTTCTGGTGTTTGAAGCTTTTTGTGTCAAAAGGAGTAAGTCGTCCATTCTGTCCTCTAAAAACAGTCGTCAACCCTGTTCTTTAAAACAGTTGTCCATTCTGTTCTTTAAAACAGTCGTCCATTCTGTCCTCTAAAAACAGTGGTCCACTTTGGCCAGTCGTCCACTTTGGGCAGTTGTCCACTTTGGGCAGTCGTCCACTTTGGCCAGTTGTCCACTTCTGTAGTTCTCCACTTTGGCCTGTGGTCCACTTTGGCCAGTGGTCCACTTTGGCCAGTCGTCCACTTTGGCCAGTCGTCCACTTTGGCCAGTCGTCACTTTGGCCAGCCATTTTAAATGTCCATGAATTTTAAAAAGTCAAAAAATTTTACGTCCAAAAATGTGTAAGTCAAACTTAAAGTCCAGTCGAGTCCCGTGACGGTCCCGGTGGGTCGGGGTCGTCACAGTTATGGTATTAGAGGCCCCATGTTTTAAAATCGATTATGTAGACTATCTGACTGCGCAACCCACCACGTGAGATCGCTCCATCAACTGTAAGTGTTTAAGTTTCCGTATAAGTTTAAGTTTATTAAGTTGAGTTCGTTATTATGTATAGGATTTTCTTGAAATGGTGAGAGGGAATCAAGGTGATGCAAATGACAGGGGCGATGCCCTCGATCGTCTAACTGAGCTAGTAGGCGTTCAGTCACGCATGATGGAACGCATGATGGTAGATAATGGGAACAATAACCATGTGAATGCTCCACGGGACACCAGTGGAGACAGATTCTGACGGCTCCAACCGCCTACATTTGATGGATTGTCTACGGACCCAACTCACGCTGAGGAATGGATCCGACAGATTGAGTGAATGTTCAGCTACGCAGAAGTAGAGGAGAATAAGAAGGTTATATGTGTTGTGTTTCATCTCACCAAGAATGCTGGATTTTAGTGGGACACGGTACAGTCAACTACAGTGGCATTAAGTTGGGAGGGATTCAAGAGGATCTTCTACGAGAAATATTTCGACCGCAGTGTGAGGAAGGAAAAGATGATCGAATTCTCTCGATTGCGGCAATTTGGATTAGTGGTCGAGTATGTTCATAAGTTCGAGTTGGTCTCCCGCTATGCACCTCATCTAGTGGACACCGACAAAAACAAGGTACACCAATTCATTCAGGGTCTGAAGATGGACCTCTTATGGGGGATCACAACTGGGGGATTTGATGAGGCACCATATACAAAAGTGGTGGCCAAGACGTATTAGTTGGAAACCTTAGAAATGAAGTTCCAGAGAGAGAGAGATTCATCAAAGAAATTCCTTCATGATATCCCTCAACAACAACAACAACAACGAGGTCAAGGTTGGCAACCACAACAGCAACAGAACAAGGGCATTAAGAGGCCCAATGAGACTGCTGTTTATCAGGACAAGGGAAAGAGACCAATGGGAGCTCCACAGCTTCCTGTGTGCCCGCGTTGCCAGAGAAGTCACATAGGTGAATGCAGGCTCTTTACTGGCTGCTGCTTCCGATGCGACAAAGAGGGCCATCAAGTCTGGGATTGCCCAATGCCCGACACGAGGCCGAATCGTGCCATGCCGAGGGTATTTGCTATAACATAGAATGATGACGATGCCCAGCACACAGCGATCACAAGTACAATCATGATATGTAATACACCTGCCTATACATTGTTAGACATGGGAGCCACACACTCGTTTATAGCTAGGGACTTCGTGGTTAGGGAGAAATTTTGTCTTGTGCCGACAGATTAACTCTACAGTGTCATGCTACCATCCGGAGAGTTTATGCACTCCGAGCAGGCAATGCAGGGCGATATAGTGTTAGTAGGGGACCAGAAATTGAATGTCAATCTTATCATCATCGATATGAAAGGATACGATGTAATTCTGGAGATGGACTGGCTGTTTAGACATCATGCTGCCATCGACTGTAGGTCTGGGCTTGTGTCCTTTAAGCGCCCGAATGAGAAAGAGTTCTCCTATCAGGCTATACCAAAGGAACACTCTATGCCTATTGTATCCTCCTTAGAAGCTCAAAGGCTGATGAGGTCGGGATGTGCCGAATTTCTAGTCTATGTGATAGAAGCTCAAAGGTAAGGTGAGGTGGAACTCCAAAACATTCCAGTTGTTCGAAACTTCCCAGAGGTCTTCTTGGACGACCTGCCGGGATTACCACCGAATCGTGAGATTGAGTTCGAGATTGATGTGTGTCCTAGTGCTGAACTGGTATCGAAAAATCTATACCGTATGGCGCCAATAGAGCTGAAGGAGTTGAAGACTCAGTTAAAGGAACTAGTGGACAAGGGCTTTGTGCGCCCTAGTTTCTCTCCGTGGGGCACTCCCATCTTGTTCGTTAAGAAGAAGGATGGGTCCCTACGTATGTGTATTAACTACCATAAGCTGAACAAGTTGACCATCAAGAATAAGTACCCGTTGTCGAGAATCAACGACTTATTTGACCAACTACAAGGAGCTCAGGTATTTTCAAAAATTGATTTACGCTCCGGTTATTACCAGTTGATGATATTCCAAAGACCGCATTCAGGACTCGATACGAACACTATGAATTCTTGGTGATGTCGTTTGGGTTAACCAATGCCCCGGCGGCATTTATGGACCTGATGAACAGGGTATTCAAGGATTTTCTAGACAAATTTGTAATCGTCTTTATCGACGACATCCTGGTTTATTTTCAGAATGAGGTAGAGCACGAAGAGCACTTGGCTGTTGTGCTATCAACCCTGAAACAACACCAACTGTACACCAAATTGTCAAAGTGTGAATTCTGGTTGAGCAGGATTAATTTTCTAGGCCACGTGGTGTCTGCAGAAGGAGTATCGGTGGATCCAGCCAAGATTCAAGCTGTGAAGGAATGGCCGAGGCCGAGAAATGCCAGTGAGTTACGAAATTTTATCGGGCTAGCTGGTTACTACAGAAAATTTATTAAGGGACTTTCTGTGATAGCAAAGCCTATGACCAGCTTAACGAAGAAAGATATCAAGTTCAAGTGGTCCGAAGCTTGTGAAGAGAGTTTTCAGACGCTTAAGCAGAAATGGATCACTGCTCCTTTTCTGGTATTGCCGGTCGAAGACGGCGAATTCAGTGTATATTGTGACGCGTCAAAGATTGGTTTGGGATGCGTATTAATGCAGGAGGGAAAGAAGGTGGCATACGCGTCCAGACAATTGAAGAACCACGAGCAAAACTACCCTACTCACGATCTGCAGTTAGCGGCAGTTGTTTTTGCATTATAGGTATGGAGACACCATTTATATGGACAGCCGTGTGAAGTATTTTCTGATCACAAGAGCTTGAGGTATATATTTACCCAGAATGAGTTAAACATGAGGCAGAGGCGGTGACTCGAGTTTGTGAAAGATTATGATATCGAGATTAAATACCACCCCAGGAAAGCTAATATGGTAGCCGATGCATTGAGCAGGATGCCAGCTATTATGTAAATGGCTATGTCAGCCGTATCAATGCCTTTGAAGACAGAAATTCAGAGGTTCGACTTGGAGGTAGTTTCTGAACTATCAGCCGTACTGGCGGACCTATCAATACGGCCAACCATTCTGGACCGAATTAAGTAAGCCCAAAAGATCAATTCGAAGGAAATGGCTGACATTGTAAGCAAGTTTCCTATAGCCTCTTCCGAGTTCAATCATTCGGGGGATGGTATCCTGAAAATCAGAGACAAGTGGTATGTTCCAAAGGATGAAGAACTACGAAAGGATATTCTTTCAGAAGCTCACTCGTCTTTTTTCTCAGTACATCCAGGAAGCACGAAGATGTTTCGAGATTTGAAACTTCACTTATGGTGGCCAAATATGAAGAACGAGGTTGCCAAATACGTGGAGTCTTGTATGATATGTCAACAAGTGAAAGCTGAACATCAACGACCAGGTGGAACACTTCAGCCTCTCTCAATCCCCAAATAGAAGTGGGAGAACATCACTATGGACTTTGTTGTTGGCTTATCGAGGACGACTAGAGGCCATAATAGCCTACAGGTTATTGTGGACAGATTGACGAAATCGGCCCATTTTCTACCTGTGAAGACGACCTTCTCTATGGATTAATATGCAGAGTTGTATATTAGAGAGATTATCAAGCTGCATGGTATTCTGGTGTCGATCGTTTCGGACCGAGATCCTAGATTTACTTTCAGGTTTTGGAGGAGCTTGCAAAACTCCTTGGGCACCAAGTTAAATTTCAGCACGACATTTCATCCACAAACTGACGAACAATCCGAGAGAACGATTCAGATACTGGAGGATATGTTAAGGTCGTGCGTGTTGGAATTTCACACTCCTTGGAGTAAGTATTTGCCGCTAGTGGAGTTCGCTTATAACAATAGCTACCAGGCTATGATCAGTATGGCTCCATATGAAGCTCTTTATGGTAGAAAATGTAGATCTTCATTATGTTGGGATGAAGTTGGAGAATCCAGGCTTGTCGGCCCTGAGTTATTACAGCAAATGTCTGAGGTGATTGCTACTATCAAACAACGTATCAATATTGCTCATAGTCGACAGAAAAGTTACGCGGACCGGGGGAGGAGAGACTTACAGTTCGATGAAGGTGATGAAGTATTCCTCAAAGTGTCGCCTTTCAAGGGCGTGATTAGGTTTGGTAAGAAGGGGAAGCTCAACCCAAGGTTCGTTGGGACATTTCCTATCTTGAAGAGAGTAGGAAGCACAGCTTACAGACTGCAGCTGCCAACGTCCATGAATGGAGTTCACAACGTCTTTCACGTTTCGATGCTGAGGAAATGTGTGCGAGATCCTACTCAGATCGTAGAACCCGTGGACATAGATATCATGCCGATGCTGACGTATGAGGAAAGGCCCATAAAGATTTTGGATTCTTCAATCAAAGTGTTGCGCAACAGGGTGGTCCCATTGGTGAAAGTTTTATGGCGCAATCATAACGTGGAGGAAGCCACTTGAGAAAGACAACAGGACGTTAGGGCCCAATATCCGGAGCTATTTGCTTGAGCAAATTTTGGGGACAAAATTCTGTTAAGGTAGGTGGGATGTAACACCCGGCATTTTTGGCCATGTAATTATTCCCTGAATTATTAAATGGGATTAATTTGATATTAATACAATGTATATTTTTGTGAATTTTTCGGTGTGTTTTGTGGAAAGAGAGAGTTTTGGAGACCGAATCGGCGAACTAAATAGTGATTTAGTTATAAACCAATAAAAGGGCAATTTTGGAAGGAATTAAGGTGGTTGGGAGGGTGCCTATAGATGTTTGACACTTGTCAAGCTTGTTGAAGAAGTCATGCTACATCTTTCTTCCTCTTTTCAACGTGAAAACACTCCAAGTTTCTTCCTCTCCTCTCTGTTTCTCTCTTCCAGACGAAGTGCGACAAATTCCAAAACTCTGTTTTCTCTTGTTTTCTCCTGTTTTCTCCAGTAAATGTAACTCTTTACGTTAGTTAACGAGTTTAGGTTATTTATTCCTTAGTTTTATTGAAATTTAGGGTTAATGGTCCGGTTATATATGATATAAGATCGTGAATCGCAGAGGACTTACGTGCAAGATTTTCAACTTTACGGACATCAGGTAAGTTCATACGCGTAGGTTTGGCCCTTAAGGCCCTACATCACGGAGGTACTAGGTTTTTCGTGGTTGGGGGTTATTGTTGGGTAGTTAGGTCGTAAGTTATGTTCTAGGTTAAACATGTGTTGTTTTATGTTTAGTTTCAATATCTTGTTGCCTGTTTAAGTTACGTTTAAGCACCGTATATGTTCATGCATACACATTTTCCTGAAAGTCATATATTTTGTGCACGAGATTTGAAGTTAAGAAAGATAAAATGTGAATGTAATGTACGGTAAGTGTGGGACAGGGACAAGGACTGGCATCCTGTTATGTATCCCTGTTATGTGCCTGAAAGTGCACCCTTGTTGCTTCAGTTCCTCTATAAGCCCCACTTATATCCCTGTCCACTTGAACGTAAAGTTATGTAATGTTCATGTATTTCAAAAGTCCATGCATAGCATATGCATCACTGCATTGTATGTTCTTACTGAGCTCTAGGCTCATAGTTGAACTCCCTGTTATAGGTACGGATTCCGTGGATGAGGATTTTGTGCCTCAGGCCGACGAGTAGGTGCAGTTGGCGGTACGAGCTCGTGGGTTGATTGCGGCAGTCAAGCGCCTTTTTACCTGTGGGGGTGTGGTTCTGAAGTGTATGCAAATTTTGTATAGTGTTGTTTTGGGATTTAGGTGATGTATAGGATCTGTGTAAATGTTTTAAAACCTCTGTTCTGATAGTTGTATTTTCTTTAAATGTACTGGAATTGTTTGGAAATTTTTTTCCTTTTAGGTTGTGCATGGATTGTCTTGAGTTTTAGAGTTATCCATGCAGTTAGATTTCTTGAACTTCTGTCATGTTTTCTAACATGTCTAAAATTACATTTTGAATCGGGTTTCTTGTGTTTGAAGCTTTTTGAATCAAAAGGAGTAAGTCGTCCATTTTGTCCTCTAAAAACAGTCGTCCACTCTGTTCTTTAAAATAGTTGTCCATTCTGTTCTTTGAAACAGTCGTCCATTCTGTCATCTAAAAACAGTGGTCCACTTTGGGCAGTCATCCACTTTGGCCAGTCATCCACTTTGGCCATTTGTCCACTTCTGCAGTTCTCCACTTTGGCCAGTAGTCCACTTTGGTCAGTCGTCCACTTTGGCCAGTTCAATTTTATGTCTTGTCATTTTAAATATCCATGAGTTTTAAAAAGTCGAAAAATTTTACGTCCAAAAATATGTAAGTCAAACTTAAAGTCCAGTTGAGTCCCGTGACGATCATTGCGGGTCGGGATCGTCACAAGTACCAAGTAGAGTTTCTATACCATAACGAAGAATATGGAAGGAAAATATTTGTGGTATATTCTCTATCTGACAATCAATGATTTACGGGTGGGTACACATGGCGTAATATTATAAAAAATCACCCCCGGGTGAGAAAAACAGCACGCTTGCTTGATACGCGTGCTCTTCTAACTGTGCACTTGATGCCATCAATTGAAACGCGCATGCCAGCATATTGGTCCTAAACGAAAAGACGGTTTGGCAAATGGCATGCAAATTGGACATGAAAAGTTTAAAGTGGAGCCAGTCAATACTAGTGTGCTGGGCGTTAGAGACGCGTACCATTTAATTGCTCAATGTCCACATAATGGACCAAACCAAACCTCACGAAAAAGCCATCCTACCCTCTTAAATGTCCCCTCGTCCACCTGTGAGTTGTGTCGGCTGGCAAATCTCAGTCCTGTGTCTTCCAGTTCCTACCCTTTAAAACTTGTTTTCTGATATCAGGACTAATGTTACATCAAAAAGGCAATGAGTTGATAGTCTTTTAGACTTGTTTTTCTCGAGTTTTATTATTTAATATTCCTTTTGATAAAGAAATAATTAGTTTCAACCTTAATTTTTCTATCATTGTGAATCATAACAACCTTGTATTATGTAAAATTAACCCCAGTTTACGTAATATAATTTCTTTAAAAATTAACCCTTTATGAATGGAAGAGGATTGAAATATTGATTAAAATCATGTAAGTTTGAATATCGTGACGCATGCATTACCAAACTTAGAAAATATGAAACGTTCATTGGATTTCAATTGTAAAATATTTCATTTCAAATTTACTTAATTTATAGTTATTTTTATTTGTCATCTATTAGTATATACGTGTTAAATATTTATTTATAATATCTTATTATGTGGCATACATGACTTAATTAAGGAAATTACTAGAATATCTAAATGAATTAATAAACCTGAACCATATTTATTTTTAACGTGAAATTATAAATATATTTAATTATAGATCTCAGATAATTATCGTCTCTCGTAACAAATTCTGGTTCTCTCTCCACCCAAAGGCCTCGATGATTGTGGCTTTTGTTGGAAGGCTTAAAAGTGCTTACATTTCATAATTTAGACTCTATTTTAGTGTTTGGTATATGAAAAAATTTCAACTTTTTTTTAAAAGCAACAATAATTTTGACAAACTGAAAAATGTAGGTTTTGATATATGCTTCTTTGATAACGTGGAAGCAGTTACGAAATGTTTATATGTCCATCTTAATTTTAAAATTTTTTTAATATTGATATTTAGCTACCCACATTCTTCTCTCTCGTAATTTTAATGTACTTTTTTTTATGTAATTTAATAATTGAAAATCATAGGTTCTTCAATTCAAATCAATATATCATTTTTAAATATTTATTTTACTACACAATTGTTATTTTTTCTCACTACCGATTATTTTAAAAACACAAGTAACAATGATAATTCAAAAAGTTACAACAATATCAAATTTGCCTTAAGATCTAGTTTCCTCGCCTTTAAGGGATTATATTACCGTCAAGATTGATAAATAGAGATTCTACAATTTGTTACATGTGCAAGAATTTCAGATGTACACCGATTAAAACTATGGATCAAGGTACATTTTCTATTAGTTACGGTAAGTGATAATTTATATTGTTTAACGGTTTTGGCAATTAAGGGCTTATGCATAATTGTTACTTTTTTATTTGCATATTAGATTACCGTTTTGCTGAGAATTATATTTTACATGTGATATTAGAGTCTAGATTCAGAATGTATAATTATCCATTAAAATTTATTTCGTGGTAAATAAAGAAAAAATTATGAATCTCGATATTCATTAAAAACCATATTTTTAATGAATCTCGATATTCATTAAAAACTATACACTTGAAGTTCATCATTGTGTGTTTTTTGTCAATTATAAATCAATTTGAATTGATGCATATCAAAATTTATCTCTTCTGCTTCTTTGAATTATTATTAAGTTAGATATGCAGAGTTCATTTAAAGTATATATATTCATTAAAATAATAGTTATTTAATGAATATAATAAACTAATAAATAGTAATTTAAAGTTTAGTTACTTTGATTATTTTGTAACTATATAATGGAGATCAAAGTAATCTTTTTGATCGTAATAGTGACTAAATTAAAGTTTTCATTTTTGAAAATTAAAGTTTCGATATTGAAAATTAAAGTTTCGATTTTCAAGAATTAAAGATGCGATTTTTTGAGAAATTAAAGTTTTAATTTTTGAAAAATTAAAGTTCTGATTTCTGAAAATTAAAGTTTCTATTTTTTCAAGAGTTAAAGATTTGATTGCTTGAAATCTAAAATTTGATTTTCAAGAAATAAACTATCAATTTTTCAGAACTAAAGTTTTGATTTTGAAAAACTAAAGTTTTAATATTTTAGAATTGATGTTTTAGCTTTTAGAGAATTTTAGTTTTATCTCGAAAATTAAAGTTTCAATTTTGAAAAAATCTAAAGTTTTGATTTTGAAAATTAAGGTTTCCATTACCAATTTGTTAATTTGTTACATATGGATGATGAAATTCTCGATTTGTGAAATAGTATTTTTCTCCAAAAAATATGCTTTCTTTTACTGTTGCAAAAAAATGAGCAGCCTTTCTTAGGAACACATTTAAGATTATTTGAGAAATCAAGTTTCGACTTTTTGATATTTAAGTTTTTGATTTTGAAAAATAAATTTTGGTTTTTTCAAGAATTAAAGTTTTCATTTTTTTAGTGATAAAATCACGTAACCAACTGCAAGTTAAGAACACATTTATTTGTGACTTAAACAAGGTAAATTAAAAAATAATTAATCATTAAAGTTGATTTTATCACATAAAAATAGCAGTTTTATTGCAATGATTGTTTGTTCTAATTTAATTTTGAAATTCACAATTAAGTAATTTACAGTCACCAAAGTTGCCAAATTATAAAAGTTTCTAAATTAAGGATTGATATTTCTCAAATAAATTGTGACTCCCCCAAACCCAATCGGGGTCGGAGAGCCAACACTCCGAACATTTAAAACGTGACATATTTTTTTTTTTTAACTTTACTTTTGAAACTTTACTGAAAATAGAATCGAAAGACAGAAAATCAGAAGACATATTAAAAAAAATTTGAACTACAGTAATAGAAGACTGAAGACAACAGGATGAAACATAGAAAACCCTCTCTGGAATTGAAGACTGGAAAACATTTAAAGTCGAACCACAAAATAAATGGCAGAAGAAAAAAAAAGGGAAAACAGGAATATATAAAAAAAAAATGAGAAACATAACTGGAAGACATACTGTGGACAATCAGAAGCTGTGGACGTTCAGAAACTGTGGACAATCAGAAATCGTGGACATTCAGAAACTGTGGACAATCAGAAGTCGTGGACATTCAGAAACTGTGGACAATCAAAAGTTGTGGACATTCAGAAACTGTGGATAATCAGAAACCGTGGACATTCAGAAATTGTGGACAATCAGAAGTCGTGGACATTCAGAAACTGTGGATAATCAGAAGCTGTGGACATTCAAAAACTGTGGACAATCAGAAACTGTGGACAATCAGAAGTCGTGGACATTCAGAAACTGTGGACAATCAGAAGTCGTGGACATTCAGAAACTGTGGACAATCAGAAGTCGTGGACATTCAGAAACTGTGGACAATCAGAAGTCGTGGACATTCAGAAACTGTGGACAATCAGAAGTCGTGGACATTCAGAAACTGTGGACAATCAGAAGTCGTGGACATTCAGAAACTGTGGACAATCAGAAGTCGTGGACATTCAGAAACTGTGGACAATCAGAAGTCGTGGACATTCAGAAACTGTGGACAATCAGAAGTCGTGGACATTCAGAAACTGTGGACAATCAGAAGTCGTGGACATTCAGAAACTGTGGACAATCAGAAGTCGTGGACATTCAGAAACTGTGGACAATCAGAAGTCGTGGACATTCAGAAACTGTGGACAATCAGAAGTCGTGGACATTCAGAAACTGTGGACAATCAGAAGTCGTGGACATTCAGAAACTGTGGACAATCAGAAGTCGTGGACATTCAGAAACTGTGGACAATCAGAAGTCGTGGACATTCAGAAACTGTGGACAATCAGAAGTCGTGGACATTCAGAAACTGTGGACAATCAGAAGTCGTGGACATTCAGAAACTGTGGACAATCAGAAGTCGTGGACATTCAGAAACTGTGGACAATCAGAAGTCGTGGACATTCAGAAACTGTGGACAATCAGAAGTCGTGGACATTCAGAAACTGTGGACAATCAGAAACTGTGGACAATCAGAAGTCGTGGACATTCAGAAACTGTGGACAATCAGAAGTCGTGGACATTCAGAAACTGTGGACAATCAGAAGTCGTGGACATTCAGAAACTGTGGACAATCAGAAGTCGTGGACATTCAGAAACTGTGGACAATCAGAAGTCGTGGACATTCAGAAACTGTGGACAATCAGAAGTCGTGGACATTCAGAAACTGTGGACAATCAGAAGTCGTGGACATTCAGAAACTGTGGACAATCAGAAGTCGTGGACATTCAGAAACTGTGGACAATCAGAAGTCGTGGACATTCAGAAACTGTGGACAATCAGAAGTCGTGGACATTCAGAAACTGTGGACAATCAGAAGTCGTGGACATTCAGAAACTGTGGACAATCAGAAGTCGTGGACATTCAGAAACTGTGGACAATCAGAAGTCGTGGACATTCAGAAACTGTGGACAATCAGAAGTCGTGGACATTCAGAAACTGTGGACAATCAGAAGTCGTGGACATTCAGAAACTGTGGACAATCAGAAGTCGTGGACATTCAGAAACTGTGGACAATCAGAAGTCGTGGACATTCAGAAACTGTGGACAATCAGAAGTCGTGGACATTCAGAAACTGTGGACAATCAGAAGTCGTGGACATTCAGAAACTGTGGACAATCAGAAGTCGTGGACATTCAGAAACTGTGGACAATCAGAAGTCGTGGACATTCAGAAACTGTGGACAATCAGAAGTCGTGGACATTCAGAAACTGTGGACAATCAGAAGTCGTGGACATTCAGAAACTGTGGACAATCAGAAGTCGTGGACATTCAGAAACTGTGGACAATCAGAAGTCGTGGACATTCAGAAACTGTGGACAATCAGAAGTCGTGGACATTCAGAAACTGTGGACAATCAGAAGTCGTGGACATTCAGAAACTGTGGACAATCAGAAGTCGTGGACATTCAGAAACTGTGGACAATCAGAAGTCGTGGACATTCAGAAACTGTGGACAATCAGAAGTCGTGGACATTCAGAAACTGTGGACAATCAGAAGTCGTGGACATTCAGAAACTGTGGACAATCAGAAGTCGTGGACATTCAGAAACTGTGGACAATCAGAAGTCGTGGACATTCAGAAACTGTGGACAATCAGAAGTCGTGGACATTCAGAAACTGTGGACAATCAGAAGTCGTGGACATTCAGAAACTGTGGACAATCAGAAGCTGTGGACGTTCAAAATAACAGGCAGAATGGACTTTGAAAACAGAAGGAAAAATAGACTTTGGACTTTTAAAATAACAGGCAGAATGGACTTTGAAAACAGAAGGCAAAATAGACTTTGGACGTTTAAAATAACAGGCAGAATGGACTTTAAAAACAGAAGGCAAAATAGACTTTGGACGTTTAAAATAACAGGCAGAATGGACTTAAAAGGCAAAATAGACTTTGGACTTTTAAAATAACAGGCAGAATGGACTTTTTTTTTTTTTACACGGAGACATAAAAACAGAAGGCATAAAAACTTCAAACTTCAGAAACCGATTCAAAACATGATTTTGGACATATCAGAAAACATGACAGAAGTTTAAGAAACCAGATTGCATGGATAGCTCTAAAATCAGAGAAAATCCATGCACAACCTAAAAGAGAAAATCTCAAGCAATTCCAGAATATTTCGAAACATACATACATTCAACTGTCAAAACAGAGGTTTTAATAAAACATCAACAAAGAGTTTATACATTGTTTTAAAATCTCAGAAGCTATACAGAACTTGACATACATATTCAGAATTCACAAAACAGAAGTTTTGAAAACATGAACACACAGTCTGCATATCGGTTTTAGGATTTCAAAAGCTATACAGGACTTGACATAACTTTCAAAAATACATTCTCACAGGAATAACATTTGTCTGACTGCAGCAACCAATCCCCATGAGCTTGATCCGACAACTTCATTTATTCATCAGCTTGAGGCACAAAGTCCTCATCTGGAGGATCCATACCTACAATAAGGAGTTCAACTATGAGCCTAGAGCTCAGTAAGAACATGAATACAGTGATGCATATGTTGTGCATGAATATTTTTTTTCAAATACATGAACATTACATTACGTTTCACTGGACAGGAAGGTATAAGTGAGAAGAAGAGCTGACGCAACAGGAGTACATGCCACAACAGGACATAACAGGAGTATATGACAGGATGTCAGTCCTCATCCACACTTAACCATACATTACATTCACATTTTTAACTTTCATGACTTCAAATCTGGTGCTGAAAAACATTTGCATGGTTTTCCAGAAAACGTGTATGCATGAACAGATACGGTGCTTAAACTCAACATATACAGGCGACGGGATAAAAGCAAATATGAAACAGAACAAATTTTACTCAAAACATAACCTACGACCTAACTACCCAAACCAAAACCTAGTATCTCCGTGTTGTAGGGCCTTAAGGGCCATTTTATGCGCATGAACTTACCTGTTGTCTGAAATGCAGCAAGCTTTGTTCGTGAAACCTCGGTGATGCATGAACCTATAACATGCACGTAAGGAAAAATAAACAGAGCTGCAAATGCTAATTAATAACTTAATAGGATATGCTCCAAACTTCATTCAAACCTTTAGAAAACAAACCAATGTGTTTTCATACAAAAACAGTGAGTTTTCTCCAAAATACTTTAACCTTTAACTTCAACAAAACTCACATCCACCGGTGAACTAATTTGTTAGTAGTTCACATCCACTGGTGAACTCATTTGTCAGTAGTTCACATCCACTGGTGAACAGTGTATTTCTGCCTGCATCCGCCGCTGCCCATAAAAAAAATTCCATCTATCGTCTGATGTCAGTTGCATCTTCCGACTGAAGTTATCTGTTTTGTCTTATTCACATCCACCGGTAGTCTATATCGCCCGCCCAATTTACTTACATTTTCAGCCTACGTCTTCCGCCTGACGTCACCCATCTTCCGCCCAGTTCACCTCTACCGGTGAACAGTGATCTTCTGCCTGTAGTTCACCTCTGCCGGTGAACAGCCCAATTCTGCTTGTAATTTACATCTTCCGCCCAGTTTATTTACTTCTTTTGCCCTACATCCCCCCGACCCCGTCATTCACTGTAGCCTTTCTTCCGGTATAACTTTCAATTTTGTTTCCCATTTTATTAGGTTTTCCACTGCATGTCAAGTCGTTCATCTCTGTCTGTTTATTTTCGTCATTCAAATTCTGGTGTTCCAATCTTCTCATTGTCTGCCAGAACCTTGTTTAAGTTGAAGTCAAGTCTTAGTGAGAATTCCAGAACTGTTTTCCTTTCTCTCTGCTTCCAGCCTTCCTGCATTTCCTTCTGTCATTTATTCTGCAATTCGGTTTAACCGTTTCCCATTTTGCTTTTAAATCCAGAGAAGGTTTTCTTTCTCTGTAAAGTTTCTGGTTTAAAAAAATAATATGTCCCGTTTTCTGTTAAATGTACGGAGTGACGGCTCTCGGGCCCCGATCGGGTCGGGGGCTGTCACAGGATTAGGGCGTCTAATCCTAACAACTGGTATCAGAGCTTCAAGTTGAAGCGGTTTTTCGAAAATCAAGGTTTGATTTTTTGAAGGTATCGAACGATTTTACGTTTGCAATTTTTGGTGAGTAAAGTTTGCAATTTTGTTGAAAAAAGAAAATAGAAAAGAAATTTATTTCTTTTCTAGTGCTTGTTCTGTTTTGCTGTCAATAACACAAAAGCGGAAATTAAAAAAAAAAAAAGAAAAGAAGGAAAAACATTTTGTTTTCTTTTTGGTTGTGTTCTGCTCGCCGCAAAGAACACGAAGAAGAACAGCCCCATCGCCGCTGCCATCGCCAATAAGAAGGGAAGCGCCATCCGACGTCTAACTGCGAGAAGCGCAACGCGACCCGAAGCCAAAGAAAAGAGCCCTAGCCGCACCCCGTTCTGCTTGACCACAAAGAACAGCACAGCGAGAGAGCAGCCCACGCGAAGCAACAGAGGAGAGACCGCCGTTCTACCACCGTGCACCAGAACTGCGTCGTCGCCGACCGCAGCAGAACACGCTGACCTGTTCCGCCGCGGCCACCGCCATCCGCGAAGAACTACTCCTCTGAAGAACAAAGAGAAGCCACTGCGAAGAACAGTGAGAAACAAGTGTGTGTGTGTGTGTGTGTGACCTCCTCAGAAATAGAGGTAGCCTACGGCAGGGGCTTTTTTAGAACAAGCTTAGAAGAGCGGGCGTGCATTGCCGCAGCGAGCACACTGAAGGATCCAGTCAAAAGGCTAAGACACGAGCTAGAAAGAGATTTGATTTTTTGGAGAAAATATTTGGGCAAGGTTATTGATTCAGATATTTTTGGGCTTGGATAATTTGTTCGGCAGATTTATTTAGAATACTTTTTGAGTGAAATTCTGAAATCATTTGGGCTGATTTGGATTGATTATTGGGGTTGAATAATTGATCTAGAAATATCTGTTTTTTGGGGCATTGATTATTGATAACGATGACAGGTGACGATTGCACAAGACACGGTATTGAAAAATTTGATGGGACAGATTTTGCATCGGGAGAATGCAAATCGAGGATTACTTGTACGGGAAAAAACTTCATCTTCCCTTGAGTGCAAAACTAGAGAAGATGGAAGACGGTGAATGGAATCTCCTTGACAGACAGGTTTTTGGAGTCGTCCGATTGACGCTAGCCAAAAGCGTTGCTCACAACGTGGCGAAGGAGAAGACCATCGCGAGTCTGATGAAGGCTCTATCTAATATGTACGAGAAACCCTCCGCGAATCATAAGGTATTTCTTATGAAGAAGCTTTTTAATCTGAAGATGATTTATGGTACTTCTGTCGCAGCACATCTGAATGAATTCAATACGATTATGAATCAATTGCTATCTGTGAAAATTGATTTTGGGGATGAGGTTCTTGCCCTAATTTTGTTGGCGTCTCTACCGAACAGCTGGGAGCCTATGAGGGCAACAGTCAGTAATTCAGTCGGAAGTGCAAAACTGGTATTCACCGATATGAGAGATCATTTTCTTGCCAAGGAGGTTCGTAAGATTGATTCTGATAAAACATCGACACGTTCAGCTCTGAATGTTGAAAATAGGGGTAGGAGTCAAAGTAAAGGTCTGGGCAATAGAAATCGAAGTCAGAGGAAGTTCGGAAAACACTCCAATTATGAGTATTATTACTGTGGCAAGAAAGGACAGCTTCTTCGGGAGAATCCGAATATCAAAGGAAAGGAAAAGATGTTCGAAGAAGGTGACACAATCGAGGAGGCAGCCACGGCCACCGAAGAGTTCTTTAGTGTGTACGACGAGAATGTCGTAAATTTCACTTGCCAAGATACAGGTTAGGTAATCGATAGTGGCGCTTCAATACATGCCACTTCGCGGAGAGATTTCTTTACGTCCTATATGTGATGACCCGAATATGCACGCATGAGTACGACTGCGGGGCAAACCTCGAGTTGTGGGGCAAACCTCGGGACCTAAGTCGAGTGTAGGCGAATCCCAGACTCGAGTATAGGCGAATCCCGAGTCATAAAGAGGGGGTCGTCACAATCCCACATCGTTTGGTGAAATATATGGTAATGACACATATGCAAAAAAAACCCTCCCAAGATAGTAAGACGCGTGTTGGAGCACAATTGGCAACGGATCCCATAAGAACTCCGAAGTTAAAAGTGCTTCGGCGAGAGTTGAAACGCCCCCCGAACCCGCCCTGGCTCGGTACGTTACATTGCAAACAAATCCCACGTTTAAAACGAAATTTAAAATAATTTTCAAAAATACTTCGACTCGATTTTTGGGTTTTTCAAAAGTGTCAAAAAGTGTAGGAAAAGGTCGGGTTAAAATATATTTGAAAATAAAAAATTAAAAAAAAAAAAAAACGGGTCTGGTCGGCATCGCGTGCGCAGCAGCGCACCGCCCGCGCATGTGCCGATCGATCGCCGCTAAGCGGCGATCGATCGGCACCCTCTAGGGTGCGCGATCAGAACCAACAATAAAGCGCCAATCGATCGGCGCTGCGGCGCTCAGATCTTCGACCATTCCCTCTTTTCTTCCACTTTTTTCCGAGCCAAACACTTTCAAATTTCCTAAAATTTTTACCATACATTCCCGACATCCCCGACTCAGTGCCCCGTAAAAAATCTGGGAAAACCGACTTAAAACGGTTAGCAAAAACATAGAGAAAAGTGAACACACGTTGTTTGTTATACGAAAAACAAA
The DNA here is from genome assembly GCA_022432975.1 of Begonia masoniana. Classification (NCBI taxonomy): domain Eukaryota; kingdom Viridiplantae; phylum Streptophyta; class Magnoliopsida; order Cucurbitales; family Begoniaceae; genus Begonia; species Begonia masoniana. The sequence goes on along the minus strand of CM039507.1, from coordinate 30,229,895 downwards.
ACGAGCAGCGTAACGACTAAAATTCTATAAACCAAAATCTGAAACCAAAACCGGAAATCAAATAGTTTCAAATCCCAAGCATTTACATATCAACTATCCAACAAAACAACCAAACTCACAACCATCCAAAATAGCTAGGAAAAACATTTACAAGACAAAATACCAAAACTCCCCACCAAACTACCCGAAGAACGTGGCCAAGACGCCCCGACAAATACCTGCACCGGCATACTCCATGCATCATCGACTGCTGCCTAATCCTGGGCTCTCTCATCGAGCTCACCCGAATAAAGATTGTCACCTACACCACATAACACAAAACGTAAGCGTAATGCTTAGTAAGGAGGGAATAATGCAATGTAAAACATAATACACTCTCAACCCCTATTCATGCAGTCTCTACACTCTCTGTTGGTTTCGACGCAATTCTCATTTATTAATCTTTTGCCCGTGCATCTCTCATAGAGACCCTCCCGAGGTGCTCCACGAGCACTACTCCCCGGCGAGGCAGCTCTATTCGATATCACAGTTCAAACTCTTCTTGTCACAGTGCATCTCTCATAGAAACCCTCCCGAGGTGCTCCACGAGCACTACTCCTCGAAGAGGCAGCTCTACTCGATATCACTATTCAGTCCCTTATTATTGCAATGCATCTCTTGTAGAGACCCTCCTGAGGTGCTTCACGAGCACTACTCCCCGACGAGGCAACTCTTCTCGGGATCACGTTGCATTTCTCATTATCTCTTTACCTTTAGTGCTCACACTTCAAACCCGTGCTCACAACTCACAATGATGCGTGTCACACAAAAGAAGTAAAACACAAACAACCAAACAACCAAACAAACAAACATCCCTACCGTTCCATGGTGTAGCCCCGAAGGCAATGAAACCACACAATCCTCTACTTACCTGACTGCTCGGAATGTGTTTGCTCATTTCGTCCAATCAAATTATTCGCTCGACAACCTAACAAATAGGGAAAATAACTTAGCGTCAATCTAGGAGATTCTAACAAACACTTAAACCCAAAACTAACTACAATTTGAATTACTTAAAGTTTAAACCTTAAAACCCGATTTTCTTCACAATTTTTAGCGTCCAACTTCAAACAACAATAACTTATTCATTTTTCAACGGATTTCGACGTGACACCCCAATTCGTAAACCTCTACAAGTCTACTATCCATCAAAACACTCCAATTCAACAACCAAACATAATAGCCGATCAGAAATGCCAATAACAGAATCAGTGCCCTTACTCGTAAAAATCCAGCTTTTGCATAACTCACTCCCAATCTCAAATCTATCCCTAAAAACAACCTAAACTATCATAATTAAGGATTAAACCATCAATTAGAGAGAAAGACCAGCAAGGGAAACTAAATTTTCGGAGTTCCCTTATAGGGTTTTCCAAACCCTAACTAATTCCCACAAAACCACCACTAAAACATCAACAAACTTCATTTATATGCACTAACAACAAAACCCATTAAAAACCTTACCTTAATCCTTGAAAAATTGATGAAGAGAAGAGGAGAGAACCCTAACAATGGCTGCCAAGGTCTCGTGGGAAGAAAAGAGGAAGAAGGAAATGTTTGCCAATTTAACATAAAACCCATCCATTTATAAAGTTTTTACTATTTTTTCCTTTTGAACTTTTCCACCAAGTTTTAAAACTTTATAAAATGGTCTCTCCTTTCCATTTTTCATCTCTTGAATGTGATTTCATCCCACTTTTAAATCCTTCTTTCACTTTCAACTATTTAAATTTACTTTTACTTACTTTTACATAAATTCTATAATAACCAATATTCTATAATAATCAATATTAAACAAATCCAACTTAACAATTTCTATTCAAATTTGTTTTCCATTCAAGAGTTTAGAAAAATGTCTAAGATTAATGTTAACACCACACCTCGTCTAGTCTAATTTAAAGGCTACGTACATTATGAAAATTTTCGGTTGTTACAAGAGTAGTACCAGGTTGGGTGACCGATTGGAAAGTTATCGCCAAACAAAGCCGTGAGGGGAGGATATTTGACTACTGCCCAATCCATAGAGCGGACAATATCTTACTGGGAAAACGGATCGTTATAAATGGTATCAGAGCCTATACCCAACTGGAAATGTGGTCAACGAGAACGTTGGGCCCCCCGAGGGAGGGGGGGTGATTGTGATGACCCGAATGTGCACGTATGAGTACAACTGCAGGGCAAATATCGAGTTGTGGGGCAAACCTCTGGACCTAAGCCGAGTGTAGGCGAATCTCAGACTCGAGTATAGGCGAATCTCGGGTGGTAAAGAAGGGGTCGTCACAATCCCACATCGCTTGGGGAAGTATATGGAAATAAAACATATGTAAGAAAACCCTACCAAGTTAGTAAAACGCGTTTTGGAGCACAATTGGCAACAGATCTCATAAGAACTCTGAAGTTAAAAGTGCTTCAGTGAGAGTAGTACTAGGTTGGGTGACCGACTGGGAAGTTCTCGCCAAACAAAGCCGTGAGGGGAGGATATTGGGCTACGACCCAATCCCCATAGCGGACAATATCTTAGAGGGAATGGATCCTTATACTATACTTCGGGTGACTTTGGAAGTGTGAGGATGAGAAATGATGGCGTTGCAAAAGCCATTGGTATGGGAGATGTGCGTTTGGAGACCAACATCGGCAACACCTTGGTTTTGAGAAGTGTGAAGCACATCCCCAACATCCACAAGAATTTAGTCTCGATTGGGAAGCTCGACGAAAAAGGGTTTGGCAACACCTTTCGTGATGGAAAATGGAAGCTTACCAGAGGTTCATTGATCGTAGCGAGAGGAGAAAAATGCTCCTCATTATATGTGATGTAGGCGAATATCGCGGATTCTACAATCAATGTGGTGGGTAATAAGACTGCAAAGTTTGTGAATTCACCTTCTAAGAGAAAGATTAAGAAGACTCGGAAGAAGTTAAGTTCTCAGGTGAAGTTTAGGTTGAGATCTGAGGGTACATCAGAGCTTGTGAGTCAGCCTATTACAAATGTTCAGTCACCAGTTTTAGTTTCACGTCAGAATGATATCGTCAAAGGCAGAACCATATGAAAGGTTAAAACTCTGGGACGATATGATGAAACTGTGAGTTATGTATTGAATGTGTTTAAGGGTAACAATTCCTGTGTGGAGCCTTCAACATGTTCAGATGCAATTCATTGCGACAACCCTGATAGTTTAGTGATACCATGGAGAAGGAGATGCGATTTCTTCTCAAGTAAGTCTCTCAAGTTAAAGGAGGGCTTAAACTTGAACGATATCGAATGCTGAGTTGGCCCATCTGGGGTGTAATATCCGGCTTGTACGGACTACGGATATAATATATTATATTATTATTTTATTATATAATGGCATTTTTGGTAAATATGTCAAATCAGGTCCGTTTTACGAAAAGAAAGCGTCATCACGATCCTAACAAATAATTAGAATTTTAAGGAATTTTGGAGAATTTTCGGTATAGTGACGCTATATTCCGAGCAATTACCACTATTGTAAAGTAAAGGACGTTTTAGTAAAAATAGCAAACGAAGTCCAAATTGCAAACGAGCGGTCTTAATAAATCTCAAATAATAAGTTAGACTTATTGGTGAAGTAAGGACATTTGGAGAAGTCGAATGGTTGGACGATTAACGAAACGAAGGACGAAATGAATATATAATTAAAGCTAAGGGCAAAATAGTAATTTTGTAAATCATTTTTTTATTAAAAAGGCAAAGTCTTCTTCTCTTCTCGGCAGAATGCCCTCCCCTCCCTGTTTCTCTCTTCCTCTCTCTCGCGAGCTCTCTGGCCGCCAAGGTTTCAAGCGATCCGACCTCCGTTTCTCCTCCCGTTCGTCTTCCGTCCTTCACGTTTTCTCCTTCGATCGTCATTCTAGGTATGTCTCTGTAGTTTTAAAACGTTTATTTCGAGTTTTACGGAGTTATACGTTTAGGGTTTTCGTTTGGTTTTCGATTAAAAACTCGAATTAGGGCTCGTAATTAATAGGTTAGCCTTGATTAAGTATGTATTTCACGTATTTGACGTTATTGGACGAAGTTTAATCGATTTGCGAAAAAGTTTAAAATCCGAGAATTTTAGGGTTTTCGGAAAAATTCGTGAATTGGATTTCGGAGTATCGAGCGTAGATTAATGGATTAATTGCCTCGATAAGTTAAGCTGAAATGTTAGGAAATTTCTTTGGTTAAAGTTTTGATAATTTGGGACGTTTAGTGATTTAGAATCGAATTTAACGTCAATATTGCATGTTGATTAGGTAATCAGAGCTCGTGGACGAAACTTGGATTGCAGCGTGCACGAGGTAAGTTCTCGTGATACTTTTCTGGCCGATTGGCCTACACCGTACGTCGAATGTCGTCTCGAGGAATTTTGGAGATGCGTATGTTATTTGCTTTGGTTGGGTAGACAGGTTTAGTTGTTTTATAGGTTATAGGTTATGTATTTATAGTCTTGATGGTATGTATGCTGAGTGTTTACTTTAAGATATAGAATTGTTCATGCATCACGTGTTTAAAGAAAAGTATAGAAAATGAATTTCCGCACATTGAATAAAGATTAAGCAAAGAATGAAAACGGCCGAAAGGCTTACAGTCACCGGCCGAAAGGCTTACAGTCACCGGCCGAAAGGCTTACAGTTCACCGGCCGAATGCTGTCACCGGCCGAAAGGCTTACAGTCACCGGCCGAAAGGCTTACAGTCACCGGCCGAAAGGCTTACAGTCACCGGCCGAAAGGCTTACAGTCACCGGCCGAAAGGCTTACAGTCACCGGCCGAAAGGCTTACAGTCACCGGCCGAAAGGCTTACAGTCACCGGCCGAAAGGCTTACAGTCACCGGCCGAAAGGCTTACAGTCACCGGCCGAAAGGCTTACAGTCACCGGCCGAAAGGCTTACAGTCACCGGCCGAAAGGCTTACAGTCACCGGCCGAAAGGCTTACAGTCACCGGCCGAAAGGCTTACAGTCACCGGCCGAAAGGCTTACAGTCACCGGCCGAAAGGCTTACAGTCACCGGCCGAAAGGCTTACAGTCACCGGCCGAAAGGCTTACAGTCACCGGCCGAAAGGCTTACAGTCACCGGCCGAAAGGCTTACAGTCACCGGCCGAAAGGCTTACAGTCACCGGCCGAAAGGCTTACAGTCACCGGCCGAAAGGCTTACAGTCACCGGCCGAAAGGCTTACAGTCACCGGCCGAAAGGCTTACAGTCACCGGCCGAAAGGCTTACAGTCACCGGCCGAAAGGCTTACAGTCACCGGCCGAAAGGCTTACAGTCACCGGCCGAAAGGCTTACAGTCACCGGCCGAAAGGCTTACAGTCACCGGCCGAAAGGCTTACAGTCACCGGCCGAAAGGCTTACAGTCACCGGCCGAAAGGCTTACAGTCACCGGCCGAAAGGCTTACAGTCACCGGCCGAAAGGCTTACAGTCACCGGCCGAAAGGCTTACAGTCACCGGCCGAAAGGCTTACAGTCACCGGCCGAAAGGCTTACAGTCACCGGCCGAAAGGCTTACAGTCACCGGCCGAAAGGCTTACAGTCACCGGCCGAAAGGCTTACAGTCACCGGCCGAAAGGCTTACAGTCACCGGCCGAAAGGCTTACAGTCACCGGCCGAAAGGCTTACAGTCACCGGCCGAAAGGCTTACAGTCACCGGCCGTAGTTGCATTTACGAGCCTTACTGAGATTTTTATCTCATAGTGTATTGTATGGTGTAGGTGATACCGAGGATACAGGTGCGGACGATGTCCCTCCTCCAGAGGCTTGAGTCCAGTTGACGGAGGATAGCTGCGGTGGTGTGTTGGCGCAGTCGAGGCTTCATGACCCGTGGGGACAGTATGTATAGATTTTGGAATGTTTTGGGATAATCGATAGAATATGTATAGGATGTTTAGATTTGATAGTTGATAGGTTTAATTTTGAATGTTTTGGGTAACTATTTATAGAAATATTTTGGTTTTAAACAGTTACTTGAACGTTATAGTAAATTCTGGAACTGTTTGGTTATTAAATGAAATGTTTTTAGGTGGTTACGGATAGCTCGGTTTTTAGAATTATCCACGCAGTTGGATTTCGCAAAGTCCGCTGTAAGTCGGTTAAGTGTAAGATAAGTTTGGGTCGAGTTTATTGTGGTTATTGTGAGAAATTAGTAAAAAGAAGGTGTGGTTACTCTCTGGAATCCAAAATTCCAGAGAGTTCAGTTGTGAAAGGCAAAACAGAAGGCAAAACAGGTGGGAGACGAGGGCTGGGTCGCTGCCATGTGCAGCGACCAGTCGCTGCCAAGTGCAGCGACTGGGCGCTGCACAATGCAGCGCTCGAGCGCTGCACAATGCAGCGCTCGATCGCTGCATTGTGCAGCGACTGGGCGCTGCACATTGCAGCGCCTGATCGCTGCACAACGCAGCGATCACTTTCCCAAAAATGCCCTCCCATTCTTTATTTTAATTATAATTTGTTTAAATATAGTTTTATTTAATAAATTTAATTGTTTTAAATGATTTTAAAGTTCAGTTTTAATTCCGATTTCGATTTTGGTTTAGTTTCCGCCTAGAGTTTAATTAAAGATATTAGAAAAAGAAAAATGAAAAATTTACACGGTAATTACGGGTATAGTATTAGGGTCGTTACAGTTATGGTATCAAAGCCCCCGGGTTTTAAAATCGGTTCTGTAGACTGCTCGACTGCACAGCCACTACGCGGACATTCTTCATCAACTGTAAGTAAGTTTATAGCTTTATTTGATTTCTAGTTTCTTAGAATATTTGTTTAACTTTTATATAGGAGTTATATAATTATGGTGCGTCCACGGAACGATCGAGATGACAGAGACGATACGATTGACACACTCAAGGATTTTATAGCCCAGCAGTCTCAGCATATGGAGAGACAGGCTCAGCAGATGGAGAGACAGTCTGAGCAGTTGGGTACGTTGATAAACCGGGAAGGCGATAGAGCTCGGGAGGCAGTCACTCCTGGTAATCGTGGGATGGAGAGATTTCAGAAGCTCCAGCCCCCTATTTTTAGCGGACAGTCTACGGATCCATCTTCAGCAGAGGAGTGGATTCGTACTATGGAGGATATGCTGGGTTATGCTGGCATCGAGGACGGACAGAAGGTTGCATTGGTGACCTACCATTTATCTCTTGACGCCCGATTTTGGTGGGATTCCATTAAGCCTACCACGGACGTGACTGTTATGAGCTGGGAGCAGTTCAGGGAGAGATTTTATGATAAATATTTCAGCCATACTGTTCGCGAGGCGAAGATGGTCGAGTTTATGCAGTTACGACAGACCGCTTCTATTGCCGAGTACGTTAGGAGATTTGAGGCATTGTCTCGATTTGCTCCACGGCAGGTCAGCGTCAACGAGGATAAGGTACGGAGATTTTTACAGGGACTTAGCCGGGAGTTTCGGATGCACCTTACTATATCAGGGGTACGGAATGTATCCTACGACGATATTGTGGCCAGGGCGCTTGACATTGAGGCTGTTGAGCAGAGTTCTACCAGACCGAGGGAGCCAGCTAAGGGCTTCTTCCGAGAGATTCGCCCTCAGTCGTTGAACCAAGATTGGCAGCCTAGAGCACAGTCCCAGCAGCAGCAGAGGGGTGTTAAGAGACCTCTTGAGGGAGGTAATGACCGGGGAAAGGGGAAGCAAGTACAGGGGGACCCTCAGATACCTATTTGCCCTAAATGTCAGAGAGGGCACGGTGGCCCATGCAGATTAGGCATGAATGTGTGCTACTGGTGTGGAGAACAAGGCCATTTTATTAAAGACTGCCCGAAGCAGGGTCGAAGCCAGTCGGGCGGTGATCAGAGGAGAGTCATGCCCAGGGTCTTCGCATTTATTGAGCCTGGTGACGTCAACGACGGGGCACAGCCTTCCCTTATTACAGGTACTGTCTTAATTGTTTGTATGACAATATGTTTATGTTAAATAGGTAACGATAATAATGATGATAATGATAGTCGTATATATATATATACGACTAATCAAGAAAGATGAAGGTTAGATATAAACATATTAAGGGGTACCCTAGATTGTTGTAATGCCTGAAGTGTGATTAAATAGATCAAGTATCGCAGAACTCATATATTTGAGATTCGTATGAAGTTAAGGGTGTCTAGGTTAAGAGAGAATTCAAGAGTTAAACCTAGAATGATTGTCGAGTAGAGTAGTTGGAACTTGACCAAAAGGAGCGAACGAAAATAGACAAGTCGGCAAATTTGATGTAGCCTTGAGGAATTTAGTGAAGGAGGGGTAGATCATTGGATTAAATGAGAGCCGAGATTGGCGTTTAAAAGATAGCAAATTGAAAATTTTGCGATTTATAGAATAAGAAGTGTGAGAATTATCACCGAAGCTACCTAAGTAAGCTTAGAGGTGAGATTAAGTTAGCAAATTTCTAGTGACCGACTCATATTTGGTACAAATGGCTTAAGTTAGAATGACTAGTTTAGAACGCTTCAAGGATGGGATTGAAGGACTAGATGATACTCGGAAATGCTAGAGACTTAAGTTAAAATAAATGACTATAGCGGAAGTAATACGAGAAGATAGTAATGGAGTAACAATAGAATTCATTGGGATAGTCTAGATCGATATGTGATGTTTATAACATCTCAGTAACAAGGAGACCTGAATCGACCCTAAGCGAGTAGTAACTATGGACTCGTCGAAACCTCAGAGTAATCTCGATGAGATGGTTAGCAAGATTTAGAGATTTGAAATTTAGATTCAGCGTTAGAGTAAGTAAATTGAGAAGGCATAGAGAGCGTAAAGGATTAAGAAAATTAGAAACTAGACCAAAGGAACTTGATTTATTGAGTCAAGGTTTAAATAGAGGGGAGTTGGATTACAACTTGGAGGTTATTGGGAACCCTTGAACAACAGTCAACCCAAATGACGTTAGAAAGTCGAAGTTATTTTAAGAATTAAGGATAATAGGCAGTCTTTGGGTAAAGACCTATTGATAAGTTCGTAAGCCTAGCGTTTGGATGATTAGATATAGACCAACACGTGCCCAGGTCGTCAGATGACAGGTACGCAATTAGAGGTCGTTTGGTTAAAATTTATAGATTTGATGAGATTTGATGCGCAAACTGAAAGTGAGGGCTACAATTAGAAAATTAGTGTAGAAATTCGGTTGTTGTGCATTCCGATTTTGAACTGAATTGAGGAAATTGCGTTGAGGTATAAGCTACAGCCTAGAAACTGAATGAAATTGTAGAAATTCAATTTGACTGGCGTTAGAGGAAAGGCGTCAATAAAGAGTGAATTTTAAAGCTAGTATTATTAAGAGATTTAATCTGCGAGTGATTAAGTGAAAGTCGAAAGTGGGTACATGCGCAAGTATTAAGGTGACAAATATGTTGTTGCATTGATTGATTTAAATTTGAGGTATTGGATTACACTCGGTATGTGAGAAAGGACGTGTACGATCCAAGCGAAAGTAGAGAATACGAGGTTAGGGCTAATGCCGCAAGACGAGAGACGTTAATGTCAAGGACTATAAGCCAGAGCAAATTTTGAGGACAAAATTCTGAATAAGGAGGGTGGAATGTAATATCCGGCTTGTACGGACTACGGATATAATATATTATATTATTATTTTATTATATAATGGCATTTTTGGTAAATATGTCAAATCAGGTCCGTTTTACGAAAAGAAAGCGTCATCACGATCCTAACAAATAATTAGAATTTTAAGAAATTTTGGAGAATTTTCGGTATAGTGACGCTATATTCCGAGCAATTACCACTATTGTAAAGTAAAGGACGTTTTAGTAAAAATAGCAAACGAAGTCCAAATTGCAAACGAGCGGTCTTAATAAATCTCAAATAATAAGTTAGACTTATTGGTGAAGTAAGGACATTTGGAGAAGTCGAATGGTTGGACGATTAACGAAACGAAGGACGAAATGAATATATAATTAAAGCTAAGGGCAAAATAGTAATTTTGTAAATCATTTTTTTTATTAAAAAGGCAAAGCCTTCTTCTCTTCTCGGCAGAATGCCCTCCCCTCCCTGTTTCTCTCTTCCTCTCTCTCGCGAGCTCTCTGGCCGCCAAGGTTTCAAGCGATCCGACCTCCGTTTCTCCTCCCGTTCGTCTTCCGTCCTTCACGTTTTCTCCTTCGATCGTCATTCTAGGTATGTCTCTGTAGTTTTAAAACGTTTATTTCGAGTTTTACGGAGTTATACGTTTAGGGTTTTCGTTTGGTTTTCGATTAAAAACTCGAATTAGGGCTCGTAATTAATAGGTTAGCCTTGATTAAGTATGTATTTCACGTATTTGACGTTATTGGACGAAGTTTAATCGATTTGCGAAAAAGTTTAAAATCCGAGAATTTTAGGGTTTTCGGAAAAATTCGTGAATTGGATTTCGGAGTATCGAGCGTAGATTAATGGATTAATTGCCTCGATAAGTTAAGCTGAAATGTTAGGAAATTTCTTCGGTTAAAGTTTTGATAATTTGGACGTTTAGTGATTTAGAATCGAATTTAACGTCAATATTGCATGTTGATTAGGTAATCAGAGCTCGTGGACGAAACTTGGATTGCAGCGTGCACGAGGTAAGTTCTCGTGATACTTTTCTGGCCGATTGGCCTACACCGTACGTCGAATGTCGTCTCGAGGAATTTTGGAGATGCGTATGTTATTTGCTTGGTTGGGTAGACAGGTTTAGTTGTTTTATAGGTATAGGTTATGTATTTATAGTCTTGATGGTATGTATGCTGAGTGTTTACTTTAAGATATAGAATTGTTCATGCATCACGTGTTTAAGAAAAGTATAGAAAATGAATTTCCGCACATTGAATAAAGATTAAGCAAAGAATGAAAACGGCCGAAAGGCTTACAGTCACCGGCCGAAAGGCTTACAGTCACCGGCCGAAAGGCTTACACCGGCCGAAAGGCTTACAGTCACCGGCCGAAAGGCTTACAGTCACCGGCCGAAAGGCTTACAGTCACCGGCCGAAAGGCTTACAGTCACCGGCCGAAAGGCTTACAGTCACCGGCCGAAAGGCTTACAGTCACCGGCCGAAAGGCTTACAGTCACCGGCCGAAAGGCTTACAGTCACCGGCCGAAAGGCTTACAGTCACCGGCCGAAAGGCTTACAGTCACCGGCCGAAAGGCTTACAGTCACCGGCCGAAAGGCTTACAGTCACCGGCCGAAAGGCTTACAGTCACCGGCCGAAAGGCTTACAGTCACCGGCCGAAAGGCTTACAGTCACCGGCCGAAAGGCTTACAGTCACCGGCCGAAAGGCTTACAGTCACCGGCCGAAAGGCTTACAGTCACCGGCCGAAAGGCTTACAGTCACCGGCCGAAAGGCTTACAGTCACCGGCCGAAAGGCTTACAGTCACCGGCCGAAAGGCTTACAGTCACCGGCCGAAAGGCTTACAGTCACCGGCCGAAAGGCTTACAGTCACCGGCCGAAAGGCTTACAGTCACCGGCCGAAAGGCTTACAGTCACCGGCCGAAAGGCTTACAGTCACCGGCCGAAAGGCTTACAGTCACCGGCCGAAAGGCTTACAGTCACCGGCCGAAAGGCTTACAGTCACCGGCCGAAAGGCTTACAGTCACCGGCCGAAAGGCTTACAGTCACCGGCCGAAAGGCTTACAGTCACCGGCCGAAAGGCTTACAGTCACCGGCCGAAAGGCTTACAGTCACCGGCCGAAAGGCTTACAGTCACCGGCCGAAAGGCTTACAGTCACCGGCCGAAAGGCTTACAGTCACCGGCCGAAAGGCTTACAGTCACCGGCCGAAAGGCTTACAGTCACCGGCCGAAAGGCTTACAGTCACCGGCCGAAAGGCTTACAGTCACCGGCCGAAAGGCTTACAGTCACCGGCCGAAAGGCTTACAGTCACCGGCCGAAAGGCTTACAGTCACCGGCCGAAAGGCTTACAGTCACCGGCCGAAAGGCTTACAGTCACCGGCCGAAAGGCTTACAGTCACCGGCCGAAAGGCTTACAGTCACCGGCCGAAAGGCTTACAGTCACCGGCCGAAAGGCTTACAGTCACCGGCCGAAAGGCTTACAGTCACCGGCCGAAAGGCTTACAGTCACCGGCCGAAAGGCTTACAGTCACCGGCCGAAAGGCTTACAGTCACCGGCCGAAAGGCTTACAGTCACCGGCCGAAAGGCTTACAGTCACCGGCCGAAAGGCTTACAGTCACCGGCCGAAAGGCTTACAGTCACCGGCCGAAAGGCTTACAGTCACCGGCCGAAAGGCTTACAGTCACCGGCCGAAAGGCTTACAGTCACCGGCCGAAAGGCTTACAGTCACCGGCCGAAAGGCTTACAGTCACCGGCCGAAAGGCTTACAGTCACCGGCCGAAAGGCTTACAGTCACCGGCCGAAAGGCTTACAGTCACCGGCCGAAAGGCTTACAGTCACCCCCTCCAGAGGCTTGAGTCCAGTTGACGGAGGATAGCTGCGGTGGTGTGTTGGCGCAGTCGAGGCTTCATTGACCCGTGGGGACAGTATGTATAGATTTTGGGAATGTTTTGGGATAATCGATAGAATATGTATAGGATGTTTAGATTTGATAGTTGATAGGTTTAATTTTGAATGTTTTGGGTAACTATTTATAGAAAATATTTTGGTTTAAACAGTTACTTGAACGTTATAGAAATTCTGGAACTGTTTGGTTATTAAATGAAATGTTTTTAGGTGGTTACGGATAGCTCGGTTTTTAGAATTATCCACGCAGTTGGATTTCGCAAAGTCCGCTGTAAGTCGGTTAAGTGTAAGATAAGTTTGGGTCGAGTTTATTGTGGTTATTGTGAGAAATTAGTAAAAAGAAGGTGTGGTTACTCTCTGGAATCCAAAATTCCAGAGAGTTCAGTTGTGAAAGGCAAAACAGAAGGCAAAACAGGTGGGAGACGAGGGCTGGGTCGCTGCCATGTGCAGCGACCAGTCGCTGCCAAGTGCAGCGACTGGGCGCTGCACAATGCAGCGCTCGATCGCTGCATTGTGCAGCGACTGGGCGCTGCACATTGCAGCGCCTGATCGCTGCACAACGCAGCGATCACTTTCCCAAAAATGCCCTCCCATTCTTTATTTTAATTATAATTTGTTTAAATATAGTTTTTATTTAATAAATTTAATTGTTTTAAATGATTTTAAAGTTCAGTTTTAATTCCGATTTCGATTTTGGTTTAGTTTCCGCCTAGAGTTTAATTAAAGATATTAGAAAAAGAAAAATGAAAAATTTACACGGTAATTACGGGTATAGTATTAGGGTCGTTACATGGGGCCTTTGTGGTAGATGAGCTTTGTAACGACCCCTTATCCCAGCAAGATATTGTTCGCTCTGGGGATTGGGTCACAACCCAATATCCTCCCCTCACGGCTTTGTTTGGCGAGAACTTCCCGGAAGGTCACCCAACCTGGGATTGCTCTCGTCGAAGCACTTTTAACTTCGGAGTTCTTATGGGATCCGTTGCCAATTGTGTTCCAAAACGCGTCTTGCTATGTTGGGAGGGTCTCTTTATATATGTTTCATTTCCACATACTTCCCCAAGCGATGTGGGATTGTGACGACCCCCCTCTTTACGACCCGGGATTCGCCTATACTCGAGTTCGGGATCCATCCACCCCGCAACCCGAGGTTTGCCCCGCAGTCGTACACATACATACACATTCCATTCGGGTCATCACAATCACCCCCCCTCGGAGGCCCAACGTCCTCGTTGGCCACATTTTCGGTTGGGTACAGGCTCTGATACCATTTGTAACGACCCCTTATCCCAGCAAGATATTGTCCGCTCTGGGGATTGGGCCGCAACCCAATATCCTCCCCTCACGGCTTTGTTTGGCAAGAACTTCCTAGAAGGTCACCCAACCTGGGATTGCTCTCGCCGAAGCACTTTTAACTTCGGAGTTCTTATGGGATCCGTTGCCAATTGTGTTCCAAAACGCGTCTTGCTATGTTGGGAGGGTCTCTTTACATATGTTTCGTTTCCACATACTTCCCCAAGCGATGTGGGATTGTGACGACCCCCCTCTTTACGACCCGGGATTCGCCTATACTCGAGTTCGAGATCCATCCACCCCGCAACCCGAGGTTTGCCCCGCAGTCGTACACATACATACACATTCCATTCGGGTCATCACAAGCTTATTTTTAATGGAGTTTTGCAGATTTGTTTTCTTGCACTGCAATTTCGTTGAAGGTGGAGATTGTCAGAGTTCAGTGTTCTGGATTCGCTTTGGGTTGGGTCGAGTAGCCCATTAGATCTCTCATGTGAAATTCGTGTCAAGGTGGAGTTTGTTAGAATTTGGTATGACCCAAATTCTAATTGGGCCGGGTCGGGCCCGTATATCAATATTAGGATTTTACGTTTTATCTATATATAGATGCTTGAGTCACAAAACTCATTGCATCGAATTTGATATTAGTGATTATCTCTTCTGTCCATGGTTTTTTTTTCCTTTCTAGGGTTTCTACGTAAAATTCGGTGTCCATTATTTTCTCATTTTTATTTTTTGATTTTCTTGATCATTCGTTACAGGTGGATTAGGGCGTCTAATCCTAACATCTATGTGGACCGTATTAAAAGAAAGCAATCAAGAGACATGTCACCTTTAGTGATGGTTTTTTTTTTTACGTCATGGATATATTTATCTATTAAAGTAAAAATCCCAGTCTATTGATGCCCGACATTATTAAGGTTGAAAGAACATTGGATAGAAAGTGAAAATTGGCATAACTTACCAAGGGTGGTCAATTTATTGTAAATATGATGGAAGTGGACAGTACCCTAGTCCATTTGTTAATTTCCTGGAAATATATGATATTTGTGCTCAATAAACAATGTTTGAAACACCACAACAAATAGTGTTATAGAAAGGCGTAATGATACTCTAATGGACGTGGTTAGGATTAAGTTAAGTAATTATTCTTATCATACTCTAATGGACGTGATTAGGATTAAGTTAAGTAATTCTCCTTTACCTTTATTACTATGGATGCATGCATTAAAGACTAGAACAGGTCTATTAAAATATGTTTCCAGAAAGGTAGTTTTAAAACATTCTTTTTAAACTGTGAGCGAGGGGAGACTTAGTCTAAGACAACTCTGGAGATGTGTAGCAGAAATAAGGATTAATAATCTGCATGAAAAGAAACTAGATTTAAGACCAATCAATAGTTATTTCATTGGTTATGTAGAAAAATAAAAAGGGTATAGATTTTATGGTTCTAACCACAGTACGAGAATAGTTGAAAGCGATAGTACTATGTTCATTGAGAATGGTGAGATTCATGCGAGTCTAGAACCACGTAAAGTAGAAATTCAAGAAGAAATGGTATAAGTTTCTTTGACCATTTCTTCTACTAAAGTTGTTATTCATGTTGTTGATGAACAGTTAAACGACTCAAAAGAACAAATAAATGACCATATATCTCATGATTAAAGTTTCATTGATGAATCTATAACAGGTGATCATAAGAAATGGTATTACGGTGATCAACTATTTCTGATGATCATGTTGTTTTCTTATTGAAGTCAGAACATGAGTTATGTATTGATGACAATTTCATTTTTCGCAAGCCATGAATAGTGTTGATTTTAATAAATGGTTAGATGCCATAAAATATGAGTTGAAATTATTAGATAATAATAAAATTTGGATCTTGTTAAATTGTCTAAAAGTTATAAAAGAGTTGAGTATAAATGGGTTTTTAAGACCAAACATGACTCAAAAGGCAATATTGAAAGGTACATGGCAGACTTGTTGCCAAAAACTTTACTCGGAAAGATGGAGTTTATTACAAAGAGACTTTTTGCATGTTTCTAGAAAGAACTCTTTGAGATTAACTTTGACAATGATAGCTCATTATGATTTAGAGCTACATCAAATGATCTTGAAAACTGCTTCCATGAATATGGATTTGAAGAGGATGTCAATATGAATCAAATAGAAGGATTTGTGGTTGAAGTAAAACAATATCCAGTTTGTAAACTTAAGAAGCCACTATACGGACTTAAACAAGCTTCTTCAATGGTGTACCGAGTTAAATGATATTATTTGTTGTTTAGATTTAATAAAACGTGTTGATCAATGTATGTATCTGAAGGTTAGTGGGAATAAGTTTATATTACTAATTTTATATATTGATGATATCGTATTAATTGCTAATGATCTTAGATTATTGTTTGAAACCAAGAAATTTTGTCTTTAGAAATTTGAAATTAATACATCCACTATGATAATAATTGAAATAATTCGTGATAGATCACAAAGACTATAGAGATTGTTACAGAAAGCATAAATTAATAAAATTTTAGAAAAATTTAAAATGAAAAAGTGTTTGCAAGTACAATTTCAATCCAAAGAGGATATATCAAAGTGATCTAGGTATGGCATATTGGAAAGCTGTCAAGAAATGACACTAGTAGTTGTAAGGAATGAAAAACTTTGGCTCACTTATAAGAGGTCTGATCACCTCTGAGGTGTATGAATATTCATATTCATATTTTGGTAGATTTGTGGATTCTAGAAAAATTCATATTTGACTATTTGTTCTTCTTAGGCAAATGAGTTCATGAAAAAGTATGAAGTAGTCTTTCGTTACTACATCTACCATGGAAGCAAATACGTGCATGTTTTGAGGACACTATTAAAGAATTATGGCTACAGAGCTTTGGATTGTTAACATTATAGCCTAGCCATTGAAAAGTTATTGTTCTTAGCAGGCTTTTTTAAAAAAATAAAGACAAAGTATTCCTATAGCACTAAAGATATGAAATTAAAGTATCTTGTCGTCAAAGAAGAAGAATAGAAATAGAGAGTGTCAATTGAACTTGTCAACACCAAACTTATGGTCATGGATCCATTAATGGAAGGGTTAATTGCCCAAGACATTTATTGATCATGATGAAAGGATAAATATTACTAAAAATTCTTGTTAATGTCATATATTAAAGTATGCAATTCATTATGTTTTGATAATCTAAGCTCATTTTTTTATGTTTCTATTCTCTTATAAATCTTGTTATATTATGTCATTTGAATACATTATCGAATTATTGAATAACATGATTAATTTTTGTTCAAAGACGGTAGAGTACATGTTAAGTATAATATTAATATAGTAGTGCATCCAAGGGAGTATGTCGATTCAATGACATGTAACCGCTATTATCCTTAGTAATTTTTTACTTAATAATGATTTACAACATAAATAATATAAAGATAGATGTGACATAAATTTAGCAAATTAAAAGTTATATCAATAAATCTTATTCTTTATACTAAGTCATATATGCCAAGTCGGAGAATGTTAGATATTCTTATATTATATATTATTGTGTGGCATAAATAACTAGATTAATGAAATTACTAAAAAAGATTTAAAAATTTATGGAGTCAGATCCATAATAATTTTTTACATGAGATTATAAATATTACATTATATCTCTCTTTGATGGTTAAGAGAGAATTATCGTCCCACATAACAGATCTTTGTCCTCTCTCTATCTGAATATCTAGTTTTTCACTATTAAGGAATAACATTACCATCAAGGTCAAATGTTAGAAATCGAGATTCTACAATTTGCTATATGTACAAAAATTTCATATATACAACAATTAAAACTGTGGATCAAAATACGTTTTCCACATCTAATTATGGTGAGTGATAATTATATGGTTACATGTTCTTGGCAATTAATGATTTGTGTATAATCGTTATTGCTTTCAATTTGCATATTAGATTACAGTTTTACAGAGAATTATAGTTTACAATAATACACTACTAAGAATTTGTCTGTGCTAAATTAAAATATTAAACATATAGGTCAACTAATATTATGTTATTCACATGTCAAATAAGATTAATGTTATGTTTACACTCTAATTTTACGCTCTAATCTCTTATCTTAACGTGATGTTTAGTGTCATTCATTCGTTGATTCACGTAATATATTATTTTAAGTATTTATATTATCCCGTAATAATTTTATCAATGATTGATAATATATAAGCGTCAAATCATAATATAAAATTATAGACGTACAGTTAACGGTCACATAATAATGTTTTAAACGATACTGTCTGCATCACAACTACTGGAAAAATTAAATGAGAGTTATTGTAGATTAAGAAAAATGTTTAAAATGTTAGAAACGCACGAGTGTCATCTGTGAAAAGTTTAGAGTATCTGCCATGGTGTTGATGGGTAATAGTTTTATTATTATCATGACAAATTATTTTCAATATTTAATATTAGTAAAATTTGTGCCTAACTTAGTTACCGTAGCAGCAGAAACCAATGCTAGGTAAAGAGGAGAGTGGGGTCATTTCTTGGACGTTTTGGCTTCTAACCTTTCGTCATTTATTGTCAGTCACCTACACCGACCGCCCTTTTATAATTTTCTGGTATTTGGCAACGCCCACCCAACTAATTCCACAGTACAAGTAGACCTTGCTGGCTGCTATGAAGTTTCTTCCGACTTGGAGTATCAATTTAGGCCAACTCTTTTTAGTTTGCACAAGTATGCAGAAATGTAGGTGGTGGGATGGGGACCTTTTTGATGTTTTTGCTCTTTCTTACACGTGAAAATAATAAATAAATTAGTAAATTGTAATTTAACATATGATTCCTTAAATTATCTTTTGAATAAATGTCTATTTCTATTTTGAATTGTTAGCAAACAATTCTTGCCTTGTCACACGTTTCACTCTTGATTTTATGCACAGACTCAATTTCGAATACAGAATTCAATTGGATTGTTTTTCAATTTTTGAAATAAATCGTGATGTCAAGTGTGGACGCGAAATCGAGCGAATTAAGATAATTATGATAGATGAAAATGACCACCGCAAATGAAAAAAATGTATATCTTCGATATTAGATTCTTTATCCTAAATAAAACTAAGGAAAACACAGAAATTCTGAATATTCGTGAAGGTAGAACATGCACGACTCTTTCAAATTGGTGGAAAGAAATAGTATGTGCAGAAGAATACCTGGTCAATCAGTGGCCCTCAAAAGAAACAAATGCATCATTTATTTCCAAACTAAATGAGAATTGAAAATCGACAGCTTTCTTGCCAGTCCTACTCTTCTCATGGTGGTTGAGCTATCTCTCCCTTCTCCAAACTACTACCATTTATTTCCACCTTTCTTGCAGCTTTTATCGTTTTATATATCTGCCCCTTTTGTTTTCAGCTTCTCCATTCTTTTGGGTTTCTCGAGCTTTTATACTCGGCAACGTACGTCTCTTCCTCCGAGAAACGAAGGGAGAAAGAAAAGTGAGCTCAGGCAAGGGAGAAAATGGATAGCATAGATATGGACAAGGAGAGTTTGACGGCAGAGATGGCATTCAAAGACGATTCGTCGTCTATCGTCATCAGAATCCGGAAACGCTTGCCGGACTTGCTACAGTCAGTAAAGCTCAAGTATGTCAAGTTGGGCTACGGCTACTCGTGCAATCCTGCAACTACTTTCATGTTTTTTCTTCTTCTACCTCTCTTTCTCTTCTTATCGGTCCGCCTAACTGGTCTGAAGCTAGCCCTGCTCTATGAGGTGCTAGTTACCCGTACGGTTCAGATAGATACAATTGATGCAGCGGCAAGATTAGCGGGTGGATCGTCCCTCATGCTGTTCTTATTCGTCCTCTACGTGACGAAGCGGTCTAAACCGGTTTATCTAGTGGATTTTGCCTGTTATAAGCCGGAAGAAGAGAGGAAAATCTCGGTAGAGTCGTTCTTGAAAATGACGGAGGAGAATGGTGCCTTTGAGGAAGACACGCTTCAGTTTCAAGCGCGGATTTCGAAGCGATCCGGACTGGGAGATGAAACGTATCTACCAAGCGGAATTACGAGTAGACCGCCCAATTTGTGCATGAAGAAGGCCCGGTCGGAGGCGGAGGCAGTCATGTTTGGTGCTCTCGACGCTCTTTTTGCGAAAACCGCCATGAATCCAAAAGACATAGGAATATTAGTTGTGAATTGTAGTTTATTCTGCCCGACGCCATCACTATCGGCCATGATCGTCAACCACTACAAGCTTCGGAGCAACATTAAGAGCTATAATCTTGGAGGAATGGGTTGCAGTGCAGGCCTAATCTCCATTGATTTGGCGAAAGACCTTCTCAGAGCAAACTCAAACACTTATGCCGTCGTGGTGAGCACAGAGAATATTACTCTCAACTGGTACTTCGGAAACGATCGCTCCATGTTGCTCTGCAACTGCATCTTTCGCATGGGTGGCGCAGCAATCCTTTTGTCGAACAAGAGCCGGGATCGGAGGCGATCTAAGTACGAGCTTGTCCACACGGTTCGAACCCACAAAGGCGCAGACGACAAGAACTATAACTGCGTGTATCAAAAAGAGGACGAAAAGGGAACAGTTGGGGTCTCGCTTGCGCGTGACTTAATGGCGGTAGCCGGAGAAGCCTTGAAGACGAACATTACAACTCTGGGTCCGCTGGTTCTGCCTTTCTCGGAGCAGTTGATGTTCTTCCTCACTCTGGTTAAAAAGAAGGTGCTGAAAGCAAGGGTGAAGCCCTATATACCAGATTTCAAGCTGGCTTTCGAGCATTTCTGCATTCACGCTGGTGGTCGGGCGGTTCTCGACGAGGTTCAGAAGAATCTGCAACTCAGCGATTGGCATATGGAGCCGTCAAGGATGACTCTTCACCGCTTCGGAAACACTTCCAGTAGCTCCTTGTGGTACGAGCTAGCTTACACGGAAGCCAAGGGTAGGGTGTCAAGAGGTGATCGGGTTTGGCAGATAGCATTCGGGTCGGGGTTTAAGTGCAACAGTGCAGTTTGGAGGGCACTGAGAGAAATTCCGATCAGCGACTGTAGCCTGGTTAACCCCTGGCTTGGTTCAATCGACAATTACCCAGTTAAAGTTCCTTCCTAATGAGCTGGTGTCCAGCAACAAGTTTGGACCCGTGTTATACCATTAATGAATTCTTTTACCATCGTTTCATGTTTTATGTAACTACTTGTGCTTAGATTCTTAAGAACAATTCATTCCCATAGAGAGAGAATACCCACATGGGAAATCTTATTCTTGGATCCAGCTGCAGATCATTTGCAGCTTATGTGCCATATCATGTGTTGCTTTTTTTCTTCTTCTTTTGTTAACAGCTCTTTTGATTAGCTCATGCACTTCAGAAAAATTAGAGGTGTGCGTGAGTTAATGAATTTGATTATTCCATGTGCACTTGATGTGTCACTTTTACACCTAGGCAATGGGTGTTTTCGACAATGCATTTTTCGTGAGATTGAGAGTTTCTAATGTCTTGTCCGAGTTGTTTTTAATGTGTTTTATCACGGACGGGTTTGTATATAAATTGAAGTACAAGATCGAGTTATGAGGGCAACGTAAGAGTCCCGCAAGAAAAAGAAAGTGCAACCAGAGAGTGAGTGTTACAGTACTCATTCTGAGCACTGTAGAACTCACATGCAGATTTGGAACCCTGAGACTCATTGCTTTAACGCCCATCTAGAGCGATGTAGCACAAGTATTGAAAACAAGAAAACCTCAGGAGTATTACAGTGCTACCCGAGAGCGTTAACGCTCTCCACCAGAATTCGCAGCGCTACAATGCTAGTAAGTGAACGCTTCAAGATTGGCTCGATAAAATTAGATTACACAACCGTTTAAGTGACAATCTATAAATAGAGAAAACCCAACACAATGACAAAAGATTGTAGAAATCACGACATGAAGATAGATCAAGACATTAACGTCAGGTCTAACAACCCGATCGTCCAACGCAAGGCATGGTCCATGGTTCGTAATGAAAGATTTAAAATTAAATTTAAAGTCATAATCCATATGAGATAAAATAAAACCTACATAATGATCACAAAGCAATATATAATTCAATAAAATAAAACTCCAAGAGTATTGTGAAAAAATAAATGTACCACACCAGATACAAATATAGACCAAGAAAAGAGAGAACAATATACAAGTCTTCTTCGAACCAAAAAAATAAAACACTCCAAAAGAACAACATCACAAAGGGAGAACAACTCCACATAAGTAGCTACTCCTAGTTATCAGGGTTCTTTCCTTAGAAGAAGGTGGTTTTCATAATATATGTTAGAGTTTGGTGATTCTAATTCGTATTGGCCCGGCTCGAAAGTTTCATGCGGCCTAATCCCTCAACCCACAACTTTGTCCTTTTTTTTTTGTTTTGGGGGTGTGGGGGCGGAGCTCCAGCGGTATGGATTTTTCTATCCAACTCGCGACTCGTTTTGCCGACTCATTTCATCACCTATATATCTTTTGTTTAGGGTTTTTTCGGAGATTGATTTTGTTAGCCGAAATTCCTAAATACTTTTGTACCAATTTCGATCATAGTGATTTCTTCTCTTTTTACGTGGTTTTTTCCCGTAAAAGGTTTTCTACGTAAAATCTGTATGTGATTTATTTTGAGTTTTCATTCCTTGTCACCTATTTTTATAACAATATCTATGAATTTTTAAAATTTTTAGATAAATTTGTTGCGATTTTCAAAGTCAACACATTTGGTTTGACTCGAGTTGTTAGCATTCGGTCATGTATAATTTCTTCTATCAATCGATCAAAGTAGTGACTTCGATTTTTTTGCGGAGTTGAATTTTTGAATTCCGTGATTAGAAAGTGATTGCTCTTTCAGTTTCACCGAGTCGACCATTTTTCATCTTGTTTGGGTAAATTGTCTTCTTTTTAAAATCTGTGTTTGTGTTTTGATTTCCTTGTTCGCTTCCATGTCGCCTTGTTCTGATCGTTCTTGATTGGGTCGAAGGTGTCCGATTGAATTTTTGGAAATCTTTCTTATTTTGTTATATCCCCTCGTTTTGTGTTTGACATTAAAGTCGTGAATTTTTGTTCTTGGGCTCGTGTTCGTCGTTTCTAATAAAGCAGATTAGCGTTAAATTTTTCTTTTTCTCGGTTCGAATGTTGAATTTTTCGTCGGGTTGGTTTGTGGAATTTATGAATTTATGGTTATATATATAATATGATATTTTATATTATATATAATAAAGAATTAAATTAATTAATTAAAATAATAATAATTATGATATTATTTATTA
The DNA here is from genome assembly GCA_022432975.1 of Begonia masoniana. NCBI lineage: Eukaryota > Viridiplantae > Streptophyta > Magnoliopsida > Cucurbitales > Begoniaceae > Begonia > Begonia masoniana. Next base: position 30,206,815 of record CM039507.1, on the reverse strand, counting down.
TTATTATTATATTTTATGTTTTTAATTTTTTCGGGCAGCACCTTCTTTTTCCTCCTCCCCTTTTTTATTTTTTTTTTATACTTTTCTTTTATTTTCATCACAAAGCTCCTATCTTTGACAACCACTTCCAGGGTGCCAGAGCTCGACACTTCCACAATCAATCGTTAGATGGCGTTGCAAGCTTCGTTTTGATAAATTTTTTGTCGATTTTGGTTCAGCCGTTTAGGAGAACGGAGCCGTCGAAGTTTGCTGCTGGAAAAGTTTTGCTGAAACTTTAAACGCTCGCGGACGTCGAATCCGACCTCTAATCTTGGCGTTTGACTCGTCATTGGAAAGCTCTTGTCGAGGTGAATCGTTTGGAAATGTGAATCGTTCGAAAATGGTGGTCACTCGAAATGTGCGGTCACCGCTCTAGTCACCTTAGAAAATCGACGCCACCATTGAACTTGAGAGTTCGAGATCTTTAAAATCAGACTGGTTTTGTTCTGATCTGATGTCGTTCACCTTCGCCGGCAAATGTCATCGTCGTCGTCGCTGGGAAAGGTCGCTTTCGTTGGTGTACTGAAGTGGCACTGACCTGCGGACGTGGCACTGACATGCTGATGTGGCGTTGATTGCTGACATGCAGGTGAAGTGTCTCGTTGACTATTGACTGTGTTGACCGCTGACTTTGTCAGGAACTTTAATCACGTTTTTGAACAGCTAAACGATGTCATAAATTTCACAAACCATATTATCCAACTTATTTCTTTGTTCTGAACGTGATGGTGGTCTCCATTTGTAGAAATTCCTTCCCGATTATTTTGCACGTAAATCGAGGTGACCCTAAACTTTGTTATTAATTGTATAAATTAGAAACTTGCAAGTTAGGTTGGTTAGTATCATTTTTTTGATAAATTTGAGATTTTTAAAAGAAATTTTTGGGGTTTTAATGGTCGAGTTTGTTGATGTTGCACGTGTGTATCGACAAACCGTTCAGTAAATCGTAATTTATTGTTAGTTAGGGTTCCTAGTCTCAGTTTACGAGTTCTTTCTTGTTGTCCCGCGTTGTGTAAGGACTTTTGATGTCGAATTGGTTGTAAGTTCTGACGAAGTTCCTATTTTTGGTGCTTGCCTCTTGGTAGCAAGTCTCGGCTAGTCGATAAGTGGTTGTCACGATCAAGGTAAGAGTTTCTATACTTTACAGTTTTACTTTGCATTGCATTGCATAGTTTTCAAAAAAAGAAACTTATTTTGGTAGATGACACCTATGGAAACATAACGGGGCTTGGTAGCTAGCACGTCAGTTTTTATATATATGTATGTATGTTTTACACGTTTAAATTTTATGTGCATGTTATTTCATTTTAGACTGATGTAGATGCACGCCCGATGGGCTGATTTTGTTTGGGCTATTTGAGTCTTTTGGTGTTGGACTCCACTTGTTCTGGGTTGCAGTGTCAATACAACCAAAATAACTAGAGTCAGACATAATTTTTGTTTGAGGCTGTTTAAGCATTTTTTACAACTGTCTTTGGTTGCCTTGAGTGTATCACTTTTTGAGCAACCAGAATTGTTTGATATGCACCTTCTGTTGCATGAAGGTTACTTGATTGTACATGTGCGATAAGAGTAATAGGATGGTATTGACGCGTTCTTTGGGGACCCTAAACCTAGCTAGGGTATTTTACTTGGAGCATTGAGTTGGTGTCGAGCTAGAATTTGCTAGCCGGCCATTAGTAGACATTTATATAGATGAAGTTGTGCTTGAGATTGCTCGCCGATCATCACTTGATTCACTGGTTTTTATTGTCGCTGAGTTAATTACTGGTAGCCAAGGTGACGTAGTTGAATCTTCGGATCTCCGTCACTTTTCAGCTTCTTCTTACTCATGAGGTGCAGTCGGATTTACGGTTGTCACCTTTCTGGGATAGTGTGCCAGAGGGGTCCAAAAGTGGCACTCCTTTTTTAAATGAGGATTGTTTTTTAATGAAAATGGTGATAGATTATTTTATGTATAACTACCTATGTTTGTAGCAATGTTTTTTAAACTGTTTCACTCGTAGCTTATTGAACTTCTTTTAAAATGGTAACAATGATTTGATAAATTGAAGATCATTGGCTTGCAGAGCTTTTTATAGTTGAAAAGAAATATTTTTGAAAGAAAATCCATGCACTACGTTTTATAAATAATCATGGTTTTGAAAGAAAATGATAAAACTAGTTTTCTACATACATCTGAATATAGTATAAGGTCCTTATTGAGTTATTTACTTATCCCAAAGACCCATCTTCATCTCCTAGGTTAGAATCGTGGATGATGATGTTGTTGATGATCGTTGATGAGTGGATTCCCGCCTTCGTCATTCTCTCTTGTTATTATTCTTGAGTCTAATATTATGTCCTGATGAGGATTTTTTTGGTTAATTAATTTTCTTAAATCTTTGGTTGTATAAATTATTGGGTGTTGGAATTTATTTCTTACATGGTATCTTTATTGGATTATTTAAGTTTCCGCTCTATCTTATTTTTTTTATTGCTATGTGGATTTCAGTCCATTCTTTGTTGGCCAGAGCTCATTTCGTTTAAAGTCTTCTATTATCAAATCTAGCCTTGGGTTGGACTATCAGGTTCTCTCTAAAGATCTAGCCGCTCAAATTGGCGTTTTTGTCTAGACCCACCTCCGGGTCGTTACAGTTTTTTTTGGAATAAGCAACTAAATTCGTAAGATCTTAAATCTATGTCCAATGTGTGAGTTAGCAATTTAAAAACATGAGTGGGTGAAATATGTATGCATAGATTTTTATTCAAAAATAGGGTTCATGAACTATCGGTGGAACAATTTTTGAAACTAGAGTTACATATTATATCTACTAATACGGAAAATATCGTCACCTTCGTTTTTTTGTAAAGAACAATCACAATCAAAATAAGGTTACTTACCAACCTTTGCACGAGGATGTCTGAATGTGAACAAAAAAAGAGAAACGATTGTTCACAGACCAATCAAGTTGTAAATGAAATATCTTGGCCAGGTTTACAAATTTTACCCTGGGATAAGACATCGAAAGCTGCCCTCATGCATCACAAACTAACACCTTCATATAGTAAAAAGTGCATATCAAACAAATGGCCCCCATAACGAGCCCGATACATTCATAAACTATGTATGAGAATATCAGATAAAATATCATGCATGTTGAAAGTAAACATGTAAAACCACTGTACATATAATATAAACACGACATGCAATCAAACATCACATGTTAGGATTTACGTGTGATCTATCCCAAAATAAGGGTTTTAAAAACCAAGATGCAAGTTCCAATATAGTAGACGAAACCTTTAACTCGACGATAGTGAGTCTTCCTACTGGTGGAAACAAAATACTTGGGAATAGTGTTGTGAAAAATAGTTCACAAGTGTACGAGTTGCAACAAGTAATAAAGTGATAAATAGAGTATCGAACTCACAATGACTTGTTAATAAATAATCGAATTTATTAATCTTAATTCTAAATTGAACACACGTTTTATGGTTATGTGATTGAAATTAAATTAAACAACCAAAATAAGTAAAGTAAATTAATGTAAAATAACGAAACAGATAAAATGAGATTAAATTTAATAGATAAAAGTCTAGGTACTACGATTTCATCAAAACAACATTTATTTCAATTCTTCGTAATTATATTCATAAATATTCTTCCTATATTAATGATCGATTTCGTTAAATTCTAATACAATTTCTCTCAAGCATCGCTTAGTTTATCTGATTAACGGGTTATTACTTCTCAGTCTCAAATCCTAGTATTAATCAAATACAATTAAATTGAGAAATCACACTGATCACATCAATACCGTAACTATTTATAGCCTACGCATATTTCTAACATTAATTCCATTGCTAGGGTGTTCGTCACCTCTCAGTCTCAAAACACCCCAAAAATCAAGTAAAGATTGACTAGAAATTTACAAGCTTTAAGAACAGGAATTAAATGCATCAACAATATTGGAAGAAATGCTTATTGAATTTAATTAAACGAATGAACAGAAAATAAACATTGTCTGGCTATATCGTAGCCCTAGAAGAGAAATTTAATTCATGATAGAAGAAAAGAAAATATAAATAGAAATAAAGATAAATATAGTCTCGAGATAGGAAGGAGAAATAAGAGAAAAACAACTCGATTCGTTGATTGTAAGTAATCTTTCTCAATCTTCCCTACGGTTTTCTGATCCAGCAAACTTATCCTTCTCTTTCTTTTCAAAAAATCACCTTCTTCTCCGCACACTCTCTCTGCCCTTTTATGGTTGCCTTTGATCTCTTGTTATATCCTAATTACCCCCTTCTATCGGATCAACGGCTCAGATTAAAATAATTAAATTTGTGTTAGTATCTTTCAATGGTAGCCGATCAATCGCCTGAAGATGGCCGATCGATAGGCTCAGTGTCTGCTCTTGTAACACATATTTTCTTCAACTGATCGATCGCCTGAATATGGCCGATTGATCGGCTCAGTGTCTGTCCCGTGCAACATATCTTCTCTTCAGCCGATCGATCGCATGAAGATGGCCGATAGATTGGCAAGGTTTCTGCTCCAAAACATAACTTTTCTTTAGCCAATCGATCGTCCAAAAATGGCCGATCGATCGGCTTTTGATCTGTCTTCTTGTTCCCCAATCTTTAGCAATAAGGCCGATCTCTTTCTCGTTCTTTTATTCTTTGTCCTGATCTTATTCTGTAACGCCCCGAGTTTTCTGAACCCAGTTTGTTACTCGTAAACTCGGATATTACTAAAAAAAAACTTGGACCAAAATTTAAACTTCCTTCAAAATTCAAATTTTAACGTTTGATAAAATATGAAAACTTGCAGCGGAAATCTTTGAGCAAAATAGAGTTGAGCAAAACTATGTAACAGTGTTTGAATGATCACATAAAATATTAAGAAAATAATTCGACCGGAAGGGATGAAAGTTTAGGCGTGAAATACTTGAAATTTATGAAAGTCAAACACATCATCCGAAGAACGAAGTCAATCGGAAGGAACTGACGTAGGAAACAGAAGGTTTTTCCCTGATAACAAGACGACAAAGTTTCGACTACATCATCCGGTCACAAAACGACAAAGTTTCGATTACATCATCCGGTCACAAAACGACAAGGTACATCCCACATCTACCGGTGATGTCAGCCGGATGATTTCCTGATCCGATCGACTTTACTCTATATCCACCGGTGACGTCAGCCGGATGATTTCCTCATCCGATCGACTTTACTCTATATCCACCGGTGACGTCAGTCGGATGATTTCCTCATCCGATCGACTTTACTCTATATCCACCGGTCGCAAAACGACAAAAGTCCTACTTATATCTTCCGATAGACAAAAGAACAACAACTCAACTACTCCATGCTACGCCAACACAACTCTAATTACATAAATGGAATTACTCACATTACTGAAATCATTCAAATGCCATTCTAACAAATGCATTACATAAAACAATCCAGTAAGTGCCATCGTCAAATCTCAGCAGAATACCATTATCAGAAAAAATCAAAACATTTTCAAAACATTGAAACAACTACTGTCATGAGGGCTCAACCTATTCAAATCAAAACGTTGTCAACTTCACCTTTACTCCAACAGACATCAGTTAAACTGCCTCATCAAATACCAGGTCCGTGGCATGAGTGTGCTCCCCCAACCAGCCTATCCTTCAATGAACTCAGAAGGCTCACCTGCTGTAACTTCTCCACCTACATCACAAAACTCATCTATTAGCCTAATGCTAAGTAAGTAAAGTAGTAATGGACTGAAATGCTGAAACATAAATTCCTAAACATGCAATTTCTACTTTCTCATCTCTGTTGCATTCACATACGTTCATAAGTTGATCTGATCCCTCGGTTCCCTTGGGAAGTGGATCAATTTTTCCAAGGTCATACATCCTCTACTCGATTAAGGGGCAGATTAGTTCCCTTAATAGCTGAACTGATCCCTCTGTTCCCTTGGGAGTGGGATCAATTCTCCCAATGTCATACATCCTCTACTCGATTAAGGGGCGGATTAGTTCCCTTAATAGTTTGTCTGTCACATACAGTTCATACTTCATTATTCTTACATGAAAATTTATTTTCGTAATCTTTCAAAAATATGATGCGTGACATACAAAATCATTCTCAATATGCATAACCCTACTGTTTTGTGATGTAGGCCCGAAGGCACATGCATACTTTACTTACCTGGTCTCCTGGAAATCGTTCGGTTTCAATTACTCTGGAAACCCTGCTCACCTATCGTCATAAGCAAAAATACCGATTAGATCACCACTAACCTTATCCTAAATCGTTCTGAAACCTAAGGGGCTCGTTTGAAATCTCTAATCATCATACACTCTCGGCTCAATACTAAAATCGAACTCAACTCACTCGCAGTATTATCAAAATACGCGCATTACACTATCTCTGCTATCTAGCCACTAAAATCTCGAGAAATAAAATGAAAAACTCACCTAGTTTGAGGAATGAGGATCGGAGAGGGAAATTGCTTGGAGCTTTGCTGTGCTTGAGCTGAATACCGAGAAGGAAAATGAGGGAAACAGTGGCGGCTAAACATCATTAAACCCTCCATTAAATACGTTATCCATTTATAAAATTGCTAATTACCCTTTTGTCCTTACATAGTTATTAACTAACTTAATCACTTTTCTCCCTCAATTTTTCCATAAAATTAACACATTATAATTGGCAATTAAATTTGATTTAATAGAGCCGGGTGCTACATATTCGATTCCTTCTTTCTTGAAGCTCCAACCTATTTATGTTAAATTTTCTGCACACTTACACCAAAAACGTCAAATTTCTTCAAACACTTGAGAATAACTTATCAAATCAAGTATAAAAGAGTACTAATAAGTGTGTAAAATACACACTTATTACATCCCCAAACTTGAATGAAAGCTTGTCCTCAAGCGAACAAAATGAAACTCAGTTAAAATAGAGATATAATCTTAATCACATTTCAAATGCTCAACATAATACAATGGTAAAACAATCATTATCAAGGTTTTTGGTAATTTGTCTTAGCTTGAAAAATTCATACTAAAACTATCAAGATTAACATTTTGTGAAAGAAATAACTCATAATAGCGCATTGACAATAGCTTACTTAGAAATCTTCGTGTGTGCGTGTGTATTCATTCTCATTCTCTTCTAACTGTTGGGTTAACTAATGTAACTACAGGAAAGGACTGCATCATCATTTCATTTGGAATCACTCCATTCACTCTAATAGTTCAGCAGCTTTGCCTAATATCCAACTAGTAGCTAATATCAGTAAATCACAACAAAAGTCGATAGGTCTTTTAAAAGCTTGTAATGAAAGGCTGGGCTGAAAGGTAGAAATTTTATGGTTTCAAGCGAATGTTCGAAGTACAACTCATCCTTCCTTATTTCACCCACTCAAAATTACTCACTCAACACCCCCCCCCCCCCCCCAACAAAAAAAAAAAAAAAAATTATATTGTTCAATATCACTCACATTTACTCCGTTGTCATTATTGCAAAATAGACTTAATACACCATAGATAAATAAAAATTGACTTTTTTTTTAAAGAAATATACAGCTAACTAACAGAAATAAAATAAAAATTTAATGTACTAAAAAGCAACACATGACAAAGGAGTCTCTAATAAATCTCATTACTACCGTCTCCTCATCTCCCCTAGCCAATATATATGAAGTTAGGCCGAAATAGGTGACAATTGAACTGTAAATATTAGGCTCAAAAGGGTGATTAAGGTTGTCATTAATTTTCTCAATAGGTAGGTTAAGAAAGGTCAAACGGTTTAATGGTGGCCTAAGTCATTTTCTTATTTGTGAAAAGCTTCAATTTGCATTCGTGAATGTTGGGCGAAACCAAGAAGGATTTTCCTCACAATGTCCTCGTTATCAATACATTTGACTGGAGTTACACTCCCTTACCGTGTTTATTCTCGTTCACTCCCTTACAGTGTTTGGGTTTCACTCTAAGTAGACTACACAAATATATCACCAGCAAATAGGTTCAAACAAGAATAAAACGTGTTCAGGATTTTGAGGATAACTATGTAAGCTCTAATCAATGCAAACTAATACAAATCAATCTTTTACTCAGCATTTCTTAAGAAAGTTAAAGCATGAATTTATTCCCATTTAAATCATTGACACCTCAACCAAGATTTTAGAATGCATAACCATATAATATATAGCAGAGCAATAGAGCAGAAAAATAAGTCAAGCTAAAATCATCCCCAAACTTAAAACAAACATTGTCCTCAATGTAAACAAAGTAATCAAGAAAACACATGAAAGGGAATAGCGTACCTCATGTGAAGCCCGACGTATCGTCATCCTCATTTTTGCGTGGACATTCAAATGGCTGCAATAGATGCTCTGGATAGTTGGGAAAAGGGGGTCGGATTGAGTCGAGTATCCATGGTGAGCATTGAAAGCGTCTATATATTGTGCTGTAAAATGTCAATGTGCAATTTGGCGAGAATGGAGATCCATCAATCGCTGTTCCATACAGGCCTGCGGGTTATTAAATCGGCAAACATCTGCTCTTGTTGGATAGTCAAATTTACAACCATGCATCCCACATCATTAATGTTATAAGAGCTGGGGGTGTGGAGGAAGAGGATGCGCCTAGAGTGGGTGGTGCAACAGATTGACTTTCATAACGCTGTTTAATGCGAGCCTCTCTGTGAGCTTGTCGTTCTTGCGCCATGGAATCTTGTGCAGATGTTAAGCCGTGTGACCCACTATGCTTTAAACGAGGCATAGGCAGAGGCTGATGAGGGATGTCCGCATTGATATCATTTTCATCGAACCCTAATCCATTATCTCGGGCTATCCCATAGGGCCAGTTGGAGATTTTGGATATGTTGGAATGGCCATACACAGCTTGTTGAAGCCAGGGTTCGTTAGTCGAGCTCATGGGGACATTTGCGAAGGCGCATAGGTGTGTGATCAGAACTGGATGTATATGTCCGCCAGTGCTAGTTCTCTTATAGTAAGCGAGAATATTCCTATGGATGATGCGGCCTACGTCGATAGATCGACCTGTTAGGATGCAATAAAGAAGGACCACTCGATCTTTGGTGAATTCTGTCTTTTGAGATGTCGGCATTAAATTACCCCTTATGAACCGACACCAAGCTTGGGCGTAGCTGTTTAAGCAGCTTGTTAACAAATGGAGTGGTTGAGTGTGATGTACTGTGGAATAGATCCAAGTTGAACCCCAGTGCCCCATCTCGCGTAGAATCATTTTGTAGTCAGGCCCATTAGTCATCATGGTGTGAAAATTGTCAGGGAAAGAATTCTCAAGACCAAACTTGGCATTGATAGCTTTAGCCGAGAAGTCAATGGTTTTGTTGCGTACTCTGATGGTTCCAACTCCTTGCGATGCTTTGAGGTTGGCATAGAATTCCCACACAACGCTAATGTTAGCTTCTCCACCCAACACAGCGACTGGTTCCTAGTTTCTTTGCCTGAGCATGGCTAAAATGTTACCATCAACAGGGTCCGGTTAAAACTGAACTTCACAGATGATAGCTTTGTCTTTTGTTGTAAAGTCCTGAAAATAATTAGCTATCATGGGATTCATGAATGAGTGCTGGATGGGTCTGAATGATACTAAACTTGTCTTGGCTCTTGATCGTTTAGGCAGCATCTTGGAATGTCACACGATTTATATAACCTGTTACTGCACACACGAAGCAAACACATCCAACCCAGCATACACACGCACGATATTTAAGCACATGAGAGAAGCAATTAATAAATTTGGAGTAAACAAAATGCATAATTGGAATTTCCACTTGACTCAGACATTTAATCAAACACCTAGTGGGCATGCATAATAAAAGTTGAACCACTACTGGACTATAACCCTAACCACCCTCAAAATTAAAAATCAATGGTCAAATTGACGATCACAGCATGAAGAGAGTTAACACACTCTAAAGACTTTCAAAGTATAACGAAAACTAGAGTATTGAAGATAAAGTTCGAAAATTCAAAAATTTCCAAGTGCTAGAAAGATAAAGTGCTCAGTAGGAGAGGTTTACCTTTGTCGTGGGAGAACCTGGTGTTGTGTCGCTGAAGAGGGCGTTAGACAATATGGTTGGTGGGCGCCGATCGATCAGAGGTGAGTTCAGTAGGAGAAGGGGTATGTGTCTCAAAGGGTAGGGTTTTGACAGCGAGAAGGGATTTGAAATTGTGAGTCGCCGATCGATCGCCTGGTATTAAAATCTGAGTCGCCGATCGATGGCCACATTTAGCCGATCGATCGCCTGGTATTAAAATCTGAGTCGCCGATCGATCGCCACATTTAGCCAAACAATTGGCGACTCCTCTGCTCCAAAAAAATTGATGTGAGTCGCCGATCGATCGGCAACTCCTCTATTCCAAAGAACTCCTCTATTCCAAAGAAGTTTTTTTTTTTTTTTTTTTTTAACATTAAACTTAAAACACCAAAAACTATTAACTATCTACATAATAATAAAACTAATCATATCAAAAATGAAATTGCTAAATTAGAACTAAAAAAAAAAAAAAACTAAACTTAGAAATTTAACCGAAATGTTAACAGAGCAAATCAATATTAAAAATAAATGATAAATGGGTTACCTCCCACCAAGTGCTTATTTTAACGTCATCAGCTTGACGCTGTGCTGCTTCACATTTTGTTTAGAATGATGATGGACTTTGCACTATCAAATGTACTGCCTCAATACGGTTTCAATCTTTGACCGTTAACCTTGAATGTAGATTGATTTTCGCCTTGCATTTCAACGACGCCATGAGGAAACACTTTAATTACCGTGAACGGTCCTGACCATCGTGACTTGAGTTTTCTAGAGAATAACCGAAGGCGAGAATTAAATAATAAGACTTGCTGTCCTGGTGAAAATTCCTTTGGCACAATATGTTTATCATGTCACGCCTTTGTCTTTTCTTTATAAATTCTAGAATTTTCATAAGCTTCTCTTCTAAATTCATCAAGCTCGTTTAACTGTAATATTCTCGCTTCGCCTGCTGCTTGTGACTCCATGTTTATTTTTTTAATAGCCCATAAAGCTCGATGCTCTAATTCTACTAGAAGATGACATGCTTTACTAAAAACCAAACAATATGGTGACATTCCTAATGGTGTTTTGAATGCTGTTTGATATGCCCAAAGAGAATCATCTAGCCTTCATGACCAATCTTTGCGAGATGAGCTAACCGTCTTTTCCAGAATTTTCTTGATCTCTCTATTCGAAACCTCAGTTTGACCATTAGATTGCGGATGATACCCGAGAGCCTTGCGATGCTTTACACCATATTTCAACAATAAGGCTTAAAATTGCTTATTACAAAAATGCGTACCTTCATCATTGATGATAGCCCTTGGGTTACCAAATCGTGTGAAAATATTTTTACGAAGAAAATTGAGGACCACTTTACCGTCATTGGTCTGGGTAGCAGATGCCTCCACCCATTTTGACACATAATCGACTGCCAGGAGAATATATTTATTATTGAAAGAAGTAGGAAACAGATCCATGAAATCGATCCCCCAAACATCAAATAGTTCTATTTCTAGAATATTGGTCAATGGCATCTCATCTCGACGTGAAATATTGCTAGTACGTTGGCAGCGAACATATGACATAGGGAATAAATGAGCATCTTTAAAAAGGGTAGGAAAAAAAAAACCACATTGTAATACCTTTGCAGCTGTTTTCTTGCCACTAAAATAGCCCTCACACTCTAGTGAATGACAATGTCTTAATATATTTTTCATCTCGTCTTCCGGAATGCACCGCCTTATGACCTGATCCGCACAGTGCTTGTAAAGAAAGGGATCATTCCAATAATAACTTTTAACATCAGTAAAAAATTTCTTTCTCTTATAAGTTGAAGGCTCTATGGGTAGAACACCGCTAGCTAAAAAATTGACGATATCTGCGTACCATGGTGTATTGTTGATGCTAAAAAGTTGTTCATCCGGAAAGATATCAACAATGGGTACTTCATCCTCTTTCACGAGTTCTTAGGGTTTAGTCTTGACAGGTGATCTGCCACTAGATTTTTCGTGCCCTTTTTATCTCTAATTTCCAGATCGAACTCTTGGAGTAGTAAGACCCAACGAATGAGGCGCGGCTTTGCATCTTTTTTAACCATCAAGTATTTAATGGCTGAATAATAAGTAAAAACTATTACCTTATTGCCGATAAGATAAGGATGGAATTTGTCGAAGGCAAATACCACTGTAAGTAGTTCTTTTTCTGTTGTAGCATAATTCAACTGAGCTTCATTGAGGACTCAACTTGCATAATAAATAGTGTGGAAGGTCTTATCTTTGCGTTGCCCTAACACTGCTCCAATTGCAAAATCACTAGCATCGTTCATAATTTCGAATGAACGGTTCCAGTCTGGTGCTACTACAATAGGTGCTGAAGTGAGCTTTTCTTTCAATAAATTGAATTCATTTAAACATGCAGAATCAAACTTAAACTCCACATCATTTTCCAATAGGTTTACATAATGGCTTGGTGATCTTGCTAAAGTCTTGGATGAATCTACGATAAAAGCCCGCGTGTCCCAAAAAACTCCTCACACCCTTAACTGAGATAGGTGGTGGTAGCTTTTCAATCGTATCAATCTTAGCATGATCCACTTCTATCCTTTTGGATGATACCCAATGGCCTAACACAATACCTTCACGTACCGTGAAATGATATTTTTCCCAATTTAATACCAAATTTGTCTCTACACATCGTTGAAGCACCCTATTCAAATTCTCCAGACAACGATCAAAAGAAGATCCAAAAACAGAAAAATCATCCATGAATACCTCAATAATGCGTTCGACCATGCCAAAAAATATAGCTATCATGCATCGTTGAAAAGTGGCAGGAGCGTTACAAAGACCAAAGGGCATTCGTCGAAATGCAAAGGTGCCGTAAGGGCAGGTAAATGTGGTCTTCTCTTGGTTTTCGGGGGCTATGGCGATTTGATTGTACCCAGAGTATCCATCAAGAAAACAATAAAATTCGTGTCCTGAGAGCCTATCAAGCATCTGATCAATAAACGGAAGCGAGAAGTAATCTTTCCTTGTAGCCTTGTTTAATTTCCTATAGTCCATACATATGCGCCAACCGATGACAATGCGAGTCAGAATGAGCTCATTATTTTTGTTTTGCACAACTGTTATTCCTCCTTTTTTTTGGTACAACTTGGACGGGGCTAACCAGAACTGTCAGAAATTGAGTATATCACCCCCGCATCTAACTATTTTAAGATTTCTTTGCGCACCACTTCTTTCATGGTGGGCATGAGACGTCGTTGGTGTTCTACTAATGGCTTGTGATCTTTCTCCATAAGGATTCTATGTATACAAAATGACGAGCTTATCCCTTTTAAATCTATCAAAGTCCAACCAATTGCCGATTTGAGTTTTCGAAGAACTCGGAGTAACTTATCTTCTTCTTCTATAGATAGGTCAGCAGAGATAATTACCGGTAAAGAAGATGGGGCTTGTAAATACGCGTATTTTAAATGTGAAGGCAGTGTCTTCAATTCTAGCACAGGCGGTTGCTCAATAGATGGCAACGTGCGTGACGTGCCTTTCCCCAAATTTTCATAGTATTTCCTCATATTCGGCTCATAAGAATCCATCAACATAGCATAACCACGTACTTCTTTGTCCTCTTCCAGAGAATAATTCTGCTCAAACATACATGCTTCTAAAGGGTCGTCTGGTTGAAGTGCAACTTCATCTGGCGCGGACTTGGTAATTTCAACACAGAAAAGCATCATTGTTATCCCCCAGATACTTCATGTCTCTGAACACGTTAAAGGTGACTTCTTTATCTTGAACTCTCAAGCTCAACTCATCTTTTTGTACATCAATAAAAGCACGACCCATAGCAATGAATAGTCTACCCAAAATAATCGACACATCTATGTCTTCTTCCATATCAAGCACAATAAAATCAGCAGGGAATATGAATTTATCAACCTTTACAAGCACGTCTTCAATGATTCCCCTCAGGTGTTTAATAGAACAATCCGCCATCAGTAATGTAATCCTTGTCGGCTTTGCTTCACTAAGACCGAATTTCCAGAATATAGATAGAGGCATTAAATTAATGCTCGCCCCCAAATCGCACTATCAAATACAGAATTTTCAATCTCGCAGGGCATAGTAAAACTTCCCGGATCTTTTAGTTTTTTAAGGAGCTTCCTCTGAATAATGGCACTACACTTTTCTGTAAGAGCAATAATACCGCACTCTTCTATTTTTCGCTTGTGGGAAAGAATATCTTTCATAAATTTGGCATAACTCGACATTTGTTCAAATGCGTCAGCAAATGGAATATTAATGTGGAGCTTCTTGAAGACATAAAGGAATTGAGAAAATTAGTTTATCAAGCTTCACATTTTTCAATCTTTGCGGAAGCGGCACTAGAGGTGAGTTTGCTTGAATTGGTGAATGATGAGATGGTGATGACTTTTGAACTTCATCTGTATTTGACTCCTCATTAACAACTTTAGGCATGTTTGTCTCTTTTTGCACTGGTTCAATTACTGTTCCCTTTCGAGTGGTGATTGCATTACAATAATCTTTTGGATTCACCTATGTGTTACTTGGTAGTGAGCCTTGAGGCCTTCCATTAATAACGCTCGCAAATTGACCAAGTTGATTTTCAAGACTTCGAATTTGGGCTGATTGATTTTGCATCGCAGTACGGGTTTCAGTCATAAACTGCATAAAAGCTGTTTCAAGATCATTTTTCTTTTCAACTTTATGAGAAGGACCGGATTGAGCTGCTTAAGGCTGTTGAATAACATTTTGAGAACTCCTCCATGAAAAATTTGGGTGCTGTCGCCATCTTGGATTATAGGTGTTAGAGTTGGGATTACCTTGCTGATTAAAATTACCCATATAGTTAGCTTGTTCTGCGGGTTCACTCGACATGGGATTGCCCTCTTGACATTCTTCACTCAAATGCGGTCCTTGACACCATTGACAGTTAACTTTCGATGTTTTCCCTACACTCGCTGCCATATGAGATTCCTGTAGTTGTTTAGTTAATGAGGCAACTTGTAGTGTTAAAGCTTTCATAGCCTCGAGCTCTGGAGTACTCTTGTGCGCTCCATAATTAATCGCTCCACTGGACATTGATCATTGTTAAGCGCTAATTCCTCTAATAGATCATAGACGGCTTCTTCAGTTTTTCTCATTAAAGCACCACCTGCAGCTGCATTGACCAGAGTTTTAGTAGATGCAGACAATCCTACATAGAAAGTTTGAATATGCATCCACTTCGGTAGGCCATGCTTTGGACACTTTCTTAGCATATCCTTGAAGTGTGCCCATGCCTCATATAATGTTTCTCCATCGAATTGACTGAAGCTGATTATATCGTTGCAAAGTTTAGCAATCTTCTCGAAAGGAAAGAACTTGGAAAGAAATTTCTGGCATAACTCTTCCCAAGTATTAATAGAATTAGCTGGCAGAGACTTAAGCTAATTCTTTGCACGATCCCATATTGAGAACGAAAATAGACGTAACCTAACTGCATCATCCCCCACATTGTGAAATATGAAATTATCGCATACTTCTAAAAAATTTGCAATATGATTTTTGGGGTCTTCAGTAGGTAATCCACTAAACTGAGATTGTTGAATCATTTGCAAGGTGCCCGGCTTAATTTCAAAATTAGAAGCAATGGCCAGTTTCTGAATAGCTGAATGCACTCCGGATACAATAGGTATAACATAATCCAGCAAGATCCGATTCTCAGTATTGTCTTCCCTCTAATCTCCCATGATGGCACGTCCTGATTGAATAACTTCTATTATCTCTTTACGATGTTGTCGACACGTGTGCTCGATCTCAAGATTAAGCGGGAGAAGATTAGCGTTTCCTTCTTTACGCATGCACCTGGAAATAACACGAAAATAAGGAAATAAAATAAATAGAATTCAAAATAAAACTAAAAATAATTAATTCGATATTAATAATAAAGTCCTCGGTAACGGCGCCAAAAACTTATTGTGAAAAATAGTTCGCAAGTGTACGAGTCGCAACAAGTAATAAAGTGATAAATAGAGTGTCAAACCCACAAAAACTTGTTAATAAATAATCAAATTTATTAATCTTAATTCTAAATTGAACACACGTTTTATGGTTATATGATTGAAATTAAATTAAACAACTAAAACAAGTAAAGTAAATTAATGTAAAATAACGAAATAGATAAAATGGGATTAAATTTAATAGATAAAAGCCTAGGTACTATGATTTTACCAAAACAACAATTATTTCAATTCTTCATAAATATATTCATAAATATTCTTCCATCCAATCTCTCTCAAACATTGCTTAGTTTATCTGATTAACGGGTTATCACTTCTCAGTCTCAAATCCTAGTATTAATCAAATACAATTAAATTGAGAAATCACAATGATCAAATCAATACCATAACTATCTCTAGCCTACGCATATTTCTGACATTAATTCCATTGCTCGGGTGTTCATCATTTCTCAGTCTCAAAACACCACAAAAATCAAGTAAAGATTGACTAGAAATTTACAAGATTTAAGAACAGGAATTAAATGCGTCAATAATATTGAAAGAAATACTTATTGAATTTAATTAAACGAATGAACAAAAAATAAACATTGTCTGGCTACATCGTAGCTCTAGAAGAGAAATTTAGTTCATTCTAGAAGAAAAGAAAATACAAATAGAAATAAAGATAAACATAGTTTCGAGATAGGAAGGAGAAATAAGAGAAAAAAAACTCGATTCGTTGATTGTAAGTAATCTTTCTCATTCTTCCCTATGGTTTTCTGATCCAGCAAACTTAACCTTCTCTTTCTTTTCCAAAAATCACCTTCTTCTACGCACACTCTCTCTGCCCTTTTAGGGTTGCCTCTGATCTCCTGTTATAGCATAATTACCCCCTTCTATCTGATCAACGGCTCAGATTAAAACAATTAAATTTGTGTTAGTATCTTACAGCGGTAGCTGATCGATCGCCTAAAGATGGCCGATCGATCGGCTTAGTGTTTGCCCTTGTAACACATTTCTTTTTTTCGTCCGATCAATCGCCTGAATATGGCCGATTGATCGGCTTAGTGTGCAACAACCAGCACTTTGGTCAGGTATTTATTCTGAAGACTTCTTTTGGTATGGTTGGAGGAATAAGAAAATTACGAGGATCTAAATTTACGGGTATTGTTGGTTTGAGTGAAAATTAGGTTTAGTGGCAAGATTGTAAATAAAGTTGATTTTAATTGATATATATAGAAAATGAAAATTCTAAAACCCCACTTAAACCTCCCACCCGATCCTGTAGCCGACTTTTTTCTCTCCAGGCGATTTCCTCCAAAACCTTCTCTCCGGTAACAGACACCGATTTTTTCCACCATTGATCAGCTCTTCCTCCACTCTTTTCGAAATCTAAAGCTTTAGGTAAGATTTAGGTGATTCACTCATTAAGTCTTCGATTTAAGGATGATTATTGGTTTATGTTTGAAGATTGAGAATCAGACGATGTTAGAATAATGATAGTATTTTTGAGTTTTTGATTTATGACATTGGTGATAGGATTCTAGACGTTGTTGGTGTTAGGTTTGAGAATCTGACATTGGTATGAATCCGGTAATTTTAGCGCACAAATGCCATTAATGTTATTGGAGATTAAGCTATGCACACAAGGTGCTCGAATAAATGACTTAGAGGTTTAAACCAGTTTCCAGGAATGACTTCCTTAGTTAAGACTTTTCTAGCTTTGAATTCAGATTATTTAGGATTTATTTAACATGTAAATATGAAATGTTTTAGGTGAAAAAGACTAGAGTGAAGGCACAGCTTGCTAAGGAGTCCAGGTAAGTAACTGTGTTAGGGACCCGGCCATTAGGGCCCTACATCACAAGGATACTAGGATTGTGGTTTTGGTGATTTGTTTGATGTCTGAGATCCGTTAAGTGTTATGCTGTGATATGTATGATTTCATGACATGTTATACGATGATGGTTTATTTCCTGTAGTGAATGTTTTTTTACTCATTCATGTACATGCATCATGTTTCCTCCACTGATACACAAAAATGTTTTACATGTATGATTTATGTAATGAATTGAAAAGAAGAGACTAAGATTATGAAATGTATGTAATGATTAAGTGAGGGTTGGAGTAGTCTGGCCATGTCACTGTCCATGCAATGGACCAAGATTACTGTTCGTGAGGACCATGTACACGCACTCTGCCTACCCTCCAGCACGATCCCCTCCTTAATCCATGTTATGTGAATGATGAACAAGAACATGACTCCCATGATATGAACAGAGAATGTGAACATGGTTTTATTAAGTATGCATTCATGAGCATTTACGTATATGTTGCACTCCTTACTAAGCATTAGACTTATAGTTTAAATCTTATGATGTAGGTGACGAGTTGGAAGGTGAGGACCTCAAATCGAATGAAGATGTTTAAGTTTGGTTGCTGGATGATGCTCATGGCGGGATTTTGTGGCTGTGCGACGATTTGACCCATAGATGGTGCTCCTAGTTAGTTATTGTATAAGACATTGATAAAGAAGTATAAGTAGAAAAGAATTTATATATGTTAACCGGTGTTTGACTTATTCAGTACATGTTTAAGCTTTAAGAAGGTTTAAGATTAAAGGATTTTCCTTCTGTTTTAAGTTTTCCGCTGCGAGTTCATGTCGAGGTGAATGATGCTTAAGTGTATGATAATTCTAGAAATAAAATTTAAGTCTATGGGAGACAGAGAGTTAGCCGATCGATTGGAAAAAGTGCGATCGATCGGTGTAGTAATGTTTGTGGAGAGAGGAAAAACAGAGAGTTGAAGTTAATAGACTAATGAGATGGACGACGTGGTTTGGTCGACGTGGTCTGGTCGATGTAGTTTGGTCGATGTAGTCTGGATGATGTGGTCTGGACGACGTGGTCTGAACGACATAGTTTGGTCGACGTAGTTTGGTCGATGTAGTTTGGTCGATGTAATCTGGACGATGAGGTCTGGATGATGTGGTTTGGTCATGAGTTGGTCGATATAGTTTGGTCGATGATAGTTTGGTCGATGTAGTTTGGTCGATGTAGTTTGGTCGATGTAGTTTGGTCGATGTAGTTTGGTCGATGTAGTTTGGTCGATGTAGTTTGGTCGATGTAGTTTGGTCGATGTAGTTTGGTCGATGTAGTTTGGTCGATGTAGTTTGGTCGATGTAGTTTGGTCGATGTAGTTTGGTCGATGTAGTTTGGTCGATGTAGTTTGGTCGATGTAGTTTGGTCGATGTAGTTTGGTCGATGTAGTTTGGTCGATGTAGTTTGGTCGATGTAGTTTGGTCGATGTAGTTTGGTCGATGTAGTTTGGTCGATGTAGTTTGGTCGATGTAGTTTGGTCGATGTAGTTTGGTCGATGTAGTTTGGTCGATGTAGTTTGGTCGATGTAGTTTGGTCGATGTAGTTTGGTCGATGTAGTTTGGTCGATGTAGTTTGGTCGATGTAGTTTGGTCGATGTAGTTTGGTCGATGTAGTTTGGTCGATGTAGTTTGGTCGATGTAGTTTGGTCGATGTAGTTTGGTCGATGTAGTTTGGTCGATGTAGTTTGGTCGATGTAGTTTGGTCGATGTAGTTTGGTCGATGTAGTTTGGTCGATGTAGTTTGGTCGATGTAGTTTGGTCGATGTAGTTTGGTCGATGTAGTTTGGTCGATGTAGTTTGGTCGATGTAGTTTGGTCGATGTAGTTTGGTCGATGTAGTTTGGTCGATGTAGTTTGGTCGATGTAGTTTGGTCGATGTAGTTTGGTCGATGTAGTTTGGTCGATGTAGTCTGGACAATGTGGTCTGGGCGACGTGGTTTGGTCGATGTAGTTTGGTCGATGTAGTTTGGTCGATGTAGTTTGGTCGATGTAGTTTGGTCGATGTAGTTTGGTCGATGTAGTTTGGTCGATGTAGTTTGGTCGATGTAGTTTGGTCGATGTAGTTTGGTCGATGTAGTTTGGTCGATGTAGTTTGGTCGATGTAGTTTGGTCGATGTAGTTTGGTCGATGTAGTTTGGTCGATGTAGTTTGGTCGATGTAGTTTGGTCGATGTAGTTTGGTCGATGTAGTTTGGTCGATGTAGTTTGGTCGATGTAGTTTGGTCGATGTAGTTTGGTCGATGTAGTTTGGTCGATGTAGTTTGGTCGATGTAGTTTGGTCGATGTAGTTTGGTCGATGTAGTTTGGTCGATGTAGTTTGGTCGATGTAGTTTGGTCGATGTAGTTTGGTCGATGTAGTTTGGTCGATGTAGTTTGGTCGATGTAGTTTGGTCGATGTAGTTTGGTCGATGTAGTTTGGTCGATGTAGTTTGGTCGATGTAGTTTGGTCGATGTAGTTTGGTCGATGTAGTTTGGTCGATGTAGTTTGGTCGATGTAGTTTGGTCGATGTAGTTTGGTCGATGTAGTTTGGTCGATGTAGTTTGGTCGATGTAGTTTGGTCGATGTAGTTTGGTCGATGTAGTTTGGTCGATGTAGTTTGGTCGATGTAGTTTGGTCGATGTAGTTTGGTCGATGTAGTTTGGTCGATGTAGTTTGGTCCAGCAAACGGAGATGGTTCTTCGCCAATCCGGTCAGATTGAGTAGCTTGTGGCTAGAGAGGAGCAAGGAAACTTTAGCTCAAGCATGACTCATGACCAAGGTGGCGAGCGATTTTGTCGTTTCGACCTCCAATATTTAATGGCCAAGTTTCGGATCCTATCTATGCTGAGGAATGGATTCGAACAATTGAGGACATGTTCAAGTATGCCAAGGTCGATGAGGAAGACAAGATCACATGTCCTGTTTTTCATCTTGCACTGGATGCAAGACATTGGTGGGATTCAATTCAGAGCACTATTAATGTGGAAACCATGACCTGGACACGGTTTAAGACGACTTTCTTTGACAAGTACTTCAGCCGAGCTGTTCGAGCCAGTAAGAAGATGGAGTTTATGTAGTTGCGCCAAACCGGTTCCGGGCAGACTACATTTGTAAGTTTGAGGCATTGTCCCGATTTGCACCCCGACTGGTGGAAGACGAAAAAGAGAAGATTCATCAGTTTGTTCAAGGATTGAAGCCACATCTTTTCAAGGGAGTGAAGACCGCAGGAATTCATAACATACCTTATTCTTAGGTGACAGCTAAGGCCTTGGTGTAACGACCCTTACACTATTCCCTTAATTTCTCGTATAATTTTTTCTTTTTAAACCACTTATTCAAAAATTAAAACATCCTTAGAACCAATTGAAGAAAATACTTTAAAACAAACATTGAAATTGCCTTGGAAAAGAAATTAAAAACCTTAAAAGAAATATATAAAACATCGGCCAAGGGAGTCGAGGGCAAACAGGGCATTTCGCCCGTGAAATGCCTGGCCGATCGATCAGCCATTTCAGCCGATCGATCGGCTGTGGCCAAAATAGGGGGGGCGAACGATCGCCCAATAATTTTCCATTAGCCAATCGATCGCCCCCTTGTGGGCGACCGATCGGCACACGCTCTGGAATTTTTTTCAGAGCGCGACCCCCTCTGCCGATTGATCGCATCTCCTTGCGATTGGTCGGCAGTCTCTCTGGATTTTGAAATCCAGAGAGCTGCTTCCTTCTTTTTTCTTTTCTTCCTTCACCCCTTTCATCGTTACTCTGCACACAACTCACACACACTTCACAATTCTCTTTTCTATCTCATACTTTCATTACTTCTTCAAATACTTTTCATAATAATACAACCACTCTACTCCCCGTATACAATCCCTACTTGACCAATCACCCAAAAACCGACTTAAAACACATTTAAAATATAACCAAATTTTATAAAAACGAACCGTGTGGTTCCGTTTAAAAGTTTAACATTTCCTCCTGTTTGAAAATATCAAAACATTACAAAATACTTTCAATTTTCCAAAAACAGTATATATTATCTATCCAAATCCAAGCATTCTAAAATGTTTAACTATACAATTTCCTATATCCTATCTATCAATTTCCCAAAACGTTTACCTACGTCCTCACGGGTCAAAATCATGCACCGACTGCCAGCGCACACCCACGGGCCATCCTCCTTCAATGTGCTCATACTTCAGGCGGAGGGACATCTTTCTCACCTGTCTCAAAATCACCTACACCATAGAAATAAAAACGTGAGCTAGAGGCTCAGTAAATCTACGTGAATGCACGTGAATGCCAATGCTATGCATGTACAGTTCATAAATCATGCGCCCTACCTTTTCGCTAATCATTTCATTCATGTCACCGGGGCTTCGCTCTCGCTAGATAGGAGTGGCACATCCGTCGATTGGATAGCCCCTCATATCTAACTGGGGGGAAAACATGCTTCACCTGACAGCCATGTCTGAACCACCGCCACCCACGTGACCTT
Organism: Begonia masoniana; assembly: GCA_022432975.1. Taxonomy (NCBI): domain Eukaryota; kingdom Viridiplantae; phylum Streptophyta; class Magnoliopsida; order Cucurbitales; family Begoniaceae; genus Begonia; species Begonia masoniana. The sequence goes on along the minus strand of CM039507.1, from coordinate 30,184,362 downwards.
TATTACATTCATTTACCTTTTCGTTTTGTAAAAACATGCATAGAAATTCTTTTTCATGCTCTTTTCGAAAACAATGATGCGTGAACAAATATTATGCCATGAACGAAATAGAAACATACAAACAGTAAACTTAACAATTAACAACCTAACTAAATCTAAAACTAACTACCCGAACGAAATCTATCTCCAATTCTTCAATTTAACGTACATTCTTATGGTGTAGGCCAAGACGGCCAAACAAATAACGAAGACTTACCTCGCATCCGTTGCACATCGAGCTCCGTCCACGAGCGTTGTTTACCTAAGGCAATACACAACATTCGTCATTTAAACCAATTCTAAACTATCGAGCTTAGAAAATTACAAACTCCTAGCTAAAGAAAACCTCCTAAACTCTAAAACACCTCATTAAGGCATTTTATCTAGCAACTCGTGCTCGTGATTTTCCAAACCTCCATTAATTGAGTATATAAAACTTCCAACCACTCAAAACCTCAATAACCTTCATTAATTCAATTAACTTTTATCAACAACCATAAATACGCCCATTAGAGCCATAAATACGGTAAACCTATCGATTTCAAACTCTATTTCACGTTTTCAACGAAAGCCCTAACAAACCCTAATCGTTTTAAACCCTAGAAATCGAAATCTAACGTACCGAAACTATAGATTCATACCTAGGGTCGAAGAAGAAGAAGGAAACGTGAAGAAATAATCGCCAGAGAACAAGCCTTCGACGCCGTGAGAGGAGAGTCGCACGAAGGGGAAGAGAAATCGCCGAGAGGGAGAGGGAGGAAATGAGTTTCTGCGTAAGTGTGAGGGAAAAGAAGAGGAATTGATGTTTTTATTAAAATTTGCTTGCAAAATTACTTAATTGCCCCTCCACTTAATTTCTATTTATTCCTCCATAAATTTTGTTATTTAACTAACGATCCGATTTCTCCAAACTTTCATATTCCACCATAAATTCCAATTTATTATTAGGGATCCGTTAAAACTTTCCGTTCGCAAAACGGACTTAGTTTGATGTATTTACAAAATACCGTTTATATTGGAATAATTCAAATCCCGTAAAGCTGAGTGTTACATTCCATCCACCTTATTTAAATTTTGTCCTCAAAATTTGATTACACAAATAGTTCAGGATATTTCAACATCATATCGTGCTGCCTCTCCCAAGTAGCCTCCTCAACATCATGATTCCGCCACAGAACCTTTACTAGCGGGATCTCCTTATTGCGCAATACCTTGATGGAAGACTCTAGGATTCGTATTGGCCTTTCCTCGTAGGTCAACGTTGGTTGCACTTCGATCTCCCTTGTTTCAACGACGTGTGATGGATCACGCACACATTTTCTGAGCATGGACACGTGGAACACATCGTGAATACTTTCCATAGAGGGTGGGAGCTGTAACCTGTACGCCATAGTCTCAATCCTCTTCAGAATAAGAAAGGGCCCCACAAAACGAGCGTTCAACTTGCCTCGCCTTCCAAATCGCATAACGCCTTTAAACAGAGAAATCTTCAAATACACTTTGTCACCTTCCTTAAACTGTAATTCTCTCCGTCTGGTGTCAGCATAGCTCTTTTGGCGGCTTTGTGCAATCTCTATACGTTGTCTGATAACAGCGATCTTCTCTGTTGTTTGTTGTAAAATGTTTGGGCCAACTATGCTAACCTCGCCTACCTCATCCCAATATAGCGGAGACCTGCATTTTCTACCATGTAACGCCTCATACGGAGCCATGTTAATCGTGGCCTGGAAGCTGTTGTTGTATGAGAACTCAATCAATGGCAAATATCGGCTCCACGAGCCCTGAAACTCTAGCACGCAAGCTCTGAGCATATCCTCAAGAATCTGATTTGTTCTTTCTGTTTGTCCATCAGTTTGAGAATGAAACGCCGTGCTAAAATCCAGCTGAGTCCCCATAGCCTTATGTAGACTCTTCCAGAACTTCGAAGTATAATCTAGCATCTCTATCAGAAACAATAAAGATAGGCACTCCGTGTAGTCTAACGATCTCCTGCACATACAGCTCAGCTAGCTGATCCATAGAATAAGTCATCTTCACTGGCAGGAAGTGGGCCGTCTTTGTCAAACGGTCCACAATCACTCATATACCATCGTGCCCCTTTACGTTATCAGGAGTCCCACTATGAAATTCGTGGAGATCTGCTCCCATTTCCACTCCGAAATAGGCAGTGGCTGTAAGGTTCTGGCTGGCCTTTGATGCTCTGCCTTAACCTGTTGGCAAATCAGGCAGGTTTCTACGTACCTGGCAATCTCTCTCTTCATGTTTGGCCACCAGAAGTGTTGCCTCAAGTCTCTGTACATTTTCGTGCTTCCTGGATGCACTAAATATGCCGAGGAGTGTGCCTCGGTTAAGATCTCCCTTTTTAGCTCATCATTGCTAGGCACGTACCACCTGTGCCTAAATTTCAATACTCCATCCTCTGTCAGGTTGAAGTCAGACAAACCTTCAGATGTCATGCTCATTCGATGCCTTTCACACTCCAAATCATTCTGTTGAGCTTCTCGTATTCTGTCCAGAATCGTCGGTCTAAAAGAAATGTTGGTGAACATACTAGACAACTCTGCCACAATCTCCATATCGAACTTCTCAATCTCAGACCTCAACGTCACCGACATCGATGCAAGCGAAGGCTGGCTCACAATAGGCCTTCTGCTCAAGGCATCAGCGGCTTTGTTCGCCTTCCCTGGGTGGTATTTAATTTCAAAATCATAATCTTTAACGAACTCCAACCACCTTCGTTGTCGCATATTAAGTTCTTTCTGTGTAAACAGATACTTTAAGCTCCTGTGACCTGAGAACACCTCACACTGCTGCCCATACAGATAGTGTCTCCAGATTTTTAAAGCAAAGACAACCGCTGCAAGCTCAAGGTCGTTGTCGGATAGTTTTGCTCATATGGCTTCAACTGTCTAGAAGCATAAGCAATGACCTTGCCCTCCTATATCAATACACATCCCAGTCCGATTCTCGAGGCGTCACAGTAAATACTGAACTTATCACCCTCAACTGGTAGTGTCAAAACTGGAGCTGTAGTCAATCTCTGTTTCAGCTCCACAAAGCGACCATACAAACTTTTCATTCTTTTTCGTCAAGCGGGATAGAGGGACCGCTATCTTTGAAAATCCTTCAATGAATTTACTGTAGTATCCAGCCAAACCAAGAAATCCACGTACCTCTCGCATATTTTTAGGCTGTGGCCAATCTCTGACAACTTAAATCTTTGTCGGATCCACCGAAATTCCCTCCTGAGATATGATATGGCTGAAAAAACTGATTCGATCTAGCCAAAACTCGCATTTAGAGAACTTCGGATATAACTGATGTTGACATAGAATCTTCAGAACAATTCGCAAATGCTCCTCGTGCTCTTTCTTTGTCTTCGAATAGATCAAGATGTCATCAATGAAGACGACGACAAACTTGTCTAGATACTCTTTAAATACACGGTTCATGAAATCCATAAAAGCTGCAGGAGCATTCGTAAGTCCAAAAGACATCACCAGAAATTCGTAATGTCCGTACCTCATTCGGAAGGCCGTTTTCTGAACATCTTCCCTCCGGACCTTTAACTGATGATAACCCGAGCGTAGGTCTATCCTCGAAAATACTCGGGCACCCTGCAGTTGATCAAACAGCTCGTCAATCCGGGGCAGCTGATACTTATTCTTCACCGTTAGCTTATTCAACTCTCTGTAATCAATGCACATTTTGAGAGTTCCGTCCTTTTTCTTCACGAACAGCACTGGCACACCCCAGGGAGAAAAGCTGGGTCGAATAAACCCCTTGTCTAACAACTCCTCTAACTGTGACTTCAGCTCTTTTAATTCAGCAGGTGCCAGTTTGTAAAGATTCTTTGACATAGGTGCAGAGCCTGGATAAACATCAATCACAAACTCGATTTCCCTGTCCGGTGGTAATCCATGAAGATCGTCAAGAAAGATCTCAGAGAAATCTCTAACTACTGGAAGATCCTCTAGTTTTACCTTGCTAAGTAGCCGAGTATCAATCACGGTAGCCAGATAAACAGAGCATTCGCCCTTAAATTGCTCTTGAACCTTCATAGAATAAGAAATAGGCGACCCACTCGACCTATTTAGCGCCTGATATGAGAACTCGTCCTTATCCAGAGGCCGAAAGGTTACCAACCCGGATCGACAGTCAATGGTGGCAAAGTGACGTGAAAGCCAATCCATCCCCAGAATTAGATCGTACCGCTCTATGCTCATAACTATCAGGCAAGCATAGAGGGTATTAATCCCTACCGAGACAACGTTGCCTTGGAAGACACGATCCGACTGCATAAGAGCTCCCGAAGGCAGCATCACTCTATACTCATACTCAACCAACTCAGATACTAGCCCCAATCTAATCATGCAAGTAGTTGAAATGAAGGAGTGCGTAGCTCCCGTATCTATCAAAGAAAATACTGGCACACCCATGATTAGAATAGTACCTGCTATGACAGATGGCTGTGCCTCATCGTCGACATCTCTAGGCTCAATAAATGTGAAGATCCTCGGCATAACTCTTCGCTGATCTCTGCCCTGTTGATTTCTGCCTGGCTGATTTTGGTCCAATACCGGGTAGTTCATAATATAATGGCCAACCTCTCCGCATCTAAAACAGCTGTTGGTACCCAACCGACACTCGTCGAAATGTTCCTTCTGGCACTTAGGACAAACGGGCTTCTGAGCGGCCCCTTGAACTTGCTTCCTTTTGCCTTGATCATTTCCTCCTTCATGAGGCCTTTTGACGCCTCTTTGTTGTTGTTGTGGCTGTTGCCCTCTAGGTTGCCAACCCCGATTCCGTACCTGAGGTTGGATCCCCCGAAAGAAACCCTTAGCAGGCTCCCTTGGCTTAACGCATGTCAACTCTGTAGCCTCAAACTCCAGGGCTCTCGCTGTGATGTCCTCGTAGGGCACATCTAGCATGCCGGATACTATAAGGTTCTTCCGAATCTCCCAATTTAGTCCATCTATAAATTGTTGCACCTTTTCCTCATTATCACTGACTAGGCGCGGTGCGAATCGGGATAAAGCTTCAAACTTTCTGATGTACTCCGCAACTGTGCTGGTTTGCTTTAGCTGCGTAAACTCTGCTCTCTTTGCCGCCCTCACTATACGACTGAAATACTTATCAAAGAACACGGTCTTAAACTGTTCCCACCTCATCAGTGCCACGTCCGTCGTCGCCTTAACGGAATCCCACCAAGATCGACCATCCAATGCCAGGTGGAATGTGACGCATGCAACCTTCTCAGCATTGTCCACTTTGGCATACGCCAACATGTCCTCCATCGTTCGAACCCACTCCTCAGCAATAGAGGGGTCCGTAGATTGTCCGTTGAATATTGGAGGCCTTAGCTTTTGAAATCTTTCCATGTTGTGGTTGTCCGGAATTACTATGTCCCGGGCTCTCTGGTTTTCTCGGTTCACTAGACTTTCAATCTGTTATGCTTGCCGGTGCATATGCTGAGCCAGACGGTCCAGCAAATCAGTCAACCTATCTAAGGCATCGTCTCGGGCGTCTCTACCTCGAACCATTTTCTATAACTCCTATAAAAGTTTAAACAAATAATCCTAAGAAATCGAATTTAAATAAAGCAATTAAACGTATTTACAGTTGATGAAGGATGTCAGGGTAGTGGCTGCGCAGTCGTGCAGTCTACAGAACCGTTTTTAAAACCCGGGGGCTCTGATACCATAACTGTAACGACCCTTACACTATTCCCTTAATTTCCCCTATAAATTTTTCTTTTTAAACCACTTATTCAAATTAAAACATCCTTAGAACCAATTGAAGAAAATACTTTAAAACAAATATTGAAATTGCCTTGGAAAAGAAATTAAAAACCTTAAAAGAAATATATAAAACATTGGCCAAGGGAGTCGAAGGCAAACAGGGCATTTTGCCCGTGAAATGTCTGGCCTATCGATCGGCCATTTCAGCCGATCGATCGGCTATGGCCAAAATAGGGGGGGCGAACGATCGCCCAATAATTTTCCATTAGCCGATCGATCGCCCCCTTGTGGGCGACCGATCGGCACACGCTCTGGAATTTCTTCCAGAGCTGCGACCCCCTCTGCCGATTGATCGCATCTCCTTGCGATTGGTCGGCAGTCTCTCTGGATTTTGAAATCCAGAGAGCTGCTCCTTTCTTTCTCTTTTTCTTCCTTAACCCCTTTCATCGTTACCCTGCACACAACTCACACACACTTCATAATTCTCTTTTCTATCTCAGACTTTCAACACTTCTTCAAATACTTTTCATAACAATACAACCACTCTACTCCCCGCATACAATCTCTACTTTACCAATCGCCCAAAAACTGACTTAAAACACATTTAAAATATAACCAAATTTCATAAAAACGAACCGCGTGGTTCTGTTTAAAAGTTTAACATTTCCTCCTATTTGAAAATATCAAAATATTACAAAATACTTTCAATTTTCCAAAAACACTATATATTATCTATCCAGATCCAAGCATCCTAAAATGTTTAACTATACAATTTCTTATATCCTATCTATCAATTCCCCAAAACGTTTACCTACGTCCCCACGGGTCAAAATCACGCACCGATTGCCAACGCACACCCACGGGCCATCCTCCTTCAACGTGCTCATACTTCAGGCAGAGAGACGTCTTCCTCACCTGTCTCAAAATCACCTATACCATAGAAATAAAAACGTGAGCTAGAGGCTCAGTAAATCTACGTGAATGCACGTGAATGCACGTGAATGCCAATGCTATACATGTACAGTTCATAAATCATACGCCCTACCTTTTCGCTAATCATTTCATTCATGTCACCGGGGCTTCGCTCTCGCTAGATAGGAGCAGCACATCCGTCGATTGGATAGCCCCTCGTATTTAACTGGGGGGAAAACATGCTTTACCTGACAGCCATGTCTGAACCACCGCCACCGACGTGACCTTTATTACATTCTTTTACATTTTTGTTTTGTAAAAACATGCATAGAAATTCATTTTCATTCTCTTTTCGAAAACAATGATGCGTGAACAAATATTATGTCATGATCGAAATAGAAACAAATAGAAACATACAAACAGTAAACTTAATAATTAAAAACCTAACTAAATCTAAAACTGACTACCCGTTTTAACTACCCGAACGAAATCTATCTCCAATTCCTCAATTTAACGTACATTCTTCTGGTATGCCGGCCAAACAAATCACGAAGACTTACCTCGCGTCCGTTGCACACCGAGCTCCATCCACGAGCGTTGTTTACCTAAGGCAATACACAACATTCGTTATTTAAACCAACTCTAAACTATTGAGCTTAGAAAATTACAAACTCCTAGCTAAAGAAAATCTCCTAAACTCTAAAACACCTCATTGAGGCATTTTATCGAGTAACTCGTGCTCGTGATTTTCCAAACCTCCATTAATGGAGCATTTAAAACTTCCAACCACTCAAAACCTCAATAACCTTCATTAATTCAATTAACTTTTATCAACAACCATAAATACGCCCATTAGAGCCCTAAATACGGTAAACCTATCGATTTCAAACTCTATTTCACGTTTTCAACGAAAGCCCTAACGAACCCTAATCGTTTTAAACCCTAGAAATCGAAATCTAACGTACCAAAACTATAGATTCATACCTAGGGTCGAAGAAGGATAAGGAAACGTGAAGAAATAATCACCGGAGAACAAGCCTTCGACGCCGTGAAAGGAGAGTCGCACGAAGGGGAAGAGAAATCGCCGAGAGGGAGAGGGAGGAAATGAGTTTCTGTGTAAGTGTGAGGGAAAAGAAGAGGAATTGATGTTTTTATTAAAATTTGCTTGCAAAATTACTTAATTGCCCCTCCACTTAATTTCTATTTATTTCTCCATAAATCTCGTTATTTAACTAACGATCCGATTTTTTCAAACTTTCATATTTCACCATAAATTCCAATTTATTATTAGGGATCCATTAAAACTTTCCGTTCGTAAAACGGACTTAGTTTGACGTATTTATAAAATACCGTTTATATTGGAATAATTCAAATCTCGTAAAGCCGGTTGTTACACTTGGAGCTGGAAGAAGTAGAGATAGCGGTGCGAGGACATCAAGAACCGCCAAGAAAGTTTATCAGGGAGGCTCAGCCACAACCGCATCAGAATAGGGGGTGGCAGCCACAACAGAACAAGGGAGGGCAACAATAACAGAAAGGTGTAAAGAGACCCTTCAATCCAAATGACTACCAAGGAAAAGACAAACAACCTCAAGGGGCCCCTCAAGCTCCTCTATGTTCCACCTGCCAGAGGAACCACTACGGCGAATGCAAGCTATACACGGGCCGATGTTTCAGGTGTAACAAGGCTGACCATGTGATTAGAGACTGTCCTATGCCACCAGATACAAACCGAGCAATGGTAGCGCTTAGAGTCTTTGCTCTGATGGAAGATGAAGATGCAGTACAGCATACGGTTATAACAGGTACAATTATGATTTGTGGTGAATCTGCATACACGCTTATAGATACGGGGGCCACTCATTCCTTTGTAGCAACCACGTTTGTATGCAAGCATAATATATGGTTCTTGTCAGCTGATAGGTCTTATAATATCATGTTATCGTAGGGAGAGTCCTTACATTCAGAACAGGTAGTTAAGGGTGATATTGTGTCAGTAGGAGATAAGAAGTTATATGTAGAACTGATCATAATCGATATGAAGGGGTAAGAAGTCATTTTGGGAATGGATTGGTTGTTCAGACATTACGCTACGATAAATTGTAGGACCGGTTCAGTAGAATTTCAACCCCCAAACGGAGACCGGTATTCTTTCCAAGCTACTTCCAAAAACAAGCAAGATGCCAATTATATCTTCGTTGATAGCTAGACAGTTATTGAAAAATGGATGTATAGGTTACCTAGCTAGTGTTATTGATATATGAAAAAAGGATAAGTGGAAACTCCAAGATGTTCTCTTAGTTCGAGATTTTCCTGAGGTATTCTTGGATGACCTGCTGGGGTTACCGCCTAATAGAGAAATCGAGTTTGTAATCGACCCTTATCCCGAAGCCTCACCGGTGTCTAAGAATCCATATCGTATGGCACCGGTTGAATTGAAGGAACTAAAAACTCAGTTACAGGAGCTGGTAGACAAGGGCTTCATACGCTCTAGTTGTTCACCCTGGGGTTCACCTGTCCTATTTGTTAAGAAGAAAGACTGATGTCTTATAATGTGCATAGATTATAAAGAAATGAACAAGTTGACAATCAAGAATAAATACCCATTGCCCTGAATTGATGATCTGTTTGACCAACTTCAAGGAGCTAAGATGTTTTCAAAAATTGACTTGCGCTCGGGCTATTACCTGTTAAAAGTCAAGGCTGAGGATGTACCTAATACAGCGTTCAGAACCCAATATGGACATTACGAATTTCTCGTGATGTCGTTTGGATTGACAAACGCACCCGCAACCTTCATGGACTTGATGAACCGAGTGTTTCGGGATTATTTGGACAAGTTTGTGATTGTATTTATAGACGATATTCTGATTTATTCACAGACTAAAGATGAACACACGGAACACTTGAAGATCGTTCTGGCAACTCTAAGACAACAGTAATTATATACCAAATTCTCTAAGTGTGAATTCTGGCTAGATAGAGTTACCTTTCTGGGTCACGTCATCTCTGCTGAAGGCATTTCCGTTGATCCAGTTAAAATACAAGCGGTGAAAGATTGGCCACAACCGAGGAATGGTTTGTAGTTTCCTTGGATTGGCAGGCTATTACAAGAAGTTCATCAAGGGATTTTCGGTGATAGCCAAGCCTCTAACGGGTTTAACAAAACAAGACATCAAGTACCCGTGGACAAAAGCTTGTGAGAAGAGCTTCCAGATGCTAAAGCAGAAGTTAACAACAACACCTCTATTGGTACTTCCAATGGAAGAAGGAAAATTTAGTGTTTATTGTGATGCATCTAAGATTAGATTGGGGTGTGTGTTAATGCAAGAGGGCAAGGTTGTAGCGTATGCTTCCAGGCAGCTGAAAAGTTATGAACAGAATTACCCCACTCACGATTTGGAGTTAGCTGCCGTAGTTTTTGCACTGAAGATTTGGAGGCACTACCTATACGGTCAGCAGTGCGAATTATTTTCGGACCATAAAAGTTTGAAATATCTCTTTACTCAAAATGAATTAAACATGAGGCAAAGACGTTGGCTGGAATTTGTTAAGGAGGCTGGAATTTGTTAAGGATTATGATTTTGAAATTAAATACCACCCTGGTAAAGCCAATGCTGTAGCCAATGCACTAAGCAGGATGTCATCGACGATGCGGCCCGCAATATTAGCTATGTCAGTACCCTTGAAGACTGAAGTTCAAAAGTTTGAATTGGAAATAGTTCCTGAGCTGTCAGCCTTACTCTCGGATTTAACCATTCGACCAACTATAATAGATAGAATCAAAGAGTCTCAAATGAAGGATTCGAAAGAGAAGGACGACATTGTGAGCAAATTGTCGGACGCTTCTTCTGTGTTCAGCTATTCGAAGGAGGGGATTCTGAAATTTAGAGATCGTTGGTACGTTCCTAGCGATGGGGAGTTACGGAAGTTAATGTTAATCAAGGCACACTCGTCTCATTTCTCAGTACATCCAGGCAATACCAAGATGTACAGAGACTTGAAGCTACACTATTGGTGGCCGAATCTGAAGAGGGATGTAGCTAAATACGTGGAGTCATGCATGGTGTGCCAACAAGTTAAGGTAGAACATCAACGACCAGAAGGCACTCTTCAGCCCTTACCGATTCCCGAATGGAAGTGGGAAAATATCGCCATGGATTTCGTGGTGAGCTTGCCGAAGACTACCAAATACCACGATAGCATTTGGGTTATAATTGATAGATTGACGAAATCAGCTCACTTCCTACCGGTAAAGATGACTTATACGATGGACCAGTTTGCTGATTTGTATGTACAAGAGATCATTAGATTGCATGGGATTCCTGTGACGATTGTTTCAGATCGAGATCCCAGATTCACCTCAAGGTTTTGGAAAAGTCTGCAAGGCTCAATGGGTGTGAAGTTAACCTTCAGCACTACATTTCACCCTCAAACTGATGGACAATCCGAACGGACAATTCAGATACTCGAGGATATGTTGTGAGCATGTGTACTAGAATTTCAGGCATTATGGAGCCGTTACCTGCCTTTGGTTGAGTTCTCTTACAATAATAGTTACCAAGCCACTATTGGTATGGCTCCTTATGAGGCGCTTTATGGCAGAAAATGTAGATCGCTTTTATACTGGGACGAAGTTGGTGAAGCAAAACTATTAGGCCCTGAGATTGTACAATTGATGTCTGAGAAGATTGCTATTATTAGAAAAAGGATGGTAACTGCTCAAAGCAGACAAAAAAGTTACGCGGACCGAAGGAGAAGAGATTTGGAGTTCACTATCGGGGATGAAGTCTTTCTGAAGATATCTCTGTTCAGAGGAGTCATGAGATTCGGAAAGAGAGGGAAGCTTAATCCACGGTTCGTTGGGCCATTTCCTATTTTAGCAAGGATTGGAAATGCAGCATATAGATTGCAACTGCCTTTATCTATGGACGGAGTCCACAATGTCTTTCACGTATCAATGTTGAGGAAATGTATACGTGATCCGACACATGAATTGGAGCCAGTGGACATCGATATTCAACCAACCTTAACGTATGACGAGAAACCAGTGCGAATCCTCGATTCTTCAGTAAAGATGTTACGGAACAAAGAGGTTCCATTGGTGAAGGTGTTGTGGAGGAACCATAATATCGAGGAAGCCACATGGGAACGACGATAGGATATGATGGATAAGTATCCTGAGCTTTTCATTTAAGCAATTTTTGAAGAAAAAAAATTTATTTAAGGAGGGAAGGATGTAACAACCAGCACTTCGGTCAGGTATTTATTCTGCAGACTTCTTTTGGTATGGTTGGAGGAATATGAAAATTACGAGGATCTAAATTTACGAGTATTGTTAGTTTGAATGAAAAGTAGGTTTAGTGGCAAGATTGTAAATAAAGTTGATTTTAATTGATATATATAGAAAATAGAAATTCTAAAACCTCACTTAAACCTCCCACCCGATCCTGTAGCCGACTTTTTCCTCTCCAGGCGATTTCCTCCAAAACCTTCTCTCCGGTAACAGACACCGATTTCCTCCACCATTGATAAGCTCTTCCTCCACTCTTTTCGAAATCTAAAGCTTTAGGTAAGGTTTAGGTGATTCACTCATTAAGTCTTTGATTTAAAGATGATTATTGGTTGATGTTTGAAGATTGAGAATCGGACGATGTTAGAATAATGATAGTATTTTTGAGTTTTTGATATATGGCATTGGTGATAGGATTCTAGATGTTGTTGGTGTTAGGTTTGAGAATATGGCATTGATATGAATCTGGTAATTTTAGCGTACAAATGCCATTAATGTTATTGGAGATTAAGCTACGCACACAAGGTGCTCGAATAAATGACTTAGAGGTTTAAATCAGTTTCCAGGAATGACTTCTTTAGTTAGGCTTTTTCTAGCTTTGAATTCAGATTATTTAGGATTTATTTAACATGTAAATATGAAATGTTTTAGGTGGAAAAGACTACGAGTGAAGGCACGGCTTGCTAAGGAGTCCAGGTAAGTGAGTGTGTTAGGGACTCGGCCTTAGGAGCCCTATATCACAAGGATACTAGGATTGTGGTTTTGGTGATTTGTTTGATGTTTGAGATCCGTTGAGTATTATGCTGTGATATGTATGGTTTCATGACATGTTATACAATGATGGTTTGTTTCCTGTAGTGAATGTTCTCTTACTCATTCATGTACATGCATCATGTTTCCTTCACTGATACACGAAAATGTTTTACATATATGATTTATGTAATGAATTGAAAAGAAAAGACTAAGATTATGAAATGTATGTAATGATTAAGTGAGGGTTGGAGTGGTCTGGCCATGTCATTGTCCATGCAATGGACCAAGATTATTATCCGTGAGGACCATGTACACGCACTCTACCTACCCTCCAGCATGATCTCCTCATTTATCCATGTTATGTGAACGATGAACAAGAACATGACTCCCATGATATGAACAGAGAATGTGAACATGGTTTTATTAAGTATGCATTCATGAGCATTTATGTATATGTTGCACTCCTTACTAAGCATTAGGCTTATAGTTTAAACCTTATGATGTAGGTGACGAGTAAGAAGGTGAGGACCTCAAACCGAATGAAGATGTTTAAGTCTGGTTGTTGGATGATGCTCATGGCGAGATTTTGTGGCTGGATAGCGATTTGACCCGTGGATGGTGCTCCTAGTTAGTTATGGTATAAGACATTGATAAAGAAGTATAAGTAGAAAAGAATTTATATATGTTAACAGGTGTTTGACTTATTCAGTACATGTTTAAGCTTTAAGAAGGTTTAAGATTAAAGCATTTTCCTTATGTTTTAAGTTTTCCGCTGCAAGTTCATGTCGAGGTGAATGATGCTTAAGTGTATGATAATTCTAGAAATAAAATTTAAGTCTATGGGAGACAGAGAGTTAGCCGATCAATTGGACCATCAGGCCTAACATATGGATAGGCAAGCACAACAAATCGAGCGTTTAGTAAATCGAGAGGATCGTCAAGCCCGAGAGGTGGTCGTTGCAAACCATCGGGGCATGGAGAGATTCCAGAAACTACAACCTCCTGTATTCAGCAGACAGTCATCAGACCCGTCTTTAGTCGAGGAATGGATCCGAACCATAGAGGACATGCTTGGGTTTGCGGAGGTAGAGAATGGGAGTAAGGTTGCCTACGTCACTTTCCATCTGGCGTTAGATGCCCGTTTTTGGTGGGACTCGATTAAAGCAACAATGGATGTGACGATTATGACTTGGGAGCGGTTCAAGACCGTATTTTTTGACAAGTATTTCAGCCGCACTGTGAGGGTGGCGAAGAGGAATGAGTTTACGCAGCTGAAACAAACAGGTTCGGTTGCGGATTATATAAGGAAGTTTGAGGCTTTGTCAAGATTTGCACTGCGTCTGGTTAGCGACAATAAAGACAAGGTGCACAAGTTTATAGAGGGGCTGAATCCGGAGATACGGATGCATGTTATAGTGTCGGGGATTATAGATGTGCCCTATTCGGACATTGCAGCCAGAGCCTTGGATTTCGAGGCTGCACGGGCGACTTGTGTCAAGCCGAGGGAGCCAGCTAAGGGCTTCTTCCGTGGGATCCATCCTCAGTCACGGAACCGTGGTTGGCAGCCCAGAGCACAACAACCCCAACAACAACAAAGAGGCGTAAAGATGCCTTCGGAGGGAGGTAATGATCAAGGCAAAGGGAAACAGGTACAAGGGGCTCCTCAGATACCATGGTGCCCTAAATGTCAAAGAGAGCACAGTGGAGAGTGCCGGGCTGGCACTAATAAATGTTATAGATGTGGTGAGGTCAGCCATTTTGTTAGAGATTGCCCAAAGGCGGGCCGAGATCAGTTGGGCGGAGATCAGAGGAGAGTCATGCCCAGGATCTTTGCCTTTATTAAGCCTGGTGACGTCGATGACGAGGCTCAGCCGTCCGTTATATCAGGTACTATATTGATTATGGGCATAGCTGTACTTTCTTTGCTGGATACGGGAGCTACGCACTCTTTTATCTCAACTGCTTGCATGACTAGATTGGGGTTATAGTCTGAGTTAGCAGAATTCGAGTATAGAGTAATGCTACCTTCAGGAGAGCATATGCATTCAGATCATATCCTCTAGGGCAATGTTGTCTTAGTGGGGAATACTACCCGTTATCCTCGTCTGATAGTTATGAGCATAGAGAAGTACGATCTTATCTTAGGGATGGACTGGTTTTCAGAGCACTTCGCCATCATTGATTGTCGATCCGGGATTGTGACTTTTTGGCCCCCAGGTAAAGCTGAGTTTTCTTATCAGGCAATGCACAAATTGAGTGGGTCGCCTACTTCCTATTCCATGAAGGTCAACGAGCAGTTTAGAGGTGAATGCTCGATTTATCTAGCCACGGTAGTTGATACTCAGTTGCTCAGTGGAGTTAGGCCGAGTGACCTTCCTATAGTCAGAGAATTCTCTGAGATCTTCCTTGATGATCTTCCCGGATTACCGCCGGACAGGGAGATCGAGTTTACCATTGATGTGTATCCGAGCTCCGCCCCAGTGTCTAAGAATCCATATAGATTGGTGCCTGCTGAATTGAGAGAGTTGAAAACTCAGCTTGAGGAGTTGCTAGACAAGGGTTTCATCCGACCCAATTTTTCTCCCTGGGGTACGCCCGTTCTGTTCGTCAAGAAGAAGGACGGAACCCTCAGGATGTGCGTGGATTACAGAGAGCTGAATAAGCTTATAATGAAGAACAAGTATCCACTGCCCCGGATAGATGATTTATTTGATCAACTGCAGGGTGCTCGAGTATTTTCCAGGATTGACCTACGCTCGGGTTATTACCAGTTGAAGGTTTGGAGAGAAGATATCCAGAAAACGACATTCCGAACGAGGTATGGGCATTATGAGTTCCTTGTTATGTCTTTTGGACTTACTAATGCCCCTACAGCGTTTATGGATTTGATGAATTATGTTTTCAAGGAATCTTTAGACAAGTTCGTTGTTGTCTTTATTGATGACATTCTGATCTATTCTAAAACGAAGGAAGAGCACGAGGAGCATCTGAGGACTGTTTTAGGAATTCTGAGTCAACACCGTCTGTATCCAAAGTTTTCTAAATGCGAATTCTGGTTGGACAAAGTCGATTTTCTTGGCCATATCATATCACATGAAGAAGTTTCTGTGGATCCGAGTAAAATTCAGGTAGTCAAGAATTGGCCACAGCCTAAAAACGTGTGTGAGGTGCAT
The DNA here is from genome assembly GCA_022432975.1 of Begonia masoniana. Classification (NCBI taxonomy): domain Eukaryota; kingdom Viridiplantae; phylum Streptophyta; class Magnoliopsida; order Cucurbitales; family Begoniaceae; genus Begonia; species Begonia masoniana. Next base: position 30,168,451 of record CM039507.1, on the reverse strand, counting down.
GGATTTCTCGGGTTGGCTGGCTATTATCGTAAGTTCATAGAGGAATTTTCGAAGATTGCAGTTCCTCTCTCACGCTTGACTCGGAAGAATGAGAAGTTTATATGGTCGGCTGCTTGTGACGAGAGTTTTATGGAGTTGAAGCAGAAGTTGACCACAGCTCCAGTTCTAATGCTGCTTATTGAAGGTGATAAATTCAGTATTTACTGTGATGCGTTTGGAATTGGACTCAGGTTGTGTATTGATGCAGGAGGGGAGAGTTATTGCTTATACTTCTCGGCAATTAAAGTCGTATGAGTAGAACTATCCTATGCATGACCTGGATTTAGCAGCCGTGGTCTTCGCACTGAAGGCTTGGAGGCATTACTTATATGGGCAGCAGTGCGAGATATTTTCAGACCACAAGAGTTTGAAGTATTTGTTTACGCAAAAGAAACTTAATATGCAGCAAAGAAGGTAGCTAGAGTTCGTCAAAGATTATGAGTTAGAGATTAAGTACCACCCGGTAAAGGCGAACAAGGTCGATGATGCTTTGAGCAGAATGCCTACTGCGAGTCAGCCTTCACTTGTAGCGATGTCGGTAACATTGAGGTCTGAGATTGAGAAGTTTAACGTGGAGATTGTGGCAGAGTTGTCCAGTATGCTCACCAACATTTATCTCAGGCCGACTATTCTGGATAAGATACTAGAAGCTCAACAGAAAGATATGAAGTGTGAGGAGCTTCGATTGAGCATGACATCTGAAGACTTGTCTGATTTTAACGTGTCAGATGATGGTATTATGAAGTTCAGGCATAGATGGTACGTGCCTAACGACGAAGAATTGAATAAGGATATTTTGGCCGAAGCACATTCTTCAGGTTATTCTGTGCACCCGAGAAGTACCAAGATGTACTGAGATTTAAAGCAACACTTCTTGTGGCCAAACATGAAGTGAGAGGTCGCCAAGTACGTAGAAACCTGTTTAGTTTGTCAACAGGTAAAGGCAAAACACCAGAGGCCGGCCAGAACATTACAGCCACTGTCGATTCCGGAGTGGAAATGGGAGCAGATCTCCATGGATTTTATTGTGGGGCTCCCTAGAACGACGAAAGGGCATGACGGCATCTGGGCGATTGTGGACCGATTGACAAAGTCGGCTCACTTCTTATCTGTGAAGATGATGTCTTCTATGGATCAGCTCGCCGAGCTTTATGTACAAGAGATTGTTAGACTGCATGCAGTACCAGTTTCGATTGTCTCAGATTGAGATATGAGATTTACATCGAAGTTCTAGAAGAGTCTGCACAAAGCTATGGGAACTCAGTTAAATTTCAGCACAACATTTCATCCTCAGACTGATGGTCAGACGGAGAGAACGAATCAGATTCTGGAGGATATGTTCAGAGCTTGTGTGTTGGAATTTCAGGGATCGTGGAACAGGTATTTGCCACCGATTGAATTCTCTTACAACAATAGCTTCCAGGCTACCATCGGTATGGCTCTGTACGAGGCATTGTATGGTCGAAAGTGTAGATCTCCGTTATATTGGGATGATGTTGGTGAAGCTAGTATTGTTGGTCCCGAGATTCTACAACAAACGACAGAGAAGATTGCCGTTATCAGGCAGCGTATCGAGATAGCTCAGAGTCGACAGAAGAGCTATGCTGACACGAGACGGAGGGAACTGGAATTCGAAGAAGGTGATGAGGTTTATTTGAAGATTTCTCTGTTCAAGGGAGTTATGCGATTCGGAAGAAAGGGCAAGCTAAGCCCTCGATATGTAGGGCCCTTCCCTATTTTGAAGAAGATCGGGAAGATGGCGTATCAACTGCTGCTTCCGGCTTCAATGGAAGGTATCCACAATGTATTTCACATGTCTATGCTTCGAAAGTGTTTGCGCGATCCATCGCATATCGTGGAGGCAAGGGAGATCAAGTTACAGCCTACATTGACTTATGTGGAGAAGCCGGTACGTATCCTAGAGTCTTCCATCAAGGTATTGCACAACAAAGAGATTCCGCTGGTCAAAGTCTTATGGCAGAACCACGAGGTGGAAGAAGCTACTTGGGAGCGACAGTAGGATATGATGTCAAAGTACCCTGAGTTGTTTGTGTAATCAAATTTTGAGAACAAAATTTTAAATAAGGTGGATGAAATTTTTGTAATTATAATGTATAATAGTATTTTTGTAAATATGTCAAATTAAGTCCGTTTTGGTAAAGGAAAGCGTTATTAAGATCCCAATAATTAATATGGATTTTAAGAAAATTTCAGGAATTTTAGGAGTTGTAACACTAGATTACAAGAATTACGTTTCTCGTAATATAATGGACGTTTTAATAAAAATAGCAAACGAGGTCCGTTTTACGAACGGACAGTTTTAATAAAACCCTGATAATAGGTTGGAGTTATTGGTGTAATAAGGAAAATTTGGAGAAAACGAATCGTTAGATAATTAACGAAACAAAGGACGAAGCAAATAGAAAATCAAAGGAAGGGCAAAAAGGTAATTTGCCAAGTCAAATTTTAATTAAAATCATAAGTTTTCTTCTCTTCTCCCTCATTCATGATTTCCTTCTCTGTGATTTTTCCTCTCAGCGATTTCTTTCTCCTCCGTGCGCAATTCCACTTCCCACGACGAGAGCTTCTTCGATCAACCTCCGTTTTTCACGCTTTCTCCTCCAATCCCGACCCTAGGTATGACTCTATAGTTTTGGAAGATTATTGTTCGATTTTCGTGGAGTTAAACTGTTAGGGTTTCGTTTAGGGTTTTGTTAAAATGTGGATTTAGGGTTTGAAATCGATAGGTTTATTATATTTACGAATATAATAGACGTATTGGACAAAGATTGATCGATTCGTTGTGGAATGTTAGGGTTGATGAATTTTCGTGATTTCGGAAAACTCAGTTAATGTGGGTTTTGAGGTGTCGAGCGCGAATTGCTCGATAAGAATGCCTCAATAAGCTAAATTAGAATTTTAGGAGATTTCTTTAGTTAAGGATTTCGTTAATTTGGACGTTTAACGATTTAAACTCGTTTTAACAACGATTGTTGTGGATTTACCCTAGGTAAACAACGCTCGTGGATGGAGCTTGAATTTGCAACGGACGGGATGTAAGTTCTCGTGACTTACTATGGCCGATTGGCCTACACCGTACGTCGATGTCGTGTCGTGGAACCTTGGTGATTGTTTGTTTATATGCTTTTGTTGGGTAGCTAGAATTAGTTCTTTTATAGATTATGCTTTTTATTGTCTCGATGGTATATATGTCGTATGTTTACTTTAAGCACGTAATTGTTCATGCATCATGGTTTTCAATTATGCATAGAAAATGAATTTTCGCACTACGTTTTCATGAAAAGAGATGTGGCCCAAAAGGGGGCTATTTGTAACGTCCCTAATACTGTATCCGTATTTTCCGTACTATTTTTTTTTATCCTAATATCTTTAACGAAACTCTAAGCAGGACCTAACCCGAAATCGAAACTAGAATCGAGATCGGAATTGAAATCTAACTTTAAAATCATTTAAAACAATTAAAACTATTAAATAAAACTATATTAAAACTAATTTAAATTAAAATAAATGGGGAGGGCAGATTGACATTCTGCCCGAGGAAAGGAGGCCGCGCGCTGGCAGCGATCGCGCGCGCGGCGCCCGATCGCTGGCAGCGATCGCGCGCGCGGCGCCCAATCGCTGGCAGCGATCGCGGCCTTCGCGCTGAACTTCACTCCTCTGCTTTCTCTTTACACTTTCTATACTTATCAATTTCCAGAGAGCAACTTCCTTCGTCACAACTCTCTGGAATTCCAATTCCATGGAGTAAACCTCACATATTATCCACCATTTATCTTCAATAACATAATCGACCTACACCCTAAATATATACTCAACTAACTTGCAGCGGAATTTGCGAAATCCAACTGCATGGATATCTCTAAAAACCGAGCCTATCCGTAACCAATCAAAACATTTCTATAACGTTAAATAAAGCTTGAAACCAAAACGTTTTACCAATGAGTTTATAAAAACCTTAAAAACATCAGTAAGTAACCCTAACGTCTATCAGAATCAAGCATCCTATAATTTCTATACAAATTAACCAATACATCCCAAAATATCCCAAAAACCCTCAAAACTCTGTACATACTTCCCACGGGTCGGTGAGCCTCGACTGCGCCAGCACACCACCGCAGCCATCTTCCGTCAACTGAATCATGCCTCAGGTGGAGGGACATCGTCCTCACCTGGTACCTCGAAGTCTATGTCACCTACACCATACAACACACTATGAGATAAAATCCCAGTAAGCTCTACGTAAATGCGATGTATGCTGTGCTATGAGTTCATTAAACCATGCTTTCTTTTTTACCTTACTATACAATGCACTATAGGTTTCACCGAGATCCTATACCTTCTAACCGGAGAGAGCTCATCCAGCGGGCGGACTACTCTTTCCAGCTAGAAGAGGGGGATACACGCTTACAACTCGTACAGCCGTGCCTGAGCCCCACCTCGCGTGACCTGTAAACTGTATGCCCGAAGGCCTGTATGCCCGAAGGCCAATGCTATGCTTTACGTTCTCTTTAAATCTCTGTGCGGAAATTCCTTTTCATGCTTTTCTTTAAAACAAGTGATGCGTGGACAGTTCTCTATCATAAAGTAAACAAGCAATAACATGGACCATCAAGACTGTAAAAACATAAACTCTAAACTCCTAAGACCTAGCTACCCAAACCGAGCAAAACTAACTACGGGCATCTCCAAAACTCTTCGAGACGACGTTCGACGTACGGTGTAGGCCAATCGGCCAAAGAAGATCACGAGAACTTACCTCGTGTCCAAAGCAGCTCAAGCTCCGTCCACGAGCGTTGTTTGTCTGAAGCAAAACACAATATCAACGTTAAAACTAATTTAAGTTAATAAACGTCCAAGTTGTCAAAACCTTAACTAAAGGATTTTTCCTAAAATCATAACTTAACTAATTGAAGCATTTAAACTACCGAATTAGTGCTCGATAGTTCGAAATCACATTTACGAGTTTTTCCTCAAAAACCCAAAAATTCATAATTTTTAACTTATTCGCAAATCGGTTTAACTTTGTCCAATAACGTTCAGTACGTCCTTTATATCGTCGATCATAATCAAACTATCGATTTCTGGCCCTAAATCGACATTTTTATCGAAACCTAAACAAAACCCTAATTGTTTAAATGTTACGAAACTCGAAATCTAACGTTCTAAACTATAGAGACATACCTAGAACGTTGATTGGAGGAGGAAACACGAAGAAATCGGAACGAACGGAGCTCAAATCGGGGCTCGGCGTCGGCTGGCAGAGAGGGTTCGCGAGAGAGAAAAGGGAGAAACAGAGAAGAAAATCGATTTGTGCTAAGTGCTGAGAAGAAACAAAAGGGTTTTTGTTTTTATTATAAAATTTACTTTGGAAAATGACCAAAATGTCCTTAGCGCATATTTTATATTCGTTTCGTCATTCGTTTCATTGATCGACCAACTATTCGGGTTCACCAAATTTCCTTATTTCACCAATAAATCCAACTTATTATTTGGGTTCTATTGAAACTGTCCGTTCGCAATTCGGACCTCGTTTGCTATTTTTACGAAAACGTCTTTCATATTACGAAAAACTTAATTGCTTGGAATATAGTGTTTAATCTCCGAAAATTCCCATAATTTCTCTAAAATTCCTATTAGTCATTAGGATCGTAGTGACGCTTTCATTTCATAAAACGGACCTGATTTGACATAATTACCAAAAATGGCATTATATAACAAAATATGAATATAATATATTAATTCCAAAATCCGTATAAGCCGGATATTACATTCCACCCTCCTTATTCAGAATTTTGTCCCCAAAATTACATCATAAAAATAAATCAGGATATCTAGTCATCATATCCTGCTGTCGTTCCCACGTCGCTTCTTCCACCTCGTGATTCCGTCATAGGACCTTAACTAGCGGAATTTCCTTGTTGCGCAAAATCTTGATGGAAGTCTCCAGAATACGTACTGGCCTCACCTCATAGCTCAAGGTAGGCTGTACCTCGATCTCTGTAGCCTCCACGATATGCGAAGGATTGCGCAAGCACTTCCGAAGCATAGAGACATGAAATACGTCGTGGATACCCTCCATAGAAGCCGGAAGCTGCAATCTGTACGCCAACTTCCCGATCCTCTTCAGAATAGGAAAGGGCCCCACTTAACGAGGGTTCAACTTACCCCTCCTTCCAAATCTCGCTACGCCTTTGAACGGAGAAACTTTCAGATAGACCTCATCGCCTTCCTCGAACTCCAGCTCTCTCCGTCTGGTGTCAGCATAGCTCTTCTGCCTGCTCTGTGCTACCTCTATACGCTGTCGAATGATGGCAATCTTCTCTGCCGTCTGCTGTAGAATCTCAGGACCAATGATGCTGGCCTCGCCAACCTCGTCCCAATACAACGGAGATCTACACTTTTGACCATACAGCGCCTCATATGGAGCCATGTCAATAGTAGCCTGGAAGCTGTTATTATAAGAGAACTCGATCAGTGGCAAATACCTGCTCCACGATCCCTGAAACTCCAGCACACACGCTCTGAGCATATCCTCCAGAATCTGATTCGTCCTCTCTGTCTGTCCATCAGTCTGAGGATGAAATGCGGTGCTGAAATTAAGCTGAGTCCCCATAGCCTTGTGCAGACTCTTCTAGAACTTTGACGTGAATCTCGGATCTCTGTCGGAGACAATAGAAACTGGCACGCCGTGAAGTCTAACAATCTCCTGTACATAGAGCTCTGCGAGCTGATCCATAGACGATGTCATTCTCACAGATAAGAAGTGGGCCGACTTCGTCAATCGGTCCACAATAACCCAAATGCCGTCATGGCCTCTCGTAGTCCTCGGGAGCCCCACAATGAAATCCATGGAGATCTGCTCCCACTTCCACTCCGGAATCGGCAGTGGCAATAACGTTCCGACCGGTCTCTGGTGCTCTGCCTTTACCTGCTGACATACTAGGCAGGTCTCAACATACTTGGCAACCTCCCTCTTCATGTTCGGCCACCAGAAGTGTTGTTTCAAATCCCGGTACATCTTGGTACTTCCTGGGTGTACAGAATATGCCGAAGAATGTGCCTCGGCCAATATCTCCTTCTTCAGATCCTCGTCGCTAGGCACGTACCACCTATGCCTGAACTTCAGAATACCGTCCTCTGATAAATGAAAATCTGACGAGTCTCCCAATGTCATGCTGGATCAAAGCTCCATACACTCCGAATCACTCAGCTGAGCCTCACGTATACGATCAAGAATAGCCAGCCTGAGAGAAATGTTGGAGAGCATACTGGACAACTCTGTCACTATCTCCACATCGAATCTCTCAATCTCAGACCGCAGCGTAACTGACATCGCTGCAAGTGAAGGCTGACTCGCAGAAGGCACTCTACTCAAGGCATCAGCAACCTTGTTTGCCTTTCCTGGATGGTACTTGATATCAAAATCGTAATCTTTGACAAACTCAAGTCATCGTCTTTGTCGCATATTCAGCTCCTTCTGCGTAAATAAGTACTTCAAGCTCTTGTGGTCAGAAAATACCTCGCACTGCTGCCCATATAAATAATGCCTCCATATTTTCAGTGCGAAGACCACAGCTGCTAACTCAAGGTCGTGCGTAGGGTAATTCTGCTCATACGGCTTCAACTGCAGAGAAGCATAAGAAATAACTCTCCCCTCCTGCATCAATACACAACCGAGTCCCACTCCCGATGCATCGCAATAAATACTGAATCTGACACCTTCGACAGGTAACGCCAGTACTGGAGCGGTGGTCAATCTCTGCTTTAACTCCATAAAACTATCATCACAAGCAGACGACCAAATAAATCTCTCGTTCTTCCGAGTCAATCGAGAGAGAGGAAGTGCGATCTTTGAGAATCCCTCTATAAACTTCCGATAATAACCGGCCAACCCAAGAAATCCACGCACCTCACGTACGTTCTTCGGCTGTGGCCAATCTCTGACCACCTGAATCTTGCTCGGATCCACAGAAACTCCGTCCTGTGATATAATATGGCCAAGGAAGCTCACTCTGTCAAGCCAGAACTCGCACTTCGAAAACTTTGGATACAGCTGATGCTGACATAGGGTCCTCAGAACAATCCTCAGATGCTCCTCGTGTTCTTCCTTCGTCTTAGAGTAGAGCAATATGTCGTCGATGAAAACCACTACGAACTTGTCCAGATACTCCTTGAAGACACGGTTCATCAAGTCCATAAACGCTGCAGGGGCATTAGTAAGTCCAAAAGACATGACAAGGAACTCATAATGCCCATACCTTGTTCGGAATGCCGTCTTCGGTATATCATCCATCCGGACCTTCAGCTGATTGTAACTCGAGCGTAGATCAATCCTGGAAAATACTTGGGCACCCTGTAGCTGATAAAACAAATCATCGATACGAGGCAGTGGATACTTATTCTTCACTGTGAGCTTATTCAGCTCCCTGTAATCAATACACATCCTGAGGGTCCCGTCTTTCTTCTTGACAAACAGAACGGGCGCACCCCAGGGTGAAACACTGGGTCGAATAAACCCCTTCTCTAACAGCTCATCCAGCTGAGTCCTCAACTCTCTCAACTCGGCTGGTGCCAATCGATATGGGTTCTTAAACCTCGGTGCGGAGTTAGGATACACATCAATAGTGAACTCAATCTCCCGGTCTGGCGGTAATCCGAGAAGATCATCAAGGAAAATACCAGAGAACTCTCTGACAATAGGAATGTCGCTCGGCATCAATCCGCTGAGCAACTGACAATCAAAGACAGAGGCCAAATAAATAGAACACGCACCTTTAAACTGCTCGTTGACCATCATGGAATAAGAGATAGGCGAGCTACTCAATCTGCTCATCGCCTGATAAGAAAACTCAGCTTTACTCGGAGGTCGAAAGGTGACAATCCCGGATCGACAGTCGATGGTGGCGAAGTGCTGCGATAGCCAATCCATCCCTAAAATAAGATCATAATGCTCGATGCCCATAACAATAAGGCGAGCATAGAGAGTACGGTCCCCAATCGAGATAATGTTGCCCTGGACTACACGACCAGACTGCATACGCTCTCCTGAAGGTAGCATCACACTATACTCGCATTCTGCTAACTCAGGCGCAAGCCTCAATCTTGACACACACGCGGTGGAAATAAAAGAATGCGTAGCCCCCGTGTCTAATAAAGAAAATACAGGAACGCCAGTAACCAAAATAGTACCTGCAATCACGGCAGGCTGAGCCTCATCATCAACGTCGCCAGGCTCAATAAAAGCGAAGATCCTGGGCATAACCTTCCTCTGATCACTGCCTGGCTGATCTCGGCCGGGCTTCGGGCAATCTCTAGCGAAATGGCCCAGGTCCCCACATCGATAACACACACCCGTGCCCAATCTACACTGGCCACTGTGATCTCTCAGACACTTAGGGCAAACAGTTACCTGAGAAGCACCCTGTACTTGTTTCGCCTTTCCTCTGTCATTACCTCCCTCAAGAGGTCTCTTCACACCCCTTTGCTGCTGCTGGGGCTGTGCTCTCCGCTGCCAACCTCGGCTCAGTGACTGAGGTCGAATCTCTCTGAAGAAGCCCTTAGATGGCTCCCTCGGTCTAGTAGAACTCTGCTCAACAGCCTCAATGTCGAGGGCTCTGGCCACTAGCTCGTCATAGGATACACCACGTACCCCTGATATCGTAAGGCGCATCTGGAACTCCTGGCTAAGTCCCTGTAAAAACCGACGCACCTTATCCTCGTTGACGCTGACCTGTCGTGGTGCAAATCGAGACAGCGCCTCAAACCTCATCACGTACTCGGCAATAGAACCAATTTGCCGCAACTGCATAAACTCAACCATCTTCGCCTCTCGTACGGTATGGCTGAAATACTTGTCATAGAACAACTCTCGGAATCTCTCCCATCCCATAATCGTAACATCCGTGGTCGTCTTGATGGAATCCCACCAAAACCGGGCGTCCAACGCCAAATGATAGGTCACCAGTGCAACCTTCTCCCCATCCTCTATGCTAGCATACGCCAGCATGTCCTCCATAGTGCGAACCCACTCCTCGGCTGAAGAGGGATCCGTAGACTGTCCATTAAAGATAGGGGGCTGGAGCTTCTGAAATCTCTCCATCCCACGGCTACCCAGTATAGCTGTCTCCCGAGCTCTAGTGCCCTCTCGGCCAATCAAAGTACCCAGCTGTTGAGACTGTCTCTCCATCTGCTGAGCCTGTCTCTCCATATGCTGAGACTGCTGGGCAATAAAATCCTTGAGCGTGTCAATCGTATCGTCTCTGTCATCTCGGTCGTTCCGTGGACGCACCATAATTATAAAACTCCTATATAAAAGTTAAACAAATATTCTAAGAAACTAGAAAACAAATAAAGCTATAAACGTACTTACAGTTGATGAAGAATGTCCGCGTAGTGGCTGTGCAGTCGAGCAGTCTACAGAACCGATTTTAAAACCCGGGGGCTTTGATACCATAATTGTAACGTCCCTAATACTGTACCCGTATTTTCCGTACTATTTTTTTTTTATCCTAATATCTTTAACGAAACTCTAAGCAGGACCTAACCCGAAATCGAAACTAGAATCGAGATCGGAATTGAAATCTAACTTTAAAATCATTTAAAACAATTAAAACTATTAAATAAAACTATATTAAAACTAATTTAAATTAAAATAAAAGGGGAGGGCAGAATTGACATTTTGCCCGCTGGCAGCGATCAGGCGCGCGCGATGGCGGCCTTCGCGCCTGATCGCTGAACTTCACTCCTCTGCTTTCTCTTTACACTTTCTATACTTATCAATTTCCAAAGAGCAACTTCCTTCGTCACAACTCTCTGGAATTCCAATTCCATGGAGTAAACCTCACATATTATCCACCATTTATCTTCAATAACATAATCGACTTACACCCTAAATATATACTTAACCAACTTGCAGCGGAATTTGCGAAATCCAACTGCATGGATAGCTATAAAAACCGAGCCTATCCGTAACCAATCAAAACATTTCTATAACGTTAAATAAAGCTTGAAACCAAAACGTTTTACCAATGAGTTTATAAAAACCTTAAAAACATCAGTAAGTAACCCTAACGTCTATCAGAACCAAGCATCCTATAATTTCTATACAAATTAACCAATACATCCCAAAAACCCTCAAAACTCTGTACATACTTCCCACGGGTCGGTGAGCCTCGACTGCGCCAGCACACCACCGCAGCCATCCTCCGTCAACTGAATCATGCCTCAGGTGGAGGGACATCGTCCTCACCTGGTACCTCGAAGTCTATGTCACCTACACCATACAACACACTATGAGATAAAATCCCAGTAAGCTCTACGTAAATGCGATGTATGCTGTGCTATGAGTTCATTAAACCATGCTTTATTTTTTACCTTACTATGCAATGCACTATAGGTGTCACCGAGATCCTATACCTTCTAACCGGAGAGAGCTCATCCAGCGGGCGGACTACTCTTTCCAGCTAGAAGAGGGGGGTACACGCTTACAACTCGTACAGCCGTGCCTGAGCCCCACCTCGCGTGACCTGTAAACTGTATGCCCGAAGGCCTGTATGCCCGAAGGCCTGTATGCCCGAAGGCCAATGCTATGCTTTACGTTCTCTTTAAATCTCTGTGCGGAAATTCATTTTCATGCTTTTCTTTAAAACAAGTGATGCGTGGACAGTTCTCTATCATAAAGTAAACAAGCAATAACATGGACCATCAAGACTGTAAAAACATAAACTATAAACTCCTAAGACCTAGCTACCCAAACCGAGCAAAACTAACTACGGGCATCTCCAAAACTCTTCGAGACGACGTTCGACGTACGGTGTAGGCCAATCGGCCAAAGAAGATCACGAGAACTTACCTCGTGTCCAAAGCAGCTCAAGCTCCGTCCACGAGCGTTGTTTGTCTGAAGCAAAACACAATATCAACGTTAAAACTAATTTAAGTTAATAAACGTCCAAGTTGTCAAAACCTTAACTAAAGGATTTTTCCTAAAATCATAACTTAACTAATCGAAGCATTTAAACTACCGAATTAGTGCTCGATAGTTCGAAATCACATTTACGAGTTTTTCCTCAAAAACCCGAAAATTCCTAATTTTTAACTTATTCGCAAATCGGTTTAACTTTGTCCAATAACGTTCAGTACGTCCTTTATATCGCCGATCATAATCAAACTATCAATTTCTGGCCCTAAATCGACATTTTTATCGAAACCTAAACGAAACCCTAATTGTTTAAATGTTACGAAACTCGAAATCTAACGTTCTAAACTATAGAGACATACCTAGAACGTTGATTGGAGGAGGAAACACGAAGAAATCGGAATGAACGGAGCTCAAATCGGGGCTCGGCGTCGGCTGGCAGAGAGGGTTCGCGAGAGAGAAAAGGGAGAAACAGAGAAGAAAATCGATTTGTGCTAAGTGCTGAGAAGAAACAAAAGGGTTTTTGTTTTTATTATAAAATTTACTTTGGCAAATGACCAAAATGTCCTTAGCGCATATTTTATATTCGTTTCGTCATTCGTTTCGTTGATCGACCAACTATTCGGGTTCACCAAATTTCTTTATTTCACCAATAAATCCAACTTATTATTTGGGTTCTATTGAAACTGTCCGTTCGCAATTCGGACCTCGTTTGCTATTTTTACGAGAACGTCTTTCGTATTACGAAAAGCTTAATTGCTTGGAATATAGTGTTTAATCTCCAAAAATTCCCATAATTTCTCTAAAATTCCTATTAGTCGTTAGGATCGTAGTGACGCTTTCATTTTGTAAAACGGACCTGATTTGACATAATTACCAAAAATGCCATTATATAACAAAATATGAATATAATATATTAAATCCAAAACCCGTATAAGCCGGATATTACACTATTGATCTATTGTGTAGACCGAGAAGGGCCTGTCACAATACCACATCACCTAAAACGAACTGAATCTACGTAATCTGTAATCTGATCATACGAGGTGGGGCTCAGGCACGGCTGTATCCGGATGTGAGCGTGTACCCCCCCTCCCGCTAGGTAGAAAGGGTTGTCCGACTGCCGGATGTGCCCTCTCCATTTAGCGAGCTGAGATCTCGATGACATTCTGTCTGCGACGTAATGATAAGAAAATGTTGCATGATTTCTGAACTTCATATGCACAGCATGCATCTGCATTTATGAAACTTGTTGAGCCCTTAGCTCATAGTTGTCTGTATAGTGTAGGTGATCTTGATACAGGTGAGGACGAGATCCCTCCACCTAAGGAATGATCAGTTGACGAAAGATGGCCCGTGGGAGTGTGCTGGTGCAGTCGGTGCGCTTTTAACCCGTGTGGATGTCTGTAGGTATTTTGGGGACGTGATAGTAGATTAGATTATATAGTTGGACATTTTAGGTTGTTTGGATCTGGATAATGGTTTGATGTTTTATAAAACGTTTTGTTAAACCTGTCGTTTAATGAACCGCTGGATTGTTGAATTTCTTAGGGATTTTGTTTAGGTTTTAAATGAATCCACACAGTTCGTTTTTACAAAAGATTACTATGTTTCTTTTTAAACATGTTTTAGGACATGTTTTCGGGTTGCTATATAGTGATTTACAAAAGAGATGAATGATTTATGTTAAAGGTTTTAGGGTGTATATATAGTAAAGAAAATATGCAGGAAAGAAAGGAGAAATCAGAGGCGAGCTCCCTGGAAATTTTGGATTTTAGGGAGACTGTCGATCGATCGCCTAAGGAGGTGATCGATCGGCTATGGCTGTCGCCACTCTCTGGAAATTTCCAGAGAGTGTGGCAATTGATCGCCCAGGGTTGGATGATCGATCGCCTGGTGATCGATCGCCCCCCTATTTTGTAAATCAGCCGATCGATCGGCTGAAGATAGCCGATCAATCGGCCATGCTTTTTTAGCAGATTGTCGTTTTTACCCTCATTGTTTTGGCCGATTCTTTTTCTCTGTTTTACAGTTTTAATTTAATTTGTTTTCTTTACCTTAAATATGTTTTATTAAAAGGTTTTGAAAATGGTTTTTCGCTTAATGTTAAACTTAAAGTTTATAAGAATAAAAAAAATAATAATACGGGGTACAGTGTTAGGGTAGCTACATCAAGTCCTAGTGAAAATCCCGGGAACTGTTTTCATTTCTCCTTGCCTTCTGTCTTCCTGTTTTACATCTGTCATTTATTTTTGTAGTCTGATTTTAACTTATGTTACAGTCTTCAGCTCCAGAGAAGGTTTTCTCTGTGTAAAGTTTTAAAAGTTACAAAAAAAATAGTACACGTTTTAATGTCCGGAGTGAGGCTCGCCTACCCCGATCGGGTCGGGGGTCGTCACTGTTATGGTATCAAAGACGCTAGGTTTTAAAAGCGGTTCTGGAGAACTATTTGGTTGCGCAACCCGCCACGTGACATCGCTCCACCAACTGTAAGTGTTTAAGTTCCCGTAAAAGTTCTGTTTATTAAATTTGGTTATTCTGTTTATAGGGTTTTCTTAGAAATGGTGAGAGGACATCAGGATGAAGCAAACGATAGTTCTCATGCCATTGACCGATTAACCGAGCTGGTGGGTGTACAGTCCCGCATGGTGGAACGCATGATGGCCAGAGAAGATAACAGAAATAATAATCATGGGAATGCTCCACGTGACACCAGTGGAGATAGATTCAGGCGACTCCAACCGCCTATGTTTGATGGGCTATCTACAGTGTCACAACCCGAAACCCGACGGGTCGAGAATTCCGTATAATCATATTCATAGTCAAAATGTCAACCCATTTTTTTTTGTGTATATATATAAGTACGTTTTTAAAGAAATTCCAATCGAATCGAAGTCATTTAAAATCATTTGGGGAAATATCTATTTAAATAGAAGAATCAACAGACAATCGAATTAGCCTCTGTCGTTCACATCCACCAGTTAATTCTGTCGAGCGACATCCACCGCTCAACAGTAATATCCCACATCTACCGATGACGTCAGCTGGATGACTCAATCACCCAGCATCCACCAGTTATTTCTGTTGAGCGACATCCACCGCTCAACAGTACTCGACATCTTCTGGTGACGTCAGCCGGATGACACAATCATCCGCATCCACCGATCATCATAAACACACGACATCCACCGGTGAACAGTCAAACTCAACATCCACCAATCAGACCATGTGTTACCCACGTGACTTCATTAACTCGGCAGACGACATCTACCGCTCACATTCACAGAACACATCCACCGATGATGTCAGTCGGATGACTCATTCATCCAGCATCCACTGATGACGTCAGCAAGATGACTCATTCATCCAGCATCCACCGCCCAACAGTAACCTAACCTCTACCGATTATTGATCAAGTTGGGACTTCAAATCATTCATTCCTTCTTCTTAAAAACTTAACTCCCTTTTTTCCAAAAATCCCCATACACATAGACCTCGTAATCCTTAACTTAAGTTCATAGCGGAAGACTTATCACATAGAGAAGAATTTTAAATCTGGAACCTTCTTAAACTTAAACCCGTACTTAATAAGTCAAATATCTGTTAACATAAAGAAATTCATTTCCCATTCATGCAGTCATATCATAGATCTTACTAAATCATACTGAAAGCAACATTCCGCGAGTTAAAAATTGCTTCCCAGCCACAAATCATCACCATGAACAGCAACTAGCAACCAGACCTAAGCATTTCCTTCTAGACTGAAGTCCTCACCTGTTGTTTCGTCACCTACATCATAAGGTTCAAACTATAAGCCTAATGCTTAGTAAAGAGTGTAACAAACACATGAATACTCATGAATGCTGCATAAAATCATGTTCACATCTTTTACTCAAATCGGGAATCATGCTTGTGTTCACATTCACTTTCAAATCATGGGAATCATATTCTTGTTCATCGTTTTCATATCATGGATTAAGGAGGAGTTTGTGCCGAAGGGGGTAGGCAGAGTGCGTGTACATGGCCCTTACGGGCAAGAATCATGGTCTATCATTGGACAGTGACATGGCCAATACCGCCCCCAACCCTCACTTAATCAAGGTTTCATATGTTTCGTTTTCTTGTTTCATTCATAAATGAGTATGCATGTAAAACATTTTGTATACTCGGTAAATAAATCATGATGCATGAACATAAACATTCTCAAAACATGAGACCATGGAAGGAGTCGTTCATCAGAAAACAGAGCATACACTATTCCAAACATTATACTAAAACAGACGATCTTCCCAAACATAATTGAATACCAGAAACAAACTCACCCTACTACCCTTGTGATGTAGGGCTCTAATAGCCGAAAACTTAACACACTCACTTACCTGGATTCCTTAACAATGTCTTTCCTTCACTTGGAGCTTTTTCCCACCTAAGTCATTTCACGTATTAATGTAAGAAAACAAATCCTAAGTAGTCTAATATTCCAGAATGGTAGCTTTCTAACTAAGTATATATCCTAGAAGTCTAACTCATTTCCATTCGAGCATTATATCAGTCACCTAGTGTGCATAAAAACCTCAGCTAAACGATAATGGCGTTCGGGTTCACCTACTACCTAGGCTTAGCCAACGTTCATTATTTCTACACTTATTATCTACAATAATCATAAATGCTATGTTAATAGCTATATCTACCATGATACTTCAACTTCCTCAGAAAACCCGAATCTAAATCTCTAATCAACTCTCAAATGACTAATCAGTAAACACATTGTCCAAATCTTATCTCGAGCTTGGAGTATCGGAAGAAATTTCGAAGGGAGTTGATCGCTGGAGGAAGAACAGAGAAGGGAGCTGAGAGAGGAAAGTCGGCTAGTGGAGGTTTTTGTGAGGTTTTAGGATTTCCATTTTCTATTTATACACTTAATGAGCCAGGCTTAATTACAAGTTTGCCACCAAACCTAATTTTTATAAAAAGAACTAATTGAGCTTTGGCGCCCAAATTTTCGACCAAAGAAATACATAAATGCAGAGGTGGCAGTTAATTCCGTTTACCTTAAAGAAAGTTCACCTGTCTGAAGTTATCAGGTGTTACATACAGACCCGACTCACGCGGAGGAATGGATCCAGCATATAGAGAGAATGTTCATCTACGCAGAAGTGGAAGAAACTAAGAAAGTTGTATGTGCCACGTTTCATCTCACCAAGAATGCGGGATTTTGGTTGGACACGTCCAGGCAACAACGGTGGCATTGAGCTGGGAGGGATTTAAACGAATATTCTATGAGAAGTATTTTGACCGAAGTGCGAGGAAGGAAAAGATGATGGAATTCTCTCGGCTACGACAGTACGGATCAGTGGCCGAATATGTTCAGAAGTTTGATTCCTTGTCCCGCTATGCACCACATTTGGTGGACACCGATGAGAATAAGGTACACCAGTTCATTCAAGGGCTGAAAATGGACTTAATACGCGGGATTACAATCGGGGGATTTGATGAGGCACCGTACATGAAGGTGGTTGCCAAGGCTTATCAGTTGAAAGCCTTAGAAATGAAGTTCCAGAAACAGAGAGATTCGTCGAAGAGATTCCTTCGTGATGCCCCTCAACAACAACAACAAAGGGGTCAAAATTGGTAACCACAACAGCAACAGAATAGGGGCGTTAAGAGGCCAAAAGAGATTGCTGCTTATCAGGATAAGGGGTGTAACGACCCCAATTGTAGTCGCCACCTAATTCATAATTTAACCTCTAAATCATCTTGGTCTTACTTTCTACACTTTGTTCATTATTCATGTTATTATTTTTTTTAAAAAAAAAGATATCTCTTGAACTGCATCTACCGATGGAAAGAAAACTCACATCAACCGACGGTCACGTGCCCACCAAGCGACACATCTCACCCCATCTAGTGAAAGGCATCTACCGGTGATCACGGACCTTACACGTGTCCAAAAGACGTCGCTCGGTCTCGAACATCTATAGCCAGATGTCCACAACTTTAAGCTACATCGACCGATGGTCATGTGCGCCTCGCGTGACCAGTTAAAACGTTACTCGAGCACTAAACGACAAGGAATTACTCACCTCATCCGGTAACTAGATGACAAAAACTATACTTACATCTTCCGATAGCTTAAACACTCTACATCTACCGGTCACTGGACGACGAAATAACAGTTACATCATCCAGTAACCTAAATACACGTCATCTGGCGGTCACTAGATGACAAAATAGCACTCTCATCATCCGATAGCTTAAAAACACTACATCTACCGGTCACTGGACGACGAAATAACATTTACATCATCCAGTAACCTAAATACACTTCATCAGCCGGTCACTAGATGACAAAATAGCACTCTCATCATCCGATAGCTTAAACACACTACATCTACCAGTCACTGGACGACGAAATAACATTTACATCATTCGGTAACCTAAATACACTTCATCTGCTGGTGGATGCAACACTTAACATATTCCGATAGCTTGACATCTATCGGGGAACGCAAATATACACAGACTCCAAATTTCGATGACTCATCACTCTTATAGATAAAAGACAGGAACTCATCCAGAATTCTTATGGCGGAAGACTTAGTTAGATAACACGTTCTATATCCTTATAGACATTCACAAACTCAGTAATTAAACCAGACAATCATAAAATCCAGTATTCAAAAGAAAATCTCATTTTACTTGAACATCAGTTTATCATAAATCTTACTGACACTTTATGAGCTTAACTACGAGTCATATTCGCCTGCCAGCCACAGACTTCCACCCTGAGCACCATCCAGCAACCGGTCTTAGACATCGTCACAGAATTTGGAATCCTCACCTGCTAAATCTTCACCTACATCATAAGGTTAAAACTATAAGTCTAATGCTTAGTAAGGAATGCAATACTAACAAGTATGCATGAATGCTCATTTTGAGAAACAATTGCTCATGAATCTTTTCTTGTTCGTATTTATACAAAAAATCTCCATTCTTATTCATCATTCGTATTCATCGTTCATAATCATCATTCATGCTCATCATTGATATTCATCATTCATATTCATCAATCATATTCCTCGTTCATGTTGTGTGGATTAAGAGAGGATTTGTGCAGGTAAATGTGGTTGACAGTGAGAGTGTACATAGTCCCTTGCGGGTCGTAATCATGGTCCTTCCTTTTGGACAGTGACATACGTCAACCGCCCCCAACCCTCACTTAATTCACGTTGCATAAGTTTTACATCATTATCTTGGTCATGAGGAAAACATGCTCTTAAAAACATTTTCATATGCATAAAAACATTCATGATGCATGAACATGGGAACTCTTAATTCATCAAGCTACAGAATAGTGCATTCATCCGTCGTGAAATCATATCATTAGTCAAACATCAACATAAGTAACAGGCAGTAGCTTAAATAACTTCTAATTATCGTATCAGTTTCTACCTAGCATCCTTGTGATGTAGGGCCCTATTGGCCGAGAATCCTACACATTCACTTACCTGGTTTCCTTAGCAACTTGAGCTCCTTTTCTTCAGGCTTTTTCACCTAAAACATTTACATTGCAGTAGTTAAAACAAAATCCTAATAGTCCTAATCACTAGCCACCCTAGAGTCTAATAGCTTAAATCATTCCCGGATCCCTTAGTCTAATTTCTCTGTGCACAGTCTAAAATCTAAAAAAAACATAACAGCTAGATTCAACTTCGATTAATCAGGATTGGTTATTTTAAGTGTCCAGAATCGATTCGGAATGACATTACTAATCTCAGGTTTTAAAATGTCCTTATTATTACTCGGCCATTGAAGAATCCAAAACTTCAACACTTAGCTGAAAACAGAGCTTAACAACTAACAGATAGCTACATTGCCAAACTCGTACCTCGAGCACAAAGTAGCCGAGAGGTAAGCAAGGAAACCGATCGTCGAAGAAGGGATTTCTAGTTGACAGAGAGCAAGAGCTCGGGAGAGAAAATTGCCGAGAGTAATGACGGCTACAGTGAGGTTTAATTGGGGTTTGAATCCTTTCCATTTTCTTTAAATACTTGTCTCAATCCTCCATTATTACAACTTTGCCACTCAACCTAGTTTAAATCCACATGTAATTAATTAAGCTTGGCATAAAATTCTAAATCGTGAAGATTGAATAATCATGACCGTTAATACAGTTAGGAAGTCACCTGGTTGAAGTTGTCGGGTGTTACATCCACCCCTCCTTAAACAAAATTTTCGTCCCCGAAAATTGATCAAGCGAAGAGTTCTGGATATTTGTCCATCATGTCCTGCTGTCTTTCCCATGTGGCTTCCTCAATACCATGATTCATCCATAAAACTTTCACAAGGGGGATTTCCTTATTCCTCAGAGTTTTCACTGCAAATTCTAAAATTCGCACTGGTTTCTCTTCGTACATTAGTGTCGGCTCAATCTCAATATCCACTAGCTTAACAACTTGTGTAGGGTCCCGTATGCATTTTCTTAACATTGACATATGGAAAACATTATGTACCTATTCCAATGATGGAGGCAATTGCAATCTATAAGCCGTACTGCCAATCCTTTCTAAGACGGGGAATGGTCCAATAAATCATGGGTTTAGCTTTCCTTTCTTACCAAATCTTAAAACTCCTTTAAATGATGAAATCCTCAGGAAGACTTCATCACCAACAGAAAACTCAAGGTCTCTTCTCCTTTGGTCTGAATAACTCTTCTGTCGGCTCTGTGCTGTTATTATTCTTTTCCTAATAGTGGCAATCTTGTCTGACATCTGTTGCAAAATCTCGGGACCTAGGAGTTTTGCTTCACCGACCTCATCCCAGTACAAAGGTGACCTGCACTTTCTGCCATAGAGTGCTTCATAAGGTGCCATACCTATGGTGAACTGGTAACTATTGTTGTAGGAGAATTCAACCAAGGGAAGGTATCGACTCCAAGATGTCTGGAATTCAAGCACACATGCCCTCAACATATCCTTAAGTATCTGAATCGTCCTCTCAGATTGACCATCGGTTTGAGGGTGGAAAGCAGTGCTGAAAGATAATTTTGTTCCTAATGTGCCTTGCAAACTTTGCCAGAATCTTTAGGTTAATCTAGGCTCACGATAGGATACAATAGATAAAGGAATTCCATGCAATCTGATGATTTCTTGGACATACAGATCAGCAAGTTGGTCCATTGTGAAAGTCATTCTTACAGGTATAAAGTGTGCCGATTTTGTCATTCTATCAACCACGACTCAAATACTATCATGTCCTTTAGTTGTCCTTGGCAAACCTACAACAAAATCCATGGCAATGTTTTCCCACTTCCATTCAGGGATTGGTAGGGGTTGAAGAGTACCTCCTAGTCGTTGATACTCTGCCTTAACCTGTTGGCATACCAAACATGACTCCACATATTTGGCAACATCCCTCTTCATATTTGGCCACCAGTAATGCAACCTTAAATCCCGATACATCTTGGTGCTACCAGGATGCACAGAAAAGGAAGAAGAATGGGCTTCAGCCAAGATCAACCCACGCAACTCCTTAACATTCGGAATGTACCATCGGTTCTTAAATTTCAAAATACCATCATTAGAGATACTGAACTCCGAGGAGGCGTCCTTTAACTTACTCATCATGCTACTATTCTCCTTCGAATCCTTTTGTTGTGCCTCTTTGATCCTGTCCAAAATAGTTGGTCGGATAGATAAATCAGCTAGTAAAGCTGACAGTTCGGAACCTATTTCCAATTCGAACCTCTGAATTTCCTTTCTCAAAGGTATAGACATGGTTGATATCGCGGGTTGCATTGTCATTGACATTCTGCTTAAAGCATCGGCCACAGCATTAGCCTTGCCTGGGTGATACTTAATCTCGAAGTCATAGTCTTTAACAAATTCTAACCAACGTCTCTGTCTCATGTTTAATTCCTTTTGAGTAAAGAGGTACTTCAGGCTTTTATGGTCGGAAAATACCTCACACTGTTGTCCATATAGATAATGTCTCCAAATCTTTAATGCAAAAACAACTGCGGCTAATTCCAAATCGTGAGTGGGGTAGTTCTGTTCATAATTCTTTAACTGCCTGGAAGCATAAGCTACAACCTTGCCGTCTTGCATCAAGACGCACCCCAATCCAACTTTGGATGCATCACAATAAACACTAAACTTTCCTCCTTCAGTTGGGAGAGTCAAAAGCGGGACTGTCGTCAACTTCAGCTTTAAATGTCTGGAAGCCATCTTCATAAGCTTCAGTCCAAGAGTACTTGGTGTCATTCTTTGTCAAACTAGTTAAGGGCTTAGCTATCATAGAAAATTCTTTAATAAACTTCCTATAATAGCCGACCAAACCAAGAAAACTACGGACTTCACTAACATTCCTCGGCTGTGGCCAGTCCTTAACAGCCTGAATCTTGGTTGGATCTACTGATATACCTTCAGCAGAAATGACATGCCCTAAAAAGTTAGCCTTATCCAACCAGAATTCACATTTGGATAACTTGGCATAAAGTTGTTGCTGCCTCAGGGTTGTCAAAGCTATTCTTAAGTGTTCAGCATGGTCAGCTTCAGTCCGTGAGTATATAAGAATATCATCTATGAATACAATCACAAACTTATCCAAATATTCACGAAACACTCTGTTCATCAAATCCATAAAAGCTGCAGGTGCATTGGTTAACCCAAACGACATCACAAGGAATTCATAATGTCCATAACGGATCTTAAAAGCTGTCTTAGGTACATCTTCCTTCTTAACCTTCAGTTGGTAGTACCCCGAACGCAATTCAATCTTTGAAAACACCTTAGCTCCTTGCAATTGGTCAAACAAGTCGTCAATTCGGGGCAAGGGGTATTTATTCTTAATTGTCAACTTGTTCAGTTCTCGGTAATCTATGCACATCCTTAGGGAACCATCTTTCTTCTTAACGAATAACACAGGTGCACCCCAGGGAGAACTACTAGAGCGTATGAATCCCTTGTCTACTAATTCCTGTAGTTGGACTTTTAACTCCTTTAGTTCAACAGGTGCCATGCGATGAGGATTCTTAGATACGGGTAATGCCTCGGGATATGTATCAATTACAAACTCTATTTCTCTATCAGGTGGTAATCCTGGCAAATCATCCAAAAATGCTTCAGGGAAATCTCGGACTATAGGAATATCTTGTAATTCTATCTTATTCCTCACCCGAGTATCCATTACACTAGCTAGGTAACTTTCACAGCCATCATTCAATATCCGTTGAGTCTCTAGCGAGGAAATAATCGGTATCTTACTTATTTTTGGTATAGCTTGGAAGGTATACCAATCTCCATTAAGGGGTCGAAACTCGACTAATCCAGACCTACAACTTATCGTGGCATAATGTCTGGATAACCAATCCATTCATAATATAACTTCATATCCCTTCATGTCAACTACAATCAGTTCTACATATAACTTCTTATCTCCTAAGGACACAATATCGCCTTTCAATATCTGCTCAGAATACAAGGACTTTCCTGATGGTAACATCACACTATATGGTCTATCAACTGGTAAATATTCTAACTTATGCTTACACGCAAATAAGGTTGCAATAAATCAGTGTGTGGCTCCCGTGTCTATAAGTGTATAAGCAGAAATACCACAGATCAAAATTGTACCTGTTATGACTGTATGTTGCATGGTATCTTCATCTTCCATCATAGTAAAGACTCGGGGCATTATTCTTGCTCGGTTTGGATCAGGTGGCATGGGGCAGTCTCTGACTATATGTCCAACTTTATCACACCAGAAGCATCGGCCAGAATGCAACTTGCATTCGCTATGATGGTTCTTCTGGCAGTTGGAGCATAGAGGGGCCAATGGTCGTTTTCCCTTCCCTTGATCTTCATTTGGATTGAAGGGTCTCTTTATACCTTGCTGTTGTTGTTGTGGTCCTCTGTTCTGTTGCGGCTGCCATCCATTGTTCTGACGTGGTGACGGCTGAGTTTCCTTCGTGAATTTCCTTGGCCGCTCACGCTGTGCATATGCTGTCATTTCAGCCTCTTCTAGCTCCAAGGCCTTAGCCGTCACTTCACCATAAGGTACATTGTGTATTCCAGCAGTCTTTACTTTCATGTACAAACTCGACTTCAGTCCTTGAACAAATTGGTAAGTCCTGTCCTCATCATCCTCAACCAATCGGGGAGCAAACCGTGATAAAGCATCAAATTTGCATATGTAATCCGTCACAGAGCCAGTTTGTCGCAGATTCATGAACTCCTTCTTCTTGTTGGCCCGAACAGTCCTATTGAAGTACTTGTCAAAGAAGGCAGTCTTAAACATTTCCCAGGTCATAGCTCCTGCATTAGCGGTGTTCTGGATTGAATCCCACCAATGCCTTGCACTCAATTCCAAATGAAAGACAGCGTATGTGACCTTATCTCCTTCGTCAACCTTTGCATACTTAAACATGTCCTCCATCTTTCGAACCCATTCCTCAGCATAAATAGGATCTGTAACATGTCCATTAAATACCGAGGGTCGAAGCCAGTGGAAACGCTCACCCCCATGATCATGAGTTGCATTAGTACTGGAGTTGCCTTGTTCCTCTCTAACAGTCATCAGCTGTTCGATCTGGCGAGATTGGCGCATGACCAACTCTGTCAACTGAGCAATGGCATTGCTATCCTCATTGGTCTCTCTCTGCTGACCTCTAACTATTTTGGGATTCTTAAACAAATAGTTATAGATACATCTTAACTTAATGACATTTACTGAAATCATAAATACTTACAGTTGCTGGAGTGTACTCAGATGGCAATCTGTGCTGGGAGGCAGTCTGCAGAATCGATTTTAGAATCCGGTTTTGCTTTGATACCATAATTGTAACGACCCCAATTGGAGTCGCCACCTAATTCATAATTTAGCCTCTAAATCATCTTGGTCTTACTTTCTAAACTTTGTTCATTATTCATGTTATTATTTTTTTTAAAAAAAATATATCTCTTGAACTGCATCTACCGATGGAAAGAAAACTCACATCAACCGACGGTCACGTGCCCACCAAGCGACACATCTCACCCCATCTAGTGAAAGGCATCTACCGGTGATCACGGACCTTACACGTGTCCAAAAGACGTCGCTCGGTCTCGAACATCTATCGCCAGATGTCCACAACTTTAAGCTACATTGACCGATGGTCATGTGCACCTCGCGTGACCAGTTAAAACGTTACTCGAGCACTAAACGACAAGGAATTACTCACATCATCCGGTAACTAGACGACAAAAACTATACTTACATCTTCCGATAGCTTAAACACTCTACATCTACCAGTCACTGGACGACGAAATAATATTTACATCATCTGGTAACCTAAATACACGTCATCTGGCGGTCACTAGATGACAAAATAACACTCTCATCATCTGATAGCTTAAACACACTACATCTACCGGTCACTGGACGACGAAATAACATTTACATCATCCGGTAACCTAAATACACTTCATCTGCCGGTCACTAGATGACAAAATAGCACTCTCATCATCCGATAGCTTAAACACACTACATCTACCGGTCACTGGACGACGAAATAACATTTACATCATCCGGTAACCTAAATACACTTCATCTGCCGGTGGATGCAACACTTAACATATTCCGATAGCTTGACATCTATCGGGGAACGCAAATATACACAGACTCCAAATTTCGATGACTCATCACTCTTATAGATAAAAGACAAGAACTCATCCAGAATTCTTATGGCGGAAGACTTAGTTAGATAACACGTTCTATATCCTTATAGACATTCACAAACTCAGTAATTAAACCAGACAATCATAAAATCCAGTATTCAAAAGAAAATCTCATTTTACTTGAACATCAGTTTATCATAAATCTTACTGACACTTTATGAGCTTAACTACTGGTCATATTCACCTACCATCCTGCAACCGGCCTTAGACATCATCACAGAATTTTGAATCCTCACCTGCTAAATCTTTACCCACATCATAAGGTTTAAACTATAAGCCTAATGCTTAGTAAGGAATGCAATACTAACAAGTATGCATGAATGCTCATTTTGTTTTCTTGTTCGTATTCATACACAAAATCTTCATTCTTATTCATCATTCGTATTCATCGTTCATAATCATCATTCATGCTCATCATTGATATTCATCAATCATATTCCTCGTTCATGTTGTGTGGATTAAAAGAGGATTTGTGCCGGTAAAGGGGGTTGACAGTGAGAGTGTACATAGTCCCTTGCGGGTCGTAATCATGGTCCTTCCTTTTGGACAGTGACATACGTCAACCGCTACCAACTCTCACTTAATTCACGTTGCATAAGTTTTACATCATTATCTTGGTCATGAGGAAAACATGCTTTTAAAAATATTTTCATATGCATAAAAACATTCATGATGCATGAACATGGGAACTCTTAATTCATCAAGCTACAGAATAGTGCATTCATCCGTCGTGAAATCATATCATTAGTCAAACATCAACATAAGTAACAGGCAGTAGCTTAAATAACTTCTAATTATCGTATCAATTTCTACCTAGAATCCTTGTGATGTAGAGCCCTATTGGCCGAGAATCCTACACATTCACTTACCTGGTTTCCTTAGCAACTTGAGCTCCTTTTCTTCAGTAGTTAAAACATTGCAGTAGTTAAAACAAAATCCTAATAGTCCTAATCACTAGCCACCCTAGAGTCTAATGGCTTAAATCATTCCTGGATCCCTTAGTCTAATTTCTCTGTGCACAATCTGAAATCTAAAAAAAACATAACAGCTAGATTCAACTTCGATTAATTAGGATTAGTTATTTTAAGTGTCCAGAATCGATTCGGAATGACCTTAATAATCTCAGGTTTTAAAATGTCCTTATTATTACTCGGTCATTGAAGAATCCAAAACTTCAACACTTAGTTGAAAACAGAGCTTAACAACTAACAGATAGCTACATTGCCAAACTCGTACCTCGAGCACAAAGTAGCCGAGAGGTAAACAAGGAAACCGATCGTCGAAGAAGGGATTTCTAGTTGACAGAGAGTGAGAGCTCGGGAGAGAAAATCGCCGAGAGTAATGACGGCTACAGTGAGGTTTAATTGGGGTTTAAATCCTTTCCATTTTCTTTAAATACTGGTCTCAATCCTCCATTATTACAACTTTGCCACTCAACCTAGTTTAAATCCACATGTAATTAATTAAGCTTGGCATAAAATTCTAAATCGTGGAGATTGAATAATCATGACCGTTAATACAGTTAGGAAGTCACCTGGTGGAAGTTGTCGGGTGTTACAAGGGGAAAAGACCAATGGGGGATCCTCAGCTTCCTGTATGCCCGCGTTGCTAGAAAAGTCACAGAGGTGAATGCAGGCTCCTTACCGGCCATTGCTTTCGATGCGGCAAAGATGGCCATCACGTCCGGGATTATCCAATGCCCGACACGAGACCGAATCGTGTCGTCCCAAGGGTTTTTGCATTAATAGAGGATGATGATGCCACCCAGCACACAGCGATCACAGGTACAATTTTGATATGTGAAGCACCTGCTTACACTTTGTGGGACACGGGGCCACACACTCGTTTGTGGCTATAGACTTCGTGGTTAGAGAGAAATTTTGTTGTGTGCTGTCAGATCAACCGTACAGCGTTATGCTACCATCCGGAGAGTTTATGCACTCCGAGCAGGTTTTACAGGGTGATATAGTGTAAGTAGGAGACAAGAAGTTGTATGCCAATCTTATCGTCATCGGTATGAAAGGATACGATGTGATTCTGGGCATAGACTGGCTATTTAGACGTCACGCCACCATCAACTACAGGTCTGAGCTTGTGTCGTTTAAGCGCCCGAATGAGAAAGAGTTCTCCTATCAGGCTATACTAGAGAAGCACAATATGCCTGTTATATCCTCCTTGAAAGCTCAATGGTTGATGAGGTCAGGATGCATCGGGTTTCTTGTCCACGTTGTGAATGTTCAAAGGCAAGGTGAGGTGGAACTCCAAAACATTCCGGTAGTTCGAGACTTTTCAGAGGTTTTCTTGGATGACTTACCAAGGTTGCCACCGGATCGTGAGATTTAGTTTGAAATTGATGTATGCCCTGGTGCCGAACTAGTATCGAAGAATCCGTACCGTATGGCGCCAATAGAGCTGAAGGAGTTGAAGACTCAGTTAAGGGAGTTGGTAGACAGGGGCTTTGTACCCCCTAGCTTTTCTCCGTGGGGTGCTCCAGTCCTGTTTGTTAAGAAGAATGATGGGTCCCTACGTATGTGTATTGATTATCGTAAGCTGAACAAGTTGACTATCAAGAATAAGTACCTGTGCCGAGGATCGACGATTTATTTGACCAGCTACAAGGGGCTCGGGTATTCTCAAAGATTGACTTGCGCTCCGGTTATTATCAATTGAAGGTCAGGGCCAGTGATGTTCCGAAGACCAAATTCAGGACCCGATACGGGCACTATGAATTCTTAGTGATGTCATTTGGGTTGACTAATGCCCTGACGGCATTTACGGACTTGATGAACAGGATATTCCAGGACTTCTTGGATAAATTTGTGATCGTCTTCATCGACGACATCCTGGTTTATTCAAGGAGTGAAGCCGAGAACGAGGAGCACTTAGCAATTGTGCTAATAACTCTGAAACAACACCAATTATACGCCAAGCTGTCAAAATGTGAATTCTGGTTGAGCAGGATTAACTTCCTAGGCCACGTGGTGTCTGCAGAAGGATTTTCTGTGGATCCGGCCAAGATTCAGACTGTGAAAGAATGGCCGAGACCGAGGAATGCCAGCGAAGTGCAAAGTTTTATCGGGCTAGCTGGTTATTATAGAAAGTTCATTAAGGGATTTTCTGTGATAGCAAAGCCTATGACTAGCTTAACGAGGAAAGACATTAAGTTCAAGTGGTCTGAAGCTTGTGAGGTGAGTTTTGAGACGCTTAAGCAGAAATTAACCACTGCTCCTCTGTTGATATTGCCGGTTGAAGACGGCAAATTCAGCATTTACTGTGATGATTTCAAGGTTGGCTTGGGATGTGTATTAATGCAAGAAGGGAAAGTAGGTGGCATACGCATCCAGACAATTGAAGAGTTATGAGCAAAACTACCCTACTCACGATCTGGAGTTAGCGGCAGTTGTTTTTGCACTGAAAGTATGGAGACACCACTTGTATGGACAATCATGTGAGGTGTTTTCAGGACCACAAATGTAACACCCAGTTTTACGAGATTTTGTAATTCCACAATATAATGGCATTTTTGTAAATATTGTGAATCTATTCCGTTTAACGAGCAGGGAGTCTTGTTGGAGAAACCAAACTAAGTTCAACCAAACAAGCAATTGGATGGAGGGCAAAATTATGAAGTAAAAAGGAGGTAGTTGGGAGCACCAAGTGAAAGTGTGACAAGTGTCAAAACTTGTGGGAGAAGCTTGACAAAGGCAACACCTTCCTTTCCCTCCCTTACGAGAAACCACATTCACTTTCACTCTTTCTCTCCTTTAACTTTCACAGCCACGAAAATTCTCTCCACCCCTACGCTTCTTCACAATTCAACGGCTCCTCCTCCAACCGATCAATTTCCTTCATGATTCATTCCTAAATCGCGACCCTAGGTAAGGTTTTAACATTCTGGATTGTTAGCCTTCGATTTTAGAGTTGTTATTCAAATAGGGTTTCATTAGAAATTGCTGAGTGAAGTTAGAAATCGTTAGTTATTGGAATGTTGAATGATAATAAGGCATTTATGATTATGGAGGATAGTTAAGTGGAATTAACAGAGTCCGATTGGGTTAGACTCGGTTCTAATGCCGTGTGTTATGAATTGGCTTAGGTGAACAAGCTCACAGGATAGTGCTTGGAGTGCTGAGGACTTAAGGTAAGTTCTCGTGGCTTACTGTGGCCGATTGGCCTACACCATATATCAAGTTTTGTCTCTCGAGGATTGTTGGTGACTGTTGGTGCATTGAATGTGTTTTTATGGTTTTGATGGGTAGTTTAGGTTTAGTTTGTTTTATAGGAAATGCTTGTATGGTTTTGATGGTATTCTCGTTATACATGTTTATATTGTGTATTGAACTGTTCACGCATCATGTTTTCAAAACGTCATGAAAATGAATTTATGCATCGATTTCATGAAAAGAAAATGCATGTAAAGGCAAGAAAAGTATCACAGTAAACAACCATGGCATGAGGTTATCGGGGATGAGGTTCAGACCTAGCGTTCTGTGGTGAGCGGGTTTTCCTCCCTTCAGATGGTGTGGGCTGTCTAACCGCTTGACGTGCCCTATCCATCTCTCGAGTGTTTCCGATAATCATAGACTGACACGTACTGCTAAATGAAATGATATGGACGGCTTTCATGAAAACTGCATACACATGTTCATGCATAGCATTTACGTAGAACTTGCTGAGATTTTTATCTCATAGGTGTCTTTATGGTGTAGGTGACTATGAGCAAGGTGAGGAAGATGTCCCTCCACCTGACGAGTCTGCAGTTTGATGGAGGATGCTTGTGGGAGAGCACTGGCGTAGTCGATGCGAACATGACCCGTGGGGGCTATAGGTTAAGAGTTTTGGATTGAATTGTATAGAAACTCTTTTTAGGATGCTTGGTATCTGGTTAGGTTAATCAAAACGTTGTTTTGATGTATTTTGAGGATTTAATTAGCTTCTGATATATATATGAATGAATATTGGTGAATAGATTGATGTTTTGATGAAGTAGATCTGATGTTGATGTACGAATTAGGCTTTGATGAATTAGAGATAGACTTTGATGCTTTGAAAATAAGTTTGATGATTTTAGGTTATGCATGGGAAAGAAGGTGAAAACAACTCTCTGGACAAAATCCAGAGAGCTAGCTGATCGATCGCAAGGAAGGGGCGATTGATCGGGTAATGCATGGTTTAGAGTGAAGTATTTTATAAGAGAAAGTTATCGTCCAAAGTCGTCGTCCAAAGTCTGTGGACGATAAGGTCCAGTTAAGTGTTTCTATAAGAAAGTCATCGTCCAAAGTCCGTGGACGATAAAGTCCAGTTAAATATTTTGGCAGAAGAAAGTCATCGTCCAAAGTTGTCGTCCAAAGGCGTGGACAAATAAGTCACATGGACGAATAAGTCACGTGGACAAATAAGTCCCGTGGACGATAAGTCACGTGGACGAATGAGTCTCGTGAACGAATAAAAGAGATGTTGTCCACGGCTTCTACAGAGTTGTCGTCCACGGCTTCTACAGATCTGTTGACTGTTTATGTTGTCCACTCTGTCTTTTATTTCAAATGTCCACACTGCCTTCTGTTTTTTGTCGTCCACGTTGACCCCTACTGTTTAAATTGAAGAAACCTGAGAGAAGTTAAGGGTTATTTATCCCGACCACTGTTCAAATTTATGAAACCTGAGAGGAAAAATATTGTTCCTTTGATAAAACCCGAGAGGAAAAACTTAATTCTCAGCCTGTCTTCATTATTTTAGCATTAACGCTTAAGTTTAAATTCTTACTGAGGTTTCCACAATTAGATAGACTTCCGCCGAAGAAAGTAATTAGTCTTTGAATGTTAATAGATACGGATTTAATGCCTGAGTCTATTCTCTCACGATTGATGAACGAATAAAAAGGGAAATGAATCGATAAATGAAAAATGAAAATGAAAATTGTATGAGAATAGACGAGGGCAATAGACAAGTCCAATTATAAAAAAAATGTAAAAGTTTAAATTTTTGGTACTTTTAGGATTTATGTATATAGGAATCGGGGACGTTACAACAAAAGCTTGAAGTATATATTTACTCAGAAGGAGTTAAACATGAGGCAACGACGGTGGCTCGAGTTTGTGAAAGACTACGATATCGAGATTAAGTACCACCCTAGGAAAGCCAACGTGGTAGTCGATGCGTTGAGCAGGATTCCGGCTACTATGCAACCGGCCTTGTTGGCCATATCAATGCCTTTGAAGACAGAGATTCAGAGGTTCGATTTAGAGGTAGTTTCTAAGCTATCGACCGTGTTGGCAGATCTAACATTACAGGCCAACCATTCTGGACCGAATTAAAGAAGCCCAGAAGACCAATTCAAAGGAAATGGCCGATATAGTAAGCAAGTTGCCTATGGCCTCTTCCAAGTGCAGCTATTTGGGAGATAGTGTTCTGAAGTTCAGAGACAGATGGTATGTTCCGAGAGATGAAGAGGTACGAAAAGGACATCTTGTTGGAAGCCCACTCGTCTTCTTTCTCAGTGCATCCTGAAAGCACAAAGATGTATCAAGAATTGAAACTTTACTTCTGGTGGCCGAATATGAAAAACTGAACTAGCCAAATATGTGGAGTCTTGCATAATATGTCAACAAGTCAAGGCTGAACATCAACGACCAGGTGGAACGCTTCAGCCTCACCTGATCCCCGAATAGAAATGGGAGAATATCACGATGGATTTTGTTGTCGGCCTTCCAGGGACGGCTAAGGGCCATAATAGCATATGGGTCATAGTAGACAGATTGACGAAGTCGGCCTATTTTCTACCTGTGAAGACGACATTCTCTATGGACAAGTATGCAAAGCTATACATTAGCTAGATTATCAAGCTGCATGGTATTCCGGTGTCGATCGTTTCGAACCGAGATCCTAAATTCACCTCCAAGTTTTGGAGAAGCTTGCAAAACTCCTTGGGCACTAAATTAAACTTCAGCACGACATTTCATCCACAGACGGATGGACAATTCGAGAGAACGATTCAGATATTGGAGGATATGTTAAGGTCGTGCGCGTTGGAATTCCATGCTCCTTGGAGTAGATACTTGTCGTTAGTGGAGTTCGCTTATAACAATAGCTACCAGGCTACGATCGGTATGGCTCCATATGAAGCTATTTACGGCAGGAAGTGTAGATCTCCATCGTATTGGGATGAAGTTAGAGCAGCCAAGTTTATCGACCCTGAGTTATTATAGCAGATGTCTGGGGTGGTGACTACTACCAAACAACGAATAAAATATGCTCAGAGTCGACAGAAGAGTTACGCGGACCATAAGAGAAGAGACTTGGAGTTTGCTGAAGGCGATGAAGTATTTTTGAAGGTGTCGCCTTTCAAGGGCGTGATGAGGTTTGGTAAGAAAGGGAAGCTAAGCCCAAGGTTTGTTGAGCCATTTCCCATCTTGAAGAGAGTTGGGAGCATGGCCTATAGACTACGGCTACCAGCGTCAATGGATGGAGTTCACAACGTCTTTCACATTTCAATGCTGAGGAAATGTGTGCGAGATCCAACTCAGATTGTGGAATCGATGGACGTTGATATCATGCCGACACTGACGTATGCAGAAAGGCCTATAAAGATTCTAGATTCCTCACTCAAGGTGTTGCGCAAAAGAGTGGTCCCATTGGTGAAAGTTTTATGGCGTAATCATAACGTGGAGGAAACCACTTGAGAAAGACAACTGGACGTTAGGGCTCAATATCCGGAGCTATTCACTTAAGCAAATTTTGGGGACAAAAATCTGTTAAGGTGGGTGGGATGTAACACCCGACATTTTTGCCATGAAAATATTCCTTGAATTATTAATCGGGAATTATTTGCCATGCAATTATCCCTTGAGTTATTGTACGAGATTATTTTGCTAATAATATAGTGGATGTTTGTTTGGAATGTGTTAGGATGTTAGTAGAAAACCAAACTAGGGGCAACCAAAACTAAACAATTAGTTAGAAACCAATGGAAGGACAAAATGGGAAGCCAATGGATAATTGACACTTGGCAAGCTTGTGGAAGAAGCCATGCATTCTCTCTTCCTCTTCCTCTCTTCTCTTCACTCCTACGTGAAGCACTTCTCTGTTTTCTCTCTTCCAGACGACTGAGACAAATCCCAAAACTTTGTTTCTCCTGTTTTCTTCTGTTTCCTCCAGTAAAGGTAACCCCGCTAACCTAGTTAACGAGTTTGGACAAATTAAAACGTTAGTTTGTTGAAGTTTTAAGGTTAAGATATTTTGGAGAAAACTTGTTGTTTTTGTATGAAAACGCGTTAGGGTGTTTTCTAAATGTTTGAATGGAGTTAGGAGCATATTTTACTAAGTTATTAGTAAGCATTTTGATATTTGGTTTTTATCGTGCATGATGTAGATCCGTGGATCGCCGAGGACTTACAAACAAAGCTTGCAACTTCACGGATAACAGGTAAGTTCATACACGTAGGTTGGCCCTTAAGGCCCTACATCACGGAGATACTAGGCTAAAAATGTCGTCGGGATTATCGTTGGGTAGTTAGGTCGATGATTCGACCATAAGTTTTGTGTCATGCTCAATGCATGGTTCAGATTTCCTGTTATTTATGTGTGCTTTGAACTGTTTTTTTTTAGAATGTTAAGTCTGTGCACAATGAATGTTCATGCATACACGTTTTTCCCGAAAGTCATGCAAATATTTTTTGCACACGGTTTGAAGTTAAGAAAGATAAAACCTGTAATGTAATGTTCGGTTAAGTGTGGGACGGGGACTACCATTCTGTTATGTATTACTGTATTGTATCTCTGTAATGTGCCTGAAAGTGCACTGTGTCTGATAGTGCACCTCTGCTGCGCCAGTTCTCTTATAAGCTCCACTTATACCCCCCTGACAAATAAAAGTAATGTAATGTAATGTCACTGTATTTCGAAAGTTCATGCATAGTATATACATCACTGAATTATATGTTTTTACTGAGCTTTAG
Organism: Begonia masoniana; assembly: GCA_022432975.1. NCBI lineage: Eukaryota > Viridiplantae > Streptophyta > Magnoliopsida > Cucurbitales > Begoniaceae > Begonia > Begonia masoniana. The sequence continues at coordinate 30,133,808 of CM039507.1, read as the reverse complement.
GCTCATAGTTGAACTCCCTGATGTAGGTACGGACCCCGTGGATGAGGATATTGTGCCTCAGGCCAACGAATAGGTGGTTGGTGGCTTGAGCTTTCGGGGGTGGTAGTGACAGCCAGACACATTTCTGACCCGAGAGAAAGAAGTTTTTAAAGTGAAGGTCATGTGTGTAGACTTTGTGTTTATGTTTTTAAAACTTCTGTTTGGTGAATTCTTGAAGTGTATGTCAAGTTCTGTACAGCTTCTGAGATTTTAAAACGGTATATAGACTCTGTGTTGATGTTTTTAAAACCTCTGTTTGACAGTTGAATGTATATTTTGAAATATTCTGGAACTATTTGGAGTCTTTTCGTTTAGTTTATGCATGGATTGTCTTGGGTTTTAGAGCTATCCATACAGTTAGATTTTTGAACTTCTGACATGTTTTCAAGCATGTTTTAAAACTATGTTTTGAATTGGGTTTTGGAGTTTTGATGCTTTTTGTGTCAAAAGAAGTAAGTTGTCAAACAGAGAGGTAGCCGATCGATCGTCTGGGGTAACCGATCGATCGACGGAGCATATGTTTATGTCTTTCAAGTCTTCAAGTTTTCCAAAAGAAAACAGTCGTCCACGCCTTTTGTAAAAGAGTTGTCTATTCTGTTTTGTGAACAGTTGTCAACGTTGTTCTCTAAAACAGTCGTCCACGCTGTTCTCTAAAATAGTCGTCCACGCCTTCTGTAAAACAGTCGTCCACGCTGTTCTGTAAAACAGTCGTCCACGCCTCTTGTAAAACAGCTGTCCATTCTGTTCTGTGAACAGTCGTCCAGTCCACAGCTTCTGTCACCCATTTCTGTCGTCCACAGATTCTGCCCTTTTCTTTCAAACGTCCATGGCTTCTGTTATCCACAGATTCTGCCCCTTTATTTCAAACGTCCACGGCTTCTGTTGTCCACAGATTTTGCCTTTTATTTCAAACGTCCACGGCTTCTATCATCCACAGTAAGTCTTCCACGGCATGACTTTTAGTTTCTGTTTTCTATTTTATTAAGTCTTCCACTGCATGTCTGTCGTCTATTCTGCCTTCAAGTTTCAGTCGTCCATTTTTGTTTCATGATTTTCTGTTTTCACGTCTTCATATTTAAGAGTTTTAAAAAAGTCGAAGTCAAATCCTAGTGAAAAACAGTCGTCCACGCCTTCTGTAAAACAGTCGTCCACGCCTTCTGTAAAACAGTCGTCCACGCCTTCTGTAAAACAGTCGTCCACGCCTTCTGTAAAACAGTCGTCCACGCCTTCTGTAAAACAGTCGTCCACGCCTTCTGTAAAACAGTCGTCCACGCCTTCTGTAAAACAGTCGTCCACGCCTTCTGTAAAACAGTCGTCCACGCCTTCTGTAAAACAGTCGTCCACGCTGTTCTGTAAAACAGTCGTCCACGCCTTCTGTAAAACAGTCGTCCACGCCTTCTGTAAAACAGTCGTCCACGCCTTCTGTAAAACAGTCGTCCACGCCTTCTGTAAAACAGTCGTCCACGCCTTCTGTAAAACAGTCGTCCACGCCTTCTGTAAAACAGTCGTCCACGCTGTTCTGTAAAACAGTCGTCCACGCCTTCTGTAAAACAGTCGTCCACGCCTTCTGTAAAACAGTCGTCCACGCCTTCTGTAAAACAGTCGTCCACGCCTTCTGTAAAACAGTCGTCCACGCCTTCTGTAAAACAGTCGTCCACGCCTTCTGTAAAACAGTCGTCCACGCCTTCTGTAAAACAGTCGTCCACGCCTTCTGTAAAACAGTCGTCCACGCCTTCTGTAAAACAGTCGTCCACGCCTTCTGTAAAACAGTCGTCCACGCCTTCTGTAAAACAGTCGTCCACGCCTTCTGTAAAACAGTCGTCCACGCCTTCTGTAAAACAGTCGTCCACGCCTTCTGTAAAACAGTCGTCCACGCCTTCTGTAAAACAGTCGTCCACGCCTTCTGTAAAACAGTCGTCCACGCCTTCTGTAAAACAGTCGTCCACGCCTTCTGTAAAACAGTCGTCCACGCCTTCTGTAAAACAGTCGTCCACGCCTTCTGTAAAACAGTCGTCCACACTATTTCTCTAAAACAATCGTCCACGCCTTCTGTAAAACAGTCGTCCACGCCTTCTGTAAAACAGTCGTCCACGCCTTCTGTAAAACAGTCGTCCACGCCTTCTGTAAAACAGTCGTCCACGCCTTCTGTAAAACAGTCGTCCACACTATTTCTCTAAAACAATCGTCCACGCCTTCTGTAAAACAGTCGTCCACGCCTTCTGTAAAACAGTCGTCCACGCCTTCTGTAAAACAGTCGTCCACGCCTTCTGTAAAACAGTCGTCCACACTATTTCTCTAAAACAATCGTCCACGCCTTCTGTAAAACAGTCGTCCACGCCTTCTGTAAAACAGTCGTCCACGCCTTCTGTAAAACAGTCGTCCACGCCTTCTGTAAAACAGTCGTCCACGCCTTCTGTAAAACAGTCGTCCACGCTGTTCTGTAAAACAGTCGTCCACGCCTTCTGTAAAACAGTCGTCCACGCCTTCTGTAAAACAGTCGTCCACGCCTTCTGTAAAACAGTCGTCCACACTATTTCTCTAAAACAATCGTCCACGCCTTCTGTAAAACAGTCGTCCACGCCTTCTGTAAAACAGTCGTCCACGCCTTCTGTATGTCCACAGATTTTGCCTTTTATTTCAAACGTCCACGGCTTCTATCATCCACAGTAAGTCTTCCACGGCATGACTTTTAGTTTCTGTTTTCTATTTTATTAAGTCTTCCACTGCATGTCTGTCGTCTATTCTGCCTTCAAGTTTCAGTCGTCCATTTTTGTTTCATGATTTTCTGTTTTCACGTCTTCATATTTAAGAGTTTTAAAAAGTCGAAGTCAAATCCTAGTGAAAATCCCGGGAATTATTTTCATTTCTCCCTGCCTTCTGTCTTCCTGTTTTATTTCTGCCATTTATTTTTGTAGTCCGATTTTAACTTATCTTCCAGTCTTCAGCTCCAGAAAAGGTTTTCTCTGTGTAAAATTTTAAAAGTTACAAAAAAAAAAATAATACACATTTTAATGTCCGGAGTGAAGCTCGCCGACCCCGATCAAGTTGGTACGACACTCAAAGGTGTTGTCGACCTACAAACTAGCGAAACAAACGCAAGACGTTCTGGTGTGATTTTAGTCAACCAAATCATAACAACGGTCGACCATAAAATGACCGGAATGATGAACAAAGCCATAGATCTCTTGAAAAATCTGTTGTCTTTACTGATTTTCACCACCAATCGTTTTAAAACTTGCACAACTCATAGATCGACCAATATAACATAAAAACAATAATGAGTTTCCGAGCTTGAAATTTAAATTTGGCAAATATTTATAAAATTAATGAAAAAACTAATGAATCTGAATTACAAATAACTGTACCCTTGAAGATCCTCAACAAAACTCGAAGATGGAGACGTTGAAAACTCTAATTTGGCGGCTTGCACCAACTATTCCTACCCTTTCTTTTTCTCCTATGCCGAGCACAAAAGGTGGAGACCTCTTTTTTATATAAAAAAAAATTCTTGATTCTTTTTGTAAAATAATTAAATAAATAATATATTATATATTTCATTAAATCTTGATTTGTTAGAAATTCTGACGTCATCTGAAATATTATTGGAGATAATTACGATTTATTAAATTATTTCATATTTTTAACTACACAGTACCTCCATTTTTTTACCAAATTTGACAATTTGATTGAAGTTTGACGTGTCTTCATGTGACGAGACATGAAAATACGAGTCAACCATGTAGCAATTTAACTTCTAAAAGTTTACTCATAGGTTTATTTAATTATAAATTGGCATATTTTACCGGATACCAGAGAGCTCGACTGAAATAATAGATTTTTCACTTTCTTTCTCCGGCAATACTAGTGGAAATCAAGCGGCGCATAACGAAATATCAAGACGAAGAGCTTAACCTTGTTTTCAATTGTTTCTCTTCAATTTATCATTAACTAATTTTTCTTGTACAATATTGCAATTTAAATTCTACATATAATCTAATTATCTTTCTATCTTTTTCAATTTTAACTAATTATATTGAATTTGTTTATTCTGATATTTATTGTAATCTAATTAATTGACAATTAGTTGAAATAATTTTATTGAATAATTGAAAAAGATGATCATTGTATAGAAACCATGAATACATATAGGATATGAAGATACCTAAAGAACATATTTTATTCTCATTGGGATGTAGTGAATTAAATAATAACAACTAATCATCGATAGATATTAAAAAAATCATGTGATTTAAAGTAATTGAAAATTGTAAGTAATTTAATTATAAATCTTAGACAAAATAATCTATGCAATGACCCATGGCTCTAATTGTCTCTAGATTTCTCCAGTTTTCTAGCTCAAGGCAATCCAACTTCAACCACATCAAATTCTCAACCATCTTTCGTTCTCATCAGCTTTCCTAATGCAACCCAACCTTACAACATCCTGTCTAAATTCCTAGCGTTGTAGGTTGTTCGACCATCTAACGAACCACAACTTCTTATGTAGTACCAGGCGGGACCAAGCTCATTAATTCGTTTTATTATTTAATTTTTTATTTTATTTTATATATTTATTTTATGTCTCTATTTAAATTTTGATATTGAATTATTTTGTTTCTCTAAGGGTTTTTTCCTAATTGTCCTTAATTCCAATATTCAATTACGAAACAAAATTTTCACTACACCAACCTTGTAAGACTTGTAGTATCAAAGTTGAATCTCTAGCCTGGTAGGCTGCTCCATGACCCCATCATCATTCTCTAAGTCTCATCAACTTTCTCATTCTTCTTGTGAACACAGATTTCTTTTGTACTATTAGCAATATTAGCTACTACATCATCCATAGCTTTATTATTTTTTTTCTATTCGTGCCAGTTGGTCATTCGTAAGCACAAGTTTAGCTTATGATGGTTTTGGAAGTCCTTGTCAAAGTGATTATCTTACAGAAAGTTGGCAATGAATTTGACATGCCTAAGGGCCCAATCACATGAAAATCCGATAAAGGCCCAAACTTAATTTATTCTCTCTACTCATTATGTGTTCTCTTTTGCAAGTATGAATATATGGGAGGAATGCACATGGAAAACTTACTTGATCAACGTGGATCACCCTCTCGGCATGAAGAGTCCCCTTGGAGAGCTCATGATTTATTTAAGAAATCATTAGAGCACTAGCTGGACAATCAGAAGTCAAAATTTGTCTTTCGAGGGACAACTCTATTTAACTTAGCCTGTTTTTTTTCTTTTATTTGGCAAACTCTAGGCCATTAGTTATGTTTTCATCACTACTTAGACTTAGTCACATATGGTGGCTTGATTGAGGTTGACCATCCATTGGCTCTCACATTGACAGACCATCATTTGGCCCATCACTTGGCCCACTATTGGGAGGCCTTGCTTGGAGCATTTGAGAGTCATCACATGAAGGAGCACTGGGAGCACTTGGAGGCATCATATGGAGATTTGGACTCGGCTCACTCTGGGAGGCCCATTCTATCATGCATAATTTGGAGCATTATACTTTCACTTGGGACTAAGGAGAAAATGCCCAAAGGAGACCCAAAGCTTGAAGTTTCATCTAAGCAAGCCCAAGTAGAAGAGGCCCAAGAAAGGATGACTTAACAAAATTCTTTTCCTTGGATCATATTGAGCTCAGTCCACATAGATTGGTGCCACATGGAAGCATCCCATCCTTCCATGTTTTTCCCTCATCCATGGCCCATATCCATTCACTTTATGGAAATCCTAAACCAACCCTAGGTCTATATATAGCATACTTATTGTAATGGTGGAAACCTTTTGCCAAATTTGAATAAAATTTTGTTTTCCTTTTGAGCATTGCTCTTGGAGTCCACGATTTGTGTCAAAACCGTGAAGGAGTGAGATCTCCATTGATATCCAAGCCTAAAGGTGCTTGAATATCTCTTACCCTTCTTCTTTCTCTCTCTTTGGAGAGCATATAGGTTGAAGAAGCCAAACTTTCGCCAAGGTGGTTGGTGTTTCTTTTGGAAAAACACCTTTGCCTTAAAGCAAAACATAAGATAGCTTTTGGGGCCTCCAATGGGCTATCCTTCACTACAATTTTTCATCAATTTTCATTCATTTTTTTGCATTGCCATTGTCACGACGTTTCTTCCTCACACACTCCACTACATTTCATCTTTTTATTACATTTCATTTTGACATCATCTTCATCCTCATTTTTTCACAAATTCGAGAGCACACTATCACCCGAGCACCTTTAGTTCTTTGTGGGTTTTGAGCTAACTCTTTTTGGGGACTTGACTCATCAAGTGGTATTAGAGCTTGGGGGCTTCTCTAAGCATTTTATTCTTCAAAAAAATTGTTCAAAGATTTAGCACAAAATCGATTTTAAAAGAATTCAAAAATCAGATGAAGCACAAGTAGTATTTGATGAGGACATCTTCGACATTTCCGTTTTATTATTTATGTATTTTATTATTTATTTCAGTTAATGTCTCGTGTTTTAGGGTTAGCCCTCGGTTAACCCTAATTTCTTCTATTTAAGCGTTATTAGTGTAATTTGTTTGGACAGTTGATGATTATTGAATAAAATGATTTCTTGAAACCCTATTTTCCAATCCCCCTATTCTCTCTCGAGCTTCTCCTCCCCTTTCTCCTCTTTTTGGCTATAACTCTTCTTCTCTTTCTTCTCTCCTCTTTGGCTATATTTCTTATTCTAATTTCGCTGCCTCCATCAAATCGGTATCAGAGCCAGTTTTATTATTTTCTCAAACAATAAAATCTTGGTTTGATATCCTAAATTTTTAAATTTTGGATCGTACTGTTCATCATTCGGGTTACTATTCGTCGCTCAGGTACTGTTCATCAGCGGCGATCGGGTACTGTTCATCACCAGCGTTACTGTTCATCTTTTTGAATCGGTCATCATCGCCTCCTGGAGTCTTTCGTCCGGTTCTGTGAATTTTGCTGCCTGGATTTAGGATGAAGGACAATTGTTGCTTGATATTTTGTTGCTTGATATTTGGTTGTTGATATTCATTTGGATACTCATCTGCATCTCTATCACCAAGAGGATTTAACCTTCTATTCAGGGAGTTTTCTATTATAATCTTTTATTAGTTTTTAAATACTGTTACCTTTAAATTATGCTTTGATTTTATTCATTGTGTCATGACCTACCTAAATTTCGAATCTCTATGCATCAGTCCTCGTAGCTTATTACCAAAATTTCATCTGATTATTTGACTCATCCTAAACCACATTAGTTGATTTAACCCCTAAAAGTCCTTTGATTTAATCTTTGCAGATTATTTCCTATCTAATTTTTAATTCTACTGTTCAGTTTGATAGTCAATTTTGTGGTGATATATCTTACGGCATAATATTTGGGTTTTTCCTTTCATCATTTTAAGAATATCAATTCTACGTGCTTGCTTTGTTAGAATCAACGTAATCTCCAAGATTAAATAGAATCAATTTGTGGATTTCAATCGTAGTGAATATTATTCATTACGAGCAATGTTGGTTTAGTGATCTCTATATACATTCTTTAAAGGTTTTGGAATATTTGGGCTTCCTTAGTAACATTGCATGCAGTTACGTAGTGGTCGTCAGGTCTCGTCTAGTTCTAGTGTTTTAGATATGGAACCTTCCCAATTCGATGTCCTTTCCCGTCAATTAGCACAAGTGATTAATAACCAACAACAGTTTCAAGATCAATTAGCTAGTACCTAGACTAATATTAGAAACCTTGGAAAATAGGTTAAACAATATTGAGCAAACTTTTCATCCGTCGGATACAGACAATTCTGTAGTGTCCAATAATCGGCGTTAGCATCACCGAAAAAATACTAGACGACACTTTGGACATAACCATCTGGACAGAAATTTTGATCATGATGGTGGACGAAACCAGTATCGTCGAGAATCCCCACCTCCTAATCAACAGAATGAACAACTTTTTAGGAATATCAAATTAGATGCGCCCACTTTTGATGGTTGTCTAGATCCCCGTATTTTTATTTAGTGGTTAAAAGATATGGATAATTTTTTTACTTGGTATGGAGTGCCAGAAAATCGACGTGTTCAATTTGCCAACTTAAAATTATTTGGTACTACGCAACTATTTTGGAAGAGTGTCGAAGATCTCTTTGAAAGATGTTATGCGCCTCCTGTTGAAAGTTGGGAAGAAATGAAACGGCGACTTCAGGAGAAGTATTTACCCAATCCTACCGGGGTAATTTGTTGGACCAATAGAATGCCCTTACCCAGGGCAACCGTCCAATCACGGAATACGTTAACCAGTTCGATGATTTTCAAATGAGAAGTCAAATTTTGGAAGATGAGGCCATGACTTTAAGTAGATTTCGACAAGGTTTAAGAGAAGATCTAAGAAGTGAGCTTATCCTTCGAGGTGTCAATACCCTAGATCATGCATATTTTTTAGTTCGAGACTTTGAGCTAGTTACGAGAATACCATATGGCAAGCGAAGTGACAATAGACCTCCCTCAGTCCCGACCCCTGTTCCTTCTAAGTCTCTCCTAGGACCCCCACCGTCTAATACCCATTTAGTGAGAGAAAATAAAGGAAAAAGTATAGACAATTCAAGAAGCTCTTCGCGTTTACAATGTTTCAACTGTAAGGGTTTTGGTCACATCTCTTCTAACTGCCCTAGCCAAAACTTAGTCCTACAAGAGTGTGAAGATACAATCGGGGAGACAAGTGAAGAACAAGTCTATGAACCTAACTGTAATACCCAGTTCTGTTAAACCGTTTCTCTATTCCTTTTTAAACTAATGGCACAATTTATATGGCAATATTAAATGTAGGGTTAGTGAATGAATAGGCAAGGGCATAAGGGTAATTATAAATCTAAAGGTGGATAACGTATTTAAGGAAACTATTATTGAAGTAGCCGCCACTGTTTTATTCCATTTCCTCCCCATTCTCAGCTCCTCAGCTTAGCAGAGCGCGATAGGAGACCCCCCTTTCGACTTTCTCCAGCGATTTCCTTCAAACTTGGTGAGTTTTGCTTCTAATTCTAGCTACATTGTATCTATCGTTGATGGGAGGGATGATATTGAGGTTTTGGGGATTGTAGTAAGCGAGTGTTAGCTTCGGTTTTAAGTGGAAATCGGGAACGCACAACGACTAGAGTTTCCAAAACAGTTTCCCTTAGATTTATAGTGGTTTAGAATGAAGATTAGAGGAAATTTAATGTATGCTCTGTCTATGGTTATAGGTTCGAGTAATACCCGAAGTAGCTTGCGAACAAGTCTTTCTTTCCAGGAGACCAAGTAAGTAAAGTACTGTGTGTGCCCTCGGACCTACATCACAAAACAGTAGGTTTTGCATGTTTGAGTATTTTCTATATTACATGCATCATGAATTTGAAAGAAAACGAAAATGAATTTTCATGCACCATATGGAAAGGCAAGTTCAGATTGAAATGCATTGGCGGTTAAGGGAATTAATCCACCCCTTAACTGATGAAGAGGATTTATAACATTGGGAGAACTGATCCCACTCCCAAGGGAATTGAGGGATCAGAACAGCTATTAAGGGACCTCATCCACCCCTTAACTAATGAAGAGGATGTAGACATTGGGAGAGTTGATCTCACTCCCAAGGGAATCATGGGATCTGATCAGTAGACAAACAATGTGAAACTGAGATGAGAAAGTAGAAACTGCATATTTAGGTTTCATGTTTCAGCTTGTCATTTCATTACTGCTTTACTTACTTAGCATTAGGCTAATAGATGATTTTTGTGATGTAGGTGTTGAGGACACTGCAGGTGAATTTCCTGAGTGTACAGATGTTTAGATGTGGTTGGAGAAGTACATTCATGTCTCGGCTTGGTAAACTGATGAGGCGGGTTAACTGGTGTCAATAGTTGTTGAGGTTTACTAGATAATGATTTAGTCTGAGTACGTTGGGTTTTCATGGCAGTAGAAAATTTTAGCATTTTGAATACGTTTTGAGATTTACTTATACTAGTAATCTGTTGAGTTTTAAATGTTAATTTTTACTGGATTTGATTAATACTATGGTTTGAGTTGTTTCTGAATGGTCTTGGAGAAGCAAGTAAATTCTTTTCTGTAGATAATGTTGTGTTTCTTTTCTATCGGATGATGTCGGGTGTTTTAGTCATCCGGTGATGTCGAGGGTTAGTTACTGGGCGATATGCGTAATATTTTGTCGTCTAGTGCTCGGGTGGGGTGAGATTTGAAGTGTGTTTATCACTGGCCTATGTCTTAATTGCTCACGTGAGAAGCACATGTACACCGGATGATGTCCTCTTATTTCACCGGTGGATGTAGAGTAAAGCCGATCGGATGAAGGAGATCATCCGGCTGACGTCACCGGTAGATGAAGGATATATTTTGTCGTTTAGTGACCAGATGACAAATCTTATGTTTTGTCGTTTAGTGACCGGATGACAAATCTTATGTTTTGTCGTTTAGTGACCGGTGGATGTCTTCAAATAGTTTTCCCCTTTTGTTGACTTTGTTCAGCGGACGATGAATTTGACTTTTGCAACCTTTAAAGTATTTTCACGAGTTAAACCTTTGCTTCTTAACCGACTGTTCCTTAACATTCCCAACGATTGTTTTAACATGGTTTTGTTAAATTTTATTTTTGTTTAAACGATTTCCGCTGCAAGTTTTCATGGTCTCCTCAAATGTCCAAATTTTGAATTATGAACGAAGTTTTAAATTTGGTCCAAGTTTTCATAGAAATATTCGGGTTTATGAGTAACAAACCGGGTTCAGTAAGCTCGGGGCGTTACACTAACCCTGAAGAATTTGAGGATTTGGACGAAAATAACTTTTTAGGATGTATCTGACCCAATTTTTTGTCTACTCCCTTCGATTCACCTTGACTGAACGTTGTGAGATGCACGCTCACCCAACCTAAGGATGTTGAAGATTGGTGTCGTCATTCTATTTTTCACACTTATATAAAAGTCAATAACAAAGGCCGCAAAATCATTGTGGATAGTGGTAGTTGTATTAATAAAGTTTCTGCAACTACTGTAGCTCGTCTTGGATTGCAATCAGTTTCTCATTCTCGACCTTATAATGTTTCATGGATTGACTCTTTTTCTATATCTATAAAAGAGCGTCGTTTGGTTCCTATTCAGTTCCTTGAGTATAATGAACAACGTTGGTGCGACGTTATTCCCATGGATGTCAGTCATGTCATCCTCGGTCGTCCTTGGTTGTATGATTTGGATGTCACCATACATGGTCGGTCAAATTCCTGTTCGTTTGTGTTCTAGAGAAAGAAAATCCATCTTAACCACTTGCCTCCAACCCCAAAATCATGAGAGACTCCTTCAACGACGAAAACTGTCGAACACAAAGGATTAAATATTATTACTCCTACGGAGTTTGAACGTTCACTAAAAAAGGACTCAATTATTTTTCTTTTGCTAGTCATAGAGAGTGGGTCAAATCCTCCACCCTAATTTATGCGGAAGCCCAATCAATCATCGATGAATTTAAAGACGTCTTTTTGGAAGACCTGCCTGACCAATTACCCCCATTACGAGATATCCAACATGAAATTGAATAAATTCCTGGGGCATCTCTTCCAAATTTACCTCATTACAGAACTAACCCCACTGAACATATGGAACTCCAACGTCAAGTAAACAAACTTTTAAATAAAGGATTTATCCGTGAGAGTTTAAGTCCTTGTGCAGTCCCAGCTCTCTTGACTCCAAAAAAAGATGGCACTTGGAGGATGTGCATTGATAGTCGAGCTATTAATAAGATTACTGTAAAGTATCGTTTTCCTATCCCTAGACTTGATGATTTATTGGACATAATGGCCTATGCGAAGATATTCTCAAAAATTGATCTTAGAAGTGGATATCACCAGATAAGGATCCGCCCCGGTGACGAGTGAAAAACCGCATTTAAAACCAAGGATGGACTTTATGAGTGGCTTGTCATGCCGTTTGGTCTTACCAACGCCCCAAGCACCTTTATGAGAGTAATGACTCATGCTCTTAGGCCTTTTATGAGAAAGTTTCTAGTTGTTTACTTCGATGATATCCTCATTTTTCGCCAAACTATAGATGAACATCGTAATCGTCTCCAACAAGCCTGTTCCATTCTTCGGTCGTCAAGCCATTATGCCAATCTAAAAAAATGTGTGTTTTTCACAGAGAGTGTTACCTTCTTGGGTTTTATCGTCTCTACTATAGTGGTATCCCCTGACCCCTTGAAAGTTAAGGCTATTGTTGATTGGCCTGAACCTAAAAGTTTAAATGACATCCGAAGATTTCATGGATTAGCTACCTTTTATCGTCGTTTCATCAAATGGTTTAGTAAAATTATGGCTTCCGTTACCGAGTGTATGAAAAAGGGTGAATTTCATTGGACATTAGCAGCATCGAAAGCTTTTAAAACTATCAAAACCCGAATGTCAGAAGCCCCAGTAATGCGTCTTCCTGATTTCTCTAAAGTTTTTGAAGTTGAATGCGATGCATCAGGAGTAGGGATTGGTGGTGTTCTCAGCCAGGAACGACACCCCATCGCTTATTTCAGCGAAAAGTTAAATGAAGCCAAGCAACGATATTCAACATATGATAGAGAATTGTATGCAGTGGTACAAGCGCTACGCTACTGGCATCACTATTTGTTACCTTAAGAATTCGTGTTGTACTCAGATCATGAAGCCTTACGATATCTCAACTCTCAAAAACAGTTAAATTCTCGGCATGGTCATTGGATTGAATACTTGCAAGTATACTCGTTCGTCCTGAAACATAGAAAGGGTGTAGAGAATCAAGCAGCTGATGCGTTAAGTCGACGCATATCTGTTCTAAACATCATGGGCACTAAAATCATTGGTTTTGAAAGACTCAATGAAAATTATGAATCTTGCCCTAATTTTAAAGATATTGTCCACGCCTTGAAGAATGGACAAGTCAGCGTCAATAGTGATTTTCATATTGAGGATGATTTTCTTTTTAAAAATAACAAATTATGCACTCTGCAAACGTCAATTAGAGAGTTTCTCATTTGGGAAGTTCATGCAGGAGGACTAGCTGGTCATTTTGGACATGATAAGACGATAGAAGAAGTTGAACGTCAATTCTATTGGCTCTGTTTAAAGAAAGATGTGGTCAAAATAGTCGACACGTGCAGAGTTTGTCAAGTGGCCAAACAAAGATGACAAACACTGGCCTTTACACACCTCTCCCCGTCCCCAATCGTCCATGGGAAGATGTTAGTATGGATTTTCTACTATGTCTTCCGCGCACTCTTAAGAAACATGATTCTATTTTGGTCATTGTGGATCGTTTCTCAAAAATGGCTCATTTTATTCCTTGTAATAAAACGTCAGATGCATCTAAGGTAGCCCGATTGTATTTTAATGAGATTGTCAAACTTTATGGTCTTCCTAAGACTATTGTTTCAGATAAGGACGTGCATTTTACTGGTTATTTTTGGAGAACTTTATGGCACATGGTAGGTACAACTCTAAAATTTTTGACTGCTTACCATCCCCAAACTGATGGTCAAACTGAAATTGTTAATCGAAGTCTTGAAAACTTATTAAGATGTTTGGTCAAAGAAAATCTTAGAAATTGGGATTTTATTCTCCCCACCGCCCAAATTGCATACAATAGCTCCGTGAATCGATCTATAGGTATGAGTCCTTTTGAAGTTATTCATGGTTTCATACCTAGAAAGCCTTTAGACCTCCTCCTTATGTTACCGCATGCTAGTGTGTCTATGTCGGCTGAAAATTTTGCACAACACCTTCATGATTTGCATATAGAATGATTTGCATATAGAGATCAATAAACAAATAGAAGCTAGTAATGCACCATATAAATTACAAGCTGATTCTCACAAACAACAGGTTGAATTTAATATTGGAGATTATGTAATGGTTCGAATTTGCCCTGAGCGGCATATATCCGGATCTGGTTCTAAACTGCAAGCTCGTAGCGTTGGTCCTTTTAAAATTTTAAAGCGAATTGGCCCAAATGCATATGTTGTTGATCTTCCACTCATTTTGGCTATCATCCTACTTTTAATGATGAGGATTTGATTGCTAGAATGATTTGCATATAGAATGATTTGCATATAGAATGATTTGCATATAGAATGATTTGCATATAGAATGATTTGCATATAGAATGATTTGCATATAGAATGATTTGCATATAGAATGATTTGCATATAGAATGATTTGCATATAGAATGATTTGCATATAGAATGATTTGCATATAGAATGATTTGCATATAGAATGATTTGCATATAGAATGATTTGCATATAGAATGATTTGCATATAGAATGATTTGCATATAGAATGATTTGCATATAGAATGATTTGCATATAGAATGATTTGCATATAGAATGATTTGCATATAGAATGATTTGCATATAGAATGATTTGCATATAGAATGATTTGCATATAGAATGATTTGCATATAGAATGATTTGCATATAGAATGATTTGCATATAGAATGATTTGCATATAGAATGATTTGCATATAGAATGATTTGCATATAGAATGATTTGCATATAGAATGATTTGCATATAGAATGTTGCATATAGAGATCAATAAACAAATAGAAGCTAGTAATGCACCATATAAATTACAAGCTGATTCTCACAAACAACAGGTTGAATTTAATATTGGAGATTATGTAATGGTTCGAATTTGCCCTGAGCGGCATATATCCGGATCTGGTTCTAAACTGCAAGCTCGTAGCGTTGGTCCTTTTAAAATTTTAAAGCGAATTGGCCCAAATGCATATGTTGTTGATCTTCCACCTCATTTTGGCTATCATCCTACTTTTAATGATGAGGATTTGATTGCTTATAAAGGCCACTTTAGCCCATCTGCTGACCCTTTTATACCCTCATCTATCAATTTTGCACCTACATCTGTTAATTCTGCTTCCCCAACATCCCATGTCACTACACATAAGGATAAAATTGATGCTATTTTGAAAGAACAGATTGTATTTACTAATGAAGGTGAGATTCAACGCTTCTTGGTTCGTTGGGTGAGTTGTCCAGATAGTGATTGTACGTGGATTTCCAGAGAGACACTTCAGCACTTGGATCCCGATCTCTTGGAGTTCTTTCGGAGTCATCAGGATCTTTCTCTGCCAAATTCCAGACCAGCTCAGAAAGCTTCTTGGTCCAGACCTCAAGTTACTCAAGTCTATGGACGTTGGAGGAAGGTTGCTCAGCCGCTTAGCTTATGGTTGGGTGACTGATCAGCATGCTACTTTGTGGTTCCGTCAACTTGATTGGGGGATTCTTCTACCCTGGAAGAGTTGATGAGGACATCTTCGACATTTTCATTTTATTATTTATGTTTATTATTTATTTCAGTTAATGTCTCGTGTTTTAGAGTTAGCCCTTGGTTAACCCTAATTTCTTCTATTTAAGCGTTATTAGTATAATTTGTTTGGACAGTTGATGATTATTGAATGAAATGGTTTCTTGAAACTCTATTTTCCAATCTCTCTATTCTCTCTCGAGCTTCTCCTCCCCTTTCTCCTCTTTTTGGATATAACTCTTCTTCTCTTTCTTCTCTTCTTCCCTCCTCTTCGGCTATATTTCTTATTCTAATTCTGCTGCCTGCATCAGTATTTAGCGCTAGTTCATAAAACCCATTTTACCTGTTACTGTTCAATTAGTTTTGAGCCAATTTTCAGCAGCTTTTCTTGCATTATTTTAGCTCTTTCTCTTCAGATTTTCATCACCTACTAATCTCTAGTTGACCATTTTTCATATTAATGAGAGTCGATTGAAGTTTGGAGCATATCTTTGACCGCGGATCTGAGTTATCCTTTTCCCCTCTACGGTTATGTTCTCTTTAATTTTAATCTGTTTCTCTTTCAATTTATTTGTATTCTGTAATTTGTTTTTCAGCATCCTATTTAGCCTATAATCATCTTAAGTGCTTAAATAACTAACCTATTTAAGAGTTTTGAGAAGAGAAAGCAAGTTGAATTCGGTTTACGCAAATCGTAGAGAAACTCATTGTTGGCCAATTCCATTTTGTGATTTCTTCAATTTCTTTGTTTATTTAACTTTCGGTATTTTACATTTCCAGCTTCTTTAGTCATCATATAATCATCCTAAGAAGTAATATAAGTAACCTATTTGAGAGTTGTTATAATAAATCTGTAATGCCCCGAACCCGCCCCGGCTCGGTGCGTTACTTTGCTAAGCTATCCCGCGTTTAAAGCAACGTTTAAAATAATTTTCGACTCGATTTTTGGGTTTTTCAAACCCTCAATTTTTGTTGGGAAACGTACCCAAAATACGTCGAAAAATGTCGGGTTAAAATAATTTGGAAATAGAAAAATTTAAAAAAAAGAAAAAATTAAGTCTCGGGTTACTGTTCATGCGCGCGCACCAGCGCCCCACCTGCGCGCCCAGCCCAACCTTCACCACTTTTCCTCCACTTTTTCCCAAGCTAAACACCTCCAAAACTCTTAAAATTTTAACCACACACTCCCGACACCCCAATCTTCAAGTCCCGTAAAAATTTTGGAAAACCGACTTAAAACGGGTAATTAAAAAAATAGCGAACGTAAACCCGATGTTATTTAGTTTAAAATCAAAACGGACGACGTAACGCCTAAAATTCGATAAACCAAAACCTGAAACCAAAACCAGAAAACATATAATTTAAAAGTCCAAATACGTACAAACACTGTCAACAACCCTATCGACTCACAAACCTTCCAAATAACCAAGAAAAGATTTACCATACAACTTACCAAAACTCTCCACATTTTTCTAACTTTTCTTAAAACAAAACCTTTACAAAACATTTACAAAACCATCTACAACAAAACATTCACCTCCCACACTACCCGAGGAAGACAGTGGTCAAGACGCCCCGACGATAGCCTGCACCGGCGGACTCCGTACTCCTCCGACTGCGGCCTAATCCTTGGCTGTCTCATCTACCTCGCCTGTATAGAACTCATCACCTACACCACAGAACATAAAACGTAAGCCTAATGCTTAGCAAGTAGGGAATAACAAATGCGACAACACAATGCAATCAACCTAACACATGCAGTTTCTACCACTCAGTTGTGCTTATTTGTTGTTCGTTGCTTTAATCATTTTATAAGCCGCGTGATTTGAGTAGGCACACATCCTATCACCGTCTAGGACGGCCACACTCAGAACCACCAGAGCAAAACCAGACAGCTCTCATTCCATAACCGTCTAGGATGGCCATACATGATCTCCCTCGTCGATCGTAGAATCCTATAACCGTCTAGGAATTCATACTCTCGACCTTTACGTATTTTAGCCAATCATCCATCAAAGAGATCCCCTCGGGGTGCTACACTCCAGCACGTAATCCCGACAAGGCACACTAATCCAGATTGCGTATTTTAGCTGGTCACCTCTCGTAGAGTTCCCTCTGGGGTGCTACATTCCAACACGTAATCCCGACAAGGCACACTACTCAAGATACATTTACAATTTACTTATCTGATTACATTTCACGCTCAAAACCCAACCATGCAAACAACTCGTATTTTTGTTTAATTGAAAACCATGATGCATGTCAATGAATATGCAACAAAACACAACACGAATAAATAAACCTACCGTTCTATGGTGTAGGCCCGAAGGCGAAAAGATAGCTACCACTACTTACCTGGTGTCTCAGTACGTTCTCGCTCACTCCGTCCGACCAATTTACACACTCGATCACCTAAAATAACGGAAACTTAACTTAGTAACACACTAAAGGATTCTAAAGAAATCAACTAACCAAACTAACATTAACTTTTCAACCTAAAGCCACCAAACCCGATTTTTTATACAATTTTTACCGTTCACATTCAAACGACCATAACTTTCTCGTTTTTCAACGGATTTCGACGTGCCACCCCAATTCGGAAACTTCTACACGTCTACTATCCATTGAAACGCTCAAATTATCCAAAAAAATTACTTAGCCAATCCGAAAACCAGGGAACAGAATCGGTCCCCCTGATGCCAAATTCCGTTTTTTTCCAAACTCACTTCCAATTCTTAATCTAATCACTCAAACAACCTAAACTAATTCATTCAACAACTAAATCATCAAATTTGGAAAGAAAACAAGAATTTGAACCCCAATTTTTGGACTCCATGGTTAGGGTTTTCCATACCCTAACCAAATCCAATCAAAACACACTAAAACCACCAAAAACCAACCCTAAAATGTATATAATTAAAACCCCACTTAATTTTACCTTAAAAACCTTGAAGAACCTTGATGGAAGATAGAGAGAACAGCAGCTATGGAGGAAGAGAGAATGGCATGGGAGTTGGAGGAAGAAGAAGAAGAATTTTTCATTTAAACCTAACATTTCATTCACTTTTAAATTTCCTCCTCCAATGATTTTAAAATTTCAATTTAAACCCACTCTTTTCCTTTTTCTTTTTCTTCCAACGTGACTACCATCTTTAACCACTTCTTTCATTAAATTTTTCCAATTTTTTATTTCACCTAATTTCCCATCTATTTCACTTTTACAAAATTTCTATTGGTTAATAAAACTTTTGACTTTTCAAACTCCTTTGGTTTGAATTGTCAACATCATTTCTTTCATCACTCATACGTAACTTAACCTAGGGCTATGCACGTTATCGAAATTTTTTTGGGTGTTACAAAATCTAGATTGGAAACCAGTTTTGTGGGTATTGCACAAAAACCCATTAGCTGATTTTTCATACTTTGAATTGTGTTACTTTTGTGTTGCATTCTAAATATATTTTTGTTCTAATTTTAATCTGAAGTTGTTCTGAATATAATAAGGGTATTCTTGTGAAAAAAAAAATTGGGTTGTGTTTATGTAAAGTGAACCAATTAATTCAATGAATTTAAGTTGCCCATAAGGTGTTTGTGTAAATGCCTCATAGAAAAATTTGAATTTTATCTTTGTGGAATAAGTTTTAATTGACTAATAAGCACCTTAGATTTTAAGTATATCATGATATAATATATTCTCAAACTTAGTTGTCATACTAATTAATTTTTATAGCATTAAAGTGTTAATATAAGTGCAAAAAAATTCTGCTTGTTAGCCGAATTTGATTCACATTTTACACTTGAAAATCTATCAACTTTAATTGCACATCTTGCTATATTTGATTTCCATTGAATTGTGCTAAAGTTATATCGCATAAGTAATACAAAACGTAATCAAATTTTGTAGGAATTAATCTATTTTTGTCTTGGCTAAAATCAAAACTAAAAACTGTTTTTTTTTATGATAAGTAAAATTGTGGCTTATTTAGATTTGAAATTCACTAAGCTTTAGCATGATCTTTGCATAAATATTGTCATAGTGACTTAGTATTAAAGTTATAAAACTTAATTAATTTATAAAGTTACTAAATTTAAGAAGATAATTAATTAATTTAAGCATGCCTAGAAAGTGTTTGTAATAGTGCCTCAATCAATTTTTTATGCTTTGTTTAAATTTTTTTTATTTCTAGTTAAATTTTTGTATCTAGTTTTGAATTAGGCGTTCCTAATATTTAATTAGATAACCATATTCCTTTTTTTTCCTTTAAGTAATCAACTTAAAAATTTTAAAAAAAATTCAAATTTCAAATTTCCCTCTAAATATACGTAAGACTTAAAGTTGTCACCTTTACCTAATGAATCATCATAAAACTTTAAGTACTCAACTCTTACACTAATTTAGGCATTCCCTCACATTAAAAAATGGTGAATACTAGGAGAAGAATTATCCGAGAATAATTTGATTTTGATGAATTTAACCATAGTCATTTTGTTTATTATAAGGATAAGAACATCCATGACTAATCATATCTAAAAACTTATGACAATAGATATCAATTGAGTTATTCTAGAATAAAAAGAAATGTTCATTCAAGAAGAGATAAAATGTTTAAGGAAAATCACTCTAGGTATTATCCTAACCATCTCAAAGTTGAACGTCAACCTTGTAACGCCCCCGAACCCGCCCCGGCTCGATGCGTTACTTTGCAAATCAATCCCGCGTTCAAAACGAATTTTTAAAATAATTTTTTACTCGGTTTTTGAGTTTTTCGAGTTTTTCGAACCCTCAAACATGGTTGGAAAATGTGCCTAAAATACGTTTAAAATACGTCGGAAAATGTCGGGTTAAAATAATTTAAAAAACCAAAATTTTTTAAAAAAAACCCGTCTAATCCAGTCTGGTCGGCGCGTGCGCGCATGCGCCGATCCATCGCCGCGTGCGCGCATGCACCGATCCATCGCCGCGTGCGCGCATGCGCCGATCCATCGCCTCTATGCGGCGATCGATCGGCACCCTCTCGGGTGCGCGATCCCTGCAACAGGGCACCTTCCGATCGATCGGCGCTGCGCGCGCCCTGCGGCGCTCTGCACGCCATATACGACCTCCTCCACTTTTCTTCCACTTTTTCCCAAGCCAAACACTTCTAAATTTCCTAAAATTTTTACCATACATTCCTGACATCCCCGACTCATTGCCTCGTAAAAATTTCGAAAAACCGACTTAAAACGGTTAGCAAAAACATAGAGAAAAGTGAACCTAACGTTATATGCTTTTAAAACAAAACGAGCAATATAACGGCTAAAATTTCCTAAATCCCAAAACCTGAAAGTTCACATTTATAAAACCATCTAAACCAAATCCACAAAGGTGTTAAGACCACAAATATTAACACCAAGTAAAATCTGACAAAATCAATCCAAAATAGCTAGGACAAATATTTACAAGACAAAATACCAAAACTCCCCACTAAACTACCCGAAGAACGTGGCCAAGACACCCCGACAAGTGCCCGCACCGGCATACTCCATGTATCATCGACTGGTGGCTAATCCTTGGCTCGCTCATCGAGCTCAACTTGTAACGACTCCTTTTTCCAGCAAGATATTGTCCTCTCTGGGGATTGGGTCGTGGCCCAATATCCTCCCCTCACGGCTTTGTTTGGCGAGAACTTCCCAGAAGGTCACCCAATCTGGAATTGCTCTCGCCGAAGCACTTTTAACTTCGGAGTTCTTATGGGATCCGTTGTCAATTGTGCTCCAAAAAGCGTCTTTCTAACTTGGGAGGGTCTCTTTACATATGTTTTATTTCGACATACTTTCCCAAGCGATGTGGGATTGTGACGACCCCCTTTTTACGATCCGTCACCTTCAGGTTCGCCCGCGCGGTCGTACCGCCATCCGGGTTCCGGTTCGTGCAGCCATCGTACACATACTTACACATCCGGGTCATCACAATCACTCCCCCTCGGGGGCCCAACGTATTCGTTGGCCACATTTCTGGTTGGGTACAGGCTCTGATACCATTTGTAATGACCACTTTTCCCAAAAAGATATTGTCCGCTCTGGGGATTGGGCAGTGGCCTAATATCCTCCCCTCACGGCTTTGTTTGGCGAGAACTTCCCAGAAGGTCACCCAACCTGGAATTGCTCTCGCCGAAGCACTTTTAACTTCGGAGTTCTTATGGGATCCGTTGTCAATTGTGCTCCAAAATGCGTCTTTCTATCTTGGGAGGGTCTCTTTACATATATTTCATTTCCACATACTTCCCCAAGCGATATGAGATTGTGACGACCCCCTTTTTACGACCCGTCATCTTCCGGTTTGCCCGCGCGGACGTACCGCCATCCGGGTTCCGGTTCGTGCAGCCATCGTACACATACTTACACATCCGGGTCATCACACAACTAAATAAAGATCGTCACCTACACCATAGAACACAAAAAGTAAGTCTAATGCTTAGTAAGTAGGGAATAACGAATGCACCTAACATACAATGCAACTCAATCCTATCACATGTAGTTTCTAACTCTCAGTTGTACTCGTTAACTTTACATTGCATTAATATGTTCATAAGCCATGTGAATCAATTGTGTACACATCCCATGACCGTCTGGGATGGTCACATGTCAATCCACCATTCGCAAAACTGGATGGCACACTTCCCATGACTGTCTAGGAAGGCCACCGAATTTTACGTTCCCGCAATCGATTGTAGAATCCTATGACCGTCTAGAAATTCATACTCTCGATGCCTTAATTTTTGTCATTCTTTTATCTGATTGCATTAATATGTTCATAAGCCATGTGAATCAATTGTGTACACATTCCATGACCGTCTAGAATGGTCACATATCAATCCACCCTTCGCAAAATCGGATGGCACGCTTCCCATAACCGTCTAGGAAGGCCACCAAATTTTACGTTCTCGCAATCGATTGTAGAATCCTATGACCGTCTAGGAATTCATACTCTCGATGCCTTGATTTTTGCCATTCTTTTATCTAATTACGTTTCACGCTCACCAAACAATGCAAAAACTTATAACAATGCAAAACTCGTATCTAGCGTAATTTAAAACCATAATGCATGCTAAGAAAATATGCAACACAACACAATACCCAACAACAAACCAATCATTAAACCCTACCGTTCCATGGTGTAGGCCCGAAGGCAAGAAAAATATTCCTCTACTTACCTGGACTCCTGCACGTGTTCTTAATTAAACGCTCGGTCGGTCCAATTGTTCTCTCTTTAACCTAACAATATAAGGAAATTAACTTAGCATACTCTAAGAATTCTAAAAACTTGTCTAAGATAAAGCTAAGGACAAATTTTAACCAAATGTACAACAAAACCCGAAATTCCTCACACTTTTCATCATCCAACTTCAAACGACCATAACTTATTCGTTTTTTAACGAATTTCGACGTGCCATCTCAATCCGTAAACCTCTACACGTCTACTATCCATTAAAACATTCAAATTAACCAATCAAATAACTTGGCTTAACAGAAATGCCAAAAACAGAATCGGTGTTCATACTCCACAAATCCGGTTTTTCCATAACTCACTTCCAAACTCAATTCTAACCCTAAAAACAACCTAAACTAATCCATCTAACCTTTAAAATACTAAAATTAGGAAGGGAACTAGCTTAGGCATACAATTTTCGGACCTCACATCTTAGAGTTTCCAAACCCTAATCAATTCCGACCAAACACACCTTAAAACTGCAAAAACCAACCCCTAATTGCATCATTATCAAAACCCAATCAATTTTACCTTGATGTCTTGCCAAAATCAATGGATGAAAGCTTGAAGAACCCTTGCATTCATCAATCACTATCACTTACTTCTTTCCTATTGGTTAAACTCTCCTTTGACGTTTCAACCACCACTTTCTATCTTTTCATTAAATTTTTCCTTTAATTTAAATCACTTACTTCTTTCCTATTGGTTAAACTCTCCTTTGACGTTTCAACCACCACTTTCTATCTTTTCATTAAATTTTTCCTTTAATTTAAATCACTTACTTCTTTCCTATTGGTTAAACTCTCCTTTGACGTTTCAACCACCACTTTCTATCTTTTCATTAAATTTTTCCTTTAATTTAAATCACTTACTTCTTTCCTATTGGTTAAACTCTCCTTTGACGTTTCAACCACCACTTTCTATCTTTTCATTAAATTTTTCCTTTAATTTAAATCACTTACTTCTTTCCTATTGGTTAAACTCTCCTTTGACGTTTCAACCACCACTTTCTATCTTTTCATTAAATTTTTCCTTTAATTTAAATCACTTACTTCTTTCCTATTGGTTAAACTCTCCTTTGACGTTTCAACCACCACTTTCTATCTTTTCATTAAATTTTTCCTTTAATTTAAATCACTTACTTCTTTCCTATTGGTTAAACTCTCCTTTGACGTTTCAACCACCACTTTCTATCTTTTCATTAAATTTTTCCTTTAATTTAAATCACTTACTTCTTTCCTATTGGTTAAACTCTCCTTTGACGTTTCAACCACCACTTTCTATCTTTTCATTAAATTTTTCCTTTAATTTAAATCACTTACTTCTTTCCTATTGGTTAAACTCTCCTTTGACGTTTCAACCACCACTTTCTATCTTTTCATTAAATTTTTCCTTTAATTTAAATCACTTACTTCTTTCCTATTGGTTAAACTCTCCTTTGACGTTTCAACCACCACTTTCTATCTTTTCATTAAATTTTTCCTTTAATTTAAATCACTTACTTCTTTCCTATTGGTTAAACTCTCCTTTGACGTTTCAACCACCACTTTCTATCTTTTCATTAAATTTTTCCTTTAATTTAAATCACTTACTTTTCATTAAACTCTTCTTCCTTTTTGTTGTCTTCAACGCCAAACCCCACCGTTAACACCTTACTTGACTTTTCTTTCCATGCCACAAGTAAACTCATCTATTATTTTTCAACCTCATAAATTTTTCTCATCTTCATAACATCAAAATCTTCTACATAATTCACTAAGCTTGACTTGTCAATTTCAACTTTCCACTCAAATGCTTAGGAGAACTCTAGCATGAACATTAAGCTCCCATAACACATATAATCTAGGGCTACGTAATTAAAAAAAATTACCGGGTGTTACAAACCTAGCCATGATTGCACATCCGTTTATGAAGAACCCTTAAGAGGAGAAATGATGATGAGAAGTAGTAGAACGATTATGAGAAGCCTCGTCATTTTTTTTTTTGCCTACGTTTAGTGGACGTTCAAGGGACTTTTATGATTGGTTGGATGAGGTAGATGAATTGTTTGAGTATTATGAGTTTTCAGATAAAAGGAGAATCAAACTAATCTCTTCAATTCTACTTGGAGATGCAAGATGGTGGTGGGAAGAAATTAATATAAAGGAAAGGACGAATGACAAAATTCGCACTTGGAGATTAATGAAGAGACTATTGGAAAAAGCCTTTACCCCTAAATACTACAAGTCAGTGCATACTTCTAGAGATTTTTCAAGATCATCTAACCATAGTGAACCACCACCTTCCCTAAAACAAATTCTCATTAACTTAGAACAAATTCTTAGTAAAAACTTTTTTAGTGAAAATAAGGATGTCAAGTTTGTAGAAGAACCTCATAGCCTAAAAGAAATACTAGAGGAAGAGGTATTAGAGGAAGATAAGGTTAGTGAAGAATTCCTAAGTGAGGAGAGATATGAGTCTCTCGAGGAAGAGATATGTTATCCCAAGGATGACCCATTGCTTGAATTGATTGAAGTCATAGAAAAAGAAGAAAAATTGGACCACGAATCGGTTGAACAAGAGGTTGAAATTTTAGAAGAAAGTTTTAAAGAATCCCCTACTCATAGCGGTTTCATCAATGATTTTGAGATTGCGGATCTATTTGAAAAAATAACTTTTGAGAATAAAAGTGAACTAGTGGTAGAATCTAGTGAACCTCGAGAGAAAGCATCCAAACCCGAGGAATCCAAACTTTTGGTAACCAAAGAAGAGCAACCCCAAATCAAGTGGTATGATAATTCCTTTTATGATTAAATACCCACACCACGATCCCCAATAATACTCTTTCTTAAATTTAATGAGCTTTGGGAAGAGAGGGTGGATGAAGTAGAGGAACCTTACCCCTTGGAAGAAGTGACAACATTGTATATTCCCTCCAGTACTTATCAAAGTTGGTCTTATCAAGTAAAGAAGGATTTGAGTGAAGAGAATATCTATGAAATTGGAGACATGATCATTGGTCCATCCCTTATTGAAAATATAGTCAATTTCATCTTAGGCCATTTTTGGAAGATCCACATCTCTTCTAGAGGATTCCTGAAGAGAGTATTTTATACCATGAACCCTAACAATTATTAGGCTAGTATCTGCAGTGAATTTGGTCCATCCTACAACCTGGCCTTCCCTAACGCATCCCTTGAATTCATTAATGTTAAAATAGGTGATCAACCAACTCAACCGACCTCCCCGATTGAGTATCACAAATTTTACCATCGTACGAGAGCAAATGTATACTTTGATTTGGTAACAACAAGGTTAGAATGGGGAAGAGACTATGGTTTTATCGAGCCTACATTGGTGGTTGTAATTTTAAAAAGATTAATTCTTTTGATAAAAGAGTGTCATGAGGACATCGTACTATCACATGTATAATTCAGCTACCTTCGAAACATTTATTCCACCAACCAGCAAACGCCCTTTGAAGTATTTTTTAAATTCAATCCACCTACCTTTACCAAAGGGCTACTTAGCAAAACCACCTAACCACCCAAAATTTGGAGTTTATATCAAGAATACTATTGGTGGTTGAAAGGATTTCAACTCTACACCTTAACGAAGGACTACACCCTCATCATGTTCAAGTTTAAAATCATGAGTTTAGTTGAGACCCTTGGTACTAATTTGGGAGATAACATCATCGAAAAGAAGTCAATCAATGGATTTGAGGTCAAATCCTCAAATCACCCAGAGAGGGTAACATGCCTAGGGGCGCAATCACATGAAAATATGATAAAGGCCCAAAATTTATTAATTCTCTCTACTCATTACGTGTTCTCTTTTGCAGGTATGAATCTATGAAATGAATGCTCATGGAAAGCTTACTTGATCAATGTGGATCACCCTCTCGACATGGAGAGCCCCTTAAAGAGCTCAGGATTTATTGAAAAAATCATTAGAGCACCAGCTGGAGAATCAGAAGCCAGAATTTGTCTTTCGGGGGACAACTCTATGTAACTTAGCCTTTTTTTTTCTTTTATTTGGCAAACTCTAAGCCTTTTTTTTTTCTTTTATTTGGCAAACTTTAAGCCATTAGTTATGTTTTCATCACTACTTAGACTTAGTCACGTATGGTGGCTTGATTGTGGTTGACCATTTGGCTCTCACATTGAGGCCTTGCTTGGAGCATTTAGGAGTCATCACATGGAGGAGCACTTGGAGAGGAGCACTTGCAGCACTTGGAGAGGAGCACTTGAAGGCATTATATGGAGACTTGGACTCGGCCCACTCTGGGAGGCCCATTCTACCATGCATAATTTGGAGCATTACACTTTCATTTGGGCCCAAGGAGAAAAGTTCCAAAGGAGACCTAAAGCTTGAAGCTCCATCCAAGCAAGCCCAAGTAGAGGAGGCCCAAAGAACGATGACTTAACAAAATTCCTTTCCTTGGATCATATTGAGCTCGATCCACATGGATTGGTGCCACATGGAAGCATCTCATCCTTCCATGTTTTTCCCTCATCCATGGCCCATATCCATTCACTTTATGAAACCCTAAATCAACCCTAGGTCTATATATAGCATACTTATTGTAATGGTGGCAACCTTTTGCCAAATTTGAATAGAATTTCATTTTCCTTTTGAGCATTGCTCTTGAATCCACGGTTTGTGTCAAAATCGTGAAGGAGTGAGATCTCCATTAATATCCAAGCCTAAAGGTGCTTGAATATCTCTTACCCTTATTCTTCCTCTCTCTTTGGAGAGCATATAGGTTAAAGAAAGCAAACCTTCCCCAAGGTGGTTGGTGTTTCCTTTGGGAAAACACTTTTGTCTCAAAGCAAAACATAAGATATCTTTTGGGGCCTCCAATGAGCTATCTTTCACCACAATTTTTCAACAATTTTTGTTCATCTTTTCGCGTTGCCATTGTCACGAATTTTCTACGAATTTTCTACCTCACACACTCTTCTACATTTCATCATTTTATTGCATTTCATTTTGACCTCATCTTCATTCTTATTTTTGCAGAAATTTGAGAGCACACTATCATCCGAGCACCTTTAGTTCTTTGTGGGTTTTGAGCTAACTCTTTTTGGGGCTTGGCTCATGAGAATTCCATTTATAACAAGGTCATTTTGATCTATTAGATCAACTCGATGCATTTAATAGCTCTTTTAACGGGACTAGGTGACTTTTTAATTAATCTTATCCACTTTTTATAGTGCATGGTTGGTTGTTTATGTAAAGTGTACTAGTTGTACTTGTCGTTTCTTTCTTAATGTCAATACCTTTAATGCAATTCATCCAACAATAAACTTAATTTGAACTGCGACACAATCAAATCCAATTGAACAAAATGTTGAATTGAATTGTATAAATTTCTTATGGGTGCTATTACTCACTTTTGTACTCGTTTTAGTTTCCAATTATTTCTTCAATTAATAAACGAAAAGAAAGTACTTAATACTTGAGAACAATGAGGATTCTTTTATCTCATTGTTGAGTTTTTTCTCGCAAATGCACACATCGAACAATAATCGAATGGTTAAGTATAATTTTTAGAACAATGCTATCCTTAATTTGTTGAATATTAGTTTTCTAATTCTTTATGTTATATAAAGAAAATAAATTTGGGATATTTTTACGAAAAATAAAAAATTTTGGTGAATTAATTAAATGTGTAGATTCTAAGATATCAACGTCCCCTCCGACAACAATTCAATACAAAACATTGTTTTAATGGCTACGCGTGCCACAGATATTTTACTCTTTTACGCAGAAATTAAATTAATAACCAAACAATTTTAATCATACATTATTCTATTTACATCCAAGCATTAAATTCTTTCTCTAATTTAATTAACGTTTTTACATATAGTTAAATGACGATCAATTGATTAGAAGTATTGAGTATAGAATAAGTAACAGTTCAATTAAAACAGAAAACTTCAATCTGTTGTTATATGCATCGGTTCCATTGAATCTAAATTAAAATTTAGGTCATACTAGTGATAAAAATAAAACAATAACTAAAAAGGAAAAAAAAATAATAATGACTGACTAAAAATAATAATAAAAATGAAATAATGAAAATAATACTCGAAGAAATTGAGAGAATCATAAAGAACTAGTTTTCGCAATCGTAACACGACAATCTGCTCCAGAATAATGATTGTCGTCAAACTCCAATATCAAAAGCTGACAGTTTTCTCCTCTGATGTTTCTCTCTCTAAAAAATCGAGCATTTATAAAATATGCACCAAATTTTGTAAAATCGTGTAGAATTTTTTTGAAAGATTTACTTTTAGAGCAATGCTAGGTTGAAACTCTATTTTTACTCTTTATTTTCTTAATCTGTATGAGTTTTTCACTCATTGTTAGAATTATTATGATATAATATAAATATTTCAATATAATCGGTTACACGAATCAATAAGTGAACGACACATACATTGTGTGAAAATAGAGTGTAAAAATAAAGTTTCATCTAGCATTACTTTTACTTTTATTGTAGGGGCACTGCGACGTTGAACAACGAGCGCATCGACGCTGGGAGTTTACTCTAA
The DNA here is from genome assembly GCA_022432975.1 of Begonia masoniana. Taxonomy (NCBI): domain Eukaryota; kingdom Viridiplantae; phylum Streptophyta; class Magnoliopsida; order Cucurbitales; family Begoniaceae; genus Begonia; species Begonia masoniana. The sequence continues at coordinate 30,104,664 of CM039507.1, read as the reverse complement.
GATCCACTGGCTAAAGATGCAATTTTATCTCTGAATTGGGGCATTCAGCTCTCTGTATAGGAAGACTGAGGCATTGAAGGACGAGTCATTTGCATATGAGCGCCTAAGCGCCAAAGCAAATTTCTCAAGATTGCCTCTGTGCTGAGCCATGTGCCATTGTAATATTGAAGACAATTTATCCTTAGTTCCCTGAGTTTAAAGGTGTTAAACGAACGGGCTGGCTCGACACTATAGCGGACTCGACTTAGCTCATTTAACTTTGTCTCTCGAGTCGGCTTGAGTTGAAATTTTATTTGAACGGGTTCGTTAGGCTCAGTGGGTTGGACTCGCTAGACTAGTTAGGTTCAACTTGTTTAACTCGCTAAGCTCAGTAAGTTAAATTTTTTCAAGCTTGTTCGACTTGGTTAGTTTGTTTGTCATCTCTACTTGAATTTGTGTTGAATCTCAACTTCTCTCAAATCATTAAATAAGTGAAAATAAAGAGAATTATATTAAATAATATAAATTAATTCACGATCTAAATTTATAATAAAAAATATTCACTTAACACCCATTGGTAAGGTCGTCATCTCATAATTATGACTATTTATCTCTAGCGTGAGCAATCAATGAAATGCAAAGGAAGTGAGACAAATGGCGAATTTGGTTCTTTTTACAAAGTTTATGTCGAATCAAAAATCTATAAATTCATTATCGAACATTTTCAAATTATTTATTTTTAAGAACCAAAAAGATTTTTGCTTAAATAATAGATGCAAAAAAGAACAAGAGGCCTTATCTCGATAAGTAATGGATTTGAAGTACTATTTCGCCTTCCTCTAGCCCACGTTAGGATTGCTCGTTATCGATAGATCAAAATGGAGGATAAACAAATCATTTGGTGGGTGTCTTTCTTTCTTGGTTTCTAGGCTAAACTAAAGAAAATGAAATGGAGAAGACGGTGGGACGAAGGGAAAAGACATTTTAGTAGAAAAAAAAAGAGATAGAAAACATAATATATAATAAATAATGTTACATTTACTTTCTAAATATATTTATTGACATGTCAAATACTAATTAATGCAAGTAAAATACAATTAATTAATAAATTATTTTTTTAATAAATTATTATAGGGTAAAGTGCAATTTGGTCCCTACAACTAGGTGAAATGAGCAATTTACACCGTAAACTTGGATAATAGACAAAAACAACCTTAATGTATTAATAATAGGCAATATGGCCCTTACCGTCATAATTTCCGTCAAAAAGTAACGGTTTTTTTACTTGTTCATTTTGTTTTTCTCGAAATGCCCCTCACTGGACCGAACCGGACCGGACCGGTTCGGCTAATTGCACTTTAGTTTTTTATTTTTTATTTTAATTATATTCATCTGTCTTCTCTTTTTCGAGAAATAGGATTTAAAAAAAAAAATCCAGAGTGGAATTAGCCGAACCTGTCTGGTCCGGTTCGGTCCAGTGAGGGGCATTTCGGGAAAAAAATTGAACAAGTGAAAAAATGTTACTTTTTGATGAAAAATATGACGGTAGGGGCCATATTGCCCATTATCAACACATTAAAGTTGTTTTTGCCTATTATTCAAGTTTACGGTGTAAATTGCTCATTTCACCTAGTTGTAGGGGTCAAATTGTACTTTACCCATTATTATATTAATTACATTTGCCATTGTTTAATAAGTTTAAAAATTATAATAAAAGAGAAAACCAAACATTAGGAACGTGAAAATCATTCAAAGATATTGCACTTCTCAATCGCTGAGATATCTAAGTGCTGAAATTATGTTTAAGTTGTGGAGGGAGGGAAGAGAGAGAGAGAGAGAGAGAGAGAGAGAGAGAGAGAGGTGGCTGGGCTTAAAGAAAGGAAATTCACAACAAGGGAACCAAGAATAGATACAATTTCAATTTGTACGCCGTTGAACTCACCACCCAAATCTGGAATGTCTTCTTTCTTACTATCAACTCAATTCGTTAACACTTTCTCCTCCAATCTCCATTTCTGTAATCACATTTGTTTTCCACAACAAAATTCCTGTCGACGCCACTGTCGATGCAAATCTAGTTCTGCATGCATGGAAAGTATGTTGTTTCTTAGATAGATTCTTGACCTGCAAATCAAATCGATGGCATCTTCTTCTAGCCCCACAAAGAACGCAATGTCATCCTCATCATCCTCTATCAACCGACCACCTCAGGCAGTAAAATTTGCCCGCCGCACATCCAGTGGTCGGGTCGTAAGCTTATCTCGTGATGACGAGATTGACATATCAGGCGAATTCTCCGGCCAAAATGACTACATCAACTACACCGTGCTAATGCCACCCACTCCAGACAACCAACCAATGTCAGGCTCGTCGGACTCAAAACCAAGCGGGTCAGGACCAAATATGACAAGTCGATTTGGGTCCGATAATCAACAGCTTATTAGGAGGGTTGGCGATGGGGAAGGTGGATATGGGGGGAGTGGTGGCGGGAATAGCAACGCCGGAAAGTTGGATAGGAGAATGTCTGTGATGAAATCATCTGATAGTAAATCAATGTTGTTGCGGAGCCAGACAGCTGACTTCGATCACAATCGCTTCTTATTTGAATCGAAGGGGACGTACGGAATTGGTAATGCATTTTGGCAAGAAGAAGAAGCTTACGGCGGAAATGAAATGAGCATGTCAGATTTTATGGACAAGCCATGGAAGCCACTCACTAGGAAGATCAAGATCCCCCCTGGTGTTCTCAGCCCTTACAGGTACACTGCCTTGATATTCATTGTTGAAAAAGAAATCAGAAGTTAGGTACAGAAATTTACGTTGAAAATATTTTCGCAAAAGAAAAAAAACCATGAATAGAGCAAAAATTTAACTATAGAATAAGTTTCGCAACTCAATTATATATTTATAATCTCAGTCGCATCGACCGGACTGAGGTAGAATCGAAGTCAGTTTAAAACTTTGAATCATTCTGTCTTTGACCCAGACTATTGGTGGTAATCCGTCTGGTAGTGTTGATGTTCTTTCTGGGTTGGCGGGTTAAAAATCCAAACCAGGATGCGATGTGGCTGTGGGGAATGTCCATCGTCTGTGAGATATGGTTTGCTTTCTCATGGTTGCTAGACATACTACCAAAGCTGAACCCCATCAACCGTGCAACCGACTTGGGTGCTCTACGCGACAAGTTTGAGCAGGCTTCACCTTCCAACCCAAATGGGCGTTCTGACCTTCCTGGAGTCGATGTCTTTGTATCCACTGCAGATCCAGAAAAGGAGCCACCTCTTGTCACTGCCAACACTATCCTCTCCATCCTTGCCGTCGACTATCCCGTCGAGAAGTTGTCATGCTACATCTCCGATGATGGAGGTGCCATTCTCACTTTTGAAGCCATGGCAGAGGCTGTCAAGTTTGCTGAGGTCTATTTCTCTCTCCAACAGCCTTTACTTAATTTATACATCCATTATGTTGATATTTCAAAATAGATTAGAAGTATTTATCATTAAAGTGCAGGTTTGGTTACCATTTTGCCGGAAGCACAACATCGAACCAAGGAATCCGGATAGCTACTTCAACATGAAAAGGGATCCGACCAAGAACAAGAAGCGACCGGATTTTGTCAAGGACCGTCGTTGGATCAAAAGAGAGTACGACGAGTTTAAGGTTAGGATCAACGGCCTCCCAGAGGCTATAAATAAACGAAGTGAAATGTACAACTCGAAGGAAGAGGCGAAGGAGAAGAAGCAGGCCCGAGAGAAAAACGGCGGGGTCCTACCGACAGAGCCAATCAAGGTGACCAAGGCAACGTGGATGGCTGACGGCACCCATTGGCCTGGAACATGGCTGAACCCTACCTCTGACCACACCAAGGGCGACCATGCCGGAATTTTGCAAGTAGCCATCCTTTTCTCTTCAAAGTTTCTCAAAAAACAAATCGAAAGACAAGATATAAAGGCAATTTATGTTAATACTGAATGTCCCAGGTGATGACAAAAGTCCCAGAAAACGACCCGGTACTTGGCCATCCAGACGAGAATAAGTTGGACTTCAGTGGAGTTGACATCAGGATACCTATGTTTGCATATGTTTCAAGAGAGAAAAGGCCAGGCTACGACCACAACAAGAAAGCAGGAGCCATGAATGCAATGGTACGAGCATCGGCCATTTTATCAAACGGACCTTTCATTCTCAATCTAGATTGCGATCATTACATCTACAATTGCCGAGCCATAAAAGAGGGTATGTGCTTCATGATGGATCGCAGCGGAGACAGACTGTGTTACATCCAATTTCCACAGAGATTTGAGGGCATTGATCCGTCAGATCGTTACGCCAACCACAACACTGTCTTCTTTGACGGTAATAGAAAATAGGCATGAATTTTTCAATCTCAATTATGTTTTGTTTTTTATCTGGACTCTGTTGTTAAACAGGAAACATGAGAGCGTTGGATGGTCTGCAAGGGCCAGTTTACGTAGGAACTGGCTGCATGTTCAGGCGATATGCGCTCTATGGATTCCACCCACCGAGGGCACACGAATACACTGGTCTATTCGGACAGTCGAAGTCGCTAGCTCCTAACTATCAACACATGAGATCACAATCGTTGTCTGAGGAAGAGGACGTAGAGACGCAGCCATTAACTTCGCATCCTGATCTGAACCTGCCAAAGAAGTTTGGAAACTCGACCATGTTTACAGACTCCATACCCATAGCCGAGTTCCAAGGCCGCCCACTTGCTGATCACATCTCTGTCAAGAATGGTCGTCCTCCTGGAGCGCTTCTCCTACCCCGCCCACCCCTCGACGCACCCACTGTAGCTGAGGCCGTCGCTGTCATCTCTAGCTGGTATGTTTCTAACGTTGGTTATTCAAATTGGTAAAAGAGTGATTAAATGTTTTCGAGTTGTGACACCCAGGTACGAGGACAAAACGGAATGGGGAGACAGAATAGGTTGGATTTACGGTTCAGTGACGGAGGATGTGGTGACCGGATATCGAATGCATAATCGGGGGTGGCGGTCGGTCTACTGCATAACAAAGCGTGACGCTTTCCGTGGCACAGCTCCGATTAACCTCACAGACCGGCTGCACCAGGTTCTCCGATGGGCCACTGGTTCGGTCGAAATATTTTTCTCCAGAAACAACGCATTTTTCGGCAGCAAGCGACTAAAATTTCTTCAACGAGTTGCATACCTCAATGTGGGGATATACCCATTCACGTCCATCTTCTTGGTCGTTTACTGCTTCCTCCCGGCATTTTCACTCTTCACAGGACATTTCATCGTACAAAGCCTGAACGTGGCTTTTCTCGTCTACCTTCTCATCATCACCATTTGCCTCACTCTTCTCTCTCTCCTGGAAGTAAAGTGGTCCGGCATCGCTCTGGAGGAGTGGTGGCGAAACGAACAATTTTGGGTCATAGGTGGAACAAGTGCTCACCTCGTGGCCGTCATTCAGGGATTTCTAAAAGTCATAGCTGGGATTGAAATTTCTTTCAAGTTAACCTCCAAATCTGCTGCTGAAGATGAAGCTGATATCTACGCCGATCTGTACGTCGTCAAATGGACCAGCCTCTTCATAATGCCGCTGACTATCATAGTGGTCAATATCGTCGCCATCGTAATCGGGTCCTCGAGGACATTGTACAGCGTAATACCACAATGGAGCAAGCTTTTGGGAGGGATGTTCTTTAGCTTTTGGGTATTGGCTCACATGTACCCGTTTGCCAAAGGGTTGATGGGAAGAAGAGGAAGGGTGCCAACCATTGTATACGTCTGGTCAGGACTGGTTTCAATCACAGTGGCATTGCTGTGGATATCGATTAGCCCTCCAGACAGCGACTCGACTTCATCCGTTACGGTTTGACTGTAGAATTGGGTAATTGTTACCATCCTTCTTCTCCTTTTCGTCCAGCCTATCACGAGGGCAGAGTAAATGTATTAGTATTATAGTGAGGAAGAGTCTCATAGAACTTTGTTGAATAACTTAAACACTTGAGAAGTAATACATCAAAAAAATCCAAATTTTTCATTGACGTTTGTCTACTCCTGCTAGTGACTGTATGTCGCCTAAGCTCATACATTTTTCTCCTTCCTCATTTCTACTTTAACCCTGAAGTGGTTGGTGCAGCTAACATGACTATGTTTTCATTGTCCTTGATTTTTCTTGGGACTTTGCCCTGCCCACCCACTGAATGTAGGTCTAGGTCGGACTCTAGTCTATGCTACCCCACTGAACGTAGGTCGAAGAGCCGAGTTCGTTCGGGCCCATATTCAATTGCAGATCTTCTAAGGGATGAGTATTTGGAATTGGTAATAGTTTTTGTTCAATTAATTTTCGAAGTTGCAAAGTCTAAATCAAGAAAATTATGCATAAGAGTCGACTTGGGAGATAGTGATGTGCCTAGGAATCCGATAACACGCGTTGATCCAGTTGGAGATGCCTCGTGAGATTCTAGCTTGGTGGACATGGATCATGTTAATGCAACTGTGTGTTGGCATTGTATTTTTGGCAAACTATTAGTTTTTTGGTAAGTTATTGTTTTGGAAATTATATTCTTTTGGAATATATATTAATCTGTCCTTCTATTTTGGAGAATATATTTGGCAGAATATTTCGTCAATTCAAATAAGATTTGTGGAAAAAGGAATCGTAACAAACATGGATCATATTCCTAATTATTTGGGATACTTTACTAAAGTGTCATTGGAAGTGTCTCTGCGGCAAATCTGTTAGGCAGAGTTTTTTTTCGGATCCTTAGGCTGACTTCGTGGGAAAGGATCTTTTGAATGTATAGACTGTTTCAAGAAGATATTGGTGAGAAAAACAGAACTGCACCTTGCACTTGATATAAAAGATTTTTCTTTTTATGTTGAAAGGTGCCGACGCCATTATTCTTGAGTGTGGAATTTCTCTATTCATCTAGGCGTCTTTATTTCTTCACCCATGTTTCTGTGTGGTGTATGTGATTATTGATTCGGTCTTGTCAAAGACTGGTTTGTTGAAACCTGTTCTGGGTGATCCTATCCTAAGATATTGTCAAGCGTCACAAACAGTGTCATAGGAGTTTATTCTTGTGATCTTCATTATTATCCAGTCTTGAGAGGAGACTGCCTTGGAACTCTTGAGAAGTTCTATTTATTGACAAGGGGAGCTTGTCATCTTTATCGTGGGCAAAGGGAGCTTGCCATACACGGATTCCAGGAGGAGTCATCTTCGACAAGGGGAGCTTGTCGTATTTAGATCTCGGGAGGGATCGTTTCAAAGTCGAGGGGAGCTCGCAAAACAGTTTCACTTGTGAAGGTTGAAGGAAGCGGCATCATAGATAAGATGGAGTCTTATTTTGTTTTAGTCCGAGTGTCTTGTAACCTTGTTTGAACTTGTGAAATGTTTTCATATCTGGGCGTGGCCCCGCAGATGTAGGCTGATTGCCGAACTGCGTTAACAACCTCCTGTGTCGTTAATTTTTGCATTTTAATATTGTCCTATATCGTATTTATAACTGGTGTCACACGAAGTGTTACAACACTTTATAACATCGAGTCACTAACCTTGATCTTTCAATTGGTATTAGAGCGGATCGTCTCTGTTTCTTAGGCGAGGTCCGTGGGACTTGATCTTGGTTTTGCTACGATGGACTCTATGAAAGAAGGAGGTTCAACAATGCGTCCACCCTTGTTAAATGGAAACAATTATGCTTACTGGAAAGCTCGAATGAAAGCGTTTATTAAGGCTGTTGATGAAAAAGCCTGGAAATCTATTCTAACAGGTTGGGATCCACCAACAACTACAAGCGAAGCCGGAGTCACATCTATCAAACCTGAAGAAAGCTAGTCTAGCACTGAAGATGCTCTAGCAAATAGTAACTCAAAGGCCCTTAATGCTATTTTTAATGGTGTTGATCCAACTCAATTCAGACTTATTTCTACATGTGAGTCTGCTAAAAAGGCTTGGGATATTCTTCAGACTACTTATGAAGGTACATCAGCAGTAAAGCTATCAAAAGTGCAGTTTTTAACAACAAAATTTGAGAACTTGAAGATGCATGATGATGAAAACATTGCCGAGTTTAATGCAAGACTCTATGATATTGCTAATGAAGCTTTGCTCTTGGTGAAACTATTTCTGAAGAGAAACTTATGAGAAAAACTCTAAGATCTCTGCCCCAACGCTTTGCTTATAAAGTTACTACAATTGAAGAAGCAAAAGATATCACCAAAATGAAATTAGAGGAGCTGATGGGTTCTCTTAGAACATTTGAGATGAATCTCGATGTAAATATGGAAACAGAGAAGGTGAAAGACTTGGCTTTAAAAGCAGAGATGCATAATTCTGAAGAATTTAATGAAGATGATCTGGAAGAATCTTTAGCATTGTTATCAAGAAATTTCAGCAGAATGTTGAAGAAATTTGGTAGAAATAATCGTGGTGTCAGACAAAATGTCACTAACACCAAGAATGACTCTACAAGTTATAAGAAGTCCAAAGACAAAAATCAACCTTCAGATAAATTCTTGAATAACAGCAGAATTAAATGTAGAGAATGTGATGGTTTTGGACATATTCAGGCTGAATGTGTAAATACCTTGAAGAAGAAAAAGACCTCTCTCAACACAATGTGGAGTGAGAGTGATTCAGAAAAAGAAGATGAAATCTCAAACCGAAATATAGCGCTGGTTGCTAAAGCTAAACCTACAAGTTTTGATAGCGTCACTCAAAATGTCTCTGAAAGTATATCTGAAAATAGCGATGATGATACAGAAGAAATTACAAAAGAAGATCTTATCAATGAAAATAAGAAGTTTTATGAAAAATGGACAGAATTGGTTGAAATACATCAACATCTTCGAAGACAGATTGGAAGTCTGAAAAACAAAAATGGAAGTCTTCAAGATTGTGTGCTTGATTTGGAAGCTAAACTGAAATCAAGCCAGAATGAGATAGAGCGGTTGTTAAATGAACTGAATCACATGAAGAAGAATGTCAGAATGCTAAACTCAGGTTCCTCTATTCTTGATGATATTCTAATGGCCAGAAGATCATGTGATGATACCTCTGGGATTGGTTACAAAGGAGAATGCTCAATGTCACCGAAAGTGTCAAACATCGATGCTGAAAATAAAGGGAAGAAAGTTGCGATATCCATCAACAAAACTGAACAGAAATCAAACTCTAAAGACAGTTATCATATGAAGTCCAATCTTCATATCCCCTAAGTTAAAGGTAACAAATTTATTCCAATTTGCCATTATTGCTTTCGTCAAGGTCATATTCATCATAGGTGCTTTATTTATCTTAATGACTTGAGAAAAGGTACTGCTGGAATCTCTTCATACAGATTTCCCAAACAGAAATGGATAAAGAAAACCACTGTAATGTGTAATGTTGTTCATACTTCTCTAAAGGCAACATCTGTTGATGCATGGTACTTTGACAGTGGATGTTCTAGACATATGACAGGTGAAGTAAGATTTTTAAAGAATATTACATCAGGAGATTTGGGAAAAGTAACATTTGGAAACGGCGTCACAGAAAATGTCATTGGAAAGAGAACATTAGACGTCCCAAGACTGCCTTCTTTGACAAATGTTCTGCTTGTAAAAGGTTTGAAAGCGAATCTGATCAGCATCAGTCAGTTATGTGATTAAGATCTGAAGGTGCATTTCACTCGCAACAAATGTATTGTCTCGGATCATACAAATAAATGCATTATCGAAGGAATAAGGTCTTCTAATAATTGCTATCTCATTTCATCATCATCCACATGTGCTCGATCAAGCATGGAAGACACTATATTATGGCATCGCAAGCTGGGTCATGTTAATCTCAGGATACTAAAACAAATTATCTCAAAAGGAGCAGTACGAGGAGTTCCCATGATAAATGTTGATGAATATAGAGTTTGTGGTCCATGTCAAATTGGGAAGCAACCTAGAGTGTCACACCTAATGTCTCAGACACCAACAACTAAACGTGTTCTTGAATTATTACATATGGATTTAATGGGTCCTATGGCAGTTGAAAGCTTTGGAGGAAAACGATATGCATATGTGGTTGTTGATGATTTTTCAAGATACACTTGGATAAAATTTCTTAGAGAAAAATCTGACACTTTTAGTGCTTTCAAAGCCTTATGTTTTCGGCTTCAGCGAGAGAAAGATTACATCATTGTGAAGATTGTTCGAATTCGAAGTGACCATGAAACAGAATTTGAGAACTCTATTTTTAAAAATTTCTGCAATCAGCTTGGAATTTCTCATGAATTTTTTGCACCAAAAACTCCTCAGCAGAATGGGGTCGTTGAGCGAACAAATCGAACTATAGCAGAAATGTCACGCGTAATGTTACACGAAAAAAATGTTCCACAGAGATTTTGGGCTGAAGCTATAAACACAGCTTGCTACACTATCAATCGGGTTTATCTACGTGGAGGAACATAAATGACTCCTTATGAATTGTGGAAAGGTAAAACTCCAAATCTTAGTTATTTTCATCCTTTTGGGAGTACGTGTTTTGTTCTTAATGACAGGGAACATAGAGGGAAGCTAGACCCCAAGAGTGATGAAGGTATTTTCTTGGGGTATGCTACAAATAGCCGTGCCTATCGTGTTTACAACAAAAGGACACGAAATGTCGTAGAATCCGCAAATGTTTAGGTGGACGATTCTCTGGAATTAGCTGATACTCAATCAGACGATGAAGTGCAGAATTCAAATGATGAACAATTCGGCGTTTCAACCAGTATTACAGGTGATGTTACGAGTAGTGTCACGGAATAGATTGCACATATTGATGAGGTAACTACCTCGGATCAACGAAAACCATCCACGCGTGTCCAGAAAAATCATTCTGCAGATGATATTATCGGAGATCTAAATGATGGTATTCAAACCAGAGACAATCCAAGAGTCAACTATCGTGAAATGATTCAATTTGCATGCTTTACATCCTCAATTGAGCCCAAAAATGTGAAGAAATTCTTCTAGTGTGGGCTGTGTTTTACATCCAGCATCCGGGTTTGTCACTGCTTAAATGATATGTTTGAATACTTTTATTTAACTGCTGGATACTGTTTATTTTGCTGCTGGATGTTTTACCTGTGCTGCTGATTATTGTCTTGTGCTGATGACTTACACAATGTTGCTGATTCTGAGGAAGTTATTGAGAATAATATTATTTCGTGTACTATTAAGATAATTAGAGGTGAATTGCAGGACATAGAAAATAGAAAGAATATTTTGTCTGATCTGTTGGATAAACTTGTTCAACATTCAGCTGTTAAAAATTGGTGAAATCACCTTCTGGCTTCACATCCTCTGAACATGTTGTTGACTTAAATGATGTTTTAAGTCTAAATTGTTTTTGATGATGTGTTTATATGATTAGCTTGGTATTTTGATTATATTTATTGAATAAGAATTATAAATTATGCATATGATTTTAATATGTTGGAAATGCCCTTGGTAAGGGTATTTTAGTATTTAATGCATGTGATTAAGTGTACAGGGTTGAAATGTGTTAAAAAAAATAATCTGTCCACCGGTCACAAAACGACAAGAGCGGAGTCGTTTACAAAAATCAATCCACCGGTCACAAAACGACAAGAGCGGAGTCGTATACAAGAATCAGTCCACCGGTCACTAGACGACAAAGGCGGATGAGTAAACCAAATTACTCTTCCGATCACTAGACGACAAAGGCGGATGAGTAAACCAAATTACTCTTCCGGTCACTAGACGACAAAGGCGGATGAGTAAACCAAATTACTCTTCCGGCCACTAAACGACAAAGGCGGATAAGAGAAAATGAAAAGATCCACCGCTCACTAAACGACAAGGCGGATGAGCTAACACCAAATTACTCTTCCGGTCACTAGACGACAAGGCGGATGACTTCAACGAAATCCTCTTCCGGTCACTAGACGACAAGGCGGAAGACGTCTAAGATTTAATCATCCGATGCCGGTTCAAGCGTTTAAAGCTTCACCATCCGATGCCGGTTCAAGCGTTTAAAGCTTCACCATCCGATGCCGGTTCAAGCGTTTAAAGCTTCACCATCCGATGCCGGTTCAAGCGTTTAAAGCTTCACCATCCGATGCCGGTTCAAGCGTTTAAAGCTTCACCATCCGATGCCGGTTCAAGCGTTTAAAGCTTCACCATCCGATGCCGGTTCAAGCGTTTAAAGCTTCACCATCCGATGCCGGTTCAAGCGTTTAAAGCTTCACCATCCGATGCCGGTTCAAGCGTTTAAAGCTTCACCATCCGATGCCGGTTCAAGCGTTTAAAGCTTCACCATCCGATGCCGGTTCAAGCGTTTAAAGCTTCACCATCCGATGCCGGTTCAAGCGTTTAAAGCTTCACCATCCGATGCCGGTTCAAGCGTTTAAAGCTTCACCATCCGATGCCGGTTCAAGCGTTTAAAGCTTCACCATCCGATGCCGGTTCAAGCGTTTAAAGCTTCACCATCCGATGCCGGTTCAAGCGTTTAAAGCTTCACCATCCGATGCCGGTTCAAGCGTTTAAAGCTTCACCATCCGATGCCGGTTCAAGCGTTTAAAGCTTCACCATCCGATGCCGGTTCAAGCGTTTAAAGCTTCACCATCCGATGCCGGTTCAAGCGTTTAAAGCTTCACCATCCGATGCCGGTTCAAGCGTTTAAAGCTTCACCATCCGATGCCGGTTCAAGCGTTTAAAGCTTCACCATCCGATGCCGGTTCAAGCGTTTAAAGCTTCACCATCCGATGCCGGTTCAAGCGTTTAAAGCTTCACCATCCGATGCCGGTTCAAGCGTTTAAAGCTTCACCATCCGATGCCGGTTCAAGCGTTTAAAGCTTCACCATCCGATGCCGGTTCACAGCGTTTAAAGCTTCATCATCCGATGGCGGTTCAAGACTAACTCAGCTTTGTCTTCCGCCAGAATTCAAATTAGCCGCGCGGCTACAGTGATGTCGTTTTCAGCCATAACTCCAGAACATTAATGGCGACGAAGATTTGCAACTACAAACGGCAACGGCTACCTGAACTTGTACGAAAGCTGCTCCAACGGTAACTAAACTTCTATTATTGGATAAGGAGCATTGAAGCCATGCCGATTTAAAAGACAGAGTATATAAGCCAAGGTTAGAGCTCAAAGGAACAACTTTTGCAAATCTGAATACTGAGCCCTAAGCTGCGAAAGTGATAATACTCTGTATTTTCTCTACATCTCTCAATCCTAACTTGAGATTCAATTACTGTGAGAGTGTAGTCTGTACTTAAATTTACAAACTCAAATCATTTGTAAAGGCAGTGGATTAACGCCCGTGAAGTTCAATCCAGATCTGTAAAGGCAGTTGATCGGAGCCCGGAATCCCGATCTGTGTTTTCTCGTGAGGAGAAGGGTAAGGATCTTCAAGGAGTGAGCCTTGGAGCGTGGACGTAGGCAGTTTGGCCGAACCACGTAAAAATACTGGTGTCGTATTTCTCTCTCTCTCTGTTTACATAATTTGATTACTTGTGTTAAAACTAATAGTTTAATCAAGGGAGAAATTAGGGTGACTCGTAATTAAAATTAAAAAGTCTAATTCACCCCCCTCTTAGACAATACCGATCCTACAATTGGTATCAGAGAGAGGTTATCATTGTCTAAGCTGTCTTGTAATCATTGTGTGATATATTTACAATGGCAATGACATTCAACACTAACTCCACACACGGAGAAGGTCAAGCTACAAATAGGCCTCCCTTCTTTGATGGGAGTGATTATGTTTACTGGAAAGCAAGAATGAAGATATTCATTCAAGCCATGGACTATGAGCTATGGAACATTATTGAATATGGTCCATTTAAACCCATGAATACTGTAGATGGCCAAAGTGTCCCTAAGATTTCCACTGATCTAACTGAGTCAGATAAGAGAAATCTGAGCCTTAATGCTAAGGCGATTAACACCCTGTATTGTGCCTTAAATAGAGATGAATTTAATATGGTACAAGGGTGTGAAAGTGCCCAAGAAATTTGGCACTTATTAGAGGTCACCCACGAGGGAACAAATCAGGTAAAAGAGAGTAAATTGAATATGCTAGTACATGAGTATGAGTTATTTTCTATGCCAAAAGATGAATCTATATCCTCTATGTTTACAAGGTTTACTAACATTACCAATGGCTTAAAAGCTCTTGGTAAATCATATTCTTGTGAAGAACAGGTCAGGAAGATTCTTAGGTGTCTTCCACGAAGCTGGCAGCCAAAGGTGACTGCCATACAGGAAGCAAAGGATCTCAAGATTCTAAAACTTGAGGAACTCCTTGGATCTCTCATGACTCATGAGATCACGATGAGGTCAAACGAGAAGGAAGATCTCAAGGAGAGAGAGGCTTCAAAAAGAAAAGATATTGCAATGAAAGCCTCCTCGAGTAAACAAGATCTGTCTGAGGAAGAAGAAGAAGAAGAAGAGGATGAGGATATAGCTCTCATCACTAGGAGATTCAGTAGATTCCTGCAACGGAAAAGGATGCAGGGAAAAAGATTTCCAAAGGGTGAGAAGTCTCAAAAGGACAAGGAAATCACCTGCTTTGGATGTGGAAAGCCGGGCCATATGAAGGCAGACTGTCCACAGACAAAGAAGTATCCCAAGAAGTTCAAGAAGAAGGCTATGAAGGCCACTTGGGATGACAGTGAAGGTGACACCTCCTCTTCAGAAGATGAGGAAGTTGCAAATCTGTGCTTCATGGCACACGAGGAAAAGGTTAGTACTTCTTCTTCAAATATTTTAAGTGATAACGATAGTGATAATGAAGAAGATGAACTAATTGATGCTTTTAATGACTTAGTTAAACAGTTTGGGATGCTGAAAACTAAATACAATCTGTTGAAAAAGGATAATACAGATTTGTTGGAAAAGCATGCTAAAGAAGTAGACCTGCATGAGAAGGAAATTATTGAACTTAAAAAGAAAAATGAGTCTTTGAATAAACTTGTTCTATGGTTCTCAAATGGTAGCAAGAACTTAACTTTACTAATAGGGAATCATAGAGCTACTCATGATAAAGCAGGTTTAGGCTATGACAAGTTCAATAAGAGAAAAGTTTTTAAGAATTTCTTTGTCAAACCGGCTACTTGCCATACATGTAATGAAGTAGGACATAAGTCCTTCATATGTCCTTTAAAAACAAACAGTATGAAACCAGGTAGCAAGTTACAGTGGGTTCCTAAAGGAACCAAGACTAACACTAGGACCCAAAAGATTTGGGTACCTAAGAAGACCAATTGAATTCTGTCTTGCAGGTTGAGTGCTCTCCTGGAAAGAACCAGTGGTACCTCGACAGTGGATGTTCGAGGCATATGACAGGAGACTCAACCATGTTTGCTGTTGTCAACAAAAAGAAAGGGAGTGTCACTTTTGGTGGAAACCAAAATGGCAAAATTGTTGGCATCGGCAATATAGGTAACAGTTTTTATCCTACTATTGAAAATGTTCTATTAGTTGAAGGTTTAAAGCATAATCTCCTTAGTATTAGCCAGTTATGTGATAAAGGTTATGAGGTGATCTTTAAATCAAACTCATGTGTAATTAAAGATGCATCTAATGACAAAACTCTGTTCACTGGCTATAGGAAAGAAAATATCTATATTATTGACATGGATGTTATTGAGCATGTGAATGAAAAATGTTTTGCTGTTAATTCTTCTCATGATTCTTGGATTTGGCATAGGAGATTAGGTCATGTAGGGATGGATACTTTAGCTAAGATTACTAGGGAGAACTTAGTTAGAGGAATCCCTAAGATATCCTTTGAAAAGGATAAGGTTTGTGATGCTTGCCAAATGGGTAAGCAGACCAAAAGTTCGTTTGCATCGAAGAATGCAATGTCAACTTCCAAGCCTCTCCAACTTCTCCACATGGACCTCTTCGGTCCTTCCAATGTAGCTAGTATAGGTGGAAAATTCTATGCTTTTGTCATTGTTGACGACTTCTCTAGATTCTCCTGGGTATTTTTTCTGAAGTCTAAGGATGAGACTTTTGATACCTTTTCTAGTTTTAGGAAAAGAGTTCAAAATGAAAAGGAGCTCACCATTGTTGCTATTCGTAGTGATCATGGTGGAGAATTTGAAAATGAGAAATTTGAACTCTTGTGTCTCAAGTATGGAATTGAGCACAACTTCTCTTCTCCTAGGACCCCTCAGCAAAATGGTGTTGTTGAGAGGAAGAATAGATCTCTCCAAGAGCTTGCTAGGACTATGCTTAATGAAAATTCTCTTCCTAAGTATTTATGGGCTGAAGCTGTTGCAACAGCCTGTTATGTGTTTAATCGGGTCTCAATAAGACCTATTCTTGAGAAAACTCCATATGAGCTTTGGAATGGAAAAACTCCTTCTGTTAAGTATTTTAGAGCTTTTGGTAGTAAATGTTTCATTCTTAATACTAAGGATAACTTAGGAAAATTCGATTCCAAATCTGATCTTGGAATTTTTCTTGGTTATTCTCTGTCTAGTAAAGCCTATAGAGTATTCAATAGAAGAACTCTAGTTGTAGAGGAATCTGTTCATGTCAGCTTTGATGAGTCCCCTCAGCCTACAATCAATGTGGTTGACGATGATTCTTTGGATAATCAACTGGACTCTCTTTCATTAGAAAAACCCTCTGATCCCACTCAAGAAGAAAAATCTTTAGAACCCTCTTCTACTTCTCTAGATATTATTCCTGTCAAGGATGAAAATCCTGATCTTCCTAGAGATTGGAAATATGTCAGAAACCATCCAATAGATGAAGTTTTAGGTGATCCTTCTTTAGGAGTTAAGACTAGAGCTTCTCTTAGGAATCTCTGTGCCAATGTGGCATTCATTTCACATATAGAGCCTAAGAAGTTTGAAGAGGCCGAGAGTGATGATAATTGGATTTTGGCCATGCAAGAAGAGTTAAATCAATTTAAAAGGAACAAGGTATGGGAACTTGTTCCAAGGCCTAAGGATCATCCCATCATTGGAACTAAATGGGTTTACAAAAACAAATTAGATGAAAATGGGATTGTGGTTAGAAATAAGGCTAGACTGGTTGCTAAAGGTTACAATCAAGAAGAAGGAATAGATTTTGAGGAAACCTTTGCACCTATTGCTAGATTAGAGTCAATTAGGATGCTTCTAGCTTATGCCTGCTACAAAAACTTCACACTCTTCCAAATGGATGTGAAGAGTGCTTTCTTAAATGGTTATATTCAGGAAGAAGTTTATGTAGAACAGCCCTTAGGATTTGAAGATTTTGCAAAACCTGATTATGTGTATAAACTTCAGAAGGCTCTTTATGGACTTAAGCAAGCTCCTAGAGCTTGGTATGATAGGTTGAGGAACTTCCTTGAAGAAAGGAATTTCAAAAAGGGTAACACCGACTCAACTCTATTTACCATGCAAAAGGATAAGGACATCTTGTTGGTTCAAATCTATGTCGATGACATTATTTTTGGATCTACTAATGTCAAAATGTGTAATGAGTTTTCATCCCTCATGCAAAGTGAATTTGAAATGAGTATGATGGGGGAGTTGAAGTTCTTCTTAGGATTTCAAATCTGTCAATCTCCTGATGGAATTTTCTTTTGCCAAGAAAAATACATTAAGGAGCTTCTTAAGAAATTCGGATTAGAATCTGTCAAATCCTCTAGAACTCCCATGAGTACCACAACCAAATTGGACAAAGATGAAAAAGGTATTAGTGTTGATATTAAGAAATATCGTGGTATGATTGGTTCTCTGTTATACTTGACTGCTAGTAGACCATATATACTCTTTAGTGTTTGTCTCTGTGCTAGATTCCAGGCTGTTCCTAAGGAATCTCACTTAACTGCTGTCAAAAGAATTTTTAAATATTTAAGTGGAACTCCTAACTTAGGATTATGGTATCCTAAAGGTACTTCTTTCGATCTGGTAGGATATTCTGATTCTGACTATGCTGGTAGTCTAATTGATAGGAAGAGCACAAGTGGCACTTGTCAGTTCTTAGGAGAATCTCTAGTGTCTTGGTATTCTAAGAAACAGAACTCTGTTGCATTGTCAACTGCTGAGAGTGAATATATTGCTGCAGGCAGTTGTTGTGCACAAATGCTTTGGATGAATTTGGAAGATTACAATCTGTTTTATGATAGGATTCCTATTCGGTGTGATAACACTAGTGCAATTAATATTTCCAAGAATCCAATTCAGCACTCTAGAACAAAACACATAGATGTCAGATATCACTTTATTAGAGATCATGTTCAAAGAGGTGATATTTCTTTAGAGTTTGTTAATTCTGTCGACCAATTGGCAGATATATTCACAAAACCGTTGGATGAGAAAACCTTCTGTGGTATTAGAATAAGACTAGGTCTTCTCGAATATAAGAATTGTTAAGGGAAGTTAAGGTTTTTCTATCTGTTTCTCATCCGGTATGTTTACTATTCACCGGAAGAGAAATTCATCATCCACTGACCGGATGATATATTTTCTAATCTGCCGACACGTGTCATCAATCGGACAATATCAGTATTACACTTGTGATTTCATCATGTCGGGCGTGGCTCTCTCTTTTTTAAACTCGGTTTCTTCTTCGAAACGCTTCATATTTTGCGCCCCTTTTCAGTAAACTCTCTATCGCCAACCCTTTCTCACTAGGTCATCTTCGCAACATTTCTCCAATGGAACAAGCTCGTGAACATGATCATCTCGCTTCTTCGTCTCGAGGTGATGCGGGACCACCGCAAAAGAAAGCCAAACCCAATCCTCGTCCGGCACGTGTGTTCCCTCTGGCAACTAGTTGGCCGTCGCTCTACTTCCTAAATGAGGAGGCTGAAATCAGGTATCACGGCGATTTTAAGGATAAGAAGTTGATTCCAGGTCGTGGTATGGTTCCCAACGAATTAGTATCTCTAAACATTGTAGCACCCTTAACAGATATTGGTTTAATAGGGCTGTTTGAGGTTGAATCTTTCTATTTTCCCTCGGCCATTAGGATGTTTTATGCTAATCTCAGCTTTACATCCGACCATTCTACCATTTCGAGCTATGTGCACGGAAAACAGATAGAACTCACTTCCCAATCCCTGAATGAGCTTTTGGGCTATCCCCATTTGGATCAACATCTCAAAATATATTCCATAGGGCAAGACATTCCATTTCTTAGACTTCCTGATGGCCAACAATTTTTAAAATAAATTGCTCTTGATCCGCACAATATTCCCAATCCTTTGAAAAGCAAGCATTTAACCATTCGAGCTCGTCTTCTTCATCAAATGATCTGCTATAATGTTCTTCCTAAGGGTGGTCATTATGATGACATTAGCAGCATGGAGCTTGTTATTCTTTATGCCATCTATATGAAGGAACCTGTTGACATTGGATACATTATTTTGAGATGAATGATTCAGAGCGTTTCTTCAAGCCCATCTACCTCTTTTCCCTATAATCTCCTTCTCATGAAGATTTTTGAGAAGTTTCAGGTTGAATTCCCTGATGATGAGGATCCTACTTGTCTGAAATCAACCAGCTTTTACTCCAAAGACACCTTGTCCAGGATGGGAATTAAGAGAAATCGTCAAGGGACTTTTGTTATGGATCAGTCCAAGCAGAGGACTGCTATGGTCAAAGCTGCCCGAAAAGGAAAACGGGACGTGTGTTTGGATGAGGAATCCTCTGTTCAAGAAAGTGGTGGTGACTCTGAGATCCCTGCCTTTGATATTTCCCCTCCTAGTCCTCGTGTCACTCGCCCTAAACGTCCTCCACCAGTGCCCAGACGCCGTGCCCCTCCTCCAAGGACTAGTCAACCTGCTTCTTTAGCCTCAGCTAATTCCTTTGAGGCTATTTCTGCTCTTTCTGCACCTAGCAATCCTTCTCCTACTTCTCCTCCACCTTCTCTCTTACTGCCTTCTCAGCCTGCTCTTCCCTCCATCTCTCCGGTGTTTCGAGCAATCTCCTCTATAATCAAACATGGTCCTCCAGTTCAATCCACATTACCAACTCCGTCTCCACCTGCCTCATCTGAGCATCCTCTGCCTGCAGCCAATATGGAACCTGCTCAGGCCGCTGTTCTTCAAAGGGGGAAAAGAAAACTTATCCTGGCAGAGGAGTCTGATCATGATGATGTTGATGAGCCTGCAATCTCAGCTCATGATATTTCACCCTCTTTGTTGCTGCTCCCACTACCTGCCTCCGCCCCTATGTCTCCTATTGATAAATCTTCTACTCCTGCACCTCTACTACCTCCCACAGTTCCACTTGTGTCTCAAGTCCTTCCCCCTGCTCCAATAGTCTCCCTACCTCTTACAGTCCAAGTGACCTCACCAATCCCAACTGTCACTCCTGCCACTCCTATCCTTTATAAGAGGAGATCTTCTATCAATGAGGAACAGTATCTTGAATTGAAGACAAGCCTTGCAAATCTAAGGACAGACTTTGATACAAAGATAAATCAACTCAAATCGGATTTGCACGAAGCTGCAGTTGTGGAACGGGGTCAAATGGATCAAAAATGGGAAAGGCACACAAAGATCTTCTCTCGTGACCTTAAGGCTCTCCAGTCTCAAGTTGCGGCTCTTTGCCCTGCACCTCATATTCCTCTCCGACCCTCTGAGCCTACATATGAAGACCTCCTCCTTCCTTTTTACAGACCAGAGGTTGTTGTAGATTCTCGAGTGATGCCTTTGGATCTACAGGAGTCTGAACTGGCATTCCCTACCCCTGCTGCTCCTTCTGTACTAGAGCCATCCTTCCAGCCCTCCAGTCCAATGGATACTTTTCCTATTGCTTCTCTGGCAGAGCATCCATCTCCTGTTGCTCCTCCAGTCGAGCCTTCTTCAAGTCAGGATCTGGTGGCTTCTCCAGCACCATCTCCCATTGCTACTCCCTGTACGGACTTGGTGATCTATCAGGAACCTCTACCTCTTGATCTTGATTCACTTCAAGCTCGAGTGGATGCCTTTTTCAATCCTCCCCTCACATTGCCTTCTTGGGCTGTCCATGCCTTTTGGAAGAAATTTTTAGATTCCTGTAATAGGAGTTAATTTTTTTTTACTTCCATTTCTTTCCTTCTGTTCTGGAACTCTTTTGTTGATTCTTTTTTGTTGAATGTCATACTTCTGCTGTATTTCTCTGTTCATTTTTTATAATGTCAATGGGGGAGAAATATATTTGATGATGGATATGCATGCGTGTAGACTTAGTTGCTATGATTTTTGTATGCATATTTTGGCAATCTCTGGATATGAAAACTCTAGTATGCTCCATGTTTGTTTCTGGTATATATGCATCTGCTATGGGGGAGCCAGTATTATGGGGGAGAGTCTAGCTTTAATCAAATTTACACTTACGGATTGTCATCATCAAAAAGGGGGAGATTGTTGACTTAAATGATGTTTTAAGTCTAAATTTTTTTTGATGATGTGTTTATATGATTAGCTTGGTATTTTGATTATATTTATTGAATAAGAATTATAAATTATGCATATGATTTTAATATGTTGGAAATGCCCTTGGTAAGGGTATTTTAGTATTTAATGCATGTGATTAAGTGTACAGGGCTGAAATGTGTTAAACAAAATAATCTGTCCACCGGTCACAAAACGACAAGAGCGGAGTCGTTTACAAAAATCAATCCACCGGTCACAAAACGACAAGAGCGGAGTCGTATACAAGAATCAGTCCACCGGTCACTAGACGACAAAGGCGGATGAGTAAACCAAATTACTCTTCCGGTCACTAGACGACAAAGGCGGATGAGTAAACCAAATTACTCTTCCGGTCACTAGACGACAAAGGCGGATGAGTAAACCAAATTACTCTTCCGGCCACTAAACGACAAAGGCGGATGAGAGAAAATGAAAAGATCCACCGCTCACTAAACGACAAGGCGGATGAGCTAACACGATGAAGTCCTACGCTCGCTAAACGACAAGGCGGATGACTTCAACGAAATCCTCTTCCGGTCACTAAACGACAAAGGCGGAAGACGTCTAAGATTTAATCATCCGATGCCGGTTCAAGCGTTTAAAGCTTCACCATCCGATGCCGGTTCAAGCGTTTAAAGCTTCATCATCCGATGGCGGTTCAAGACTAACTCAGCTTTGTCTTCCGCCAGAATTCAAATTAGCCGCGCAGCTACAGTGACGTCGTTTTCAGCCATAACTCCAGAACATTAATGGCGACGAAGATTTGCAACTACAAACGGCAACGGCTACCTGAACTTGTACGAAAGCTGCTCCAACGGTAACTAAACTTCTATTATTGGATAAGGAGCATTGAAGCCATGCCGATTTAAAAGACAGAGTATATAAGCCAAGGTTAGAGCTCAAAGGAACAACTTTTGCAAATCTGAATACTGAGCCCTAAGCTGCGAAAGTGATAATACTCTGTATTTTCTCTACATCTCTCAATCCTAACTTGAGATTCAATTACTGTGAGAGTGTAGTCTGTACTTAAATTTACAAACTCAAATCATTTGTAAAGGCAGTGGATTGACGCCCGTGAAGTTCAATCCAGATCTGTAAAGGCAGTTGATCGGAGCCCGGAATCCCGATCTGTGTTTTCTCGTGAGGAGAAGGGTAAGGATCTTCAAGGAGTGAGCCTTGGAGCGTGGACGTAGGCAGTTTGGCCGAACCACGTAAAAATACTGGTGTCGTATTTCTCTCTCTCTCTGTTTACATAATTTGATTACTTGTGTTAAAACTAATAGTTTAATCAAGGGAGAAATTAGGGTGACTCGTAATTAAAATTAAAAAGTCTAATTCACCCCCCTCTTAGACAATACCGATCCTACACATGTTTCACCAAATGTCACTACAGACCAGTCTACTTCCTTTGATCAATCTGGTTAGATGTATGTTTATGAGACTTCCTTCAGTATTTTTCTATTGGTGGATCCTATACACATGTTTGGTTCTATGGTTCTATGGATTACTTGACAATGTTTGTTCCTTTTTGTCTTTTTATGGCAAAAAAGGGGAGTATTCATTTGGGTATGTTTTTTGAGATTGAATATTTTTGGAGATTTATTGCTTTTATGATGCTGTGGATATCTCTTATTGTGGTGCTATTATTTGAAGTGACATTATATTGATCGGATTGTTTCAAGAACTTCTCATTCAGGGGGAGTTTCGAATTATCTCCTTCAGGGGGAGTTATGTTTTGCCAAAAAAAATGCCAAAGGGGGAGATTATTAATGCAACTGTGTGTTGGCATTATATTTTTGGCAAACTATTAGTTTTTTGGTAAGTTATTGTTTTGGAAATTATATTCTTTTGGAATATATATTAATCTGTCCTTCTATTTTGGAGAATATATTTGGCAGAATATTTCGTCAATTCAAATAAGATTTGTGGAAAAAAGAATCGTAACAAACATGGATCATATTCCTAATTATTTGGGATACTTTACTAAAATGTCATTGGAAGTGTCTCTGCGGCAAATCTGTTAGGCAGATTTTTTTTTCGGATCCTTAGGCTGACTTCGTGGGAAATGATCTTTTGAATGTGTAGACTGTTTCGAGAAGATATTGGTGAGAGAAACAGAACTGCACCTTGCACTTGATATAAAAGATTTTTCTTTTTATGTTGAAAGGTGCCGACGCCATTATTCTTGAGTGTGGAATTTCTCTATTCATCTGGGCGTCTTTATTTCTTCACCCACGTTTCTGTGTGGTGTATGTGATTATTGATTCGGTCTTGTCAAAGACTGGTTTGTTGAAGCCTGTTCTGGGTGATCCTATCCTAAGATATTGTCAAGCGTCACAGACAGTGTCATAGGAGTTTATTCTTGTGATCTTCATTATTATCCAGTCTTGAGAGGAGACTGCCTTGGAACTCTGGATGAGTTCTATTTATTGACAAGGGGAGCTTGTCATCTTTATCGTGGGCAAGGGGAGCTTGCCATACACGGATTCTGGGAGGAGTCATCTTCAACAAGGGGAGCTTGTCGTATTTAGATCTCGGGAGGGATCGTTTCAAAGTCGAGGGGAGCTCGCAAAACAGTTTCACTTGTGAAGGTTGAAGGAAGCGGCATCAAAGATAAGAGGGAGTCTTATTTTGTTTTAGTTTGAGTGTCTTGTAACCTTGTTTGAACTTATGAAATGTTTTCATATCTGGACGTGGCCCCGCAGATGTAGGCTGATTGTCCGAACTGCGTTAACAACATCCTGTGTCAGTTAATTTCTGCATTTTAATATTGTCCTATATCGTATTTATAACTGGTGTCACACGAAGTGTTACAACACTTTATAACATCGAGTCACTAACCTTGATCTTTCAGATCACCCCCTCCACCTCTTGACATGGCACACCCACTTGGAAAGCTCGGAAAGGAATGAAGAAGACATTAGAGCACCAGTTGAACTAATAGAAGCCGAAATTTGTCTTCCGGATGACAACTCTTTGTAATTTTCTTTTTTCGTTATTTTTCTTTTGGCAAATTCTTAGTCATTTACTTTTCATTCATGCATTAGTTTTACTATTAGATTTAGTCACTTGAGGGTGACATGGTTTTGGGTGAAGACCACTGGTGGTCTGGCCCATATTTGTGGAAACTCAACTTGGCCACATTTGGAAGACAAAATAGGTCCACACTTGGATGCACACCTTCAACTTTTTGGTCCATGAAGAACCAACTCAAGTCACAAATTTGAAAGCTTCAATCTCGACCATCCATCTTCTCTCCATCCAATGGCCCTCCTCTTGGAAGCCCTAGCCTCCACCTTAGGTCTATATATAGCATGCATTTTGTAATGGTTCAAAAACCTTTTGTCAATTTTCTCAATATATGAGTTACCTTTGTCTTCCAAAGAAAGAGGCATTGTTACCTTCAATGGAGGTAAGCCACAGATTTTTCAATCTGTGAAAGAAGTAGGTCTCCCTTACTTACTAGCTCAAGGTTGCTAGAGTAAGCTCGTATTCTCCTTCCTCATCATCCTTTCTTGGAAGTTTGATCTACGAGAGGGCCGAACCGGTGCCTGATAGTGATTATTTTCCCACGGGAAAGCAAGCACCCGTGAGCATAACATACGATAGCTCTCTGTTAGGATTAGACGCCTTAATTCACCTGTAACGAACGATCGGGAATACGAAAAAGAAATAACATACAGATTTATAGTGGTTCACTCTTGTTGTGAGAGCTACATCTACTGGTCGCTGACAGATTTCACTAAGATCCAAAACGAGTTACAACAGTTTTTGCCTCACACTCTCAGACTTTCTGTGTAACACTCGATAACTTAAATACGTCTTTATATAATAGACTATTTATGATTACAGAATAACAGGGTAATTAATGACCAAAATACCCCAACCTAAATTAAGTTCCATAACTCAACAATCTCCGACTTGGAGACTAATCTCATCATCTCTACATCTGTACCGACTTCATTTCATTATCTCATCCAAGAAGTCCGATTGAAGTTGCGCACAACTTCAGCTTCTCACTCGTCACAGCTTTCATCAACATATCAGCTGGATTTTGACTCCCTGGAGTCTTCTCAAGCGCTCATATTTCATCTTTTAAGGCGGATCTGATGAAGTAATAACGCACCTGTATATGCTTTGTCTTGCCATGATAAACCGGATTCTTTGCCAAATGGATGGCACTTTGGCTGTCACAATGCAATACACTTTAATCGTAGTTTTGGCCTAACTCGCCTAAGAAAAGTTGTAACCACATCATCTCCTTTGCAGCTTCTGTCACTGCAATAAACACGGCTTCATAACTAGAAAGAGCGATGACATCTTGAAGTCTCAAAACCCAACTGATTGCGGCACCACCCAAGGTGTAGACATACCCAGTCCTGCTCTTACTATTGTCAATATCACCACCATTATCAGCATCAATGTATCCATCTAGACCCAATTCTGATTTTCAAAAACATAAAGCGAACTTTGAACTTCCCTTCAAGTATCTCAAGATCCATTTTACGGCTTCCCAATGTTTCCTTCCTAGATTACTCATAAACCTGCTGACAACTCCCACTGCATGTGCAATGTCTGGTCGTGTGCACACCATCGCATACATAAAACTACCAACAGCAAAAGCATATGGAACAGTAGCCATGTAGTCATTCTCTTCATCGATCGAAGGTGACTAATCTTTGGATAGTCTGAAATGACTAGTCAACGGTGTAGTGACTGGCTTAGCATTGTGCATCTTGAACCTGCTAAGAACCTTCTTTACGTACTCTTCTTGCGAGAGTTTGAGAACCTCCTTATCCCTAAAGAACCTCATCCCAATGATTTGTTTTGCAGCACCCAAATCATTCATTGCAAACTCTGTAGATAACTTCCTCTTCAGCCAGTCAATCTCATGCAATCTTGCTCCAGCAATCAACATATCATCAACATAAAGGAGCAGAATAATATAGGAATTATCAAACCTTTTGATATAGCAGCAGTGATCAGCTTCACATCTGACAAAGCTGTTATTCTTCATGAAGCTATCGAACCTCCTGTACTATTGCCTTGGAGCCTGTTTCAAGCCATACAAGCACTTCTGAAGCTTACACACGAGCTCCTCTTTATCTTTCACCTCGAAACCTTGTGGTTGCCACATGTAGATCTCTTCATCTAAATCACTGTAAAGAAAAGTAGTTTTCACGTCCATCTGCTGAAGATGAAGGTCTTCTTTCACAACCAAACCCAAGACAGTTCTTATCGTCGTCAACTTCACTACTAGTGAGAAAATCTCGGCATAGTCAATACCTTCCTTTTGTTGGAAACCTTTGATAACCAACCTAGCCTTGTACCGCTTGCTCCCATCATGTTCATCTTTAATTCGGTAAACCCACTTGTTGTGCAGTGCTTTCTTACCCTTTGGCAACTCAGCCAATTGCCAAGTTTGATTTGATTTCAATGAGTCCATGTCATCTTTCATGGCTGCCTCCCACTTAATCGAATCATCAGAATGTGCTGCTTCCTCATTCTGGTTCGCCTACGTCGGCCAGCAGGATGTAATTAAGAGACGGAGACCATCTATGGACTGGTTTGCTGATTCTGCAATGATCTTCTCAGTTCTGCAATTGGTGTTTGCGGATTTACCTTTGGAGCCACATTCTCGTCAACTTCTTCTTCAACAACACCCCGAGTTTATTCAACAGACGGACTATTATCAATTGAAAAATCTCTAAAGTTGACCACAGTAGACTCTTTCAATACAGAACTCCCACTGTCAGAAGTTTTTCTAACAGCATCTTTGTAAAGAACTTGTTCGTTGAAGATGACGTTTCTGCTGCGAATGATCTTCCAATTTTGATTAACGATAACCAAACTTGGCGTCACCATAACCAATAAGAAAACACTTGTTAGATTTCAAATCAAGCTTGCTTCTATTAGAATCATCAATATGAATATATAATAAGCAACCAAAAACTTTCAAAAAAGAAAATTTTATCTTTTTACCGCTCCAAACTTCTTCTGGAACTTTCAAATCTAGAGGTACAAAGGGTCCTCTATTGATCAGGTAGGCTGCTGTGTTGACTGCATCTGCCCAAAAGGTTTTAGACAGCCCAGCGTGCAATTTCATGCTCCTTGCACGTTCATTCAGCGTTCTGTTCATCCTTTCAGCTACTCCATTCTCTTGAGGCGTTCGAAGAATAGTCTTCTGCATCTTGATTCCATTCATAGCACAATACTCCCTGAAATCTGTATTGATGTACTCGCCTCCGTTGTTGGACCTCAAACACTTCACTTTCAGATTCGTTTCATTCTCAACCAAAGTCTTCCACTTCTTGAAAACATTGAATACATCAAACTTGTTCTTCATGAAGTATACTCAAACCTTTCTTGTTGAATCATCTATGAACGTTACGTAATAGTATGATCCACCAAGAGAAGAAACGGTTGCAGGTTCCCACACGTCAGTGTGCACTAATTTGAGTTTTTTCTGCTTCAGCTCCTTCCCAACCTTTAGAAAACTGATACGTTTCTGTTTCCTTAAAATGCAACTTTCACATAACTGATGCTCAACAGACTTCAGCTCCGAAATCTGATCATTCTTGACAAGAATCTTCATTCTTTTCTCGCTCATGTGGCCCAACCTGCAATGCCACAACTCTGTGTTCTTCGAGCTATCAACAACTGCAACTATGTTTCTACATGTAGAAGTCATGTATAAGGTTCCTGTTTTCTGACCTCGAGTGACTACCATCGCTCCTTTAGTTACCTTCCAAGTACTGGTTCCGAAACTGACATTATGGCCTTCACTATCAAGCTGTCCAACTGAAATCAGATTTCGCATCAACCTTGGCACGTGTCTCACTTTACTGATCTTCCAAATAGAACCGTTTGCTATCTTCAGTTTGATGTCACCGATGCCTACAATTTCTAGTGGCTCACCATCTGCAAGGTAGACCTTCCCATAATTTCCAGCCATATAATTCTCCATTAATTTCTTGTGTGCGATGGTGTGAAACGACGCTCCCGAGTCCAAGACCCATGAGTCTATCGGGCTATCAACTGAAAGAAGCAAAGTATCAGTGATATCTACCGTTACTGTATTTGCT
This sequence comes from Begonia masoniana, assembly GCA_022432975.1. Lineage (NCBI taxonomy): Eukaryota > Viridiplantae > Streptophyta > Magnoliopsida > Cucurbitales > Begoniaceae > Begonia > Begonia masoniana. The sequence continues at coordinate 30,076,213 of CM039507.1, read as the reverse complement.
CTATCACCTTTTTCATTTCTGTTCTTCTTCGGTGCTCTGCAATCCTTCTTCATGTGACCCTGCTTACCACAATTCCAGCACTTAAGTGTTCGCCGAGACTTAGACTGACCCCTTCCATTTTTCGACTTGGATCTGGAACTGCCCCTACCACGGTTGGAGTTTCTGTCATTATTTCTTCCTCTGTTTTCAACATTAAGAGCTGAGCCTTTTGATGTTTCACCAGAATCAATCTTACGAACTTCCTCGGCAAGAATACGATCCCTCACATCGGTAAATACCAATTTTGCAGTTCTGACTGAATTACTGACTACTGCCCTCATAGGCTCCCAGCTATTCGGGAGAGACACCAACAAAATTAGGACACGAACCTCATCCCCAAAATCAATATCCACAGATAATAATTGATTCACAATAGTATTGAATTCATTCAAATGTGCAGCGACAGACGTACCATCAATCATCTTCAGATTAAAAAGTTTCTTCATAAAAAATACCTTATTGTTCGCAGAGGGTTTCTCGTACATATCAGACAGAGCCTTCATCAGACTCGCGGTGGTCTTCTCATTCGCTACGTTGTGAGCAATACTTTTGGATAGCGTCAATCAGACGACTCCCAAAACCTGTCTATCAAGGAGATTCCATTTACCATCTTCCATCTTCTTTGGCTTCGCACTCAAAAGAAGATGAAATTTTTTTCCGTATAAGTAGTTCTCAATTTGCATTCTCCAGAACGCAAAATCTATCTCATAAAATTTCCCAATATCATGTCCTGTACTATCGTCACCTGTCATCGTTATCAATAATCAATGTCCAAATCAGATATTTCACTCAAAAATTGCTCCCAAAAATATCTCAGCCCAAAAACAGAATAAATTCACCAAAAATATAATCACCCAAAAGTCAAATTTTCTGCCAAAAATTGAAAAATTATTTAATAACAAACACCAATCCAGAAACTTTCAATATGTTGGTTTCATGTAGTCATAAAGAATTACTTCCCTACTCACGTCTTCGACCGCTCGTTAGAGATGACAAGATTTGCAGCAGCAAGGTGATCGGAGATGAGAGTCAAACTGCTGTGATCAGCGGAACAAAGAGCTTCGTCGGCGAGCTTCACGATCGGCGGTGGAGTCTGCTCAGGTCTACGTTAGAGCAGATCGGCGAGTCAATGCTGTGATCAGCGGAACAAAGAGCTTCGTCGGCGAAGCTTCACGATCGGCGGTGGAGTCTGCTCAGGTCTACGTTAGAGCAGATCGGTGGCGGGAGATATGGTGCGTGGTGACAAAACGGCATCGGTGGTCGGCGTGGTCTACAGGGTTCGCAGCGGCGCTTCTCTCTTGCGGTCGAGTCTTATCCTCTATTTCTTCTTTGCCGCTGAAGAAGACAGACAGAGAACTTTTTTTCTCTGGTTTGCTAGAGAAGATGAATAGTGCCAAGAAGCTACCTTTTTTTGTTTTACTTTTTTTTTTTTTGTCTTTTTCCTCCAAAAAATTGCAATTTCCTCTATTGCTAACATGAAGAAGAACCCAAACAAAAAAATTTCACCCTTTTTTTTCTTTCTAATTTCCAATTTCTTTTTCTCCCAAAAAATTGCAATTTCACTTACCGAAATTACAAACCTGAAATCGATCTGTAACGACCCTTACCTGTATCCTAATTTTCCGTATAAATTTTTCATTCTATTTCTATCCTTATAAAACTTCGTATCGATTCAGCGGAATTTAAATAGTAGGCGAATTTGTTAAAATCATTCATAACTATTTTAAAACCAATTAAAGAAACATAAAACATTCAATTAAAACTTAAAACAATAAGTTAAAATCATTAAAAACAAAGAAAGAGTTTCGGCTAAGGAGAGGAGGGCAAATGGGACATTTGTCCCCCAAAAGTATAGGGGCGATCGATCGCCCATTTTAGGCGATCGATCGCCAATCACAAAAACATGAGGGGCGATCGATCGCCCAAAACTGGCGATCGATCGCCCATTGCAAAAATGCGAGCGATCACCATTTCTTCTCCAGCGATCATTCGGCACACGCTCTGGAATTTCTTCCAGAGCTTGACCAATAGAGGGGCGATCGATCGCCCTCCCTAGCGATCGATCGCCAACTCCTCTGGAATCTGAAATTTCAGAGGACTTACATCCCTCATCTTCTTCATTTCTACCCCTGCATAATCACTACCCTTAACACTTCTATACATCCTTCCCCATTTCATATACGTTAAACACCTCATAACTACCAATTAAACGCCTCAAACGTACTCCTAAACCCGGTCGAAAACGAAGAAAAGACTATGAAATCAAACTGCATGGATAGCTCTAAAACTCGAGCATAGCTATACTCAACCTAAAACATCTTCAAGCATTTTCCATAAAATTCATATAAAAGCTTTAATAAAGCATTTTATAAAACGGTTTATCAAAACATGAAAACATAAATCAGTTAACTATCTAGAACCAAACATCCTATTATGCTCAATCTATACAGTTTTTCCTACAATCTAACTATCGTGTCCCAAATTACCTTTACTTCTTTCCCCACGGGTCAAAATGCGCACCGACTGCTCAGCACACTCTCACGAGTCATCATTCACCAACTGGTTCATACGTCAGGCAGAAAAACTTCTTTCTCACCTATTTCAAAACCACCTACACCATAGAAGACAGTCCGTGAGCTAAAGGCTCAATAAATCTACGTGAACGACAATGCATGCGATGCGTATGTAATTCATAGAGCCGTTACATTCTTTTATCCCTTTTCATTTACCTTTTCGTTTTCCTTTTCGTTTACCTTTTCGTTTTCCTTTTCGTTTACCTTTTCGTTTTCCTTTTTCGTTTTCCTTTTCATTTACCTTTTCGTTTCCGTTTCGTTTTCCATTTCATTTACCTTTTCGTTTTCCTTTCATTTACCTTTTCGTTTTCCTTTTCGTTTACCTTTTCGTTTACCTTTGCGTTTCCTTTTCGTTTACCTTTTCGTGAAAACATCCGTAGAAATTTCTTTTTCGTGCTTTTCAGAAACATGATGCATGAACACGTGCAATGCTATAAACATAATCGAAGCATAAACAAACAATAAACTTAAACATACTACACTTAACTAAAACTAACTACCCAACCTAGTCGCCCAACACAACCTACATTCTCCAATTTCCTCGAACAACATAAAATCTTATGGTGTAGGTCAATCAGCCAAACAAGTCGCGAATACTTACCTGTCGTCTGTAGAAATTTAAGCTCCGTCCACGAGCGTTGTCCACCTAAGGCAATTCACAACAATTTATCATTAAAACGCGTTTGAATCGTTAACGTCCAAATTAATGAAATTCATAACTAAGGAAATTTTTCTAAAATTCTAACTTAGCTCAACGAGGTATTTTTACCGAGCAATTCGCGCTCGTAAATTTCCAAACTCCATTGATGGAGATTCTTAAGCTCCAATTATCCGATTTTCCATCTACGACAACAAACCTATTCATTATTTCGTCCAATAATCATCAATACGTCCTTTCAGGGCCTAAATATAGTAAATCTATCAATTTTAAACATAACTCAACTAATTTAACGAAAACCTAACAAAACCCTAGTCGTTTCAAACCTAGAAAACGAATACCAAAGCCCGAAAACTACAGAACGTTACCTAGAGCGTTGATTGGGAGAGAAAATGTGAAGAAATCGGGTCGATTAGTGAAGGACATGCCGGCGTTGAAGTGGAGATCGCTGTGGAAAAGGGGAAGTTGCCAGAGAGGAGGAGAGAAATCGTGAGAGTGGTGGGGAGAAGAAGAAGTTTTGTTTTTATTTATAATTTTGACTTGTCAAATGACCGTTTTGCCCTTCCTTTGATTTTCTATTTGATTCGTCCTTTGTTTCGTTAATTAGCTAACGATTCGGTTTCTCCAAACTTCCTTATTTCACCAATAAGTCCAACTCATTATTAGGGTTCTAATAAAACTGTCCGTTCACAAAACGGATCTAATTTATTATTTTTACTAAAACGTCCATTATATTATGAGAAACTTAATTCTCATAAATTAGCGTCACAACTCCTAAAATTCTCAAAATTTCATTAAAATCCCTATTAATAATTAGGATTCTAATGAAGCTCTCCTTTCGCAAAACAGACGTAAATTGACATATTTACGAAAATGCCATTATATATTGGAATTACAAAGTCCCGTAAAGTCGGGTGTTACACGATCGACACCCTTCGAAGAATCAAACCCTGATTTTCGAAAACCTTCAACCTGAAACTCTGATACCAGTTGTTAGGATTAGACGCCCTAATCCACCTGTAACGAACGATCGGGAATACGAAAAAGAAATAACATACAGATTTATAGTGGTTCACTCTCGTTGTGAGAGCTACGTCCATTGGCCGCTGACAAATTTCACTAAGATTAAAAACGAGTTACAACAGTTTTTGTCTCACACTCTCAGACTTTCAGTGTAACACTCGATAACCTAAATACGTCTTTATATAATAGACTATTTAGGGTTACAGAATAATAGGGTAATTAATGACCAAAATACCCCAACCTAAATTAGGCTCCATAACTCAACACTCTTGGGTCCGCTTATGGTTTTCATTTCCTTTTTCCATCTTTACTTTATTGTTTTGTTTTTCACGTTACACATTCACCCGTGAGCATAACATAAGATTGCTCTCGGGTCAGCTTAGGATTTCTTTTTCTTTTTCCATCTTTACTTTATTGTTCTGTTCTTCACATTACACATTCACCCGTGCACATTCTTCATATTTTTGTGGGTTTAACACGGGTCCTTTCTAGGTCTGGGCCGTGTCAGATAAAGTGGTCAACCTATCATATAATAGAGAGCACTTGTGGTTGACCTAGACCAATGGAGGTCGACTTGGCAAATCACAGAGAGCAAGTGTAATCGACCTAGACCAATGGAGGTCGACTTGGAAAATTACAGAGAGCAAGTGCGGTCGACATGCAAAATAACAGAGAGCAAATGTAAAATTCACAAAGTGCAAAGGCAGTCAACTGGTAATAACTAGAGGTCAACCAGTCGATTCAAAATTTTGATTGAAGAGGTTGATCGATGAATACATGTGGTCGACTAGACAAGTACAAAATCAAGAGTAAGGGTCTAAAGGCGGTCGACCGATGTGATGTTGTGATCGACCGATCTCTTGTGCTATTGTAGGCGTCTATAAATAGAAGAGGGAAGTTTTGTGCAACACACCAAACTTAAGAACCGTAATGAAGTGTTGCCAAATTCACTTGAGAATCTATGGGGCAATCCACTTTGTGAAGGCAAGAACGACCCAAGATTTTGTTGATTGTGAGAACCCAACCCATATCAGTAGGGATGCATAAATCTTAAATCGTTTGGGAGAGTGAAAATTGAGTAGTTTATAAATAAAATTCTTCTTTCTACCTAGTACAACACATTTTAGGCTAACCCAAGAATAAATTTGTACAGGCTTCGACTCAAAGCGAACAATATAGTATTAGGAACACCCCACAAATGGTATTAGAGTCAGTCTCAATCAGAAGTATGGCCAAAGAGGAGATTAGACCCCCAAAGCGAGAAAAGGGAGGGGAGGGGGGGGACTCTATTGATTGTAAGAGTTCAGCCCATGTGATGTATTATGAGGCCCACTTGCGAGATCTCGAGTCAAAAGGCTCTCTAGCCTTTTTTATTTATTTTGTAGGTACTTTCTTCTTTAATATTTTGGAGGAACATCCAAGTTCAAGGGACAAAGAGAAGCCAAAGCATATAATATGTTGGCTTAGTGACTCGCCATCCAAGTCATCTTCACAGGGCATTCAACCAACTTCACATGGAGGGAATGACTCAAGGCGAAATATGAAGCACAAGTTAAGTGGAGTGATATGAACCTTTTGAAGTCTATAAAGTAAAACGAATTATGGTCTTGATGTAATAGAAGCTAGAAGGACTCATTTTGGGATTGGGAAGTCAAATTATCTAAAATAGATAGTTCTAGGTACTCGTCTTTATTGCTAGCTGAGTACCATTTTCCATGCTAGAAAATAACATGATTTTTCTTTTTATAGTTGGAAACCCTAATTTTCATTGATGTGGTATTTAAACCATTCTTAAAGGCTCCCTTGAGCAGCTAATGAACAAGTTATTTGAATTTTCTACAAACTTTTTGAGTGTTTACTCCGAAAGACTCGCCGACCCACTCGGTGTGTCATATCCGATTTGGTATGTATTTTTGTTTCACTCTTTGTGAGTGTAGGTGGAATCCTTTCATACTATACCTTTCTTCTTCTCTTGATAAATGATAGAAATTTTCAGCATTGTTGTACAAACTCTCAAAAAGCAAGATGGAGAGCTTTTCATCCAAGGAAGCCAAAGAACTCGAGAAGTGCAACCGTAGCATCCATTATATCAACTTTCACTTCAACGTGCAAAACTTTTCATCCCCTACGATTCTACTCTTGATTTTTGGAGGACGATCCTACCACATCTAGAGCTAGAACTTATCCAAATTTTAGCTTCATCTTAGCTCGATTGACGAATTTGTGATTGTTGAAAGTTCTCTCATTTTCTCGACCAAAACAGTTTCACAAGCTAAGACAACACTTTTTGTGTCCTTAATTCCTTCACATTTTTTAAGCACATCACCATACTAGTGGGGATACACAATCTCACATCGATTGGGAGAGTGAAAATTGATTAGTTTGTAAATAGAGTTCTTCTCCCTACCTAGTACAACGTATTTTGTGCTAACCCGAAGAATAAATATGTACAGCCTTTGACCCAAAGCAAACAATATTAGACTGGAAGCACTGGGAGGCTCTACATTCTGAGCTTTCATCTTTCATCTTTCATCACTCTCTTCCAAGATTAACTTGAGGTTTCAAAAGTGTGTGATATTGTTTGTATCCGATTCAAACACTTACTCTTATATTTTGGTGAACGAGTGAAGGGTGAATCCCTGAGAAAAAGTCATGCGTAAGGCTTTGGATTGATGCTCGAAATTTCAATCTAACAAACTTGAGGAGCTGTGTTAAGAAAAAATCTTCAATGAGGAGCCTTGAAGCTCGGACGTAGGCGAGGTTAGCCGAACCGCGTTAACAAATTTATTTGCACTCTCTTACCCCTTCTCTCCCCACTCTCTTACCCTAGTCGATTCTTGCCTCCAAACGGCGACAACACCTGCACACATTCTTATTACATTAATATATCAAGAATAATCAGTTGAAATCGAGAGTTATTGCTCGAATTCATCCCCAACCTAAAACCCTAAACTTCAATCACAAAAATGGAGAAGAGAAACTTACAATCGCACGAAATTCCTTCATAAGAGTAGTTACCCGCAGCCCAGAGAACACAAATCCGCCATTCGATCATGTTGGACAGTAAGAACATGGAAAAACTCTTCTCCCTCTTTCCCTCTCCTTGTGTGGCGGTTAAGGGAGAAACCCAATAGGGTTTCTCAAACCTATTTTAATCCAAATTTCAATAATTGCACATTAATCCCTCCACTTCGTAAATTTGTAAATTACACCCCACTATCAATTAGACAAAAATCCTTAAAAATGCTAGTTTTTACATTATATGTAATGGAAAGCTAGGATGAGAATATTTGTGCAAGCTATGGATTATGAGCTTTGACATATTATTGAACATGGTCCTTATAATATTGTGAAGTTATAAAATGGTATAAATGTTTTGAAATTGAGTTTCGGATATGATGAAAATGATAGCTATAAAATAATTCTAAATGCTAAATCAATTAACACTTTATATTGTGCTCTTAATATAGATGAATTCAATAGAGTACTAAGATGTGACAATGCACATGAAATGTGTCATTTGATTGAAATTACACATGAATGTACAAATCAAGTAAAAGAAAATAAGTGAACATGCTCGTATATGAATATGAATTATTTGCTATAGATAAAGACGAAACTATTAGTTAAATATTTAATTTATTACTAACATTACTAATAATTTGAAAGTGCTTGATAGAGTTTATCGCAATGAAAAGTCGGTTAGGAAAAAAATTTAGTGTCATCTAAGGGCATGGCAACCCAAAGTCATGCCAATTCAAAAAGAAAAGGCGTCAAAGTGCTTTAAATGGAAGAACTTGTTGGTTATCTAATGACACAGGAGATTGCCATGAAGCCCAACAAGAAGGAAGAACAAAAAACAGTCTCTAAGAAAAATGACGCTGCTCTCAAGACTTCAACAATTGAATAGGAGAAGGAAGACAGTGGAGACTCTTACCGTCTATATTTTCAATGGACATATGTTGATTTTGGATATCTCTCTATTTGATATATCTGGATATATTTATGATCTTGGTTGTTGCATATTATTTTTGATAATAACGACTAAGGGGTAGAGATAAAAACAAAGTACACTCCACCCGATTTTCTGGAAAATATGTTCATTGAATATGTACAATGTTGTTTGAAATGAAGCATCTGTGGAGGGGGAGCACTTTACTCAGAAAATAAAAATTTTCCTAATTATTCTACAACATTAATAGTCATAAAAAATAGGAGAATGTTAGCTGAATTAAACTTAAATGTTTCGATGATGAACTTGATTAATGTGAAATTATTGTATAATGGGAAATTATTAGAATATGAGAATATGTTAATTTTATTGAATATCTTTTTTAGACATTTATATATTTTTGCTAAAAATAATTATTATTGATGCCTATACTTGCACTCTCATTGAGAATACTCTTGGATATGGATATTTGGAATTTCTAGTAGTTTTTGTTCAAGTAAATTCTAAGGTTACAAAGTCTAAATAAATAAAAAAATTATGCACGAGACGTCGACCTGGGATAGAGCAGTCGACCAATCATATAATAAAGAGTCGTGTAGTCGAACAAGACCAATGGAGGTCGACATAGCAAATTACAGAGAGCAAGTGTGGTCTATCTAGACCAATGGAGGTCGATCTGGAAAATTACAAAGAGCAAGTGCGGTCGGCCTAGACAAACTGCAGTCGACCTGCCAAATAACAAAGAGCAAATGTAAAATTCACAGAGTGCAAAGGCGGTCGACCAGGAATAACTAGAGGTCAACCTATCAATTCAAAATTCTGATTGAAGAGGTCGACCGATGAATACATGTGGTCGATTAAAAAAATGCAAAATTGCGAGTAACTGTCTAAATGCGATCGACTGATGCGATATTGTGGTCGATCGGTCTGTAGTGCTATTGAAGGCATCTATAAATAAAAGATGGCAGTTTTGTGAAACACCGAATTTGAGAACCATAACGAAGTGCTGTCAAATTCGCTTGAGATTTTGAGCTTTCATGTTCCATCACTCTCTTCCAAAATTAACAAGAGGTTTTATCTGTAGAGTGTGTGATATTGTTTGTATTCTATTCAAATAGTTACTCTTATATTTTGGTGAAAAAGTAAAGGGTGACGCATTTAGAAAGAGTCACGTATAACACTTTAGATTGACGCTCAAAAGTTCAATCTAACAAACTCGAGAAGTTTTGTTATGAAAGAATCTTGAAAAATGAGCCTTGAAGCACATAATTTGGCCAAATGGCTTTAACAAATTTGTTTACACTCTCTTACCATTCTCTTTTTACTTTTTGTTTGAGAGAACTTTCGATTTTAAAATCACCTTATTAATTGAGAAGTGTAAATTATTTTATATGTAAACTAATATTGTTTTTTAATCATGAAAATTTTTAATAATCTAGTTCACTCCCCCTCTTCTTAGGTTATTTTGATCCTACACTAACCTCTTATACAACACAATTTGAATAATTGAAAATTCGTAAATCTTTCTAATACTAAGATGAACTTCTCCTACCTAGTTTGTACTTGTGACTTCTTCTGTTCATTTGGAGAAGGTAAAGAGCACCCTCAGTTATTATCTTTTAATTCCTAAAAAATCAAACAAAATAATTAACAACATGATAGGAAAAAATTAACAACATGATAGGAAAAAGAATTAGTATATTTATGAGAGTATCAACTCTACATAGAGAAGATACAAGACTTAAATTCATATTGAAATTAAATAACTTAGAACTATTCTTTTGATCCAAAGACCAATTATAGTCTCTCCTTAATATTTTTTTTATTTTACAGTATAAACTCTAATTACACAATAAATAGAAAATTTACTATCTATGAATAGCATTTTCTCTCATGCTTAGACAATTAAAAATAAAACTAATTCAATTAAGGCATATTTTTTGTATAGTAGATTTCTTTATGATAGACTCGGCTTCAAAATTTCTCATGAGTGATTATTTTATCATGCAATTACATGTTAAATTGTTATATATTAATTTAATCTATTACGATAAAAAGAATACACAAAGAATGGGCAGCAATATTTGCCACATGGATTGTCTTTGCGAAGGGAGGAGTTGATAATTTACTTTTCCGTTTTAAGTAGCTTATTAACTTCAATTCCCTCTTGATATTTCATTTTGATCAATAACTTATATGAACTCTTGTTTTCTCAACTCATAGAGCTGTAATTTTCAATGTCATGGAAAAAGAATTACTATCATGATAATATTCACAATATTTAGTTTATTTTATTAGAAAATAAGAGATAAAAATAGAAGATAAACGTAACATTACTATTACGTTTATTTTAATAGAAGCACAAATTGGGACGCTGGTGCCATTTTTGACACAGTGCTTGTTGGTTTAGAACCTTATAGGAATTTGAGGCGCTTGTTACAAACTGCAATTTTCTACTCCTGCTCTAGTGACTCAACCTTTTTCTTACAATGGCATTCTCAGTAAACCATAGTTTCCATCGAACCAATGGAAGCAAGGCAAAAATGCTCCTTAGTGCTGTTACGGATAATAATTGGTGGGAACAATAATAATAATATCGCCGTTATAATACGTGCAGATTACTGTTCAGGATAATTCTCAAGAAAGACTGTACTGGACAATCTCCTAGACATAATTACTTTTCTAAGTAAGTTTCTAGGAAAGGCTTAAGGGGTCACATACGTCTCATTTAAAATCGAGTCTCCTAGACATAACTTACTTATACAGTACAATTACACCACTAAATAAGCGATATGAGAAACAATAGCAGATGAGATCTGAAAAATACCATGAATATTTTTCCACGTCGTAAAATTATAATGGCCAAGAAGTAAGAGAAATAATGGCTAAAATAAACACCGAAAATTTTTACATGGAAACCCAAATTGGGAAAAAATCACGGGAACCAAGTCCAGAAAGATCTCACTATGAAAAATAGAATTTACAATATTTTTCTAGAGATGAAATATTCAGAATATTCTAGAAAACATTCACTAAGAGAAATTACATCTCTTAGAATTTTTACTGTACTCAAAAATACCTCACCTATTTTTTCTCACCCTTTTTCTTTTCTCCCACAAATTCTCTCTATTTTCTATTCCTCTTTTCACAAAAGAAACTCTCTTTTCAACTAGATAATATTCATTTATCAGGAATTCTTTATATAGAGAGTTCTTTACAAGAGGACAATCACCAGTAAGATTCAAAGATCTTCATTGAAGAGTGAGTTGCAAAGGAAAAAATTTCATTCTATACTTTATTGATGAGGTGAGTCCCTCATCAAAACGGGGGATCCCACAAGTGCAAAATCTCTAACGAGGTGGGTCACCAAGCTTCAGTTTGCTATCATCGACTGAATGTTTTGCAAAATCATTTCTAATATTGGCCTCTCAACCAAACACGACAACCGTATATCCTCACCGACCATGTAGCTTTTTGATTCTTTACCTTACTTAGGTCAAGAAAATGTTCTCGCTACAAACAATATATCTCTTTCTATCTCTATTATTGGGAATTCTGTCATTTCCTCCTTCACAACTAATCTTCAGCTTCGTACTATTCTTCATACTCGTTCCATGAAAAGTCGTTGTCATGATAATCATGTATTTGTGGAGTTTCACCCCTTTTTCTTTCTTGTTAAGGATCTGCGGTCTTAGATGGTCCTTCTTCGTGATAATGTATATCAAGGTCTCTACTTCATTCTTTGTCGCCTCCTTTTTTGACAGCATTACTCTCCTCCACTGTTTTCCCTCTCAACTATGGCATTTCCACTTGGGACATCCTCATTTCACTACTGTTAAACGTCTTTTTATCTATATGTAACGAGCTTGTTTCTCAGGTCTCTCCCTTTCATTGTCAAGCTTGCAATATAAGTAAATCTCATAAATTCTGTTTACTGAATCGTTTTCATGTGCTTCTTCTCCCTTTCAACTTCTCCATTTCACCTAGTTCATTTTGATCCCTAGGGACCTTCCCCTGAACCTAAACTCCACTGGTGCTCGGTAGTTTGTATTGTTCATCATTGACTAGAGTCGTTATACCTAGTTTTATTTGTTAAAGCCTAAGGATGAACTCTGTTCTCAATTTATTCAGTTCATTCAATTGAAAATCTCCATCTCCACACCGCAAACAGATTGAGGTGGTGAGTATCGCTCACTTACCCCATTCCTTCTTTCTAAAGGCATTCACCACCGTATTTCCTGTCACTACACACCGGCTAAAAATGCCCTAGTCGAACAGAAATATTTTCATATTGTTCCTTACTTTTTCACTCTCCAACACCAATCAAATTTTGGCCTATGCATTTTCTACATCTGCTCTTCTCTTCCATTTGCTTCCCTCCCTTGTTCTTGCTAACTTCTCTTCTTACGAATGTCTTTTCTGCACTGCACCGGGTCACTAGAACTTGCTAGAGAAAGAACGACAGTCTCAAGTAATTACAAAAAAAAAGTATTTACTTAATTATCTAAAAACAACACACAAGTTTTATAGAGAGGAGTGTCTCAAGTAATATATAATGATAATATATATTAATATATTATAATTTAAGGTTAAATTGAAAATTGATAAAAGATAAATAAAATAAATCAAAACATTAAATGAAGAATAAACTATGATAAAAAAAAGTTAGTTAATGATAATCATTTGAAATTTTAACTTTTCTATTTCTTTTTTTTTTTTTGTATGAAGAGACATGACAGTAGCAGTGCAATTAAATGAAATTATACAAATAAAAAGATTAAAAGAAATTTAAAAAACATTCACATAAAATATAGAAAATGGGTGGGTAAAATACAGAAAATGAATGGGAGAGATTAACATTTGCTTCCACATAAATTTGAACAGAAGGAGAAGTTCCACGTAAGAGTACTAGTAATGGCAGTTCAACATGATATACCCGTTTTATTTTTTAAGAAGAGCATAGAAAATTCATAATGTTAGAAATCATAAGAGAAATTTACCAACAATTCTAGTCCATTTATGAATATTGGTTATGTGAACATAATAACTAAATAATGCCAACGTGTTGCATAAGATAGATATTGTATAATTGTTCGATTTTTCACAATTTTTTTCATTCTTCTATGTAAATAATCCAATATGGGTTCACAATCAATAACGCTTTCACTGTCTAAAGTGACAATGAGTCGAAGAACACAGTGTATTGATGTGTGGTGGGGGCCATATTGACTAGTATGAGGTCTTTCATTGTAGTTGGTCCTGTCATAAGCATGAAAGACAATAAGTGGACGCAAGAGAAAGGTCGCATTAGATGGACCAAAAAACTACACCTACGTCTGTCGTTTCTGTAACACTTGGCATTTTTGTCTGTATAAATTATCCCGTGAGTTATGAAATGGGATTAAATTGTCATTAATGTTATAAATATTTTATTGGAATTGTTGGAAAGTTTAGTGAAAAACTAAACTATGGAGTAACCAAAACAAATCTTTAGTTAGAACCAATAGAGGGGCAGTCTAGGTAGGAATTAAGGTAGGTGGGAGGAAGTCAATGGTGGCTTGGTACTTGGCAACTTATTGAAGAAGCCATGTTCTTCTTCTCTTTCCTCCTACGTGAAAGCCTCATTTCTCCTCTGCTTCTTTCCACTCCCCTCTGTTTTCTCTCTTCCTAGACGACAAACGCCCTTCGAAGCTCCTTCGATCTCCTCAGTTTTCTTCTGTTTCTCTGCCTAAGGTAAACATCTGCTAAAGCTAACGAGTTTGAATAAGTTAAAATGTGAGTTTTGTTGGAGTTTGAGGTTAAGATAATTTGGAGTGAACTCACTGTTTTTACATGAAAACACGTTGGTTTGTTTTCTAAAGGTTTGAATGGAGTTTGAAGCTTATTCTACTAGGTTATTAGTTAGCATTTGCAGCTTGTTAATTTCCCTTTTCGTGCACGTCATAGGTTCGTGCATCGCCGTGGTTTCACGAGCAAGCTTGCTGCTTTTCGGACACCAGGTAAGTTCATATCCGTAGGTTGGCCCTTAAGGCCCTACATCACGGAGGTACTAGGTTTTCATTTCTGTCGGGTTGTTTCGAGTAGAAAAGTTAGAGTTACGTTCTGAGTTATCTGCTTTTTCCTTATGTTCTGCTGTTTTATTCCTGTTGTCTGCTGTTGTTAGTTCAAGCACTGTAAATGCTCATGCATACACGATTTTCCTGAAAGACATGCAAAAGTTTTCTGTGCACACGATTTGAAGTTAAAAAAGTTAAAATGTGTATGTAATGTATGGTTAAGTGTGGACGAGGACTGGTACCCTGTTCTTGTCCTTCTCTTGGACTCCTGTAAAATTATCTCTGCCAAGGATACCCTGTACCTTGTCCTTCCCTAGGACCTGATAAAATTACTAACTAGTGTCATGTCCTGTTATGTCAAGTATGTATGTCCGCCAGTTCCTCTATAAACCCCACTTATACCTTCCTGTCCGGTGAAACGTAATGTAATGTCACTGTATTTCAAAATTTCATGCATAGCATATGCATCACTGCATTTTATATGTCCTTATTGAGCTCTAGGCTCATAGTTGAACTCTCTGATGTAGGTACGAATCCCGTGGATAAGGACTTTGTGCCTCAATCCGACGAATAGGTGGCTGGTGGCTCGAGCTTTCGGGGGTGGTTGTGGCAGCCAGACATATTTTTGACACGAGGGAGGGAAGTTTTCAAAGTAAAGTTTATTGTCTGAAAACTCTGTTGGGATTCTGTGTTGTTGTTTAAAACTCTGTTGGGAATTTTGTTGGGATTTTATAACGTATAGGTTTTGGTGTTTAAGTTTTTAAACCTCTGTAATTAACAGTTGTATCTATGTTTTGAATTATTCTGGAACTGCTTGGAATCTCTTCTTTTAGGTTATGCATAGATTGTTTCAAATTTTAAATTGATCTATGCAGTTAGATTTTTGAACTTCTGTCGTGTTTCCAAGCATGTTTTAAAACTGTGTTTTGGAATCGGGTTTTGGGGTTTTGAAGTTTTCATGCTTTCTGTTTTATGTTTCCCTGTAAAATAGTCGTCTATTCTGCCTTAAGTTTTTGCCTTTCAAGTTTTCCAGTATTTGGCTAAGTGTTAGTTGTCCACGCTGCCCTCCAAAAACAGTTGTCCATTTTGCCTTTAAAAAAATCACATCCACCGCTGCTTTTGAAATCACATCCACCGCTGCCTTTAAAATCACTTCCACCGGTGAACAGTTCATTTCTGTCTGTAGTTCACTTCCACCGGTGAACAGTTCATTTCTGTCTGTAGTTCACTTCCACCGGTGAACAATCCCCTTCTGCCTGTAGTTCACTTCTACCGGTGAACAGTTCATTTGAGTGTCTTCTGGGTATTAGCAAAGTTTTGTATATGTTCAACTCCTACAGATTTGCTAGCCATGTTGGGGGATCAACTCCTAGTTCATCAAGGGGAGGTTTTGGTGCAAATAGGAAGGGAGAGATGAAGATGACTTGTCAGGCATATGCAGCTGCAGATCCTAGGCTTTTGATCAAGCTGGCCAGGGGATCAATGGTACGATTTCTTCAACACTTTTGTTCATGTGTTATTTGAAATTGGTGCATCACATTCTTTGTCTCTAAATTATTTGTGCATGATATGGCATAGAAGTAGAGAAATTAGAAAAATCCCTTCATATTGTTTTTATGATGAATTTTATGGTTCAGCAGTTTGCTGCTCTCGTTGTCGAGTCGCCACGAATTATTAGTTTGATCTGATA
This sequence comes from Begonia masoniana, assembly GCA_022432975.1. Classification (NCBI taxonomy): domain Eukaryota; kingdom Viridiplantae; phylum Streptophyta; class Magnoliopsida; order Cucurbitales; family Begoniaceae; genus Begonia; species Begonia masoniana. The sequence goes on along the minus strand of CM039507.1, from coordinate 30,060,222 downwards.
GTGATGCTCTGTCTGTAGTTCACTTCCACCGGTGAACAGTTCATTTCTGTCTGTAGTTCACTTCCACCGGTGAACAGTTCATTTCTGTCTGTAGTTCACTTCCACCGGTGAACAGTTCATTTCTGTCTGTAGTTCACTTCCACCGGTGAACAGTTCATTTCTGTCTGTAGTTCACTTCCACCGGTGAACAGTTCATTTCTGTCTGTAGTTCACTTCCACCGGTGAACAGTTCATTTCTGTCTGTAGTTCACTTCCACCGGTGAACAGTTCATTTCTGTCTGTAGTTCACTTCCACCGGTGAACAGTTCATTTCTGTCTGTAGTTCACTTCCACCGGTGAACAGTTCATTTCTGTCTGTAGTTCACTTCCACCGGTGAACAGTTCATTTCTGTCTGTAGTTCACTTCCACCGGTGAACAGTTCATTTCTGTCTGTAGTTCACTTCCACCGGTGAACAATCCCCTTCTGCCTGTAGTTCACTTCTACCGGTGAACAGTTCATTTCCGCCCAGTTTATTTACATCTTCCATCTGACGTCATCCATAACTCAGACAGCTTCTCCTAAACGTGGTTTTGGAGCTGGCAAAATATTTTCTAGTCAGAAACAACGTAGTTATTTTGTGTCTCAAGCTTATAATTCTCCGCAGTCAATTGGTTACAAACTGCCACATCAGGATCAATTAAATCTACTAGTAGCGACTTTCAGAGGTCTTCTGGGTATTAGCAAAGTTTTGTATATGTTCAAACTCCTACAGAATTTGCTAGCCATGTTGGGGGATCAACTCCTAGTTCATCAAGGGGAGGTTTTGGTGCAAATAGGAAGGGAGAGATGAAGATGACTTGTCAGGCATATGCAGCTGCAGGATCCTAGGCTTTTGATCAAGCTGGCCAGGGGATCAATGGTACGATTTTCTTCAACACTTTTGTTCATGTGTTATTTGAAATTGGTGCATCACATTCTTTTGTCTCTAAATTATTTGTGCATGATATGGGCATAGAAGTAGAGAAATTAGAAAAATCCCTTCATATTGTTTTATGATGAATTTTATGGTTCAGTTTGCTGCTCTCGTTGTCGATCGCCACGAATTATTAGTTGATCTGATAGTGATGCTTGTGAATCAGTTTGATTTGATCCTAGGTATGGATTGGTTAAAATACTACAAGACAAAAATTGTCTGTCACCAGAGTAGTGTAACTCGTACGATGGAAGATGGAAAAATCTTGGTGCATTCGTTTAATGCCCGTGTAATCCCTATTGATCTTGTTTAATGAGCTTGTTTGGATGGTCGGAGGAGATTGGAGCTGTATGGGAGTTTTTTTGCTATTAGTGGTGATTTTGTTATAGTTAGGAAGGATTCCAAGTTATAAGAGGTTTGTGACTACCCTGAAGTTTTTCCAGATGATCTGTCTAGGTTACCACCTGACGGCGAGATTGAATTTTGTATTGAATTTGTGTCTAGCACTGCTGTAGTTTCGATTGCTCCATATCGCATAGCTCCGAAAGAGTTAAATGAGTTGAGAATCTAGTTAGATGATTTGCTCAAAAATGACTTTATTCGGAATAGTATTTCAACGTGGGGTGCACCAATTTTATTTACGAAGAAGCAAGATGGTACGTTTCACCTATGTATCGATTACCGGAAGTTAAATCACTTGACAATTAAGAATAGATATTTGTTGCTGAGAATTGACGATCTATTTGATCAGTTGTCCGGTTGTAAATTTTTTTCAAAAATTAACTTGAGGTCTGATTATCACTAGTTGAAGATTCGCTAACAAGACATTCCTAAGACAACTTTTTAGACTCGATATGGACATGTTGAATTTTTGGCGCTTTTGTTTGGACTAATTAATGCACTAGCTGTTTTTATAGACCTAATGAATCGAGTCTTTCGGTTTTACCTTAATCAGTTCGTGATGGTGTTTATTGACAACATTTTGATATATTTTAAGTCTCATGATAAGCATGTAGAGCATCTGAGGATTGTTCTCCGAACCTTGCGTGAACACTAGTTATTTGTGAAACGTGAGAAATGTGAATTTTGGATGATCGAGGTTAAGTTTCTCGGTCATGTTGTTTCTCAAAACGGCATCTTAGTAGATCCAGCTAAGATAGAAACTATGTTAAATTGGAAGCGACCAAAGAATGTCACTGAGGTACAAAGTTTTTTTGGATTTGGCTGGCTATTATCGTCGATTTATACATAACTTTTCTTCTATTTCTATGTCGTTAACTCAGCTTACCGGAAAAGAGGTGAAGTTTATTTTGGACGGCAAGTGTCAGACAACTTTTGAGGAGCTTAGCAAAGATTAAATATAGTGCATGTCTTAGCAGCACCCGATGAAAGTTTACCTTATGCAGTATATACCGATGCATCAAGTGTTGGATTGAGATATATTTTGATGCAGCAGGAAAAAGTGATAGCTTATGCATCCCGACAGTTAAAGATGCATGAACAAAATTATCTTACCCACAATTTGAATTTGGCTATTATTATTTTTGCCTTAAAGATTTGGCAAAGCTATTTGTATGGTTCTAAATTTGAGATATTTTCTAATCATAAGAGTTTAAAATATATTTTCACACAACGTGATTTAAACCTTCGTCAGTGCTAATAGATGGAGTATAGGGGCGATTATGATTTTTCCTTAGAGTATCATCCCGAAAAAATCAATGTTGTGGTTGATGTCTTGATTCATAACTCTCAAGGTCTCTTTCTTGCCTTTTGTTGGATGATTGGAAAATGTATTTAACTATTGAAGATTTTGAGCTACAATATCATAATGATGGTCAGACAGTTCGAGTATTTAATTTAGTAGCAACACCTAGACTCCTGTAGCGTATTAAAGATTTGCATAAATTTGATGATGAAACAAAGGAAATACTTGAAAAGATTCGAAACTGACAAACTTTTTGACAATTGGGAAGTCAGCTCTGATGGGTTTCTATTTTTCAAAAGATGAGTAGTAGTTTTTAGTGATTTGGATTTACAACAAGCAATCCTAATATAAGGACATAAGTCTTGATTTGCTATTCACCATGGTAGCACTAAAATGTATCACGACCTGAAGCGCCAGTATTAGTAGGTTGGAATGAAACGTGATGTGATTGAGTACGTATCTAAGTGTTTGATTTGTAAACAGATTAAGGCTGAACATCAGAGACGAGCTGGATTGTTGCAGCCCTTGCCTATACGTGAGTGGAAATATGATAAAATCACTATGAATTTTATAACCGGATTACTAAGGACAGTACAAAAATTTGATATTGTATAGGTAATTGATAGATTGAATATTGAATATTGAAGGTGCAACCCTGACATAGTGTAAGTCGTTTCAGTGTAAAATGAAAGTTAGTCTCGAGGTATATAGGCTATTTTTGTATTATCGAGTGGGTTGGGTCGGTGGCTTATCTATTAGATTTACTATCACAGTTCAACTTTGTCCATAATGTGTTTCATGTTTTTATGTTCGGGAATTATGTACCAGACCCGTCACATATTATTGTCTGGACTAATGTACCTATTTAGGATGATATTTCTTATGAGGGCTTGAGAGAATTTTAGGTCGTAAAACCAGAGTTATGCGTCATCGCAACATGTCCTTGGTTCGAGTACGATGAAAGAATCGCAGTGAAATCGAAGTCACGTTTAAAGGTGAGTTTGAATTGGCGGCTAAGTACCCTCGTTTGTTTGGTGGAACTTTCGAAGTGGTTTTATATTTCGAGGACAAAATTTATTGGGGGGAGAGAAATATTGTAACCGCAATTTCGAAAATAAGGAAGAGCGCTGGGAATTTCAGGACAGGCTGGAGGTTCTGAGCGTGAAATCTGAATCTGTGACAAGTAAGAAAAAATCCAACTTTTCCCCTCCGTTATAAATGTGTTGATCATGGCTAATGATTGAGTGTTTTCCGAACAGTTCTGCGAGGAAAGCGAAGGACTTTCGCGTTGATATCGCCTTGTCGGTGGTCGAAGGCAGCGTCGGCAGAAGGTAAAGAATCCGACCCTTTTTCCCCCGGTCATGCTGATGAAAATTGGATTTAAGGTTGGATTTTCGCTCTGGCTTGGATCGGTAATTGTGCTTGTTGAGAATGAAATATCCACTCGTTGTGGAGAAGCGATGGCGAGCGCGAACAGCACCGGAGGGCGACGTTCTGCTCCCGCTGCAATTCGCAGCGATGGTTCGAGCTACTGTCCAAATAGGACCATAGATCGAACGTTTGGCTGGGCTGTAGCCCAACCTTTAATTGTGAGTTACAGCCTAACCCTTAAAATGGGTAAAGGCTTATCCTTGTGGGCCGGGTCCTACTTCTCCTGCGCCTTATTGTTTTTATCATGTTCAAGCCCTAGTTTAATATATTTCGAGCTCTTTTTTGGATGAGTTTTAGAGCTTTCTTTGGCCCAATTTAAAGGTTAATTACCTTAATAAAATGGGCTATTTTGAAAATTGAAAAATTAGAAATTTAATAGATAAAAATTACCCAACAAAAATTGATTATTTTAAGAAGAAAAAATTGTGAATTTAATATATAAATGTTATCCCAAAATTTATGATTTTATTTCTTTTAATTAGGTACCAATTTATTTAGATAAATTTTGGACATTGGATTTGGGCTTGGATATTATTGGGCTTTTATCATTGGTTGGCCTACTTGATATAGGGATTTATTTTATATTTAATTTTGCACGCTTTAATTTAATGCATACATATTCTTTATGCGCGTTTCTATTTCTCGTCATGAAATACTTGTTTTAACTAGAGTAATTAAACAAGTTAATGTGTCGTGTACCTAGATACAAAACATAAACCTGATCAAAATATTTTATGTGACTTTTTGTGATTGCCGTGTATTACTTTTTTTATTTTATTTCCATAAGACATGATATACACGGAGAACTTGAGTGTCTCTATCTTTTTTATTCAGTTTTTAATTTGTAATTAATATATTCAATTGAACATAAATACAAAAAATAAGATATGTCTCTATTGAATTTAGTCGACTCGTCCTAATGACATAATTTTCAGGATATAATCAGGAATACATACATTTGCTGACTCAGAAGTAGGTTCGGCGGGCATTTTATTTTAAATTATTATCTTTCCTAGAACTATATATTTTATTGAGAGGTTAGACTTTTGTGAAACTTGTAAACTTGAATTATTTAAATTTTAGATGACATATTTTATTTGAACTTTTATTATCATTATATTTAGATGTCATTTATTGGAGCTTTTAGCCCAATGTTTAAGATCTTAGTTTTTATTTAAATTATTAAATCTTCTTATGGTATTTTGAATGTTAAGAATTGAAGGTCGGCAGACTTAGTCTGGTTTTCAGGTCAGGTCGTTATTCATTCTGTCTCGGGTTCCATTTGTAATGTGACACGAAGTCTTGCAAGTTTGATTCAGAGCACTTTTGTGTTGCATCAGATTTTGGAAGTTTAAGAAAGATAGACTTGCTTCCAGTTTTGTTGTAATTTGTATTATATATTTCATTTTAAGCTTGGTCTCAATGAAAGATTAGCACAATACACAACTGATGGAAGATACTCACTGCATATAATGGTAAATTTAGCAAAATCAAATCAGGTGATTAGAATGAACAAACCTAAAATCACTAGAAAAAACAAGAGTAAAGTGCAATTTGGCCCCCACATTATAGTGAAAATGACAATTTACACCGTAAATTCATATAATGGGCAATTCACCTTCTACCGTGCCATTTTTTATTAAAATGACACGTTTTCGTCACGTGTCATATTTTCTACCCAAAATGTCTCTGCCTTAGCTCGACTCTCTCTTACCTCGCTCTTTGCGATCTTGCTCGCAGGAGGGGCACATGGTGAGAGTGGTGGCTGGAAGTTGGATGCAGAAAGGGTGGGATGCTTTCAAGGCTATGAGATCTTGAAGTTCCTTATGCAATCAATGAAGTCAAGCCACTACAAAAATGCAGTTATACAAAGTATAAAGTTATTTAATTAAAAAAATAATAAAATTATACAAAGTTCAGCATCAAATCAATGAAGTCAAGCCACTGCAAAAATGTACTTAGATTAAAAAGAAGACGTGAAAAGGAACGCACACTGTGGGGCTCAAACCCACGACCACAAGGTTAAGAGCCTTGAGCTCTACCAACTGAGCTAGACAGGCTTCGATGCTTTGTTATTAAGCAAGGATTTGTATTTGTGAAATTGACTGTCCGCCAGATATCTAGCGTTCCCAATCAAAAAGATTATAAAGCCTCGCCGGCTCTTTTTCTTTCACCTTCTTGTCTGCAATTGTCAAGAACTGAATGTTAGAATTTTGGAACACTTATATAATTAAACGAATGTATGTGATCATCAATTATAATAAGTCAAAAATTATATGGTCTATTTTGAAATAAGAAATTTGACTTCAGGGCTGTAACGCCCCGAGTTATCTGAACCCGGTTCGCCACGCATAATACTAAACCGAACTACGACTTTCTGAGAAAATTTTAAAATTTCATTCAACGATCAAGACTTGACCCTTAAAACATTAAAACTTACAGCGGAAAACATTTGTATGAACGACATTTATTAAATAGTTAAAATATTGAAGACAGTTGGTTGAAAAAAAAAAGAAAACAGAACACATCTACCGCTGAATAGTTCCAGCGGTAGAAGCCGTACGAATTACAGCTTCCACACACAAAACGACAACGTTTTACACTCGCATCCACTGCTTACAAAACGACAAACATTCTCAGCTCACATCTACCGATAGAACAAGCTGCGTCTTCCGATCACTAGACGACAAAAATCTTCAATTCAATCTACCGATAGACAAGCTGCGTCTTCCGATCACTAGACGACAAAAATCCTCAATTCACATCTACCGATCGCAAAACGACAAGTTTCTTCCTACATCTTCCGATAGATATAATACTCGACATCACCCGGTCACAAAACGACAAATTCTTATACTCACATCCATCGATGGACTAAATCCACCGATAGACAAAACTCTCGATTTCTACCGATGGACTACATCCACCGATAGACAAAATTCTCGACTTCTACTGATGGATTACATCCACCGACAGATATTACACTCATCATCTACCGATAGACATCATCTACCGATAGATCAAAAATACTCATCATCTACCGATAGAGATCATCTACCGATAGATCAGAAACTCTCAACAAAACAGCATAGTAACAATTTCACTCTAAACAAAGAAAACTCCGACTACCAAAAGAACTTGAGCATTTTACTAAAAATCGTTCAAAACTACTTAAATCCGTGCATTACTCCAAAATTTGGTAAGACCACTACTAAAAACAACAGAGTATCATTATCAGAAAAGTCTCAAATTGTATTAAAAAAATAACATTAAAACTACTATTGTCATAAAAACTCTCAACATACTTAAATTGGATCATGGTTCACTAAACCTTCCCATCTGCTGCCACCAGTTAAACCGCCCCATCAGTTGCCAGATCGATGCATGAATGCACTCCTCCAACTTGCCTAGTTCTCAGCAAACTCAGAGAACACACCTGCTGTCGCTTCTTCACCTACATCACAAAACTCATCTATTAGCCTAATGTTAAGTAAGTAAAACGGTTATGAAATGGAATGCTGAAACATAAATTCCTAGACATGCAGTTTCCACTTTCTCATCTCAGTTGCATATGTATTCGTTTCTGGTATGATCCCCCTGTGAAATTGGGAGTTGGATCACTTCTCTCAAAGTCATACATCCTCACTCTCGATTAAGGGGCGGATTAGTTCCCTTAATAACTGTTCAGATCCCCCTGTGAAATTGAGAGTTGGATCACTTCTCCCAAAGTTATAAATCCCTTCATAAGTTAAGGGGTGGATTAGTTCCCTTAATAGTTTATCTGTTATAGTCTGTTCATTCCTTGCCATGCCATTTCATGTAAATTCATTTTCGCATACTTTCAAAATATGATGCATGACATATAAACACATTCAAGCATACATAACAGATAAATCTATTAAGTATAATCGATGAATGAAATTTTAGTATAATGTAGGTTAGGTTGAAGAATGAGTAAGTAAGGGCATAAGGGTAATTGGCAAATTTGAAAGTGAATAAGGTATTTAAGGCAAAAAGTTTAGAGTAGCCGCCACCACTACTCATTTTCTTTCCCTTTCGGTCTTCAGCTCGAACGGCAGAAATCTCTAGGCGATTCTCCTGCCCGATTCTCCTTCAACCTAGGTAAGCCCTCCTTGTTTTCTTGCGATTTTAGTAGTTAGATAGCTGAGGGAGTACAATGTGAGAAGTTTCGAGGAATGTTGTGATTTAGAGTAGGTTCGGGCTGAGCGACTATTGAGAATACCCGAGTTGTGGGGTTTCAAATTTTGTTCCTCAAACTCCTGTATTGATTCTGTGAAGTTTAGTGAAAGTTTGATATATGTACCATTATGATTTTAGGTGAGCGAGCTTCTGAAGTAGCATTTAGCCGAGCGATTTCCAGGGATCCAGGTAAGTAGAGTTTGTTTGTGCCTTCGGGCCTACATCACAAAACAGTAGGATTTATGTATGTTTTGTATGTTTATTTTCCAGTTGTCATGCATCATGTTTTTGAAAGATTACGAAAATGAATTTACATGAAACGCATGGTAAGTGTGAGCAGGATGATCAGAACAACTGTTAAGGGGGATTAATCTGCCCCTTAACTGAGAACAGAGGATTGAGGTTTTGGGAAAAGTGATCCACTTCCCAATCCTACAGGGGGATCAGACCAGTTAACTGTTAAGGGAATTAATCCGCCCCTTAATTGAGATCAGAGGATGTATGCTTTGGGGAATGACTGATCCACTTTCCCATCGTACAGAGGGATCAACAGAGAACGAATTTGAATACAACTGAGATGAGAAAGTAGAGACCGCATGTTTAGGGAAATTATTGCTTCATTGATCCATTTCATTCATCGCTCTACTTGCTTAGCATTAGGCTAATAGATGAGTTTTGTGATGTAGGTGAAGAAGTTACTGAAGGTATGTTTACCGACCAACATGAGGAATAGGCTGGTTGGAGGAGCATTTTCAGGCATCGGTTTGGCCATCTGTTGAGGCGGTTTAATCCATGGCTGTAGGTGTTGAGTTAGGAGTAACTAGTTCAGTATAGATGTTTCCTTTTCTGAAAATTTTATGATAGTAGTGTTTTTCAAAACTTTGAATACATTCTGAGAATCTTTGATATTAGTGTTCTGTTGGGTTTTGAAAATATTGTTTTCTACTGGATTTAAGTGATGCAATGATTTGATCTGTCTCTGATTGGTCTTAGTAAAATGCTTAAATCCTTTGATAGCCAGAGCTTTCTTGGAATATAGCAGAATTGCTGTTCTGAAGTCTATCGGCAGATGTTAGATGAAGGAGTCATCCAGCTGACGTCATCGGTAGAGGAAAGTGGTAAGTCTTGTCGTCTAGCGATCGGCAGATGTTGGATGAAGGAGTCATCCGGCTGACGTCATCGGTAGATATAAGTTACGAGTTGTCGTCTAGCGATCGACAGATGCTGGAGGAAGGAATCCCCCGGCTGACGTCATCGGTAGATGTAAGTAGCAAGTTTTGTCGCCTAGCTATCGGTAGATGCAATCTACCGAGAGTTGTCCTGTTTGTATATCTTCCGGCTGACGTCATCGGAAGATGTAAGTAGTGTTTGTCGTTTTGTGACCGGTTTATATAACCGAAGTTTTGTCGTTTGTCATCGGTAGAGGCCTCCTATTTTCTATTTCTGCTCCTTGTGTTGACTTTGTCGTCGGCAGATGTGTTTGACTTCTGCAATTTCATGAGTATTCCACATTTTAAAGCTTTATATTTTTGGCCCATTATTCTTAACACTCCCAACAATTATTTTAAAATTTTTTTCACAGATTATTTAACTTCATTGATGTTCGATTGATTTCCGCTGCAAGTTTTAAAATACATCGAGTTTTAGAAAATGTCAAATCTTGACTATCGAGTGAAATAGTTTTAAACTTAGTATCAAGTCGTCATGGTTCGGTTCAGTGTGTTGAGTAGCAAACCGGGTTTAGATAACTCGGGGCGTTACAAGTTGGTATCAGAGCCATTTGGTTAAACCGTTCAAAGAATTACTCAACAGTGCCGATCGTTGCATGGAAGTACTCCAACAACTGTAAGTGTTTATGTTAGTTTTAGTTATTAGATATTTATGAGAATAGTTAACCTTTTACAGGGATATAGTAAAATGTCTAGACGACCAGGTAGACCGAGAGTACAGAGGGGGACACCAAACCCGGAGAGTACTGAGAATTCTGGTGTGATCAGGCAGCTGACAGACTTGGTACGCCAGCAATCTGATATGATGCGCCAGCAGTCCGATCAGTTGGGACTGCTACTGAACCGAGAGGTACAAGGGAGTGCCAACTCGGGTTCCAGCAATGAACAGGCAGGAGAGAGGTTTAGGAGGTTGCGACCACCCACTTTTGATGGAAAGTCAGCTAATCCAATTGTGGCCGAGGAATGGTTGAAAAAGATAGAAAGCATGTTTAGGTGTGCAAATGTGGGAGAAGGAGAAAATGTCATTTTGGCAACCTTCCACTTTGCCGGTGATTCTCAACTTTGGTGGGAAACGATGGAGACCACCCATGATGTTCTTACGATGACTTGGACGCAATTTAAGGAGATTTTCTATGAGAAGTATTTTAACAGTACTGTTCAGACCACAAAGAAGTTGGAGTTCATGAACTTGAAACAGACAGGGACCGTAGCTGAATATAGCAGACAGTTTGAATCCCTATCAAGGTTTGCCGGACACCTCGCACGCAGAGATGAGGATAAAGTGTTCCAATTTGTGCATGGGCTGAAACCTGAGATTTATAGAGGAGTCATGTTCTCGGGTATAAAAGGATTGTCCTACAGTGAAGTAGTGTCCACGGCATTAGAAGTGGAAGAGGCGGAGATGAAGTGTGCTGGGTTTAGTGCGGCTCCACGAAAGTTCACCCAGCCACACCATCACAGGGGAACGAAGAGGCCCGGTGAGGGCCAGGGCAGTCAAGGGAAGGAGAAGAAGACACCAGATACTAGGAAGTTCCCTCAATGCCCAAAGTGTTTAAGATTTCACCCGGGAGAGTGTAGAATTAGCGCGGGGAAGTGTTTCAACTGTGAAGAGACCGGGCATCTGCTTAAGGATTGCCCAAAGCCCAGAGTCCTTCGCTGTTATAATTGTAATAAAGTTGGCCACATGAATAGGGATTGTCCAGCTCTGAAGAATGGCCCTGTGAATGTTAAGCCAAGAATAATCTCCATGGTAGAATCGGGTGATGAAGATCAGCCTGCTGTTGTGTCAGGTACCATACTAGTCAATTTTATGCCTGCATTTACTTTAATAGATTCAGGTGCAACACATTCCTTCATAGCGTCTGCCTTTGCTGATAAATTAGACGTCGAGTCTTCACTTTCTGAGCATATGTTCAATGTTGCTTTACCTTCTGGCGAACGCATGCGCTCTAGCCGTGTGCTGCTTAATAGTGTAGTGACAGTAGGAGATAAGAACCTACCTGCTGATCTCATTATTTTAGAGATCATGGGATTTGATGTAATCTTAGGAATGGATTAGCTGTTTAAGCACTATGCCACAATAGACTGTAGAACTGGAATAGTTAGTTTCCAACCCCCTGGTGGTTCGAAACACACCTTTCAAGCCTCAAGGAGAGACAGAAGAATGTCTGTTTTATCCTCTGTCGGCGCTAAACCTTTCCCGTGTAGTGAGTATTCATGCTTTCTGGCCAGCGTATTAGACACAAAGCTGGTAGGAGAACCGAGTCTCCAAAAGGTTCCAATAGCTCAAGATTTCCCTGAAGTTTTCCTTGATGACCTGCCTGGTTTACCACCTGATAGAGAGATCGAATTTGTGGTGGATGTCTATCCTGGTGCTAAACCTATATCTAAGAATCCATACACATTGGCACCAACGGAACTCAAGGAATTAAAGAAATAGTTAGAGGAACTGTTGGAAAAAGGATTCATACGGCCAAGTTATTCACCGTGGGGTGCACCAGTTCTCTTTGTTAAGAAAAAGGACGGATCAATGCGCATGTGCATTGACTACCGAGAATTAAATAAGTTAACCATCAAGAATAAGTACCCATTACCTAGGATCGATGATTTGTTTGACCAACTTCAACGTGCACGAGTTTTCTCTAAGATTGACTTGAGATCGGGGTACTACCAATTGAAGGTTAAGTCTGAGGATATAGCAAAGACTGCCTTTCGTACGAGATATGGACATTACGAATTTTTGGTTATGTCCTTTGGTTTGACAAATGCACCAGCAGCTTTCATGGATCTCATGAATAGGGTGTTTCATGAGTATTTGGACAAGTTTGTCATAGTATTCATAGACGACATTCTGATCTATTCTAGAACTAAGAATGAGCATGCAAGGCATTTAAGTTTGGTGTTAGGAGTACTCAGACAGCACCAGCTTTATGCTAAGTTTTCCAAGTGTGAGTTTTGGTTGGACAGAGTTCACTTTCTTGGTCACGTGATCTCTGGGGATGGAATATCTGTCGATCCAGCCAAAGTTCGTGCGGTTAAGGAATGGCCTCAACCGAAGAATGCTTCTGATATTAGGAGTTTCCTCGGGTTAGCAGGGTATTACAGAAAGTTCATTGAAGGATTTTCAAAGATTGCTACACCCCTTACTAAGTTAACCAGGAAAAATGTGAAGTATATATGGACCGATGAATGTGAACATAGTTTCATGACCTTAAAACAGAAACTAACCAATGCTCCAATTTTAACCCTTCCAGCTGTGGATGGTAAATTTAGTATTTATTGTGATGCTTCCAAGGTTGGTCTTGGATGTGTGTTAATGCAAGATGGTAAGGTCATAGCTTATGCCTCTAGACAGTTGAAAACTCATGAGAAGAATTACCCTACCCATGATTTAGAATTAGCTGCTGTAGTATTTGCACTTAAGATTTGGAGGCACTACTTGTATGGACAGCCTTGTGAAATATTTTCGGATCATAAAAGTCTGAAGTATATTTTCACGCAGAAGGAATTAAATATGAGGCAACGTAGGTGGTTGGAGTTTGTTAAAGACTACGATTTTGAGATTAAATACCACCCTGGTAAGGCCAATGTGGTGGCTGATGCATTAAGTAGAGTAATACCGTCAGCCTCAGCTTTGATTCTTGATATGCCGGTGGCCTTAGAGACTGAATTTCATAAGTTTAACCTAGAAACTGTGTCCAATGTAGCAGCTATGCTTTCTGCCATCTCCTTGAAACCTACCATTCTAGAAAAGATAAAAGAAACCCAGGACATTGATGAGGAGTGTAAAAAGTTCAAGTCGAGCATGGATTCTACTGACAATTTGGACTTCAATTATACTGATGATGGAATACTTAAGTTTAGGAATTGATATTTTGTGCCAGCCAATAAAGAGCTTCGTGATGAAATCCTTTCTGAAACTCACTCTTCTAGATTTTCCGTTCATCCTGGTAGTACAAAGATGTACAGAGACCTTAAGCAGACTTATTGGTGGCCAGGTATGAAGCAGAGCGTTGCTGAACATGTAGGATTGTGTTTGATCTGCCAGCAGGTTAAGGCTGAACATCAGAGGCCTGCAGGAATGTTGTAGCCATTACCACTCCCTGAATGGAAATGAGAGCAGATAACCATGGACTTTGTTGTAGGATTACCCAGAACAGCAAAAGGACATGATGCAATCTGGACGATAATCGATCGATTAACCAAATCAGCCCATTTCTTACCCATCAAGGTGACTTACTCTATGGATCAGTTAGCTGAATTGTATGTGCAGGAGGTTGTGCGACTGCATGGAGTTCCAGCTACTATAGTTTCGAACCGAGACTCTAGATTCACATCCAAATTTTGGAAGAGTTTACATAAAGCCATGGGCACACAGCTAAACTTCAGTACAGCCTTTCACCCTCAAACAGATGGACAATCGGAAAGAACCATTCAAACATTAGAGGATATGCTTCGGGCATGTGTTTTGGATTTTCAAGGTTCTTGGTGCAAGTATCTGCCATTGGTGGAATTTTCTTATAATAACAGTTTTCAAGCAACAATAGGAATGGCACCGTATGAAGCTTTGTATGGACGAAGATGTAGATCTCCTTTGTACTGGGACGAAGTTGGTGAAGCACAGTTGCTTGGTCCTGACATTGTGCAGCAGACTATTGAGAAGGTTACTCTCATCCGTCAGAGGATCTTAACAGCTCAAAGCCGACAGAAGAGCTATGCTGACAGAAGACGCAGAGAATTAGAGTTTAAAGTAGGCGATGAGGTTTTTCTTAAGGTATCACCATTCAAAGGAGTTGTGAGATTTGGAAAGAGAGGCAAACTGAATCCTAGATTTGTTGGTCCTTTCTCAATTCTGAAAAGGATTAGGAAGGCAGCCTATCAGTTACAGCTACCAGCTTCTATGGGAGGGATACATGACGTGTTCCATGTCTCGATGTTAAAGAAGTGTGTGCGGGATCCGTCCCAAGTTGTTGAACAGCAAAGCATTGAAATTCAACCTACACTTACCTACGAGGAGAAGCCAGTAAAGATTCTGGATTATGCAGTAAAGGTACTACGCAACAAAGAAGTGCCGCTGGTGAAAGTCTTGTGGCACAATCAGAACACAGAGGAGGCAACATGGGAGCGCCAACAAGACATAATGGACCAACATCCAGAACTGTTCAGGTACTGAATTTTGAGGACAAAATTCTTTTAAGGAGGGTAGATTGTAACACCCGACTTTAATTAAAAATTTAAAATAACAGATAAATCTATTAAGTATAATCGATGAATGAAATTTTAGTATAATGTAGGTTAGGTTGAAGAATGAGTAAGTAAGGGCATAAGGGTAACTGGCAAATTTGAAAGTGGATAAGGTATTTAAGGCAAAAAGTTTAGAGTAGCCGCCACCACTACTCATTTTCTTTCCCTTTCGGTCTTCAGCTCGAATGGCAGAAATCTCTAGGCGATTCTCCTGCCCGATTCTCCTTCAACCTAGGTAAGCCCTCCTTGTTTTCTTGCGATTTTAGTAGTTAGATAGCTGAGGGAGTACAATGTGAGGAGTTTCGAGGAATGTTGTGATTTAGAGTAGGTTCGGGCTGAGCGACTATTGAGAATACCCGAGTTGTGGGGTTTCAAATTTTGTTCCTCAAACTCCTGTATTGATTCTGTGAAGTTTAGTGAAAGTTTGATATATGTACCATTATGATTTTAGGTGAGCGAGCTTCTGAAGTAGCATTTAGCCGAGCGATTTCCAGGGATCCAGGTAAGTAGAGTTTGTTTGTGCCTTCGGGCCTACATCACAAAACAGTAGGATTTATGTATGTTTTGTATGTTTATTTTCCAGTTGTCATGCATCATGTTTTTGAAAGATTACGAAAATGAATTTACATGAAACGCATGGTAAGTGTGAGCAGGATGATCAGAACAACTGTTAAGGGGGATTAATCTGCCCCTTAACTGAGAACAGAGGATTGAGGTTTTGGGAAAAGTGATCCACTTCCCAATCCTACAGGGGGATCAGACCAGTTAACTGTTAAGGGAATTAATCCGCCCCTTAATTGAGATTAGAGGATGTATGCTTTGGGGAATGACTGATCCACTTTCCCATCGTACAGAGGGATCAACAGAGAACGAATTTGAATACAACTGAGATGAGAAAGTAGAGACCGCATGTTTAGGGAAATTATTGCTTCATTGATCCATTTCATTCATCGCTCTACTTGCTTAGCATTAGGCTAATAGATGAGTTTTGTGATGTAGGTGAAGAAGTTACTGAAGGTATGTTTACCGACCAACATGAGGAATAGGCTGGTTGGAGGAGCATTTTCAGGCATCGGTTTGGCCATCTGTTGAGGCGGTTTAATCCATGGCTGCAGGTGTTGAGTTGGGAGTAACTAGTTCAGTATAGATGTTTCCTTTTCTGAAAATTTTATGATAGTAGTGTTTTTCAAAACTTTGAATACATTCTGAGAATCTTTGATATTAGTATTCTGTTGGGTTTTGAAAATACTATTTTCTACTGGATTTAAGTGATGCAATGATTTGATCTGTCTCTGATTGGTCTTAGTAAAATGCTTAAATCCTTTGATAGCCAGAGCTTTCTTGGAATACAGCAGAATTGCTGTTCTGAAATCTATCGGCAGATGTTGGATGAAGGAGTCATCCAGCTGACGTCATCGGTAGAGGAAAGTGGTAAGTCTTGTCGTCTAGCGATCGGCAGATGTTGGATGAAGGAGTCATCCGGCTGACGTCATCGGTAGATATAAGTTACGAGTTGTCGTCTAGCGATCGGCAGATGCTGGAGGAAGGAATCCCCCGGCTGACGTCATCGGTAGATGTAAGTAGCAAGTTTTGTCGCCTAGCTATCGGTAGATGCAGTCTACCGAGAGTTGTCCTGTTTGTATATCTTCCGGCTGACTTCATCGGAAGATGTAAGTAGTGTTTGTCGTTTTGTGACCGGTTGATATAACCGAAGTTTTGTCGTTTGTCATTGGTAGAGGCCTCCTATTTTCTATTTCTGCTCCTTGTGTTGACTTTGTCGTCGGCAGATGTGTTTGACTTCTGCAATTTCATGAGTATTCCACATTTTAAAGCTTTATATTTTTGGCCCATTATTCTTAACACTCCCAACAATTATTTTAAAATGTTTTTCACAGATTATTTAACTTCATTGATGTTCGATTGATTTCCGCTGCAAGTTTTAAAATACATCGAGTTTTAGAAAATGTCAAATCTTGACTGTCGAGTGAAATAGTTTTAAACTTAGTATCAAGTCGTCATGGTTCGGTTCAGTGTGTTGAGTAGCAAACCGGGTTTAGATAACTCGGGGCGTTACACACATCCACCGATGAACTAAATCCACCGATAGACAAAACTCTCGACTTCTGCCGATAGACATCATCTACCGATAGATCAAAAATACTCAACATTTTTCGATAGACATCATCTGTCGATAGATAAAAAATACTCAACATCTGCCGATAGACATCATCTACCGATAAATCAAAAATACTCAACATCTGAAGATAGACATCATCTACCGATAGATCAAAAATACTCAACGAAAACAACATAGCAACAATTTCATTATAAACAAAGAAAACTCTGTCTACCAAAAGAACTTGAGCATTTTACTAAAACCGTTCAAAACTACTTAAATCCGTGTACTACTCCAAAATTTGGTAAAAATCTCTATTAAAACTAACAGAGTATCATTATCAGAAAGAGTCTCAAATTGTATTCAAAACATCAAAACTACTATTGTCACTAAAACTCTCAACATATTTAAATTGAATCATGGTTCACTAAACCTTCTCATCAAGTGACACCAGTTAAACCGCCTCATCAGAATCACCAATCCGTGGCATAGAAGTGCAGCCCCAACCAGCCTAGTCCTCAACATGCTCAGAGAACACACTTTCTGAGGCTTCTTCACCTACATCACAAAACTCATCTATTAGCCTAATGCTAAGTAAGTAAAGCAATAATGAATTGAAATACTAAAACATAAATTCCTAAACATGCAGTTTCTACTTTCTCATCTCAGTTGCATATTACATTCGTTTCTGATCTGATCCCCTTGTGAAATTGGGAGTTGGATCACTTCTTCCAAAGTCATACGTCCTCTCTCTTGATTAAGGGGCGGACTAGTTCCCTTAACAAACTGTTCAGATCCCCCTGTGAAATTGGGGTTCTAGATCACTCCACCAAGTCATATATATTCTCTCTTGATTAAGGGGGATTAGTTCCCTTAACAACTGTTACAGTCTGTTCATTCCTTACCATGCCATTTCATGCAAATTCATTTTCGTATATTTTCAAAATATGATGCATGACATATAAACACAATCAAGCATACACAATCATACTGTTTTGTGATGTAGGCACGAAGGCACAAACATACTTCACTTACCTGGTCTCCTGGAAATCGCTCGGCTGTAAGCTACTTTAGAAGCTCGCTCACCTAAAGTGATAACAGTACATTAATCAAACCTTCACTAAACTCACCAAGAATCAATCAGAAGTTTGAGGAAATCAATTTGAAACCCTGCCACCCGTGCATTCCCATTTATCACCAAAACCCAAACCTACTCTCAATCACAGCATCCTCGAAATTTCTCACATTGTACTCCCTCAGTTACCTAACTGCTAAAATACAAGAAAACGAGGAAAACTTACCTAGGTTGAAAGAGAATCGAGCAAGAGAATCGCCAAAAAGGGGTTCTGCTGGAGAGCTGAAGGCTGAAAGAGAAATGATAAACAGAATAGTGGCGGCTACAGTGCATTAAACTCAAACCTCTCTCCTTAAATACATTATCCACTTTTAAATTTTCAATTACCCTTATGCCCTTGCCTAGTCATCCTTTAACCCTACTTTTATTATTGTCTTTTAAAGTGTGCCATTAATTTAAAAGAATAGAAAACTTGTTCGATAGAACCGGGTGTTACATCGAACTAGCTCACTTATACGGTATTCACAAAACTCACATTTATACACTCCCCAATCATCGATAGCTACCAGTACAACAAGGAATCGAAATAGAACTCACCTAGTTTGGAGAAGAATCAAGTAGAAAAATCGCCTAGAGAGCTATGCTGCTTGAGCTGAAAACCGAAAGAGGAAAATAGGGAATAGTGGCGCCTACAGTGCATTAATCACAAAGTCTCTTTCTTTAAATAGGTTATTACTATAGGTCTCTATTTACCAATATGCCCTTACTTAGTCACTCATTAACCTAATAAATAATTCTCTCAATTTCATCGATAACATGTATACTATTAGTTGGTAAGATAAGTTGGTTCAATGGAACCGGGTGTTACAAGGGCATAACTGTCATGAATATTTATAGTGGATACCATATGCAGAATTTCTAATTTGATGAATGGGCCAAATTAGAAATAGGTAAAAGCTTTATAATTGCTATAAGGTAGTTGGGTTATGGTCTCCAAAAGGTAGAGAAAAGGTATCTCTTCGTATCCCCATCAACAGAGAGAATTTGGAACCCTAACTATTCTACACTTTTGGAAGATCAAAAACCACGATTAACCATGGCTAAAGATTCAGGTACGCTTCCGCATTTGTTTTTATATTTAATCAAGAACAGGATTGTGATTCTCTGGTGTAGTTTCATTTGGGATTAGAAACACAGTAATTCTAGAGAAATAATTTAACAATTGGTATCAGAGCCCTTAATCTTGTTCTTGATTTAAGTATGCTAAAATTAATTTTGGTCTGATCTTCGAAAAAAAAAAAAATTCTTTCTGTTGAAGCCCTTTCTCTGTTCCCCGATAAAGCAGTTTTTTCTTTGCAAAGAAACGTCGCTCACTATTTTTTTGGTTAAAAAAGGCGAAAAAGTGCATGGTTTGTGTTTTATCTCACTGCTTTCTCTCTCTTCTGATCTTCAATGGCGGATGAATCCAAGCCTTCCCAGAATCAAATCAAGTTTTCTTTGGCCAAGGAACTTTTTGATGGAAATTTATTATTAATTTTTTATCAACTCTGTTACAAATAAAGTTTTCTTTGACCAATGATTCAGTACTTGGGATTATTATTATTTTTTTACTATTATTTATTTTTTATTTTTATTTTTATTTTTTTCTTTCTCTTTTGTCATGTTTTATGCATTATAGAATATTTTGGATAATGCATTCTCTTGTTACGGTAGTTTATATAAAAAAAAATCGATTGAATTCATTTAATTGGCATACTATATAATACAGTTATTATAGTTCATCATTCTGATTAGATAAATTGAAATTCTATGTCGCCAAAGTGACCTCTCTTATGTAGATTGTTCATGATGAATTTTGAATGTTTGTAAGTGTGTAAGTTCATGCGATTATTAATCGGCCCAAAAAAAGGTTAATAGTTGGCCGGACTACATAATTACCTGTGATAGTAAACACGTAACGATTATAAGGATTTTACATGAGAATAATAAGTAAATCCAAAGAGGGGTTTGTTATTTGTCATGCATTATTGTTAGTGTTTGATTATTACAAAAGGAGCATCACTTGCAGTTAATTTTGTTGTCCAAAGACTTGAAATTAATGGTGCGCTAGGTATCTTGAGATAGGATTTGCCAATTATTTTGAATTTTATTGATAATTATGGTTGTGAGCATGTTATTTATGTTTGTTCTCTTTCAGCGAATGTTGCGAATATTTCTGCCAACCTCAGTTCAGTGCCGGTCCTTAATAGTACTAACTTTAAGGACTGGAAGGAGAACATTCAGATAGTTCTCGGGTGCATGGACATGGACCTTGCAATTCGGACGGAGAAACCCACTACTCCTATGGCAACTAGCTCCTCTAAAGAGAGAGCTAGATTTAAGAAATGAGATCGCTCCAACCGCATGAGTCTGATGATCATCAAGCGCGCCATTTCGGAGGTGTTTAGGGGTGCAGTGTCTGAGGACACCACTAATGCCAAGGAGTACCTTGCAGAGATCGAGAAGCATTTTGCCAAAAGCGATAAGGCTGAAACAAGCACTATTCTGAAGAGCTTGATTTCAATGAAGTATAAGGGCAAAGGAAACATAAGGGAGTACATCATGGAGATGTCTCATCTTGCTTCGAGACTGAAGGCACTAAAGCTGGATTTGCACGAGGATTTATTTGTGCATCTCATTCTGATTTCTCTTCCGGTTTAGTTCAACCACTTCAAGGTCAGTTTTAACTGTCAGAAAGAAACGTGGAGTTTGAATGAATTGATTTCTCACTGTGTCCAAGAGGAAAAGAGATTGAAGCAAGAGAAGATAGAAAGTGCTCATCTGGTAAGCACCTCTAAGGACAAGGGCAAGAAAAGAAAGAATGTGGACGCTGCGGGTTCGAGTGAAAAGAAACAACATAAAGGTGGTGACCTTTGTTTCTTCTGCAATAAACCCGAACACATGAAGAAGGAGTGTGCCAAGTATCGCGCGTGGCGTGAGAAGAAAGGTACATTTCTTAATTTTGTTTGTTCTGAAGTTAACTTAGCTTCAGTACCTAGATATACTTGGTGGTTAGATTTCGGTGTTACTACTAACATCAGTATTTCAATGCAGGATTTCCATCGCCGATTCTTCCTCAAAGACAAAGTCCTTTATTTTATTCTTCCCCCCAAACTCAATATCCTCGAAGAATATAGCTGTACTGGTTTCAAAAATTGACCTTGATTTGGGATTATAAAACTTATACCCCCTCAATCGCTGGGAATAGCCAATAAAGTAGCTGCTCACAGTCTTAGGATCCAACTTATTCTCATGTGGCCTATAAGGCCTTGCCTCAGTTGGACATCCCCAAACATGAAAAGGCTTCAGACTGGGCTTTTGCCCCAACCAAGGCTCAAAAGGTATTTTAGCAGCTGCTTTTGTCGGCACTCTATTCAGAATGTATGCTGCCGTCTTTAATGCAAGTTTGATCTCACTAAAGTTAAGTAGGACCAGTTGAAAATTGACATGAATAGATCACCTTGCATGTAACTTTCATGTCACTAATTCATGATTGATCTATGTCATTTAGTCATGTTGATGTACGTGACCATTGATTGGTTTAGTTGTGATTGATACAATGAAGACCACTTTGATCATATGTCAATATGATTAATGGACGAGATTGTTCGGAATGTCCTCAGATTTGATTGACAAAACATGTGCACACTAAGGATATCACATTCATTATATTGTATATGTGTTCAGTGGGAGATTGTTAGAATTTTGGGACACTTATATAATTAAATGAATGTATATGATCATCAATTATAATAAGTCAAAAATTATGTGGTCTATTTTGAAATAATGAATTTGACTTCAGGGCATAACTATCATGAATATTTATTGTGGATACCATATGCGGAATTTCTAATTTAATGAAGGGGCCAAATTAGAAATAGGCAAAAGTTTTATAATTGCTATAAGGCAGTTGGGTTATGGTCCCCAAAAGGTAGAGAAAAGGTATCTCTTCGTATCCCCATCAACAGAGAGAATTTGGAACCCTAACTATTCTACACTTTTGGAAGATCAAAAACCACGATTAGCCATGGCTAAAGATTCAAGTACGCTTCTTCATTCATTTTTATATTTAATCTAGATTAGGATTGTGATTTTCTGGTGTAGTTTCATTTGGGATTCGAAACACAGTAATTCTAGAGAAATAATTTAACACTGAAAACATTTATTAAGCACTGACAGAAGAAAGATCCTCTGAAATAAAATCAGGAGCGAGAAGATTTATCAATCAAAAAGATGGAGCTTGTTCTAGAATCTGAAATGGAGCGAAACGACGAAGACAATCAATACCTTGTTGATCCTTTTGATTCTTTTTTCTCTATTTCCCACCACCCCTGTTCCTCATGCGGTTACAACGGCAATGCCGCCTCAAACCTGATGAAAAGATGATCCCCTCCGTCTTCTTTGTTCTCTTCTTCATGACACCCGGAACCCAAAATCAAGGAAGATCGTTCTTGATCAGAACGATAATCTTTCTTCCCGAGGCTACTCCAAGATTTCTCTTCCTTTCTCCTTCAGAGGTTCCTCGACTACGGTCAGAAAATCAACACAAACTCCTACGCTTCCCCCGCTTCGCCTAGTTGCTTCAAAACAGAGGATGTCCATTACAAAAAGCTTTTGCAAAATAGGTTCAATGAGTTCAGGTGTACGTTAGAATCCTTGAACTATCTAAAAATGTTTTATAAACAAAAAATAAAGTATTTAGACCAAAGTGAAAAATAATTAAATTTTACCTTGCGCCATTGAGGTCTGAAAACCAGTAATCTTGTTTTCGTTCTTATCCAATTTGATGGTGTATTCTTATGTATGAAATTGCAAGTTTAGGAGGTTTCTTTGTACTTTTTCTCTTTTTCCATGAAGAAGATTTCTTCACCAGAATCTCTTTACACAAGAGACTCTTCTGCAAGGTGACAATCTTCAACTGCAAAAGGAAAAATATTTCTTTCTGCATGAGGTATGGGAATGTGTCCTTCATCGTCCACTAATTAGACATACCAACATTTTTCCACTTGGTCAGTAAGTAAAGATAATACATGAATCATAGCGATTAATTCTCGTTATATAATTGAGAATTATCTTTTATGTATCACAATATTTTGTGTTCTTTTTTTTTATTGCCCATAAATTTAATGAATAAACCATACAGGTCCAATATGTGTACACAATATATATCAAAATGAGAAATATCAACTGAAGAGTTTATCGACGTTCATTCTCATAACAAAAAATTACATTGGGAAACCAAGTCTCATTGTCTATAGAAGATCCTTAAATTTCAAAATTTTCATGCCTTCAATTGAAGGATCGGCTATCATCAATTCAGTGTTAATGTGTTCGACGACCACTGAAGCATCTTTAACACGTTCCCTTATGGCTAAATATTTAACGTCGATGTGCTTACTTCAACTACCACTTTTATTGTTATTAGCCATAAAAATAATAGTTGAATTGTCACAATATATCTTTAATGACCTAGAATAGGATCAATGATTCTAAGCCCTGAAATAAAACTCTTCATCCATACACTATGTGAAGTAGCCTCAAAACACGATATGAACTTAGCCACCATAGTGGATGTAGCAGTCAAGTGTTGTTTTGCACTTCTCCAAGATACAACTCCACCAACAAATATAAAAATGGATTCTAATGTTGATTTATGTGAATCAACACAAGTAGCTAATCATATCCAAGCTATCAGTCTGCTTGTACATAAGCATATAGTCTTTGGTTCTTTGAAGGTACCTCAACACTTTCTTTGCAACAATCCAGTGATCTTTATTTGAATTACTCTGATATCTTCTTAATATCCCAACAAAAAATCTAATGCCAGACCTTGTGCAGAGTCGACAATATATCAAACTTCCAACAATCGAAACATAAGGAATGATTTTCATTTGCTCCTCTCAAGATCGTTCTTCAGACACTTGTTCTCATGGAACCTGTCACCCTTCACAATTAGAGATTTACTAAGTAAACAATCTTTCATTTGAAATCTCTCTAAAACTTAATTGATATAAATTTCTTGAGAGAAGCCTAAAGTTCCATAGAATCTATCTCGATGAAACTTAATACCAATGATATATGATGCATCACCCATGTTCTTCATATCAAAGTTTTTAGAGAGAAATTTTTTCACCTAATGCGATAAACCTTTATCATTAGTTGCAAGTAAAATATCATCCACATATATAACTAAGAAAGAAATCTTACTCCCACTAACCTTCTAGTATATACATTGATCTATGATGTTCTCTTCAAAACCGAATGAATAAATAACATCATGAAACTTTAAACTGTTGTGACGGGAGGCTTGTTTCAATTCATATATGAATTTTCTAAGCTGGCACACTAAATGCTCACCATCACTAAAGGAGAATTCTTTAAGTTGTTTCATGTAAACCTCTTCCTCTAACTTTGCATTGAAAAAAACCGTTTGCACATCCATTTGTTGCAACTCAATATCATAATATGCGACTAATGTCACAATAATTCAAAGAGAATCTTTCTTAAATACAAGAGAAAAAGTCTTCTTGTAATCGATTCCTTTCTTTTGAGTGAATCATTTAGCAACGAGTCTTGCTTTATATCTTTCGATATTGCCTAACGAATCTTTCTTAGTTTTAGAACCCACACTTTGTTGGAATTCATAGAATTCATTTCATCTTTAATGTTATATACCATAAACTTAATTTACTACAACTTATAACTTATGAAAATGCCTCAGTATCATTTTCGGCTCCCATAATATAGTCCAATTCCAATAGATACGTCAAATAATCACTAGGAATAGTTGATTTTCTTTTTCTAGTAGATCTCATTAGCGTTGTCCCAACATTTTCTTGAGAAATTTATCGTTCAGCAAGTTGATCAACGATTTCTAGAACTTCCTTAAGAATTTTATCTTATTGGATCATCAGAAACTTGTGGAATCTCATTTATTGATTGCTTAACACTCGTTTGAACTCGAGAAGTGTTATGAACAACAATCAATCTTTCACTTGAATTAGAAGGTTGAACATTAATTTGATCTTTTTCAGAAGCAATATCGTGAAATCAATTACTTTCACTAATCAAGTCATTCTTAAGAAATTTTATATTTCCTAATTCTACAATTCTAGTGTTATGAGATAGACAATAGAATCTATACCCCTTAGACCTTTCAACATATCGAATGAAATAACCACTAATGGTCATTTTCTAGTTTCTTTTCTTGTGGGTTATAAATCCTGACTTTAGACGAGCATCCCCAAATACGTATATGTTGCAAACTCGATTTTCAATCTTTTCATAACTCAGATGGCGTCTCTTCGACAACCTTGGTTTTAACTCAATTTTATATATACGCAGTCGTCTTAAGAGCATCAGGCCACGAGAAATCAGAAAGTAGGGAGTTGCTACGCATACTTTTCACCATGTCTAATAGTGTTTGATTTCTTCTTTCTACCACACCATTTTGATTCAAAGATCCATATATGGTATACTGAGCAACAATTTTGTGCTCTTGAAGAAATCTAACAAACAAACTAAATGTGTCAGGACCAGATTCTTTCTCTAGAACTGGACCTTGATGAGCTCTATAGGATTCCCGAAGTGGGAAGATACTTTCGAATGAAATCGAAGAATCGACATGCATGGATCAATTTTTAATTTATGGAATTTAATGATTCAACCTAGTATCCTCAATTAAGATTTCTCCAAAATATCATAATCTTCTTATCATTTAATAGAAGCATTTACAGAAAACAAAATTCAATTCCATATCTTATATATATTATATATTGAAATATTTAATATATACATCTTAGAGTATTCATGCGGAAGCTATTACAAAGTTATGGGCACCCCACGTGACCGCTCAAAAAGGGTTTATATTTATACAAAAACTAACTAAACCCGGTCCCAACTCAAACAGAAAACCATCTATCTCGATGGTTTTTGCCAATGCCTCTTTAGCATATTTAGATTTCCTTCGCTTTACCGTCTCGGTGAACGTTCTCGTTATCTGAAAAATACAGATTATCCACATAATGAGCTTTTAGCCCAGTAAATAAGTCTAGCAATTATAATAACTAACTCAGACTCTATCGCACTATCTAGAATCATTCTTCATCCTCCACCTAGCAGTGATTCTTTTTTAAATCAAGTTATGCTTTAAAATCTATAAAAATACTATAAAATATATGCATGCTCGAATTCAAAGCTTTTAAAAGCATTTTATGATCATTTGAAATTATTATTAACGTATAATTAAATCCAATGCAATTATAAATAAATTGACATGATTTAAAAACCGTAATTTCACGAAAACACCAAAGCATATTTTAACATTTAATTGTTATCGTCAAAAATGTTTCACACTCTAAACCGATCATTTATGACCATCACACACCCCTACAAGTTCTCGAGCTTTCTCCAGTAGGGCTGTAGAACCCTTTTTGCATTGCTTCCTCTCGAGGTTTAGGGACTTTCAACCCAATGAGGATGCTAAGTTAATCTCCTACTCAGTTTCATAGTAATAATCATCGCACACAAGAGTCAAGTCCAGTCTATTGGGTTCCTGTGTTACCAAAACTTCCAACTTCTTCCTTCCTAAAATGCATAATTTAAAACATTTATAAAGTCAATGCTATGCACTTTTAAAATAACGCAACCCACCCATGCAATTGATATTTAAACCAATATGTCCAATTTAACGTAAAACATCGTTTCGAAATAATATTTTCTAATATTTCAATAAGTATAAAAAATGTATCATTTTCACAATTCATATTTCAAGTTTTATAAAAAAACGATATTCATTAATCACTTCAATCCATCCAATCCCAATCAATCACAATAATTTCTAAACCTAACCAGAACCAAGGCAGAAATTAAATCTATCTCTACCTAATAATGTAGTAAAGTATAATCTAATTATTCTAATCGTTAGAATTAGTTACCTCATGTCCTTAGTGTAATTTATAGAAACTTGATTAATAATCATTGAAACTTGAAAACCTATAACACATACATTATACTATTAGCATCTCAACAATTTAGATCAAGCATAACATCAAATTTGATCAAATTCCTTCCAAGGTTTCTCAAGTAGAATATACATGCATTCTTAAACTCAACTTGAGCATCAAATTTATTATGGTTTTGAACATAATATAACCAATTAAACCATTCCATATATCAACTTCAGAATATGACTAATATTTTGTATTAACTTCAAAAACTCATAACTCAATGTATACATATCCAATTGCTTCAATTTCAAAGCTCATAGCTCATTCAAGATGTCTACTTTAACATGTTAAAACCTTTTAACCATTGAAAACTAGGGTGTACGTGGTCCAGTCTAGTCTGGTTTTGAGAAAAATTAAAACTGGACCAATAATATTCAATTTTCAATTTTTAGGACCGGTACCATCAAAAAAAATTTAAGAACCAGACCAGAATTTCGGTTCTGATTTTCCCATTAAAAAATATTTTTTTAATATAAAATTCCAAATTATAAAAAAAAATAATTATCCTATATACATCTTGGGTCACCATGACTAGTCCGCATCGTTTATCTTCATATTTTCTTTTTCCATTCAGATCATAGCATGATTTGTATCAAATTCGTATCATTTTGAATCTTGAGAATCTGGAAAACGACCGGACATCATCCACAGTTTAAAAAAATACAAAAAATAATAAGACAAGGCAATATCAAGACACAATAAAGTAATTCTTATATATTTTCCCTTTTAAAGTTGATTTCTTTTCTGCTATGAATAACAAATATTGAACCTCCGCTTCCGATCGGATTTTCTGTGTTCATGGTTCACATGGCTACAATCCCGATCACCGGCACCAGAATCAACCCAGCTAGAAGTCTTGGAGCTGTTGTTGTCTACAATCACAAAAACACGTGGGATGAGCAAGTATGTACCCTTTATTTCCAAAACATGTTTAATATCATTGATTAATATAAATAATTTGCAAGTCGGTTCTTTTCCTTCCAGGTTCTTTTCCTTCCAAGACCTTCAAAGACACAAGAAATAAAACAAAGGAAACAATATCATAAATAATGATGCAATGAAGAAAAAGTTTACAAGATGATTATGGTCCTTCCAGATCTCCTTCAATTAAACTAATAAAAAGATAATTAATTACATAGAAAATGAAGTAGAAAACAATCAAACATACACCAACAAAATTAGATATTCTCACTATTCGCTAATTTTAATTGGTTCGCTATCTCCATCTGGTGATATAAAATCTACAAAATATTAGTTTCAAAGTAACTATATAATGTATAGTAATTACTAAAAAGAATAAGAGAAAAATTTAAAACACACCTTCGTCAAACTCATTGACCACGTCATTAAAGTTGGCTACATTATGTTTTGTCTCACGAATTCAGCCTTAAGTGCAAATAAGTGCCTCTACAGTCTTTAGTGACAAAGAACTACGAAAAGAATCTAGAACTCGTCCTCCATAACTGAAAGCTGACTATGAAGGATTAGTGGAAATAGGAACACTCAATACATTTTTTGCAATTTTACTTAATATTGGATATTTCAATGAATTCACATTCCACCATGCCAAAATATCTTAATTGTTTGAAATTTTTTCCAATTCTTCAGATAAATATAGATCGACATTCGTCCTCTTGCTTACAGTATCTAGCTGACTATGACGGCTACAAAATATCTCATATATCTTATTGTAGGCAAAACTAGTAATTTGTCCTGTGGACAAAGATGTGGCAACCCTTGTACTACAAGAATCTTGTGACATACTTACCCTCAAATCCAAATTGTATTGCACATATAATTTTTCAATCACACTTCGTACTTGACTCACCAAACTTGTTGCTCTATTATTGTCGACCAACATGGTAAGACAATGTTACAAAAATTGTATTTTACATCTCGGATCTAATACAACTACAACGTATATGAAAAAATTAATTTTCTCACAACTTCTCCAATACTTATCAAATTTTCCTTGCATTCCAATAACCATATTCTTCAAGGATGGATTGTCAGATTGAGCATACTCCATGATAACCATTTTTAAATTGCATATTTCACTAAAATAAATATTTGATGTCATACGCGAAGACGTTGAAACAATCACAGTTGTATCATAACAAATCTTCAGAAACTCAAGTTCTCTAATATTCTCCTAATCTGTTGTAGTGGGAGGTGATTCCCCACTCAAATCACCGACATAATTACTATCGGTTTCCATTAACTTGGCAAAATCTTTTTCAAATTTTTCAGTGCTTTCTAATATCAAATATGTAGAATTTCATCTTGTAGACACATCAAGAGAAACACTACTTTTGCATACAAACTTAACATTATCAACACAATTCTTAAAGATTTGTAACATTGCAGGTGAAGATCAAACATACCTAACAGCTCTATGTACTCTACTAATAGCCTCTTGATGATCTTTCAAGCCATCACTTACAATCAAGTTCAATATATGTGCAAAACATCTCACATGCATGTATTCTCCATTCAAAACCAAACCATTCCAATTTCTAACACTTTTGATCAAATATAAAATTACAACATCATTCGAAGAAGCATTATCAACTGTAACAGTCAACAAACAAACATCTTTCTAATTCTTTGTCAATTGTGTCACCTTTATGATTCAAAATCAAACAAAAATTTACAATCTTCTCATACATGGTCCAATCACTATCAATATAATGAACAGTTAAAATCATGTAATTTAAATTTTGAATAGAAGTCCAGGTATCTATAGTCAAACATACTCGTTGTGATGTTCTTCTAAAGTACTCTTTCAATTTCATCTTTTCTTTTTTCATAAAGATTAAAAATATTACAAGCAACAGTAACTCTAGAAAGTATAGAAAATTCCGGTTGCAAATATTGGGAATATGCTCTAAAACTCTCTCTTTCAACAAACCTTAAAGATAATTCATCAATAATTATCATTTTTGCAAGTAGTTCTCGACAAGTATCAATACCAGAACATGAAAGTTGTTGTCCTTATTATTCATATTCTGAAAGCTCAAAGTTTTTTACTTCACATCTACATTTGCCAATAATTTTGCACAAATACGGATGTGTTTTTTTAAGCTTGGTGTCTCATTCTTCAGTGTATCACACGCATATATTATTTCACAATAATTACATTTAGCTCTAGAATTATTATCATTGTCATTTTCAACGATAGTGTGATTCCAAACATCAGATTTCTTTGTCCTTTCCTTTCGAACACAAACAGTAGAACTAATCATAGGAAGAATCGCTACATTTTGATTTTCATTTGTACTTTATGATTCCATCCTATAAAATATAACATTTTATCAAACAAAGTATCCAAATCCAACAATCTAACAAACATCTAATAATGACAACGAAAATGACACTAAAAACACAGCAAACAAGTTGAAAAACAACTAGGGCAAAAAAATTGAATTATCAAACAAACAGATTAATAACACAACAGAAAAATTAAACATACTAAATAGAACTAAACAAAGGCTCGGTATTCTCTCAGTGAAGCTGAAGGAGTGCCCCAAAGGCCAAAACAGAAGCAAAATTGATGTAAAAACAATAGAAAAAGCATAACCAAACCTATGGTTTGATGATGCTCAGATGAAGTGCGAGTTACGAACGCCGAACAACGATTATTGGGTGAGAGACGCGAGCCGGCGAGGGTGACTGAGCAAGAGACAGTGTCACGGCGAGATGCGAGCAAAGATTGAACGCGAAGAGAAACAAGACACTGAACAGCGAACTTGAAGTCTGGCTGGAAAGAACTGCGAAGATCAGACGCGGTTTTAGGGTTAAGTTAATGGTTCGGGTCAGTTTTACAATTTTTTGTCATCAAAATCGAGAACCAAACCAGAAATTTATGTTCTGAAAAAACAGAACCAAAATCTATTTAAATTTTGCTCAAAACACGACCAGAACTGGACCAAATGTGTCGGTTCTGGTCCAGTTCTCGGTTCTGGTCGGTTCTTACTCACCCCTATTGAAAACCATTAAATTAGGCTAAAAAAACCAAAACCGAAACTGTACAGAATACTCTTTATAGTTTCTGTCTCAACTTCAAAAAATCATATCTTTAAATATACCCATCCAATTGTTTCGATTTCAAGGGCTACAGTTTTGTTGAAGTGTCTAATATAACATACTAAAACAGTTTAGAAAAATAAAATCATGAAGAGGGTTTTTCTGAAAACCGTTTTTCTACCTTCAACCTCAAACCAAGAAAATAACTTCATCTTACCTTCAAGAACTTGAGAGATAGGAGGAGGAGAAGAGGGCTTCGTGGTTTATCTTCATTTGGCTCTCAAATCATGGGTCTTCTTAGCTCAAATGAGGGTTTCTTCCAATTAAAAGAAATTCTTAAGGATAAGGATAAAACTGTTGAAGTGCCAACCCATAAGTAAGGTGAGTCATTACTCACTATTATCCTTAATCATCTTTCCTCTCATCTTAATTAAAATACATAACCCTGCATTACATTGCCTTAACGCCAAAATACCACAATTTGCCTCACATTTGACTATTCAATTCAATTATTCAATCTAGTTACACAATATAAAATTTCCTCTACTAATAATCAATCATAATTTAACATAAAATATACTTCTTGAATAAATGCATTGTTCACTTCTCATTGGCTTCCAGAGGTTTCGCATACCAAGTATGCGAAATTTGAATTGTAGAACTAGAATCAATTCCCCATGTGTTATAAATAATATCAATCATATTAGATTCATAACAAACAAATGAGATTGATTTACCTTTATTTTCAAGCCACAACTTATATTTGGTGCCCTGTATCTCAATGTGTCCCTTCTTATAACATAAGTAACACTTTGGGTCCTTCTTGATTTCAAAACTTTATATCAGTATTTGACTTTTCCCTTTATCTTTCTTTCTGGCTTGAGTCATTTTTTTTATAAGACATCATGAATGCATTATCATACATCTTCATTTTCAGCATACCTTCCTCTTGAACACATAAGGTCAATAACTCATTTATCAACCATTTATTCTTGTGTGTTATCAGAGATCTTAAAAGAACCGTATGGTTGTGGAAGAGTGTTCAGAATAATGCACAAGAAAAAAATCAGACATATCAACTTCAAGTATCTTAAGTTGAGCCGCAACGTCTCTCATCTACATGATGTGCTCAAGCACACCTATCACCGAAGTGAGCCTTACAGATAAAAAGTTCATAATGAGGGTACTTATGAGTGCTTTAACTAAAGTCTCATATTGCTCATTAATAACCTTCAGTAATGCCACTACATCGTTATGTTGATAAACAAAACCATAAATACCAGCAGAGATCTTGGTCTTTATAAACATCACACTAAAGGGATTTGAGCATTCCCAAAGTTTATAAAGAGCAAGTTCATCAGAAGTGTTGCTCGATGTAATGATTGGTTTGTCTTTCTGTGTAGCATAATCGATATCCATATATCTCAAGTGAAGAACTCTCTCTTTCCACACTTTATAATTATCATCCTGTAATTCAAGAATATTGCACTTGGTATCATAATAATTCAAAGAATGTATAGCTGCAAAATTAAATTACATATGTTTAAAATTGAGCAAACTATACGACTTCTTTCATGTTTACATGTGTAGTGAGGTACAGTTGTTCCTTGTCGGGTAAGTAAATCCTCTTGTTTGGAATGGGGATGTATTCGTCCTTGTTTTGTCCTCGTGTAGCACTTGTTTCTCGGTCGAGGTTGTATGGGTGGTCAACCGAATGTGCCAGTTGGAGCCAGATGAGAGTTTGGTATTGATGGGTCTGGGTTGGCGGAGCCGTGTGACAATGTCCATGTATGCTGAATGCAGAAATTTAGAGAAGATTCAACAAATAAAAATGCTCAAATCTAAAAAATGATAAAAAAAAAAAAAAACAGATCGGTGGAATTAATTTGAACCCTTCGAGAACTAATAAGAAGCACCTCCTTACTATCAACCGAAAATGATTGCTTAGAGTCCTTGCACAATTATGGAGGACGTCTGCAAAATTAGTGATGACACCATATCAAATTTCAATCAACAGGAGGAAAATCTTTCTAGAAAAATTCAAAAATAAACCAAACTACCTTTTTTACATCATCTTTATTCTTTGAAAAAGATATATGCACAAGAGCATGCAACAAGAAATTAAAATAAAAAACATAGTAGCAAATCTGTAGTGTGAAAGCAAATTATGTGTGTTCTGGAATTAAACTACCTCCAAAAATCTGTAGTTTGAAACACTAACTCCTCCAAAATTCTGCTTTCCTTAAAGTTTCGTATGCCCCCAAGCCACAATATTCAGCAAAATTAATCTCCAAAATACTCTACAAACTCCTTTATTTAATATAAAAATAATAGATTAGGTTAGAATTCTAAGCATAGGAAAAGAAAATATTAATCCCACAATCATATAGATTTCCTTACAGTGTGTTACCATTTTCTTCACTCTCAAATCTCTGTTCAAAAGAAAAAGGGTTAAAACAAAACAGAGACTAACCTGTTTCTTTGATCGAGTGTCAAATTAAAGCCATTAAGGTCCTTACTCGAAGCATCCTCCATTGAATCCCAATTTCCCAGCTCCGTGAAAAAGAAAACCTATATCATAGAGAGAATTGTAGTACTTGCTCCATCATCTCTTGGAGATGACGTTCCAGTATATGGTACGCATCCAAATTAGAGAACTGAGAAGCATCATGTAAAATACTGCTGCAATTTTCAGATCTCGCCCATGAAGTTGAGTGGAGGAAAGTAGTCCACGTTGAGGATGAGTTGTAAATTAAAGTGATTTAAAAAAAAAAATCGGCGGCAAGAGAAAAGAGAAAACAATTCTCTAAAAGAAAAAGACAATTAAAAATTAAAGAAAAACATTAAAACAAAATCATCTCACCAACGTCTTATCTTTTAAGCAAAACAAAAACGCATTTTTTTTGCAGGAAAAAGAGCAAGAAAACAAGCAGAGCTGAAAAAGTTACCTCCTCTGGTCAGCAGATGGAAAGCAAAGAGTAGCCAATAGTGGGAATCTGCAAAACGATTAGAAACTTCTTATTTTATGTCAACAGAGCTTATTTTGAGCCACTGTCTTGCATAGTTCATCGTCATAGAACAGAACTCGATTAGAAGCCAATGATTTGCAAAGGGGCTTTGGTAATACAGATGTCGCCGTGCAAAGAAGCACAAATGGAGCCCAGATGAAGAATTAAGAGACCAAGGTCTGTAAAGCAATGGAAAAGAAGACAAACATAAAAAAAAGGGAAAAATGCAAAATCAAGATTAATGTTTAGGAAATAGGCAAAAAAAACAAAGGAAAGAAGTTTGGTTTTAGGCAAAACAGGGAAAGAAGTTTGGAAAATAGGCAAAAAAGGGATTCTTGTCAATTTTTTTTTTTAAATAGGGCGGATTAATTTTAAAAAAATAGCAAACGATATTTAAATTACTTGAAATTTTTATCACATGTTCATCACAATATGATACGATCATCTCAAAATTTTCGTAATTGTTTGACGCTCATACGATTTATTGTAATTTTATTTATTTATTTGATAAAACAATTATAATAAATCGTACAAGCGTTAAACAATCACGAAACTTTTCACATAATCTTCTCATAATGTGATAAACATGTGGTAAATATTTCAAGTATATTAAATATTGTTTGCTAGGTTTTTTTAAATTAATTTATAAAGTGAAGAAAAAACTAAAATTAATTTTAAACAAATAGCAAATGATATTTAATATACTCGAAATATTTACCACATGTTCATCATATTTTGATAAGATTGTGGAAAAATTTTCGTGATTTGTTAACTCTTGTACGATTTATTACAATTGTTTTATCAAATAAATAAATAAAATTACAATAAATCGTACGAGCGTCAAAAAATTACGAAACTGTTCATATGATCTTCTCATATTGTGATGAACATGTGATAAAAATTTCAAGTAAATTGAATATCGTTTGTTATTTTTTTAAAATTAATCCGCCCTATTTAAAAAAAAAAAAAATTGGCAAGAATCCCTTTTTTTTTTTTGCCTATTTTGCAAACTTCTTTCCCTGTTTTGCTCAAACCAAACTTCTTTCCTTTATTTGCCTATTTCCTAAACATTAATCTTTATTTTGCATTTTTCTCTAAAAAAAAATAAAAAAAAAATCCCCAACTGACCTAATAGACGAGAGGGAAAAGAACACCATCGATAACCCAAACGGAGCGCATCTGAAGGAGAAGAGATGAATGATCAAAAGACATCAGTAATGGCTCAGACGAAGCGTAGAGGCAGGAGACGAATCATCACCTAAAGAATAGAGAAGGACAACCAAACACAGGTAGGGAAATAGCATGGAAAAAACGAGAGAAACTCACCAACGAAGAAGAGATCACAGACAAAAGCATGACAAAGAGACACCATCACCAACAGGATCGAGACTAGAAGAGAAGAGACGACAGAGAAGAAATCGTAAAAGGAGAAAAAAAATCACCCTCCTAGAGAGGCGTCAAGAGAGTAATAAACAGACCAAGTGTGATTAAGATAAAATAAAATTCAAAAATAAAATAAAATTCATGAAAAGAAATTAAGATAAAATAGAGATAAAAAGATAAAATAAATCAAATATTAAGAGAATATTCAATAAAAAAACAAAATTTGATAAAAAAATAAAATTATTTTTAAATTATATTTGAAGGTCAAATTGGTAAATTACAAAATGCAAATAAAATAAATCAAATGTTAAAATAAAATTCAATAAAAAACAAAATTGGATAAAAAAAATTATTATATTTGAAGAACAAAATGATAAATTACAATATGAAAATAAAATAAATCAAAATGTTAAAAAAAATTCAAACATCCCTATTTCTAGTGCACGTACGCATCATAATAAACATATTTTGATTGTTCTTTGACAATTTAAAAATATATATATGTTTATTAATTCATGACATTAACAAATGTACGTAAGTAATTAAGTGATAAAAAAGTTTACATAAAAGAAGGATAAAATATGTTGTGAGTGTGCAATTCTTGTAGAAGATATTGTCACCATCCTACTAAATTTTTTTACAGGAAAAAACATTATAGAGTTCAAATGTAAATCTCATATTTAAAAAGCATCATATTTCTACTGTTCTATTTGAGCTGGAGCCCCAAAGTTCTCCACTTGATATTTTAAAGAGCTTCTTATTTATATAATCGAGTTCCTGCAAGCTGACATCAAGACACGAGTTGGCATTGTCCGTAGCTTGTTATTATCTTTTCTATGTTACAACACAAAAAATAAGGAAAACTCAAACATACTCCAAAAAGGAAAGACTGGACAAATCACTCACAATATGGATCGAAGTCCTTGAGCTCAATCCTAACTTCAACGCCCCATGTTGGGGAAACAAGAGGTGGTAAGACTACAGTATGTCAATTACTCAGTGCACATTTGGAACTTCTACAAAGAGGAAGAAGCTTAAAGAACAAAAGTTTGATGATTTTTGCATTATTGTACATAAAAAGAACATATACATCTACATGTAACGTCCCAATTTTTAAATTCCTAATTTTTTTCCAATTTGAAACCGTAATTTGAAAATCGTAAAAAAATTTCAAAATTGATTTAGGTTTAAATTCGAGCGTTAAAAACTTAATTTCAGAATATTGAAAATGTAACACCCGGTATTTTGCCATGTAAATATTCATTGAATTATTAAACGGTATTAATGAGAATATTTATACAATGCGTGTTTTTACGAATTTGCCGATATTTTCAATTGAATATGTGTGATTCGTAAAACCGATTCGGCGAACTAAATAGTAATTTATTTAAAAACCAATAGTTAGAATTGCATGGAGGGGTAAATTGGGAAGGAATTAAGGTAGGTGGGAGGGAGCCAATGGTTGGTTGTCAAATGTCCATAACTTGCTGAGAAACATATCTATTGTCTCTTCTTCTCTTCTACGTAAACCTTCATTTTCATCATCCTCTCTGTTCTCTCTTCCAGGCGATTGAGAGAAATTTCCAAAACTTGTTTCTCCTGTTTTCTTCTGTTTCTTTCAGCAAAGGTAATCATCTAACCTAGTTAACGAGTTTGGACAAGTTAAGATGTGAGTTTTGTGGAAGTTAAAGGTTATGATATTTTGAAAAAACTCACTGTTTTTGTATGAAAACACGCTGGTTTGTTTTCTAAAGATTTGAATAGAGTCTAGAACGTGTTCTACCAAGTTATT
Organism: Begonia masoniana; assembly: GCA_022432975.1. Lineage (NCBI taxonomy): Eukaryota > Viridiplantae > Streptophyta > Magnoliopsida > Cucurbitales > Begoniaceae > Begonia > Begonia masoniana. Next base: position 30,023,012 of record CM039507.1, on the reverse strand, counting down.
AGTTAGCATTTGCAGCTCTGTTTATTTTCTTTACGTGCATGTTTTAGGTCCGTGTATAACCGAGACGTTCAAGACTTGCAACTCTACAGCAACAGGTAAGTTCATACGTATAGGTTTGGCCCTTAAGGCCCTACAATATGGAGGTGCTAGGTTTTATGTTGTCGGGATTTCTGTTGGGTAGTTAAACCATAGGTTATGTTTTAGGTTAAGTGTATTTTGTTTTATATCCTGCTTATTATTCTGTCGTCTGTCTATGAATGTTCATGCATACACGTTTTCTTTGAAAGTTATGTAAATGTTTTCTGCACACGGTTTGAAGTTAAGTAAGATAAAACCTGTAATGTAATGTATGGTTAAGTGTTGACGAGGACTGACATCCTGTCATGTACTCCTGTTATGTCCTGTTATGGCATGTACTCCTGTTGCGCCAGCTCTTCTTCCCACTTATACCTTCCTGTCCAGTGAAATGTAATGTAATGTAATGTTCATGTATTTGAAAATGTTCATGCATAGCACGTGCATCACTTTGCATTGTATGTTCTTACTGAGCTCTAAGCTCATAGTTGAACTCCATGTTGTAGGTATGGATCCTCTAGAAGAGGACATTGTGCCTCAAGATGATGAGTTGATGTAATTGGTGGGATGAGCTCATGGGGTGGTTGTTTAACACCCGATTCTATCGAACCAACTCTCTTTTATTATTAATGGTATACACTTTATTAGGCAATAATTAAAGTAGGGTTGTTGTATGACTAGACAAGGGCATTAGAGTAAATTACAAATTTTCAAAAGTGGATAACGTATTTAAGGAAAGAGGGTTGGGTTTAATGCACTGTAGCCGCCACCATTTCATATTTTTCCTCTTCGGGTTTTCAGCTCAAGCAGCCGAGCTCTCTAGGCGATTTTCCTCGCTTGATTCTCCTTCAACCTAGGTAAGTTTTCCTCATTTCTCTTATGATATAGCGGTTAGATACCTGAGGGAGTACAATGTGAGGATTTTGAGGATGCTGAGATTGAGCGAAGGTTTGGGTTTTAGTGATAAATGGGAATACTCGGGTAGTAGAGTTTCTAACTGGATTCCTCGAACTTTTGTTTGATTCATGGCGAAGTTTAGTGAAGGTTTGATTTATGTTCTGTTGTGAACTCAGGTGAGCAGATTTCTGAAGTAACTAGCAACCAGACAATTTCCAGGAGCCAGGTAAGTGAAGTATGCTTGTGCCTTCGGGCCTACATCACAAAACATTAGGATTTTGTTTACTTGAATGTGTTAGTAAGTCATGCATCATATTTTAAAAGTATACGAAAATGAATTTGAATGCATGTTGGCATGGTAAGGAATGAACATAATGAAACAGCTATGTGAATCAGACTTACTGTTAAGGGAAGTAATCTGCCCCTTAATGAGACAGTGGATATTTAGACTTTGGGAAACTTGATCCGCTTCCCATCGAACAGGGGGGATCAGAAACAACTATACTGTTAAGGGAAGTAATCTGCCCCTTAATGAGACAGTGGATATTTAGACTTTGGGAAACTTGATCCGCTTCCCATCGAACAGGGGGGATCAGAAACAACTATATGAATCAGATTTACTGTTAAGGGAAGTAATCTGCCCCTTAATGAGACAGTGGATATTTAGACTTTGGGAAACTTGATCCGCTTCCCATCGAACAGGGGGGATCAGAAACAACTATATGAATCAGATTTACTGTTAAGGGAAGTAATCTGCCCCTTAATGAGTCAGTGGATATTTAGACTTTGGGAAACTTGATCCGCTTCCCATCGAACAGGGGGGATCAGAAACAACTATATGAATCAGATTTACTGTTAAGGGAAGTAATCTGCCCCTTAATGAGACAGTGGATATTTAGACTTTGGGAAACTTGATCCGCTTCCCATCGAACAGGGGGGATCAGAAACAACTATATGAATCAGATTTACTGTTAAGGGAAGTAATCTGCCCCTTAATGAGTCAGTGGATATTTATACTTTAGGTGGAGTGATCCAACTCCCAATTTCACAGGGGGATCAAATCAGTAAACGAACGAATGTACAACTGAGATGAGAAAGTAGAAACTGTATGTTTAGGTTTTATATTTCAGCATATCATTTCATTATTGCTTTACTTGCTTAGCATTAGGCTAATAGATGAGTTTTGTGATGTAAGTGTTGAGGTAACTACTGGAAAGTTCTCTGAATTTACTGAAGAATAGGCGGAGTTGTTGAAGCACATTCATGCCACGCTTTGGTATCCTGATGAGGCGGTTTAACTGATGTCTGTTGGTGTGAAGGTTTAGTTGACAATGTTTCAATTTAAGTGTGTTGAGATTTCATGACAGTAGTGGTTTCAATATTTTGAATACGTCTTTGAGATTTTTCTGATAATAGCATTTTGTTGAGTTTTAATGTTGGTTCTTACTGAATCTTGAGTAATGCAATGATTTGAATTGTTTCTGAATGGTTTCAGTGAAGTAAGTAAATTTCTTTTCGTAGTCAGAGTTGTGTTTGCATAGCAAGGAGTAGTTGAAATGTCGCTTTGTTCTCTATTGATAGACGATGTCTATCGGCAGATGCTGAGTTGTTGTTCTGTTGTCCATCGGAAGATATCTTCAGTGGAAGCCATCGGAAGATATAAGTAGAAAATTTGTCGTTTTGTGACCCGTGGATGTCGGGTGTTAAATTCATCAGATGATGTAGAATGTAATTTGTCGTTTAGTGACCGGTAGATGTCGAGTGTTAAATCCATCGGATGATGTAGTAGAAGTTTTGTCGTTTAGTCACCGGTGGATGTCGTGTGTTAAATCCATTGGAAGATGTAGGATGTAATTTATTGTTTTGTAACCGGATGATGTTGAGTATTTTATCTACTTGAAGGCGTGAGTAAAAGACTTGTCGTCTAGTGATCGGCTGAGGCGAGATGAATGAATCATCCGGCTGGCGTCATCGGTAGATGCAGTAGCAAAACATGTCATTTTGCGATCGGCTGAAGCTAGAAGAACGACTCCTCTGGCTGACGTCATCGGTGGAGACCTTCAGTTTTATTTCTGCCCTCTTGTTGACTTTGTACAGCGGCAGATGAGTTTGACTTCTGCAACTTTTAAAGTATTCCGCGATTTAAACTTTTTTCTTTTGACCGATTATTCCTTAACATCCCAACTGATTATTCAAGCATTGTTCTAAAGTTTTATTTAACTCTATTTTTGCTCAAATGATTTCCGTTGCAAGTCTTTAAATGCTTTGAGGTTTTAGAAAATGTCAAATTTTGACTTTCGAGCGAAGTTTTAAATTTGGTCCAAAGTTTCTTAGTTATGTTTGGGTTTATGAGTAACAAACCGGGTTCAGAAAACTCGGGGCGTCACAGTATGGTATCAGAGACATTCAGTTAAACCGTTCAAAAGATTACTCATCAGTGCCAATCGTTGCATGGAAGTACTTCAACAACTATAAGTGTTTATGTTAACCTTAGTTAATAGATATTTAAGAGTGTAATTAACCCTGTACAGGAATTTAGTACGATGGCCAGACGTCTAGAGAGACCTAGAGTGCCAAGAGAAATGCCAAATGTGAGAGATGAAGAGAAGTCTAGTGTGATTAGGCAGCTGACAGATTTAGTGCGTCAGCAAACTAATTTAGTGCGCCAACAGTCTGACCAACTAGGAGTGCTGTTGAACCGAGAGGTGCAAGGAAGTGCCAACTCGGGTTCTAGCAATGAACATTCTGGAGATAGATTCCGGAAACTAAGACCACCCACGTTTGATGGACAGTCATCTGATCTAGTTATTGCTGAAGGGTGGCTTAGGAAGATTGAAAGTATGCTTAGGTGTGCCAACATAGGAGAAGGAGACAAGGTCACGTTGGCGACATTTCACTTGGCTGGTGAAGCTCAACTCTGGTGGGAAACAATAGAGACCACAACTGATGTCTTGGCGATGCCTTGGTCGCAATTCAAAGACATTTTCTGCGAGAAGTATTCCAACAGTACTATCCAAACTGCAAAGAAGTTAGAATTTCTAAACTTGAAGCAGACAGGGTCTGTAGCCGAGTACTGTAGGCAGTTCGAGTCTCTGTCCAGGTTTGCTGGACATTTTGCTCACAGAGACGAGGATAAGGTATTTAAATTTGTGCATGGACTGAAGCCAGAAATCTACCGAGGGGTTAAATTTTGTGGTATTAAAGGCTTGACATTCAGTGAGGTTGTTGTTGACTTAAATAATGTTTAAGTCTTAATTTGTTTTTGATGATGAATTTGTCTGCTTAATATTGTAATTTGATTATGTCTATTAATTGAATTTAATGAAATGCATTTGAGTTAGATTTGTTGGAGATACCCTTAAAAAGGGTATTTTACTTTTTAATGCATATGATTAAGTGTACAGGGCTGAAATGTGTTAAGCAAAAGAATCAGTCCACCGGTCAAAAAACGACAAGAGCGGAGTCGTTTAAAAGAGTCAGTCCACCGGTCACTAAACGACAAGGCGGATGACTAAATGGAATTAGTCCACCGCTCAATAAAAGACAAGGCGGATGAGCGAAAAGAAAATACTCCACCGCTCGCTAAACGACAAAGGCGAATGAGCGAAAAGAAACAGTCCACCGCTCGCTAGACGACAAAGGCGGATGAGTAAACCAAAATGCTCTTCCGGCCACAAAACGACAAAGGCAGAAGACTTCAACAAAATGCTCTTCCGGCCACAAAACGACAAAGGCGGAAGACTTCAACAAAATGCTCTTCCGGCCACAAAACGACAAAGGCGGAAGACTTCAACAAATACTTCCGGCCACAAAACGACAAAGGCGGAAGACTTCAACAAAATGCTCTTCCGGCCACAAAACGACAAAGGCGGAAGACTTCAACAAAATGCTCTTCCGGCCACAAAACGACAAAGGCGGAAGACTTCAACAAAATGCTCTTCCGGCCACAAAACGACAAAGGCGGAAGACTTCAACAAAATGCTCTTCCGGCCACAAAACGACAAAGGCGGAAGACTTCAACAAAATGCTCTTCCGGCCACAAAACGACAAAGGCGGAAGACTTCAACAAAATGCTCTTCCGGCCACAAAACGACAAAGGCGGAAGACTTCAACAAAATGCTCTTCCGGCCACAAAACGACAAAGGCGGAAGACTTCAACAAAATGCTCTTCCGGCCACAAAACGACAAAGGCGGAAGACTTCAACAAAATGCTCTTCCGGCCACAAAACGACAAAGGCGGAAGACTTCAACAAAATGCTCTTCCGGCCACAAAACGACAAAGGCGGAAGACTTCAACAAAATGCTCTTCCGGCCACAAAACGACAAAGGCGGAAGACTTCAACAAAATGCTCTTCCGGCCACAAAACGACAAAGGCGGAAGACTTCAACAAAATGCTCTTCCGGCCACAAAACGACAAAGGCGGAAGACTTCAACAAAATGCTCTTCCGGCCACAAAACGACAAAGGCGGAAGACTTCAACAAAATGCTCTTCCGGCCACAAAACGACAAAGGCGGAAGACTTCAACAAAATGCTCTTCCGGCCACAAAACGACAAAGGCGGAAGACTTCAACAAAATGCTCTTCCGGCCACAAAACGACAAAGGCGGAAGACTTCAACAAAATGCTCTTCCGGCCACAAAACGACAAAGGCGGAAGACTTCAACAAAATGCTCTTCCGGCCACAAAACGACAAAGGCGGAAGACTTCAACAAAATGCTCTTCCGGCCACAAAACGACAAAGGCGGAAGACTTCAACAAAATGCTCTTCCGGCCACAAAACGACAAAGGCGGAAGACTTCAACAAAATGCTCTTCCGGCCACAAAACGACAAAGGCGGAAGACTTCAACAAAATGCTCTTCCGGCCACAAAACGACAAAGGCGGAAGACTTCAACAAAATGCTCTTCCGGCCACAAAACGACAAAGGCGGAAGACTTCAACAAAATGCTCTTCCGGCCACAAAACGACAAAGGCGGAAGACTTCAACAAAATGCTCTTCCGGCCACAAAACGACAAAGGCGGAAGACTTCAACAAAATGCTCTTCCGGCCACAAAACGACAAAGGCGGAAGACTTCAACAAAATGCTCTTCCGGCCACAAAACGACAAAGGCGGAAGACTTCAACAAAATGCTCTTCCGGCCACAAAACGACAAAGGCGGAAGACTTCAACAAAATGCTCTTCCGGCCACAAAACGACAAAGGCGGAAGACTTCAACAAAATGCTCTTCCGGCCACAAAACGACAAAGGCGGAAGACTTCAACAAAATGCTCTTCCGGCCACAAAACGACAAAGGCAGAAGACTTCAACAAAATGCTCTTCCGGCCACAAAACGACAAAGGCGGAAGACTTCAACAAAATGCTCTTCCGGCCACAAAACGACAAAGGCGGAAGACTTCAACAAAATGCTCTTCCAGCCACAAAAATTACTCTTCCGGTCACTAAACGACAGAGGTGGAAGACAACTACAAATCAATCATCCGATGCCGGTTCAAGCGTTTTAAGCTTCATCATCCGACGCCGGTTCAAGGGTTTAAAGCTTCATCTTCCGTTGGCGGTTCAAGACTATGAGTCAGCTTTGTCTTCCGCCAGAATTCAAATTAGCCGCGAAGCTACAGTGACGTCGTTTTCAGCCATAACTCCAGAACATTAATGGCGACGACGATTTGCAACTACAAACGGCAACGGCTACCTGATCTTGTACGGAAGCTGCTCCAACGGTAACTAAACTTCTATTATTGGATAAGGAGCATTGAAGCCAAGCCATTTTTATGAAGACAGAGTATATAAGCTGAGCTTAGAGCACGAAGTCCCAACTTTTGCCAAAATTGAATTCTGAGCCCTAGCTGCGAAAGAAAATTGCACACTCTGTATTTTTCTCTACATCTCTCAATCCTAACTTGAGATTCATCTTGTGAGATTGTAGTGTGAGCTTAAAATTTTACAAACTCAAATCTGTATAAGGCAGTGGATTGATGCCCGTGAAAGTTCAATCCAGAATTGTAAAGGCAGTTGATCGGAGCCCGGAATCCCGATCTGTTTTCTCGTGAGGAGAAGGTTAAGAATCTTCAAGGGGGTGCCTTGGAGCGTGGACGTAGGCAAGGTTTAGCCGAACCACGTTAAAATCCTGGTGTCAAATTTCTCTTTCTCTCTCTACTTTATATGTTTGTTTGCTGTTAATATTCAAACTAAATTGAAGAGAGAAATTTGCTAGACTAAAATTAAGTTTTTGAAAAAGGTCTAATTCACCCCCCCTCTTAGACAAATCTCGATCCTACAGTTGTGTCCACTGCTATGGAAGTGGAAGAAGCCGAAAGGAAGTGTGTTGGACCAAAAGAGGTCCCACAAAAGTCGGTCCAGCCACACCATCAAAGGGGAACGAAGAGGCCAAGTGAAGGCTAGAGTAGTCAAGGAACATGAGGGAAGGTACAGAATGTAGGAAATTTCCCCAGTGTCCTAAGTGTTTGAAGAACCACCCGGGCGAATGTAGACTGGGATTTGGGAAGTGTTTCAACTGTGAGGAGGTTGGACACACATTCAAAGAATGCTCGAAGCCTAGGATCACCAGATGCTACAATTGTAACAAGGTCGGCAAAAAAAAAAAAAAAAAAAAAAAAAAAAAAAAAAAAAAAAAAAAAAAAAAAAAAAAAAAAAAAAAAAAAAAAAAAAAAAAAAAAAAAAAAAAAAAAAAAAAAAAAAAAAAAAAAAAAAAAAAAAAAAAAAAAAAAAAAAAAAAAAAAAAAAAAAAAAAAAAAAAAAAAAAAAAAAAAAAAAAAAAAAAAAAAAAAAAAAAAAAAAAAAAAAAAAAAAAAAAAAAAAAAAAAAAAAAAAAAAAAAAAAAAAAAAAAAAAAAAAAAAAAAAAAAAAAAAAAAAAAAAAAAAAAAAAAAAAAAAAAAAAAAAAAAAAAAAAAAAAAAAAAAAAAAAAAAAAAAAAAAAAAAAAAAAAAAAAAAAAAAAAAAAAAAAAAAAAAAAAAAAAAAAAAAAAAAAAAAAAAAAAAAAAAAAAAAAAAAAAAAAAAAAAAAAAAAAAAAAAAAAAAAAAAAAAAAAAAAAAAAAAAAAAAAAAAAAAAAAAAAAAAAAAAAAAAAAAAAAATTGTAACAAGGTCGGCCATATTAGTAGAGACTGTCCAGTTCCTAAGAGTGGCCCTGCTACGATTAAACCGAGGATATTCTCCATGATGGAGTCGGGGAATGAAGACCAGCCTTGTAACGACCCGGGGAGGATCGCCACGAAATTCTTGACTTTACATAAAACTTTAATTCATATTTGAACTCTTTTCTCCTTCTCTTTTTTTTTCCTTTAATAACAGTATACCTAACAGGCTTAAAGACTTCAACTTAATGGATGGAAAATTAGTCCCTCGTACATGCTTCCAATCGACGTACAAGTTGCATGGGTCTGCATGCATCAACCGATAGACATTGCGTCTTCCGGATGGCACGTGCACCCCACATGACTCATTTAAACACCTATCGGCAGATGCGAATACTCGCATCGACCGACGATCACGTGCATCTCGTGTGACCAATTAAACATCTACCGATAGACGTATGAAATTCATGTGTTCATCTAAGACATCTTCCGATAGCTTACAAGCTCTATATCATCCGATCACTAAACGACAAATTATCACTTACATCATCTGGCGAGGAAATATACTTCATCTTCCGGTGAAATAGGGAAACATCATCCGATGGACATGTACTCCCACGTGCATAATTAAAACATGACCCGGTCACTAAACGACAAGAAAACCCTCACCTCACAAGAAAACCCTCACATCGTCCGATGGCTAAACACTCTACATCTGCCGATCGCTAGATGACAAAATAACACTTTCATCATCCGATGGCTAACACTCTACATCTGCCGATGAAGAACATACTGCATCTTCTGGTGACGTCATCCGGAAGACTCAATCGTTCGATTCCTATCATTTGACATCTGCCGATGACGTCAGTCGGATGAATGCCTCATCCAGCTTCTATCTTACGACAGTAAAACACTATAATCATCAAACAACCTCATCCAACAGAAAATACTACAACTCACCCAAACCTTAACCTGAGAATTATAAACCCTAATGAGTAAAAACCATATCCCATACAAGATACACATAGCGGAAGGCTTAAGCAAAACAGACCATTCAATGATCCTTAAGATCGTTAACAGACTTTGAAGTCAAACCATTAAAAATCTGAATCTCATTGTTATAAGAAAACTATATTCCACTTAGTCATCTGTTTATCATAAACTTCTCTGACTTACTATGGGTATAACCAGGGAACTTGATCGCCTATCCAGCCTCCACTTTCACACTGAGCATCCTCCAGCAACCAAGCTTAGACATCTTCATTGACCTTGAGTTCCTCACCTGAAAACTCGTCACCTACATCATAAGGTTTAAACTATAAGCCTAATGCTTAGTAAGGAATGCAACACTAACATGGATGCATGAATGCATAATTTGGGAAAATCACATGCTCATAGGTCTTTTCTTGTTCATGTCTTTGCTCGTAATCATCATTCATAGTCATGGATAATATTCATCATTCATAATCATTGATCATATTCATCATTCATAGTCATTGATCATATTCATCATTCATAGTCATTGATCATATTCATCATTCATAGTCATTGTTCATATTCATCATTCATAGTCATTGTTCATATTTTTTTTGTTTAGGTTGTGTGGATCAAGAGAGGATTTGTGCCGGTAAAGGGGGTTCGACAGTGAGTTTGATCTTGTTCCCTACTGCAGGTCGTATTCATATGTCCTTCTTTGGACTGTGACATATGCCGAACCGCCCCCAACTCTCACTTAATCCACATTGCATAAATCTTATACATATACATATATGCATACATATCTTGTTCATGGAAAACATGCGTTAAACATTTTCTTATGCTTGAGAAACATTCATGATGCATGAACATGAGAGCTTTTAACTCATCAAACTATGACAATGATCATACCAGAGCAGACAACTTCACATTCACTAGCAGGTCATCAAATAGTATAACTCGCAACATACATAAATCCTTCAAGTGCAGACAGACTCCTTATCATAAAGTAAACATTAGACATCTATACAACCTAGTACTCCCACGATGTAGGGCTCTATTTGCCGGAAATCTTAATACATTCACTTACCTGGTCTCCTTAGCACTTGAGCTCCTTTCTCTTCAAACTTCTTCACCTAAACATTTACATTGCAGTAGTTAAAACAAAATCCTAATAGTTCTAATCTCGAGTTATCCTAAGATCTAATAGCTAAGAGTCCTTCCCGAGTTCTTAGTTTAATACTCAATGTAACAGAAATCCCAAAATCAAAACAGACGGATTCGATAATGATAACTCAGGGTTGGTTGTTTTAAATGTCCAGAATCGATTCGAAATGACATTACCAATCTCGGGTTTCAAAATGTTCTTATCAATACTCGGCCATTGAAGAATCCAAAACTTCAATACAGAGCTGAAAACAGAGCTAATACACTAACAGATAGTCACATTGTCTAATGCATACCTCAGGCGCAGAGTAGTCGAGTGGTGGCGGAGTAAACCGGCCGTCGAGGAGAGTTTGTTGATGGCAGAGAGTAAGGACTTGCGAGAGAAGAAATCGCCGGAAAGGGTGGTGTCGGCTACAGTGGTTTAAATGAGGTTTGAATCCTTTCCTTTTTCTTTAAATACTGGCCTCAATCCTCCAATATTACAACTTTGCCACTCAACCTAGTTTAGATCCACATGTAATTAATTAAGCTTGACATAAATCCTAAACTACGAAGATTAAATATTTATGACCGTTAATACAGTTAAGAAAATCACCTGGCCGTTGACTCGGGTGTTACAAGCCTGCTGTGGTGTCAGGTACTATATTAATCAACTCTGTACCTGCTTTTACTTTAATAGACTCTGGTACAACGCATTCGTTTATAGCATCTGCATTTGCTGTTAAGTTAGATGTACAGTTCACCCCTTCCATGCATGTGTTTAATGTTGCATTACCCTCTGGTGAACGCATGCACTCTAACCAAGTGATGCTTGACAGCGATGTGTTAGTAGGGAATGTAAGTCTACCTGCTGATCTTATTATTATGGATATAATGGGATTTGATGTAATCCTAGGAATGGATTGGTTGTTTAAACACCACGCCACGATTGATTGTAGGACTGGAATAGTTAGCTTCCACCCCCTGGTAGTTTGAAGCATACCTTTCAAGCTTCAAGGAAGAGTAAGGAAATGTCTGTGATGACTTCTATTAACACTAGACCTTCCCTATATGGAGAGTATTTGTGCTTCTTAGCTAGTTTTTTAGACACACAATTTGTAGGAAAAGCAAAACGTCAAAATGTTTTAATTGTCCAGAACTTTCCCGAAGTATTTCTAGATGACCTTCCTGGTTTACCACCAGATAGGGAAATTGAATTTGTTGTAGATGTTTATCCTGACGCCGGACCTGTGTCTAAAAATCCATATAGATTAGCACCAACTGAACTTAAGGAATTAAAGAAGCAATTGGAGCATCTGTTGGAGAAAGGGTTCATACGCCTTAGCTTTTCACCGTGGGGTGCACTTGTCCTTTTTGTCAAAAAGAAATATGGATCAATGCATATGTGCATTGATTATAGGGAATTGAATAAGTTAACTGTCAAGAACAAGTATCCATTACCAAGGATTGATGATTTATTCGACCAACTTAATGGTGCTAGAGTTTTCTCTAAGATTGACCTTAGATCCGGTTATTACCAGTTGAAGGTTAAATCTGAAGATATTCCAAAGACTGCTTTTCGCACAAGGTATGGACATTATGAGTTTTTGGTCATGTTCTTTGGATTGACAAATGCACCAGCAGCCTTTATGGATCTCATGAATAGAGTGTTTTATGAGTATTTGGATAAGTTTGTCATAGTGTTCATAGATGACATTTTAATCTATTCACGTACTAAAGATGAGCACGCTAGGCACCTGACCTTGGTGTTGGAAGTATTAAAACAGCACCAACTATACGCCAAGTTTTCTAAGTGTGAATTTTGGTTGGACCAAGTTCACTTTCTAGGACATGTTATCTCTAGGGATGGAATATCTGTCGATCCAGCTAAGGTTCAAGCAGTTAAGAAATGGCCCCAACCGAGGAATGCTACAGATATCAGGAGTTTTCTTGGATTAGCAGGATATTATAGGAAGTTCATTGAAGGATTTTCAAAGATTGCTACACCCCTTACTAAGTTAACAAGGAAAAATGTGAAGTATATATGGACTGACGAATGTGAGCATAGTTTTCAGACCCTGAAACAGAAACTGACCAACGCTCCAATTTTAACCCTTCCAGTTGAAGATGGTAAATTTAGCATTTACTGTGATGCATCCAAGGTTGGACTTGGCTGTGTCTTGATGCAAGAGGGAAAGGTAATAGCTTATGCCTCTAGGCAGTTGAAAACACATGAGAAGAATTACCCTACACATGACTTAGAACTAGCTGCAGTGGTATTTGCACTTAAGATTTGGAGGCATTACTTGTATGGACAATCTTGCGAGATATTTTCAGATCATAAGAGCCTGAAGTATATTTTCACATAGAAAGAACTAAACATGAGGCAACGTTGATGGTTGGAGTTTGTAAAGGACTACGATTTCGAGATTAAATATCATCCCGGCAAAGCAAATGTTGTGGCAGATACTTTGAGTAGAGTAACAACACCAACCCCAACTATGATTTTCAATATATCATTAGCCTTAGAGTCAGAATTCTAAAGGTTTAACCTAGAAGCAGTATCCAGTGTATCAGCTATACTTTCAGCCTTAACCTTGAAGCCTACCATTCTAGAGAAAATAAAAGAAACTCAGACGAATGATGAAGAGTGTAACAAGTACAAGTTAAGCACGGATTCTTCGGACAAGTCAGATTTTAACTATTCTGTCGATGGAATCCTTAAGTTTAGAAATAGATGGTTTGTTCTTGCCATTAATGAACTTCGAGATGAGATTCTTTCTGAAGCACACTCTTCCAGGTTCTCTGTTCACCCTAGGAGTACAAAGATGTACAAGGATCTCAGACACCATTATTGGTGGCCAAGTATGAAAAGAAGTGTGGCTGAATATGTGGAATCGTGCCTAGTTTGTCAACAGGTCAAAGCTGAGCACCAGAGACCTGCAGGGATGTTACAACCCTTACCAGTTCCCGAATGGAAATGGAAACAAATAACGATGAACTTTGTTGTGAGATTGCCTAAAACAGCAAAGGGACACGATGCAATTTGGGTGGTAGTTGACCGTCTAACCAAATTAGCTCATTTCCTACCGATAAAGGTGACTTACTCGATGGATCAGCTTGCTGAGTTGTATGTGCATGAAGTTGTTAGACTGCATGGAGTTCCAAGTACTATAGTTTCAGACCGAGACTCTAGATTCACTTCTAAGTTTTGGAAAAGTTTGCACAAGGCTATGGGAACACAGCTTAGTTTTAGCACAGCTTTTCACCCTCAGACAGATGGACAATCCGAAAGAACGATCCAAACATTAGAAGATATGCTCCGTGCCTGCATATTGGATTTTCAAGGATCTTGGAGTAAATATTTATCATTGGTGGAGTTTTCCTATAATAACAGTTTTCAGGCAACAATACGAATGACACCGTATGAAGCATCGTCTGGACGAAAATGCAGATCACCATTGTACTGGGATGAAGTTGGTAAAGCACAGTTGCTTGGTCCTGACATCGTGCAACAAACTGTTGAGAAGGTTGCCCTCATTCGACAAAAAATTTTGGCAGCTCAGAGCCGACAGAAAAGTTATGCAGATTGCAGGCGTAGAGAATTGGAATTTGTGATAGGTGATGAAGTTTTTCTCAAGGTATCACCATTCAAAGGAGTTGTGAGATTTGAGAAGAGAGGAAAGTTGAACCCCAGGTTTATTGGACCATTCTCAATCTTGAAAAGGATTGGGAAGACATCCTATCAGTTACAGCTACCAACCTCTATGGAAGGAATCCATAATGTGTTCCATGTTTCCATGTTGAAGAAATGCATAAGAGATCCATCTCAGATTGTGGAACAGCAGAGTATCGAAATTCGTCCTACCCTTACCTATGACGAGAAACCAGTAAGAATCCTGAATTATGCAGTGAAGGTGTTGCGCAACAAAGAGGTTCCACTAGTGAAAGTCTTGTGGCACAACCAGAATATAGAGAAAACAACTTGGGAACGCCAGCAAGACATGATGGATCAACATCCAGAGTTATCCAGGTACTGAATTTTGAGCACAAAATTCTTTTAAGGAGGGTAGATTGTAACACCCGATTCTATCGAACCAGCTCTCTTTTATAATTAATGGTATACACCTTATTAGGCAATAATTAAAGTAGGGTTGTTATATGACTAGACAAGGGCATTAGAGTAAATTACAAATTTTCAAAAAATGGATAATGTATTTAAGGAAAGAGGGTTGGGTTTAATGCACTGTAGCCGCCACCATTTCATACTTTTCCTCTTCGGGTTTTCAGCTCAAGCAGCCGAGCTCTCTAGGCAATTTTCCTCGCCCGATTCTCCTTCAACCTAGGTAAGTTTTCCTCATTTCTCTTATGATATAGCGGTTAGATACCTGAGGGAGTACAATGTGAGGATTTTAAGGATGCTGAGATTGAGCGAAGGTTTGGGTTTTAGTGATAAATGGGAATACTCGGGTAGTAGAGTTTCTAACTGGATTCCTCAAACTTTTGTTTGATTCATGGCGAAGTTTAGTGAAGGTTTGATTTATGTTCTGTTGTGAACTTAGGTGAGCAGATTTCTGAAGTAACTAGCAACCAGACAATTTCCAGGAGCCAGGTAAGTGAAGTATGTTTGTGCCTTCGGGCCTACATCACAAAACATTAGGATTTTGTTTACTTGAATGTTTTAGTCTGTCATGCATCATATTTTAAAAGTATACTAAAATGAATTTGAAGGCATGTTGGCATGGTAAGGAATGAACATAATGAAATAGCAATGTGAATCAGACTTACTATTAAGGGAAGTAATCCGCCCCTTAATGAGACAGTGGATATTTAGACTTTGGGAAACTTGATCCGCTTCCCATCAAACAGAGGGATCAGAAATAGCTATGTGAATCAGATTTACTGTTAAGGGAAGTAATCCGCCCCTTAATGAGTCAGTGGATATTTATACTTTAGGAGGAGTGATCCAACTCCCAATTTCACAAGGGGATCAGATCAGTAAACGAACGAATGTACAACTGAGATGAGAAAGTAGAAACTGCATGTTTAGGTTTTATATTTCAACATATCATTTCATTATTACTTTACTTGCTTAGCATTAGGCTAATAGATGAGTTTTGTGATGTATTTTTTTTTTTTTTTTTTTTTTTTTTTTTTTTTTTTTTTTTTTTTTTTTTTTTTTTTTTTTTTTTTTTTTTTTTTTTTTTTTTTTTTTTTTTTTTTTTTTTTTTTTTTTTTTTTTTTTTTTTTTTTTTTTTTTTTTTTTTTTTTTTTTTTTTTTTTTTTTTTTTTTTTTTTTTTTTTTTTTTTTTTTTTTTTTTTTTTTTTTTTTTTTTTTTTTTTTTTTTTTTTTTTTTTTTTTTTTTTTTTTTTTTTTTTTTTTTTTTTTTTTTTTTTTTTTTTTTTTTTTTTTTTTTTTTTTTTTTTTTTTTTTTTTTTTTTTTTTTTTTTTTTTTTTTTTTTTTTTTTTTTTTTTTTTTTTTTTTTTTTTTTTTTTTTTTTTTTTTTTTTTTTTTTTTTTTTTTTTTTTTTTTTTTTTTTTTTTTTTTTTTTTTTTTTTTTTTTTTTTTTTTTTTTTTTTTTTATATTTCAACATATCATTTCATTATTACTTTACTTGCTTAGCAAGTGTAGGTGTTGAGGTAACTACTGGAGAGTTCTCTGAATTTACTGAGGAATAGGCGGAGTTGTTGAAGCACATTGATGCCACGCTTTGGTATCCTGATGAGGCGGTTTAACTGATGTCTATTGGTGTGAAGGTTTAGTTGACAATGTTTCAATTTAAGTGTGTTGAGATTTCATGACAGTAGTGGTATCAATATTTTGAATACGTCTTTGAGATTTTTTTTCTGATAATAGTATTTTGTTGAGTTTTAATGTTGGTTCTTACTGGATCTTGAGTAATGCAATGATTTGAATTGTTTCTGAATGGTTTCAGTGAAGTAAGTAAATTTCTTTTCGTAGTCAGAGTTGTGTTTGCATTGCAAGGAGTAGTTGAAATGTCGCTTTGTTCTCTATTGATAGACGATGTCTATCGGCAGATGCTGAGTTGTTGTTCTGTTGTCCATCGAAAGATGTCTTCAGTGGAAGCCATCGGAAGATATAAGTAGAAAATTTGTCGTTTTGTGACCGGTGGATGTCGGGTGTTAAATTCATCGGATGATGTAGAATGTAATTTGTCGTTTAGTGACCGGTGGATGTCGAGTGTTAAATCCATCGGATGATGTAGTAGAAGTTTTGTCGTTTAGTCACCGGTGGATGTTGTGTGTTAAATCCATCGGAAGATGTAGGATGTAATTTGTCGTTTTATAACCGGATGATGTTGAGTATTTTATCTACCGGAAGGCGTGAGTAAAAGACTTGTCGTCTAGTGATCGGCTGAGGCGGGATGAACGAATCATCCGGCTGACGTCATCGGTAGATGCAGTAGCAAAACATGTCGTTTTGCGATCGGCTGAAACTAGAAGAACGACTCCTCCGGTTGACGTCATCGGTGGAGACCTTCAGTTTTATTTCTGCCCTCTTGTTGACTTTGTACAGTGGCAGATGAGTTTGACTTCTGCAACTTTTAAAGTATTCCATGATTTAAACTTTTTTCTTTTGACCGATTATTCCTTAACATCCCAACTGATTATTCAAGCATTGTTCTAATGTTTTATTTAACTCTATTTTTACTCAAATGATTTCCGCTGCAAGTCTTTAAATGCTTTGAGGTTTTAGAAAATGTCAAATTTTGACTTTCGAGCGAAGTTTTAAATTTGGTCCAAAGTTTCTTAGTTATGTTTAGGTTTATGAGTAACAAACCGGGTTCAGAAAACTCGGGGCGTCACAGGTTGCTGCAGTCAGACAAACGTATTTCATGTGAGGATGTGTTTTTCTAAAGTTATGTCAAGTTCTGTACAGCTTTTGGGATTTTAAAACGATGTACAAACTTTCTGTTGATGTATTTAAAACTTCTTTTGACAGTTTAATGTATGTTTTAAAATATTCTGGAATTGCTTGGGATTTTCTCTTTTGGTTGTGCATGGATTGTCTCTGGTTTTAGAGCTATCCATGCAGTTCGATTTCTTAAACTTCTGTCATGTTTTCTATCCTGTCCAAAATCACGTTTTGAAATCGGTTTTTGAAGTTTTATGCCGTCTATTTTTATGCTCCTTGTTCATATGTCTTCCTGTTAAATGTAGTTCACTTCTGCCAGTGAACAGTAAATTTCTGCCTGTAGTTCACTTCTACTGGTGAACAGTAAACTTCTGCCTGTAGATTACATCTTCCGCCTTGTTTCTTCCGCCCGATTTATTTACATTTTCCGCCTTACTTCTTTAGCCCAGTTTATTTACATTTTCTGCCTTGCTTCTTCCACCCGGTTTATTTGCTTCTTCCGCCCAGTTTATTTGCTTCTTCCGCCCAGTTTAATTACTTCTTCCGCCCATATCACCCGATCCTGTCATTCACTGTAGCCCTCCTCCACAGTAGGTCTTTCAGTTTATGTTTTTTCCCATATTATTTCATGTTTTATTTCTGTTCTTCATATCTCCTCGTCTTCCTACTCTCGTTCAGAGTACGCGCCACATTTTTAGGTTCCTGTTCTTTTTTGTTGTATTCTGTACATTCGTTCTTCCCTGTTTTATTCTGCTCATTCACTCCAGTATTGAGTCTTCAGAATTTTATGTCTTCTGACTTCAGTCTTCCTGTTTTACATCTGTCTTCCTGTTTTCCTTCTGTTACTTATCTCCGTAGCCCGATTTTTTTAAATTGCCTTCCAGTCTTAATTTTCCAAGAAGGTTTCTACTCTCTGTATAGTTTTTATAAATGTTTAAAAGTTTAAAAAAAATAATTCCCGTTTCCTGTTAAATGTCCGGAGTGATGGCACCTCGGGCCCGATCGGGTCTGGGCCGTCACTGTTATGGTATTAGAGAGAAATCAGGTTTTAAAAGCGATTCTGTAAACTGTCTGACTGCGCAATCCGCCACGTGAGATCACTCCACCAACTGTAAGTGTTTAAGTTTCTGTACCCGTTCTGTTTATTAAGTTGAGTTCGCTAATATGTATAGGATTTTCTAGAAATGGTGAGAGGGAATCAAGGTGATGCAAATGACACGACGCCCTCGATCGTTTAACTGAGTTAGTCGGCGTTCAGTCACGTATGATGGAACGCATGATGGCAGACAACGGGAACAACAACCATGCGCCACGTGACACCAGTGGAGACAGATTCCGGCGACTCCAACCGCCTACGTTTGATGGGCTATCTACGGACCCAACTCATGCTGAGGAATGGATCCGGGCGATAGAGAAAATGTTCAACCATGCTGAAGTAGAGGAGAATAAGAAAGTGATATGTGCCTCGTTCTATCTCACCAAAAATGTTGGATTTGGTGGGACAAAGTGCAGTCAACTACCGTGGCATTGAGCTGGGAAGGATTCAAAAGAATTTTTTACGAGAAATACTTCGATCGCAGTGTGAGGAAGGAAAAGATGATCGAATTTGCTCAACTGCGGCAATTTGGATCAGTGGCCGAGTATGTTCAGAGGTTCGAGTCGCTATCCTGCTATGCACCTCATTTGGTGGCCACTGACGAAAACAAGGTGCACCAATTTATTCAGGGTTTGAAGCTGGACCTCTTACGGGGGATTACATACGAGGGATTTGAAGAGGCCTCGTATACGAAGGTAGTGTCCAAGGCTTATCAGTTGGAAGCCTAAGAGGCGAAGTCTCAGAGATATAGAGATACATCAAAGAGAATCCTGCACGATGTCCCTCAACAGCAACAACAAAGAGGTCAGGTCGGGCAACCCCAACAGCAACAGAACAGAGGTGTTAAGAGACCTAATGAGGTTGTCATTTATCAGGACAGGGGGAAAAGACCTATGGGAGCTCCTCAGCTTCCTGTATACCCATGTTGCCAGAGAAATCATACGGGGGAGTGTAGGCTCTTTACTGGCCGATGCTTCCAATGTGACAAAGAAGGCTACCAAGTCCGGGATTGTCCAGTGCCTGACACGAGGCCGAATCGTGCCGTGCCAAGAGTGTTTGCTATGATAGAGGAAGATGATGACACCCAGCACACGGTGATCACATGTACAATATTAATCTGTGATGCACTTGTATATACTTTGTTGGACACGGAGGCCACACATTCATTTGTGGCCATGGACTTTGTGGGTAGGGAGAACTTATGTATTGTGCCTTCAGATCAACCCTACAGTGTCATGCTACCGTCTAGAGAGTTTATGCACTCTGAGCAGGCAGTGCAGGGTGATATAGTGTCAGTTGGAGACCAGAAATTGTATGCCAATTTTATCATCATCGATATGAAAGGATACGAAGTAATTTTGGGGATGGACTGGCTGTTTCGACATCACGCCACCATCAACTGCAGGTCCGGGCTCGTGTCTTTTAAGCACCTGAACGAGGTAGAGTTCTCCTATCAGGCAATACCAAAGAAACACAATATGCCTGTTATATCCTCCTTGAAAGCTCAATAGCTGATGAGGTCAGGATGTGTCGGATTTCTTGCCCACGTAGTAGATGTTCAGAGGCAAGGTGTGGTGGAACTTCAAAGTATCCCGGTGGTTCAAAACTTCTCAGAGGTTTTCTTAGATGACTTACCGGGATTTCCACCTGAATCGTGAGATCGAGTTCGAAATTGAAGTATATCCTGGTGCTGAACCGGTATCGAGGAATCCGTACCGTATGGCGCCAATAGAGCTGAGGGAGTTGAAAGCTCAGCTAAAGGAATTGGTGGACAAGGGCTTCGTGCACCCTAACTTCTCTCTGTGGGGTGCTCCAGTCCTATTTGTTAAAAAGAAGGATGGGTCCCTACACATGTGCATTGATTACCATTAGCTGAACAAATTGACCATCAAGAATAAGTACCCGTTGCCGAGGATCGACGATTTATTTGACCAGTTACAAGGGGCTTGGGTATTCTCAAAGATTGATTTGCGCTCCGGTTATTACCAGTTGAAGGTCAGAGCTGATGATATTCCAAAGACCACATTCAAGACCCGATACGGACACTATGAGTTCTTGGTGATGTCTTTTGGACTGACTAATGCCCCGACGGCATTTATGGACTTGATGAACAGGATATTCCAGGATTTATTGGATAAATTTGTAATCGTCTTCATCGATGACATCCTGGTTTACTCCAAAAGTGAGGCCGAGCACGAGGAGCACTTGGCAATTGTGCTATCGTCTCTAAAACAACACCAATTGTACGCCAAGTTGTCGAAGTGCGAATTCTGGTTGAGCAGGATTAACTTCCTAGGCCATGTGGTGTCGGCAGAAGGAGTGTCTGTGGATCCAGCCAAGATTCTAGCAGTGAAAGAATGGCCGAGACCGAGAAATGCCAGTGAGGTACGGAGTTTTATCGGGTTAGCTGGTTATTATAAAAAATTTATCAAGGGATTTTCTATGGTAGCAAAGCCTATGACCAGCTTAACGAGGAAAGACATCAAGTTCAAATGGTCTGAAGCTTGTGAGGTGAGTTTTCAGACACTTAAGCAGAAATTAACCACTGCTCCTCTGTTAATATTGCCAGTTGAAGATGGCAAATTTAGCGTATACTGTGATGCGTCCAAGGTCGGCTTGGGATGTGTATTAATGCAAGAAGAGAAAGTAGTGGCATACACATCCAGACAATTGAAGAACCACGAGCAAAACTACCCTACACATGACCTTGAGTTAGCGGTAGTTGTTTATGCATTGAAGGTATGGAGGCACCATTTATATGGACAGTCATGTGAGGTGTTTTCGGATCACAAAAGCTTGAAGTACATATTTACCCAGAAAGAGTTAAACATGAGACAAAGGCGGTGGTAAGAATTTGTGAAAGATTACGATGTTGAGATTAAATACCACTCGGGGAAAGCTAACGTGGTAGCCGATGCATTGAGCAGGATGCCAGCTACTATGCAACCAGCTATGTCAGCCGTATCAATGCCTTTGAGGACAGAGATCCAGAAGTTTGATATGGAGATAGTTTCTGGGCTATCGGCCATGCTAGCGGACTTGACACTACGGCCCACCATCCTGGACCGAATTAAAGAAGCCCAGAAGACCAATTCAAAGGAAATGGCTGATATAGTAAGCAAGTTACCTATGGCCTCTTTCGATTTCAGTTATTCGGGAGATGGTATTCTGAAGTTCAAAGATAGGTGGTATGTTCTGAGAGACGAAGAACTGCGAAGGGACATTTTATCGGAAGCCCACTCGTCTTCTTTCTCTATGCATCCTGGAAGCACGAAGATGTATCAGGACTTGAAACTTCACTTCTGGTGGCCAAATATGAAGAACGAAGTAGCCAAGTATGTGGAGTCTTGCATGATATGTCAACAAATCAAAGCTGAACATCAACGACCAGGTGGAACGCTTCAGTCTCATTCCGATCCCTGAATTGAAGTGGGAGAATATCACTATAGGACTTCGTTGTTGGCCTACCGAGGACGACTAAGGGCCATAATAGCATATGGGTCATAGTAGATAGATTGACGAAGTCGGCCCATTTTCTACCTGTGAAAACGACGTTCTCCATGGATCAATATGCAGAGCTATACATTAGCGAGATCATCAAGCTACATGGAGTGCCAGTATCAATTGTATCTGACCGGGACCCTAGATTCACGTCAAGGTTCTGGAAAAGCTTGCAACACTCCTTGGGTACCAAGTTAAACTTCAGCACAGCTTTTCATCCAAAGACTGACGAACAATCTGAGAGAACGATTCAGATACTAGAGGATATGTTAAGGTCGTGTGTGCTGGAATTTCATGCTTCTTGGAGTAAATATTTTCCGCTCGTGGAGTTCGCTTACAACAATAGCTACCAGGCTACAATCGGTATGGCTCCATATGAAGCTCTTTACGGCAAGAAGTGTAGATCCCCATTGTGTTGGGATGAAGTCGGAGAAGCCAAGCTTATCGGCCTTGAGTTTTTACAACTGATGTCTGAGGTGATTACTACTATCAGACAGCGAATCAATATTGCTCAGAGTCGATAGAAAAGTTACGCGGACTGGAGACGGAGAGACTTAGAGTTCACTTAAGGCGATGAAGTATTCCTGAAGGTGTCGCCTTTCAAGGGCGTGATGAGATTTGGCAATAAAGGGATGCTAAGTCCAAGGTTTGTTGGGCCCTTTCCCATCTTGAAGAAAGTAGGAAGCATGGCTTACAGACTGCAGTTGCCAGCGTCTATGGATGGGGTTCACAATGTTTTTCATGTTTCGATGCTGAGGAAATGTGTACGAGATCCAACTCAGATCATGAAACAGGTGGACTTTGATATCATGCTGACGCTGACATATGAAGAAAGGCCCATACAGATATTGGATACTTCACTCAAGGTGTTGCGCAACAAGGTAGTCCCATTGGTGAAAGTTTTGTGGCGCAATCATAATGTGGAGGAAGCCACATAGGAAAGACAACAAGATGTTAAAGCCCAATATCCGGAGCTATTCGTTTAAGCAAATTTTGGAGACAAAATTCTGTTAAGGTGGGTGGGATGTAACACCCAGCATTTTGCCATGTAAATATTCTTTGAATTATTAAACGGTATTAATGAGAATATTTATACAATGCGTGTTTTTACAAATTTGCCGATGTTTTCAATTGAATATGTGTGATTGGTAAAACCGATTCGGCGAACTAAATAGTAATTTAGTTAAAAACCAATAGTTAGAATTGCATGGAGGGATAAATTGGGAAAGAATTAAGGTAGGTGGGAGGGAGCCAATGGTTGGTTGCCAAATGTCCATAACTTGCTGAGAAACCTACCTATTGTATCATCTTCTCTTCTCTCTTCTACGTAAACCTTCATTTTCATCCTCCTCTCTGTTCTCTCTTCCAGGCGATTGAGACAAATTTCCAAAACTTGTTTCTTCTATTTTCTTCTGTTTCCTTTAACAAAGGTAATCATCTAACCTAGTTAACTAGTTTGGACAAGTTAAGATGTGAGTTTTGTGCAAGTTAAGGGTTATGATATTTTGAGAAAACTCACTATTTTTGTATGAAAACACGCTGGTTTGTTTTCTAAAGATTTGAATGGATTCTGGAACATGTTCTACCAAGTTATTAGTTAGC
The DNA here is from genome assembly GCA_022432975.1 of Begonia masoniana. Taxonomy (NCBI): domain Eukaryota; kingdom Viridiplantae; phylum Streptophyta; class Magnoliopsida; order Cucurbitales; family Begoniaceae; genus Begonia; species Begonia masoniana. The sequence continues at coordinate 29,999,747 of CM039507.1, read as the reverse complement.
ATTTGCAGCTCTGTTTATTTTCTTTACGTGCATGTTTTAGGTTCGTGTATAACCGAGACGTTCAAGACTTGCAACTCTACAGCAACAGGTAAGTTCATACGTATAGGTTTGGCCCTACAATACGGAGGTGCTAGGTTTTATGTTGTCGGGATTTCTGTTGGGTAGTTAAACCATAAGTTATGTTTTAGGTTAAGTGTATTTTGTTTTATATCCTGCTTATTATTCGGTTGCCTGTCTATGAATGTTCATGCATACACGTTTTCTCTAAAAGTCATGTAAATGTTTTCTGCACACAGTTTGAAGTTAAGTAAGATAAAACCTGTAATGTAATGTATGGTTAAGTGTGGACGAGGACTGGCTGTAACACCCAGGAAATTCCTATAACGTGCATAACCTTAGATTAGTTATGTGAGGGGAGTTTAATTTCATTTAAGGGTTATGCTATGTATAGAAATGAGAGAGTGGAATTGGAAGTGGAATTTGAGAGAATACTTTAGAATTTTTTGGTTAGAAATTTTGTTAAGTTGAATTGACTTAAATGTAAATAAAAGTGAACAAAAGGATTTGGAAATATAAGGCCTTCACGTTGGATTGAAGGAAAGTTAGAGGTGAAAAGATATTAAGTGAGGGGGTTTATGGTTAGTTGTAAATTAAAGTAAGAGAAAGATATTTGTATGAAGTAAATGTGAAAGAGGAGGGTTGGAAGGGGGGGGAAGCTCACGTTGGTAATGAGAACAAAGGAGGTGGAGGTCAATTTGTGAAATAAGAAAAATTGGTGGAGAAAAAAATTAAAAGGAAAAATATGAAAAGTTGAAAAATCAAAGAAGGTTACCACATGAAGAAGTTGAAAAGTCAAATAAGGTGGTAACCTTCACGTTAAAGAAGGGAAACATATTGCTTGGTATAAAATATGACACATCACCTAATTTTTTGTGATAGTTATCTTTAACTAAAGAAAAGAAATCTACCCCATTTTGCAGCTTCTCTCCCACGATTCCTATTTTTGCAGGTTCCTCCCACAAAGGGCTCTCCCTCTCCTAACAACAATTCAAGGTAAGTTAAAAATATTAGGTTATGGTTAAGCAAAAGGTTAATTTTTGCTAGAAGAGGTTATGTTTTAGTGGGTTTTATAGAGATGGTGGAACCCTAATTGTGATGCACAAAAATTCTAATTGGGTTGCTAAATTTCTTCTCTAAATTGATGTTATCTTATGATATACGATCATGTATGAGGTGAAAATGGAAAAGAGTTGATGTTAAAGTTAGGATTTAAAAATTTAGCAAAACAGAGCATGTTTTGGGTTTTGGTATTTTCGCCTAACCTAAGGGTTTATTTTTGATAAATTGATTTAAGCATGTTATAGACTCTTTAAGGAGTCCATAGGCGCTGGAATCAACGTATTTGGATAAGTATAGATTAAGTTATCATTTTTCAAAGTTGGACCAAAATCTATGAAGAAAAAAAATTAGGCATGTTTTGATTTTGGTATTTGCCGAACCTCTTCCTTATCTTAGCTTGCAAAACTGTTTTAATGGATTAAAATAGACACTTTAATGAATCTATGGGCTTTGGAATCGAAGCGTTTCGAGGTGTATAAAATTAGTTATGGATTTTAAAAGTTGAGTTAATGCATTGTGTTATAATCTGAATTTTAGCAAAGGAAGGATTTAATTGGTTATGTTGTGTTTAAAACAACTTTAATTCTAGTTTAAAAATTAAGTGTTAGCTTGGTTTATTGCTAGAATTGGAGTAGATATTTTCTTAGAAGTTCTTTGATGACTTTTAGGTAATTGGTCTCATTTATCTGCTAGATTCACGATCGAGCAATTAGTGTAGTCGGAGTAACCGAACACGTGCCAAGGAATCAGGTAAGTAGAGGTTGTTTGTGATTGTGCCTTCGGGCCTACACCATGGAACGGTAGGGATTGCTTGATTGTTTGCTTGTTTGTGTTTTGTTTTATGTCAAGTATATGTGTGACATGCATCATTGTTTTTCCGACTACGAAACACGAGTTTTGGGCATGGTTTTGAACGGTGAGCGTGAAACGTGTGGGGATTGGGTTGTTCCATCCTTGGAGCTAGACTCGGATGGAAACACATTCTTGGAGCTAGTCTCGAATGTGTGCCTGGTACCATTCTTGGAGCGAGACTCGGATGGAAAATACATCTTTGGAGCTGGACTCAGATGTATACCGGGATTTCGGGGTAGTGCCATCCTTGGAGCGGGACTCGGATGGAAATGCATCCTTGGAGCTAGACTCGGATGTGTGCCTAGGGATCGGGTATGGCCACCATTGGAGCTGGACTCGGATGTGGCCCTTTGATATTGCACTGTTGGGTCAAAGTGGGGCCATCCTAGTTGATATAGGATGTGCGCCTACTTGATCCACAACGTTAGGTGATAGATTAATATTTAGGAAAATGAGAACAACAGAGCGAGTAGAAACTGCATGTGTTAGTGTGTGTGTGCATTGTATGTGTTTGCATCCATTATTCCCTACTTGCTAAGCATTAGGCTTATGTTTTGTGTTCTATGGTGTAGGTGGTGACGTGTATACAGGTGAGATAGACGAGGAAGCCCAGGACTAAGAAGCAGTCGGCGAGGTTCGAGGCATACTTGTGCAGGTAATTGTCGGGGCGTCTCGACCATGGTCTTCGGGAAGATTTAGAGGATTCAGTATTTTGGTAATGTGTTGGTTTTGTTTGAATAAATGATAGATAGTTTTGGTTAAGTTTTGTTTGTGGAAATGATAAGAAATTTTACTATTCTGGTTGGTGTTTTGGAAAATGTTGTATAGATATTTGTTTTACTGTTTTGGGGTTTATAAAATTAAACGTTATGCTACTCGATTTTTTGTAAAGTAAACGATATTTATTTTCAGCCGTTTTCACGTTTTCGCCGATGTTTTGGAGTCGATTGTTTTAAAGATTTTTTTTCCTAATTCTAAAATGTTTTAACCCGATTTTTCTGACACATTTTACACGTATTTTACACACGTTTTCCAACTATTTTTGAGGGTTTGAAAAATCCAAAAAACGAGTCAAAATTTTATCAAAAATTATTTTAAATTACGTTTTAAACGCGAGGTTGTTGTGCAAAGTAGCGCACCGAGCCAGGGTGGGTTCGGGGGCGTTACAAGATGGTATCAGAGCAAAATAGTCGAGTCGTTCAAAGAATTACCCGACAATGCCGGCCGCCATGCAACGTGATTCACCGACTGTAAGTATTTTTTTACCTTTAGTTAGTTAGCTGAGATTAGATTGTTTAGCCCTCTTCAGGATTAGAACGAAAATATCGAGAGTACCGAGACAACCTCGGTGGATCCCATGAGCCAACTTATAGACGTAGTGAACTGATAGTTCGAATAGTTAGGAATTTATTGGAAAAGCGAAAAGGACAAGGTAGCATCTGTAGAATAGATAGAAGTAGAATTGAGCATGGAGAGATTAGAGAATCTTAGGATGGGAGTGTAAGACTGATAACCTTAGAATGTGAGAAAAAGAGGTATGGTCGACCCGAGTTGAGTGTAAACGTTAGCCTGAGTAGAAGTGATAGTCGTTAGGAAAGGTGTGAGTTGTGTCATTGTAACACCTGAGAATTTCCTTTAATGTGCATAGCCCTAGGTTAGGGTATGTTATGATAGCATAGTGTTAATCTTAGAGTTATTCTACATATAAGATTTAAGACTGAAAGTTGGGAGAGAAAACTATAGAGTTGGAAGCTAGAAAATAATGTATGTGGTGTTGTAGTGGTGTTGTAGTGTATTTGTATTTGGAGTTTTATGCTTTGACTTAATATGGATAAAAGAGAAGGAAATGTGAAAGAAAAGGATAGCTTGACGTTGGAAATTAGAAAGGAAAAAGGTGAGGTTAAAGTTATAAACATAAGTGTTGAAAAGTCAAAAAGTGAAGGTTGAAAATTCAAAGGAAGAGATGAACCAATGAGTGAAGAGAGAACCATTTGAAAAGTCAAAAGTAATGAAGATTTAAATGAAGAAAAGGGGGATGAAATCACGCTGAGAATGATGAAGAAAAGTGGTGGGGTGGTTTTATAAAAAGGAGAAAAAATGTGGAAGAAATCAAAAGAGGAAAAACTTGATTTTTATAAAATGGAAAGTAATGGTGTAAAAAGGAAATTTTAGTCTTATTTCCTTTCTTCTCCAACGAAATCCACAGCCACCATTAGAGCTTCCTTCAACCTCCATTCTTTCAAGGTTTTGCTTGGTTTAAGATATGTTTTACATGGGTTTTTAACTATTTGCAAATTGGTGAAGATTAAGGGTGTTTTTAGTGGATTTGGTGGTGTTTTTGGAAAGTTTAGGAAACCCTAATGAGGGATTTCAAAATTTGTGATTTCTTGATGAAATTTTCTTGTTAATTGATGGTTTAAGCATAGGATAGGTTAGTTAGGTTGTTGATAAGGTTAGATTAGAGAAATAGTGTGAGTTTATGAAAACTGGGTTTTGGTGTTATTGGAGGCCGAATCTGTTTTTGGAATTTCTGATCGGCCATGGTGTTTGGATGGTTTATTTGAGTGTTTCAATGGATAGTAGACGTGTAGAGGTTTACAGATTGGGGTGGCACGTCAAAATCCGTTGAAAAACGAGAAAGTTATGGCCATTTGAAGTTGGATGCTAGAAATTGTGCATAAAATCGGGTTTTATGTAATGTTGTGTATAATTGGTTAAAAATGTGTTTAGATTAAGTTAGGTAGATGTTTAGATAAATTCCTTAGAATTTTCTTAGGTTTATGCTAAGTTATTCCTTTAATGTGTTAGGTTATCGAGCAAGCTTTTAGCCTAGTTGAAGGGAACAATCACGTGCCGAGCGATCAGGTAAGTAGCGGATGTGTGTGGTTTTGCCTTCGGGCCTACACCATGGAACGGTAGGGAATTGTTTGTTTGGTTGTTTTGTTTTGTCTTGTGTTGTGCATTGTATGTGACATGCATCATAATTTTTAAACTACGAAATACGTGTTTTGAGCATCGTGTGCAATTTGTGAAAGTGAAATGTAAAGATATGTGAGGCAATTTGAATTGTGTGAATCACCTCGTCGCAAATTAGTGTCTGAAAGAATGACAGTTCGGGAGGTGTCTGGTTGAGTCACCTCGTCGCGAATTAGTGTCTGAAAGAATGACAGTTCGGGAGGTGTCTGGTTGAGTCACCTCGTCGCTAATTAGTCTCTGAAAGAATTATAGTTCGGGAGGTGTCTACCAGTGAGTTGATAATGAACGAGGTTTATTGATCAACGTGGGAGGAGATCATGTATAGCCGTCCCGTGTGTGAACACGATGTGTGCCTCGGATCTGGCTCTATGCGGTCAACGCGTGACCATCCTGTTTGGATAGGTATCCGTTTGACGCACAAGTGAAAGTGACGAGTAATGAAACGAGAACGAGTTGAACACAACCGAGAGTTAGAAACCGCATGTATTAGGGTTGTGTGTCAGGGTTGTTTCCTCAGTGTGCATTGTGTTTTCGTATGCATTATTCCCTACTTACTAAACAATAGGCTTACGTTTTGTGTTCTGTGGTGTAGGTGTTGATAGGAGTACAGGTGAGGGCTTTAAAGAAAGTTAGGTTTGGGACGCAGTCGTTGATGTACGATGTATGCAGTTGCAGGCAGTTGTCGGGGCATCTCGACCATGGTCTTCGGGATGTATGTGAAACTTGTATTTTGATGGTTTAGTTTAGATTTCGAGTTGTGGGGATTAGGTAGTTTGGGATTTTGTATAGTTTTCTAACTATTCTGTATATTTGGGGTTTTGGTGTTTTTATCGGTTGGATTTCGTATTGTGGTTAGTGATGGCTTTGTTGGATGATTAGTATGAAATGATAGTGATTTAAGGCTTTGATTTCGGCTTTGATTTCAGGTTTTGGGTTTTGGAAATTTTAGGCGTTATGCCGCTCGTTTGGTTTTAAAATAATTAACGTCGGATTCACGTTTTCTATATTTTGTTATTAACTGTTTTAAGTCAGTTTTCTGAGATTTTTACGGGTCATGAAGATTGGGGTGTTGGAATGTGTGGGTAAATTTTCAGGAGATTTGGAGGTGGTTTGTTCGGAGAAAAATGAAGAAAGGTCGAAGAAGTCGGGAAAAGTCAATTTTGGGTGTTTTGGGGTGAAAAAAAAAAAAAAAAAAACAGAGCGTGTGGCGATCGATCGTCCACGGGTCGCGTTTTTGGAAAAAAAAAAAAACAGAACAAGTGGCGATCTATCGCCTCAAGGTGGCGATCGATCGCCACCTGAAAAAAAATGACAAATTTTCTTATTTCCGAATTATTTCAACCCGACGTATTTTAAATGTATTTTGGCGCGTTTTTCCAATATTTTTTTTAGGGTTTGTATAACCCGAAATAGAGTCGAAAAGTTTACGAAAAATTATGTTTTAACTCGGGATAGCTTAGCAAAGTAACGCACCGAGCTGGGGCGGTTCGGGGGCGTTACAGTCCTAGTATTAAATGGGTGAGGACATGGTGGGTTAAATGCAAGGAGAGACAGACCTTAGAACGAGGGATCTAGGCATAAAAAAAATAGTAACCTAGGGTGATTGTAATGATGATACACATAGGATTTGTTTCCCTTAGAGAGATGTAGAGTTAGACGTATTTAAATGTAGATTGTATTCGAGTGTCTAGGTTAAGTAAATTGTTAAGGGGATTTTTAGAATTTGAGACAATAATCGGTATTCGGTAGGGGAAAATTCTAATGAACTTTATGTAAGAAAAACCAAGATGGGAGCCTAGCCTAAGTTAGAGGAAGTTGTAAGTTTGATTGATTGTCAAATTAAGTGAGGTTAACAATGGTAGGAACTATTGAGTGTTAAGAGGTATAGTTAAAATGACCCAAACAAGAGTCATAGAGAGTTGACAATTCTCGATGAATACTCGAGATTGTAATTATTAAGAGTAAGAGTCGTGAATGTAGCAATGAAGATTAGTTGTAGAGTGAATGAATAAAGAAATTCTCATTGAAGAATCATGGAAAGGTAACCTTGGGATAGGATTTAGCGGAAGAGTAAACTTTGGGGATGCCGAATTAGGAGAGAGATAGATCGAACAAAGAATTGTATTCAATGAATACGTGAGTGGTTGGGTATTAGAGTATGTGGTTAGAAAAATGTTTGATCAGGATTTTGGTATTGTTTTAGAAAATTACTCAATTAAGGATGATTGTGGATAAGCGAAAAGGTTATGACCGGCACAGTATAGGAAAGGCTTAGTGAAACCGTTTGAGTGCGTTAGGGATAAGGTTAAATTAGAAAGTTTCGAAGGTTCGACTCGTATGTAATAAAGTCGAAACCAGTGATTTTGTGAATAGAGCTTAGGCTGGAGTTGATACGTTTAAGAGTGGATAAGTTTAAGCATAGGATGTAAGTTAGTGCTACGATTGTGTAATATAGATAGAAGAGTTGCTAGATTACGTTATGAATTTTGGATGGACTTAGGAGAAAAATGTAAATCAGGAAATTATTTAATTTCAATGGAGGATTGCAATAAAGTTAGTCATTAAGGATTTAGTATTTCGTGTAAAAATTGAGGAATTTAAAAGATATTGATTAAGAACGAATGAGAGTACACATGAAAATTATATGAGTGAACTTAGGTGTAAGGTTGATTCAGAAAGATTAATGGAAGTTTCAATTTGAAATGTTGGGGTCGAAGTACAGTGCGTAAATATTACTTAGGGTGTTGAGTGTTAAGTTGAGAAAGAGTTAGTTTAGATTTAAGAGTTGTAAGCGTTTAGTAATGATCGAGGTAGAAGTTGGACAAAACGAGAGTAATCAACCTAATCATGTAGATTCAGAGTATGTCTTGAAAGAATAGTTGATAGATTTAAATGGTGAGAGCTTTGAGTACAAGGATGGTGTTAGAACAATCAATAAAATGTTTGGATTGACCGAGGTAAATAAATGTATGAGATGGTAGAATAGAGAGGATTTAGAAATTGGGATAAGAAGTGTACTCATTAATTCCTTAGGAATTCTCGATTTGTGGTAGCATAGAGAGTTGTAGTGGTTTTGTACGTGTTTGATAGACACGGGGGTAGAAGTGAGGAATTAGATAAACTTAACAAAAGGAAAAGTTAGAGTTGCGAGCAAAAGTGGAGAGTTAAGTTGGAAAGGTTTGAAAGTATAGGTAATGATGAATTTTATCGAAGTCAATGGACGTAATAGAATTCGAGCTATGGAGTGCAGAGTTAGGTGATTAGGGGCACCTGATAGATGATTTAGGCCATAGCATAGATGAGATTCATTGTGGTTACCCACAAAGTTAGGAGGGTAGCTTAGAGTAAGTAAGTTGAGGAATACCTAAGGTACGCAAATTTTGAGGACAAAATTTTTGTAAGGAGGGTGGATTGTAACACCATAGCCTTAGATTAGTTATGTGAGGGGAGTTTAATTTCATTTAAGCGTTATGCTATGTATAGAAATGAGAGAGTGGTATTGGAAGTGGAATTTGAGAGAATACTTTAGAATTTTGTGGTTAGAAATTTTATTAAGTCGAATTGACTTAAATGTAAATAAAAGTGAACAAAAGGGTTTGGAAATATAAGGCCTTCACGTTGGATTGAAGGAAAGTTAGAGGTGAAAAGTTATTAAGTGAAGGGGTTTATGGTTAGTTGTAAATTAAAGTAAGAGAGAGATATTTGTATGAAGTAAATGTGAAAGAGGAGGGTTGGAAGGAGGAAAGCCCACGTTGGTAATGAGAACAAAGGAGGTGGAGGTCAATTTGTGAAATAAGAAAAATTGGTGGAGAAAAAAATTAAAAGGAAAAATATGAAAAGTTGAAAAGTCAAAGAAGGTTACCACATGAAGAAGTTGAAAAGTCAAAGAAGGTGGTAACCTTTACGTTAAAGAAGAGAAACATATTGCTTGGTATACAATATGACACATCACCTAATTTTTGGTATCTTTAACTAAAGAAAAGAAATCTACCCCATTTTGTAGCTTCTCTCCCACGATTCCTCTTCTCCATTTTTGCAAGTTCCTCCCACAAAGGGCTCTCCCTCTCCTAACAACAATTCAAGGTAAGTTAAAAATATTAGGTTATGGTTAAGCAAAAGGCTAATTTTATGCTAGAAGAGGTTATGTTTTAGTGGGTTTTATAGAGATTGGTGGAACCCTAATTATGATGAACGAAATTTCTAATTGGGTTGCTAAATTTCTTCTCTAAATTGATGTTATCTTATGATATACGATCATGTATGAGGTGAAAATGGAAAAGAGTTGATGTTAGAAGTTAGGATTTAAAAATTTAGCAAAACAGAGCATGTTTCGGGTTTTGGTATTTTCGCCTAACCTAAGGGTTTATTTTTGATAAATTGATTTAAGCATGTTATAGACTCTTTAAGGAGTCCATAGGCGCTGGAATCAACGTATTTGGATAAGTATAGATTAAGTTAATATTTTTCAAAGTTGGATCAAAATCTGTGAAGAAAAAAATTTGGCATGTTTCGGTTTTGGTATTTGTCGAACCTCTTCCTTATTTTAGCTTGCAAAACTATTTTAATGGATTAAAATAGACACTTTAATGAATCTATGGGCTTTAGAATCGAAGCGTTTCGAGGTGTATAGAATTAGTTATGGATTTTAAAAGTTGGGTTAATGCATTGTGTTATAATCTGAATTTTAGCAAAGGAAGGATTTAATTGGTTATGTTGTGTTTAAAACCACTTTAATTCTAGTTTAAAATTGAAGTGTTAGCTTGGTTTATTGCTAGAATTAGAGTAGATATTTTCTTAGAAGTTCTTTGATGACTTTTAGGTAATTGGTCTCATTTATCTGCTAGGTTCACGAGCGAGCAATTAGTGTAGTCGGCGTAACCGAACACGTGCCGAGAAATCAGGTAAGTAGAGGTTGTTTGTGATTGTGCCTTCGGGCTTACACCATGGAACGGTAGGGATTGCTTGATTGTTTGCTTGTTTGTTTTTTTTTTTTTTTTTTGTGTCGAGTATATGTGTGGCATGCATCATTGTTTTTCCGACTACGAAACACGAGTTTTGGGCATGGTTTTGAACGGTGAGCGTGAAACGTGTGGGGATTGGGTTGTGCCATCGTTGGAGCTAGACTCGGATGGAAACACATTCTTGGAGCTGGTCTCGGATGTGTGCCTGGTACCATTCTTGGAGCGAGACTCGGATGGAAAATACATCTTTGGAGCTAGACTCAGATGTATATCAGGATTTCGGGGTAGTTCCATCCTTGGAGCGAGACTCGGATGGAAATGCATCCTTGGAGCTGGACTCGGATGTATCCTAGGGATCGGGTATGGCCACCCTTGGAGCTGGACTCGGATGTGGCCCTCCGATATTGCACTGTTGGGTCAAAGTGGGGCCATCCTAGTTGATATAGGATGTGCACTTACTTGATCCACAACGTTAGGTGATAGATTAATATTTCAGAAAATGAGAAAAACAGAGCGAGTAGAAACTGCATGTGTTAGGGTGTGTGTGCATTGTATGTGTTTGCATCCATTATTCCGTACTTGTTAAGCATTAGGCTTATATTTTGTGTTCTATGATGTAGGTGGTGACGTATATACAGGTGAGATAGACGAGGAAGCCCAGGATTAAGAAGCAGTCGGCGAGGTTTGAGGCATGCCGGTGCAGGTAATTGTCAGGGCGTCTCGACCATGGTCTTCGGGAAGATTGGTGGGATTCAGTATTTTGGTAATGTGTTGGTTTTGTTTGAGTAAATGATAGATAGTTTTGGTTGAGTTTTGTTTGTGGAAATGACAGAAAATTTTACTATTCTAGTTGGTGTTTTGGAAAATGTTGTATAGATATTTGTTTTACTGTTTTGGGGTTTATAAAATTAAACGTTATGCTGCTCGATTTTTCGTAAAGTAAACGATATTTATTTTCAGCCGTTTTCACGTTTTCGCTGATGTTTTGGAGTCAGTTTTTTTTTCAAGATTTTTTTCCTAATTCTAAAATGTTTTAACCCGATCTTTCAGACACATTTTACACATATTTTACGCTCGTTTTCCAACTATTTTTAAGGGTTCGAAAAATCCGAAAACCGAGTCAAAATTTTATCAAAAATTATTTTAAATTACGTTTTAAACGCGAGGTTGTTGTGCAAAGTAGCGCATTGAGACAAGGTAGGTTCGGGGGCGTTACACTGGCATCTTGTCATGTACTCCTGTTATGTCATGTTGTGGCATGTACTCCTGTTGCGCCAGCTCTTATTTCCACTTATACCTTCTTGTCCAGTGAAATGTAATGTTCATGTATTTGAAAATGTTCATGCATAGCACGTGCATCACTTTGCATTGTATATTTTTACTGAGCTCTAGGCTCATAGTTGAACTCCCTGTTGTAGGTATGGATCATCCAGAAGAGGACATTGTGCCTCAAGATGATGAGTTGATATAGTTGGCGGGATGAGCTCATGGGGTGGTTGCTGCAGTCAGACAAACGTATTTCCTATGAGGATGTGTTTTTCTAAAGTTATGTCAAGTTCTGTACAGCTGTTGGGATTTTAAAACGATATACAAACTTTCTGTTGATGTATTTAAAACTTCTGTTTGACAGTTTAATGTATGTTTTAAAATATTCTGGAATTTCTTGGGATTTTCTCTTTTGATTGTGGATGGATTGTCTCTGGTTTTAGAGCTATCCATGCAGTTCGATTTCTTAAACTTCTATCATGTTTTCTATCCTGTCCAAAATCACGTTTTGAAATCGATTTTTTAAGTTTTATGCCGTCTGTTTTTATGCTCCTTGTTCATATGTCTTCCTGTTAAATGTAGTTCACTTCTTCCGGTGAACAGTAAATTTCTGCCTGTAGTTCACTTCTGCCGGTGAACAGTAAACTTCTGCCTGTAGTTTACATCTTCCGCCTTGCTTCTTCCGCCTGGTTTATTTACATTTTCCGCCTTACTTCTTCCGCCCGGTTTATTTACATTTTCTGCCTTGCTTCTTCCGCCCGGTTTATTTGCTTCTTCCGTCCAGTTTATTTGCTTCTTCCGCCCAGTTTAATTACTTCTTCCGCCCTATATCACCCGATCCTTTCATTCACTGTAGCCCTCCTCCACAGTAGGTCTTTCAGTTTATGTTTTTCCAATATTATTTCCTGTTTTATTTCTGTTCTTCATATCTCCTCGTCTTCCTGCTCTCGTTCAGAGTACTCGTCCACATTTTTAGGTTCCTGTTCTTTTCTGTTGTATTCTGTACATTCGTTCTTCCCTGTTTTATTCTGCTCATTCACTCCAGTATTGAGTCTTCAGAATTTTATGTCTTCTGACTTCAGTTTTCCTGTTTTACATCTGTCTTCCTGTTTTCCTTCTGTTACTTATTCCCGTAGCCCGATTTTTTTAAATTGCCTTCCAGTCTTAATTTTCCAGAGAAGGTTTCTACTCTGTGTATAGTTTTTATAAATGTATAAAAGTTCAAAAAAAATATGTTCTGTTTCCTGTTAAATGTCCGGAGTGATGGCACCTCGGCCCCGATCGGGTCTGGGGCCGTCACAGAAAACCTCTTTAAATAATAACTTAACCATTAAATGCGCGAAATCTTAATCAAAATTTTAAACTTTAAATAACCTTGTCAAAAATTGGAAATAAATCCAAAATTAAAATAATTCATAAAACTTTAAATAAAATTTAACATAATTTATTCAAAGTTTCAACTTAACTAAAAACATAAAATATCTTAGAAAAACCAAAACATACTAATTTAAATTCCTTCCTTCAACAAAAAACATTTCATTCTTCTGTGTGCTCGCTTGCCTTTAGAGGAGTTCTCGATCACAGTCAATTCTTCCTCAGATAAAAACTCACCTACATCACAAAATTATACAAACTATGAGAATAACTCAATAAGTGAAAACATGTGCACAAAATTAACATTAACTTTTACTTAATCTTGTCTTAACAGTTACATACAGGTTGGAACTCATTTCCCAAACTTCTTTCAGACTTAGTCATCTCATTGTCGTTCAGACTTTGTCATCTTACTTTCGTTTAAGTATAATCATCTCATTGTCATTCAAATGTAATCATCTCATTTTCGTTCAGGCGTAGCTTTCTCATTATCGTTCAGGCATAACCATCTCATTGTCGTTCAAACATAGTCATCTCATTTTCGTTCAGACTTTATTATCACATATTTTCTATCAATTTTATTGTATTCATACACATACAAAATGTCCTACCAATTTCATCTTTATACAATTCTATGTCAATACTTAAACATGCGTGTTCAAATATCGAAAATATGTAATAAAATAATTATAAGAAAATAACATAGATTTTGAGATGTATGTGTAACACCCGGCATTTTGGCCATGTAATTATTCCCCGAATCATTAAGTGAGATTAATTTGATATTAATACAATGAATGTTTTAGCGGAAATTGTCGATGTGTTTAATTGAATGAGAGAGATTCGTGAGACCGAGTCGACGAACTAAATAACAATTTAGTCGGAAACCAATGAGGGGCAAATTAGGAAGCCAATTAAGGTTGGTGGGAGGAAACCAATGGATGGATTCAAAGTGTTCAACTTGTTGAAGAAGCCATGTTCTTCCTCTCTTCTCTTCCTCCTACGTGAAACACTCTTCATTTTCTCTTATCTACTACTCTCTCTCTTTCACGCAAACCAGACAACCTCCTCTCCACGCCGACGATTTTCAACCTCTAACTTTCCCTGTTTTCTCCAGTAAAGGTAACCCTTTTTCAGTAGTTAACAAGTGTAGGTTAGTTACTCTTTAGTTTTAATGAAGTTTAGGGTTAACGGTCCGATTATACACAATATAGGTTCGTGTATTGCTGAGGACTTACGTGCGAGACCTGCAACTCTACGGACAACAGGTAAATTCATACGTGTAGGTTTGGCCCTTAAGGCCCTATAGCACGGAGATACTAAGTTTTGTTTGTCTGAGTTGTGGTCGGGTAGCTAGGTCGTAAATTACGTTCTAAGTTGAATGTTTTATGTTATATGTCTTGCTTTGTTATTCTGTCACCTATTTATGTTATGTTTAAGCACCATATAAGTTCATGCATACACGTTTTCCTAAAAGTCATGTAAATGTTTTATGCACGAGGTTTGAAGTTAAGAAAGATAAAACCTGTAATGTAATGTACGGTTAAGTGTGGGACGAGGACTGACATCCTGTTATGTACCTGTTATGTATCCCTGTTATGTGCCTGACAGTGCACCCTGTTATGTGCCTGATAGTGCACCCCTGTTGCGCCAGTTCCTCTATAAACCCCACTTATACCTCCTGTGCACTTGAACGTAATGTAAAGTAATGTTCATGTATTTCAAAAGTTTATACATAGCATATGCATCACTGCATGGTATGTTCTTATTGAGCTCTAGGCTCATAGTTGAACTCCCTGTTGTAGGTATGGATCCTCTAGATGAGGACTTTGTGCCTCAGGCCGACGAATAGTGGTTGGTGGCACGAGCTTTCGGGGGTGGTTGAGGCAGCCAGACACATTTCTGACACGAGAGTGAAGTTTTTAAAATGAAGGTCATGTTTGTATAGTCTCTGTTGGGATTCTGGTAGGATTTTTAGTAATGTATAGGTTTTGATGTTCAAGTTTTAAAACCTCTGTTCTGACAGTTGAATATATATTTTGAAATATTCCGGAATTACTTAGAGTCTTTTCTTTTAGGTTGTGTGACGACCCCTAACCCGATCAGGGTCGAGGAGCCATCACTCCGGACATTTCAAAAACGTGGACTAATTTTTTTTTTGAACATTTATAAAACATTTAAAAACTTTACACAGAGTATAAACTCCTGGAAATGAAATGAAATCCTATTAAAAAATCGGACTTCTAAACAAATAACAGAAGAAACACAGGAAGAAAGAAAGTAGGGCGAAATGGAAAACAGTTTTGGGATTTTCATAGAACTTGACGTCAACTTAAACAGGTTCTGGCAGAAAAACAGAAGATGGAACACAAAAACTTTGGGACGAGTACCCTCTTAGCGAGCAGAGGATGACAGAAACGGACGATGAAACTAAAAAGACAGAAATGAACGACTGGAGACAAATGATAGTATACTTTGAAATGGAAAAGATAACTGGAAACTATACAGTGGATGACTTATAGTGGAAGACATAAGGTGGAAGACGTAGGGTGGAAGATGTAAGGTGGAAGACGTAGGGTGGAAGATGTAAGGTGGAAGATGTAAGGTGGAAGATGTAAGGTGGAAGACGTAGGGTGGAAGACGTAGGGTGGAAGAGGTAGAGGGAAAAGAAAAAAAAAAAAAAAAAAAAAAAAAAAAAAAAAAAAAAAAAAAAAAAAAAAGCAGTTAGTGATGAGCTATTGCATTGAAATGTGCGTGATGTTTACGTGCTTTATATGTTAAAGATCGCAAGTCTCCTTCGTTACTTTATAGGAAATTGAAGTCTTTAATCACCAAATGATATTTCTTCCTGCTTAGACGATTGTATGCCTACTATTTGAGTGTTTTTTCTGACAGATACAAGACCTGCTTGTACGACCCCCTTTTCCCCAGCCATATATTCCCTCTGGGGAGGCCGTAGCCCAATATCCTCCCCTCTGGCTTTGTTTTGGCGAAACTTTCTAGAAGTCACCCAACTGGAATTGCTCGCGGAAGCCCTTTTAACTTCGGAGTTCTTATGGGATCCGTTTCAATTGGGCCCAAAACTCGCGGACTTTTGTTGGGAGGGCCTCTTACTATGTTTCGTTCTACATACTTCTCCAAGCGAGTAGGATTGGACACCCCCGCATTACGACCTGTCACCTCGCTCTCCGCGGCGACGTACTGCCATCCGGGTTCCGGTGCGTGCAGCCATCGACCATACGTGCACTTTCGGGTCATCACAGCCAACCCCTCTCGTGGGCCCCCCATACTCGTGGCCACATTTCTTTCCGTTGTTACGAGGCGTTGATACCATTTTTAA